>OZ025297.1:197030312-197653646 GCA_964019185.1 Maratus speculifer
TGCATCTGACTGACTGGGCCAAATATGCACGTTTTCTTAAATATTTTTCAAACATTCTAATTCTATATCGGCACCATCCATTTGTTTTATTTGTCCATAAAAGTTTTCACATTTTTAATGTCAAGAATAAACAACTTCTACAAAATCTCCAACTGCAGATTCATCGTTGGATATTATATCCTTGTCAAAGTATGGATACATCTAACTGACTGAGCCAAATATACACATTTTCTTGATTTTTATATCGATACTCTTATTCTATAATATCCCCATTCATTTGTCTTATTTGTCCATCAAAGTTTTCACTTGTTTTATTCTCCATATTAAAAAAAAAAAAAAACCTCTACAAAATCTCCAAATCTTATCATTGGATATTATATTTTTGACAAAATATAGTAACAAACAAATTCTCTTGTGATCACTTTCTGAAGTTATTGCTACATTAATTGTTCCTACGTCAATAAAAACAACATGATGTATCGATTGAATGTTGAGCTCCGATTGTGCTTGGTGCCAGCATTCATGAAGCATTTTCACAATATCTTCTGAAATTTCACATTCAGCAAAGTTCTTTTATATTTTATAGGACTTTTTCTACACACATGGCAAAATCTGAAGCTGAATTTAGAGTTGCAGAGCGTTGCTAGTGTTACCATTTTCTTGGCAACTGCACCAACCCCATCGACAACTCCTTTACCATGAGATGAAATGCAAAAGGATTGCCATCCTTTACCATGATTTTTTAAAATAGTCTCTTCTTTTCTCTCCTTGCTTTATCTCTTTCCTTCTCTTGTTGTAGATATGCTTCATATTTAAAAAAGTTTTCCTTAATCTTTTTTCAATGATATCGTGATCTTTCTGAATAAGTTCTTTTATATTTTTTAGGACTTTTTCTACACACATGGCAAAATCTGAAGCTGAATTTATAGTTGCAGTGCGTTGCTAGTGTTACCATTGTCATGGCAACTGCACCAACCCCATCGACAACTTCTTTAGCATGAGATGAAATGCAAAAGGATTGCCATCCTTTACCATGATTTTTTAAAATAGTCTCTTCTTTTCTCTCCTTGCTTTATCTCTTTCCTTCTCTTGTTTTAGATATGCTTCATATTTAAAAAAGTTTTCCTTAATCTTTTTTCAATGATATCGTGATCTTTCTGTACTCTTCATTCTCTGCAAAAGAGAAGGAATTAATATGTAAACTGAATAAATATAGCACTTCCAGTCCAAAAATATAAGCTTAACAAATTTAAATAATTATCACTTGAAATTTCTAATCTTAAATAAAGTTAATTATGTTAAATTTTGGTTAATTTCAAACTGACTATATACATTTTATGCTAACTTAATAAACATTTTAACAGTTTCTATTATTCTTACTTCTACTTTTTATTTAATTTGAATTAAAAGAGAAAAAAAATCTTCCCCTAATATTGATTTACTTATTTTAAAAAACTAAAAATATATATATTAGATAAATACTATCAAATAACAAAATTAAAAAAATGTATATATAAAAAAATTAACAAATTTAAAGAAAATTGCTAAAATATTGTTTCGTAATTTTCTTTTTTTAATTTCTATAAAAATCTTACCTTTTAAATTAATTTCTTAATCATATATCACTAATAAAATTCTTGCAGTAAAGCAACAATTTTATAAATCCAAACTGAATAAATCAACTGCACACAGTGTCACATGCTCAGATGATGCAAATTTTTATTTATTAACTGGGATTCCCTCTATTAAATCAAATGGTATGGTTAAAGCTGCCAAGTACATGTTTTCCAGCATATTATTCTTTTATAAATTTACATATAATTTGTTCAAATATGCATTTGTAATCAATTTTAAAAGACGTTGCGGTTGTGACTTTAATTAAATGTCACACCCGCAACAGGGACATGTCACGCCCGCAATGCTCAATAATTATAATTAAAATATCAATTAATTTCTTTTGTGTCTGTAATTCAAAGTATTTTAATAAACTATTTTTGAATATAAATTTTCATAACTTTAAATCAAAAATATTTTTCTGCAGAGATATAAATGTAACTTTTTGTTGCGGGTATCACACAATAATTAAGAGTAATTAAATATGCTTACCTTTTGTAATGAAGATTAGTGAACACTTCTCTGCAGACAAAAACTCTCAATAATAGCTGTCAGATCATATATATCCAAGTTTGGAGATTTTCATAATGTTTATTCAGCTGTACGAGACCATGAAATGTAAAGATTTTTGCCGCAGTCTATTTTACAAAGTCATAGTGTCACTTTATTAATTAAAATAAGTATGTTAATGACAAAAATTTAATTCTTTTTTGATAAAATATGAAATAGTACACTCTTAACACTTAATATGCAAAATTTCAATCATATTTAAAGAAATTTAAATTTTCATCCTCATGTCCTTTTTTTCGTGGATTGGGCGTTTTATAATTTGTCATTTTAAATTAGAATATATTTATCAATGATTTAAAAGTGTCTTCTATTCTAAGCATTTAATTAAATTACAATGATTTACTGTAACAAATTATGCTATTATGTTTATGTAATTTTGTGTATTTTAGAATTTTGCTTATTTTTTTACATATGTTATTTACAACAGCACCTATGTGAGGAGTAATTTAAATCACAGATTATTTGTTTCAGTTAATTACTTAACAATCCATTCGTAATTAAGAAAACTTGAATAAAAGAAATATTTTATATTTCTATTTCAAACGCTGCATAAATTATAGGAAGTGATTCGTGAAGAAAATTTGGATTAAATGCACAAATAGTTATCATGCTTTATTAAAGAAATATAAAATAAAAATAATTATTGTATTTATGCTATTAAAATTTAATGAATACCTCAATATACAACTTGGACATATTTAAGTTGACAATGCTCAGTGTTTTCTGAAGTACGATCCAACTGCAAGAGGGAAGGAGATGACAACTCTTTTTTCCAAAATTTTCAAAAATGTTTTTGGTCCAAATTCTGCAAAGAGCGATGAGTGATTAGCATATTCACAGTATCCGCAAAGAAACTCTTCGGGAGGGTTGAACTCTGATAGGGATTGGCCGAGTTGTATCAAATGATTTGGCGGGAAATGGCGATATGTCAAATGTGCTGTGCCAATATCAATCACTATTTTATTTTGCCAAAACAACAGACTTTACGTTAGTGCGTGTACTTTTTTTGTCGTTTATCTTCATTTATGAAAGTTCTCTTTTAGCTTGATCGTTAATTTTATAAAATTTTGCTGCCAATAATTGTATTTCAAAATTCAACACATTACGTTAGCCCTCTGGAAGCCTTAGCATTCCTGCCTTTATCCGATTTACATCGTTTTGACAGACGGCAGCCAAGTCATTTCCCGCCAAGTCATGTGATACAACTCGGCCAATTCCTATCAGAGTTCAACCCTCCCGAAGAGTTTCTTTGCGGATACTGTGAATATGGGGATGATTACGCAAAAAATAGTTTCAAAAGTCTCCGCTAGGAGGGTTAATGGTGCTGTGTTATCAAATAAATAAAATGAGTTGTAATTTTACAACTGTACGAAAAATGTTGGATCCAGTATTTGAACCAAAAGTTTCTTGATTGAAGGCATCTGTTCTACTGATCTATCCTAGATGAATCTGGAGTAACTAATTCATTCAAGCTAAACTAAATGATAAAAGCATTTGGTCTGATAAACGAATTGATTCAAGAGCATAAATCGCCAGTATTAGAACTCCAGAAAATGCTGTGTACGTAATTATGGTAGAATAATTTAAAAGACATATTCTAATTGATAAAAACATGGTACTACTTATGATTTTCCAAACAATGAATCATAACAAGTCATATCGGTTGTAATTTCTTATAAAGTTTGGTGTATGAATTAGGTCCTCTAAATTCATTTAAGATAGTTCAGTTGGCAGAGTGATAGCAGCTTCAGTAAAGATATCACTGGTTCGAATTTTTAGCCGGAAATTTTTCATCCTGTTGGAAAATATCATTTACTTTGTTATGTCTATAATACTAAGAAAGATATATGCAATTGAAGTTACGGTATCCCAAATCTTACTAGTGCGAAACATGATATCTGCGCTAATCTACATTGGAAATGTTATTTTCTACTTTTTGCATGAAAGTTAAGAAATTTATACAGGGTGATTATGAATGAATATCCTTAAATTAAAGAGCTATTAAAAGAAAAGAAAACGACAACAACAACAACAACTAACTACAACTTTTTTATTCATTGGAAATATAAAATAACAGATGATAGTTTAAATTCAACATACTTATAAGCGTAAAATGTCAACCATTTCAGGAATACGAACGATATCAAAGCGGTACGATAATTTACCCCAGTTTTCTCAGCATATCCAATGTGATTTTCTGAATGACTGTAGCGTAGAAATACTTGTCCTAAGTTCGTCAGTGTCAATTGGTTTTGGTGGAATAAATATCGAATCATTGAAAAATTCATCCTTCCTCTCAAAAAATATATACGTTAAGAAAAGTGTGGGATGTGTAAGCGTTAACGCCTCGATATCGTTTGTGTTTCTAGAGGGGCTCAGATTAAACACTTGATTGCCTAATAAGGGCAACTTAGACATGGAAACAAAGTCTGTAAAGCAAATGTCGACTTTATTAAGATCTTAATATATACATAATTCAGCCAGAGTTGAAGCCGCTAGAATCGCGATAGTGGGTGGTATATGTATATATATATATATATATATATATATATATACAGGGTGTCCCAAAAGTCTGGAAACGGTCGAATAACTCGAGAAATACATATGAGATTGAAAAACGAAAATATGCGTGTTAAATATTTTAAAATAAACTACTCAGTGATACCAAATTTGATCTTCCCAACCGACCCCCTGGGGGTCAGACGGGGTCCAACTTTGAAATCTTAAATTATAACCCCCATTTTTTTGCAGATTTGGATTCTACGGGCAAAAATACGTAACTTTTGTATTTGATGTTTATTTCGAATCCTCGTTTATCACGGTGTAATTGAATATATTAAATCGATACATATTTCGGTTTTCCCAACCAGGTTTTGCCTAATTGGCCTGAATTTTTGACGTCAAATTCCTCGTCGTTTCCAGGAATAGCGTTTCTTGAAAATCACCCGTGGCGATTATTTCGATAATGTTGCGCTGTTAAAAATTTGATCCATTTGCTGTAGCGTCGCTGCACAGCTTTTATAGAATATCTATTTTATGACCAATGAGAATGCTCCATAACACAGGAAAGTAACCGTTTTCTATAAAAGCGGCAAATAATTAAAAAAAAAACATACACTACATCAGCCGTATTTAGAAACCATTCGTTATTTAGAAACCATTTACTGGATAAAATAAAAATCCAAATAGAAAACTAAATTAATATATTACAATGAACTTTGTAGAGAAAAACATAAAAAAATCTATACACTGTAAAAAATTTAACTCATTTTCTACAGCGTCACTCCACCTTGTTTATAGAAAACGGTTACTTTACTGTGTTATGGAGCATTCTCATTGGTCATAAAAGAGATATTCTATAAAAGCTGTGGCGTGACGCTACAGCAAATGGGTCAAATTTTTAACTGAGTAGCATTACCGAAATAATCGTCACGGGTGATTTTCTAGAAACCACTATTCCTGCAAAAGTAGAGGAATTTGACGTCAAAATTCTGGCCAATCAGGTAGTACGTGGTTGAGAAAAGCGAAATACGTATCGATTTATTATGCTCAATTACATCGTGATAAACGAGGATTCGAAATAAACATCAAGTACAAAAGTTATGTATTTTTGTCCGTAGAATCCGAATCTGCAATAAAAAATGGGGGTTATTATTTAAGATTTCGAAGTTGAACCCCCTCTGACCCACAGGGGGTCGGTTGCGAAGTTCAAATTTGGTATCACTGAGTAGCTTATTAAAAAAAAATTAACACGTATATTTTCGTTTTTCAATCTTTATGTAGAGTTATTCGACCGTTTCTACACTTTTCGGACACCCTGTATATATATATATATATATATATATATATATATATGGCTCATTCCACGTGAAATCAAACAATTTAAAGAAAACTTGTTGCATCATAGTCACAGATTTTTTAAATTTTTTTTATCATAGACAGACATAGTAGTGAAACCCTCAAATCTGAAATTTAAAAGTAATTTTTGCAATATTGGCTGAGATATAGCCATTTGAAAACTGATCATTTTTACTAAATGGTAGCCATCTTGGATTCTCATCAGTGTCTGAGAATGGCCATAACTTGACAACTAATGGCTCAAATTTTATATATCTGGTACCAATGTGATGCGATTCGTACAGAGAATGCATATTTTATATCAAAACAATAGTAAATTTTCAATTATTTACTTTTTATTGTGTGGAAACTGAAAATATCACCGAAAAAAAGGGCTGACTGTAATGGACCATAAAAAATAAAAAAATAATCATCATGAATTTTTCTGAAACTTGGTAAAAACATTGCTCCATCTGTGGCTATAATAATAAAAAAATTGGAAAGGTAAAATTTGTTTTTTAAAAATAAATGATTTTTTACACATAAGGTGTCACTAACCAAATAATAATCATTTTAGAATTTCTAAATATTCCTAATTTAAGAAATAATGGTTAAAATAAAATTTTATAAAATCTAAATCAATGTAAATGTATATTCAAAACTTCTTTTGCACTAATTTTGTAGGAATTCTCCTCCAACCCCCCCCCCCTTCTCCCAAGAAAACTTTTACACTGAAAAATAAAAGAAAATAATTAAGGAATATAATGTATAATTATAAAATACCTGTAAATGCTAAATATATGAATGAGGATTTACATTACGCATAGAGGAGAGTGGGGTGGTATGGGACAGTAGGTTTTTCTTTTTATGTATCATTCTAAATATTTCATCAATCACACATTACATGAAGCAATAGTACTCCATTCTTTAGTTGAAAAAAGTAGCTGATTTACGTAAGCTTGCAATTGTATAAAAAAAAAAGATTATTTCAAGAATCAAAAGTAAATTTACTTCATGTATTTTTTATGCTTTCTGTATTCTGTATATTAATGATTTGTTTATGCATAGATATAATAGTTCTTCTATTTATGGAACATTATACTTATATTAACCATAATTTAAACTATGTCTAAAAACAGCATTTCTGTTTATAATAAAAGAAGGTAGAGAGATCAATGGGAGATGCCAGCAAAGGGGGTAGGGAGAGGGGAGGGGAATTGCACAAGTCTAATTCTTACTTTTTAATAAGCTGAGAATAAATTGCTAATATGCAAGTACTTTTAAAGGGTAGTATATTAATTATAACATTGAAAATATATTTATTTACTTCAAAATATAAATGAATTGAACGAGTGATTATCATCTCTAACAATTCTGAATTATTCTTCCAATGGTGAAGATACTGGAATTTGATGTTGTATTACAAACATTATCAACCTATAATCTTTGTTAGATTTCGAATATAGCCGACACTAGAATAATTTGTTTCTTATAATACATTGTTTTATAGTTGTCTCATTCCTGCCTCTTAGTGGGGAGGTATGGGACACATTTTGAAATTTACAATTTCTTTAATTATAAAATTGTTTAGTTATATTGTTCAAGAACATTAGAAAGTGTTTAATTTTGTTTTCAAAAAATTGATTTTTTTTGTGTGTGTGTGTGTGTGTGAAACAAAAATGATTTACAAATTTTTGTAAAAAGTGTCCCATTCCTCCCCACTCTCCTCTATATATAGAACCTATTAAGACATTTTTTTCCACTAAAAATGTTGTTAAAATTTATGTGGCCAAACTTATATATATATATATATATAATTTATATATATATTTTTTTATTTTTTATTTTTTTTATTTTTTTAATGTAGTCCATTATAATAGGGACCGTCCATTAATCATGTGATTTTTTTTGGCATTTTTAACCCCCCCCCTCCCCCTTGGTGATACATGGTGAGGTTCAAGAATACCCCCCCCCCCCCCCTCAACCCTATATCACGTGTATTTTTTAGTACCTACAAAGAATCTTAATTTTTTTAGAATATTTATTATAAAATACAGGTTCAAGTATCAAATTTTATTATAGAAAAAAAAACTGCAATAATAACTTTAAGAGGTAAACAGAAAGGTTGCAAGTTGTTTTGGACTGACTTAAAAATAATGAAAGAAATTCTTTTTGAGCTACACTAGGTTTTTTTCCCTTCTTATACTCTGCAAATGGGTCTTTATACAGATCACCTATTTTAGACATTGTTTTAATGCAAAACGTACAAGGTTAAACAATTTACGCATGCATTCAGTGCCAAAACAACAGAACAATTGACACTGACAAGCTGAGTCCGGCAGGTGCTAGTCGCGGCTCGCGGGAACTTCACTTCGTTCGTTGCCTGGCAATGGTGAATCAAAGTCACACTACAAGCCGCTTTCGACTTTGTACGCGTTTCAGGAAAAAATAAATACACGAAAAGCCACTTTTCGGTTCAGTATCGCGCGTTTGCCGAAAAAATAAATAGTCGTGATATATTACTACACCCCCCCTCCCCCCTTGTGATATTTCGTGATTTTTTTATGGACCCCCCTCCCCTCTCGAGCCTCGCATGATTAATGGACGGCCCCATAAAGTATTTAATATTTATATAAATATGTTTTGAGAATTATATTCTCATATTTTAAATGAAATGAAAAGTATTCTAGAAATGAAAATTTACTTGTATTTTAATGTATGAATATTTAGTAAAAATAGCTGCAAATTGATATTTCTTTATTGAATTATATAATATACATACAATATATTTATTTAAATGATAGAAAATTTTATTTTAACCATTATTTTTTAAAATTAGGAATACTTAGAGATTCCAAAATGAACATTATTTGGTTAGTGACACCTTATATGTAAAAAATCATTTATTTTTAAACAACAGATTTTACCTCTCCAACTTTTTTATTATTTAAAGCCCACAGATGGAGCATTGTTTTTACCAAGTTTCAGAAAAATTCATGATGACTATTTTTTTTATGGTCCATTACAATCAGCCCTTTTTTTCGGTGATATTTTCAGTTTGCACATAAAGAGGTAAAATAATAATAAATAAAATATAATAAAAAGAAAATAATTGAAAATTTACTATTGTTTTGATATAAAATATGCATTCTTTGTACGAATAGCTTCACATTGGTACCAGATATATAAAATTTGAGCTATTAGTTGTCGAGTTATGGCCATTCTTAGAAACTGATGAGACTCCAAGATGGCCACCATTTAGTAAAAATGATCAGTTTTCAAAAGGCTATATCTCAGCCAATATTGCGAAAATTACTTTTAAATTTCAGATTTGAGGGTTTTACTACTATGTCTGTCTATGATAAAAAATTAAAAAAAAAATCTGTGACTATGATGCAACACCCATTGGTTGAATTCGTGTGGAATGACCCGTATATAATCCCGTATGAGGGCTACACTTGCCAGTGTAAAAAAACCTAACGCGACGGAGGGCAGATAATAGAATATAGGCGTAGAAGATAGCAAAATATCAAGTATGCCCAAATGAAAAGGTGACTTTAGATGTAGTTCGTTGTATAAGTAACAAATCGCAATGTTGTTAATGTGTTTGCGGATAGATGGCGTTGTGATATCCATGTTACACATACGTACTTGACGGCTTCGCAGCAATATCTTCAGCACCTTAAAAATCTCTTATAGATCAGAAATTCACTTGTGACAAGGACGTTAAATACACCATGGAAAACTGGATCCTCCAACAACCTACGCATTTTTACACTAAAACGATCCACTTCCTTTCTACGTATTGGTATCAGTGTTACAGATTCTCTGGTGATTATACATAGTTCAACTGTTTCACAGGCATTCTACTTATAATATAATTATTAAATTTAATCACACATAATTGTAGTTTCTTTTTCATTTAGGCAACTTTTATAGTATTCATTCCACCGATGACCAGAATAAGAACTACATTGAACACTTAATGTAACAAAATACCTGTAATGAATTTAAACTTGCAACGGCTATTTTTAATTATCAATTAACAACAGCGTTTTACATTATTATTTTCTTTTAATAACTTTATGAAGTTTGGATATACATTCATAGTCACTCTGAATTTTGAATAAATTTTGATTTCTATTTTTTTTCAAACTCTGAAATATCGCATACTATGCAAATACCATCCTTTGTCTATTTAACATACATATCCATAAATACGTATATTTTGCCATCTCGTCACGTATCTATAAAAATACATAGATTCTTAACAAAAAGAAAGAAAAAAAAACTTTATTCGAACTCAGAAAATTTTATAACTTTATTTTATTTTGTTTATAAAGTTATAATAATATTAATATAACAATATTTTGTTATAGTTTATGTTTGTTATTGTTTGTCGTTAATATAATATTTTGTATATAAAGTTTTGTAATAAAGTTTAATATGATTTATGAAATAAAAATTTTGAAATCGATTATTTACGAAATTTTATAACAACGTATTACAGAAATGAAAATAAAAATGTTTATACAATAAATTAACGTGGAGAGAAATAACGGAATTAGCGTTGTTACTAAGACCTGCATTAGAAAAAAATTATATATATGTATATCACACTGCAGAGATTATATCTAAACATTAAAATTTAATTTTGAAAATTTCCAAAAACAGTACGGCAAATTTAATTTTGAAAATAGTTGATAATAAAAACAAAGCATTTAATTAGACATTAAAGGATAAAACAAATTTTTATATTTGACTTTAGAATAGTATGACTGTACGTCCGATAAATGCAAATTAATAATACTTTCAATTAAGTTATTTATAATAAAGGATTGATTAAAAAGATTTTTAAGGACAAAAGCGAATCTGATACAGGATTTTATTAAAATTCTTATTTTCATTCGAAAACGAAAATGTGAAAAAAAAATTAAAAATTTATGCATGCATAAATTTAAATAAATATTAATTAATTATACGAATTATCCAAGATGGTTTATCTCAATATGAAATTAAATAAAAAGCAATTTATAAACCAGACAAAATGGATTTCTAATTATGGTGAAACTCCAGTTATACGTTTGGCTCGGGACCAGGCAACAAAATATAGAACTCCGTTCAACAATAGTCTATTGAAATTTATTTTTAAAGTACTTCTTGAAAATCTCTACTGCTGAGGTGTTTAAGTTGCCTTTTATACCAAAAACGTAAGTTTCTTAAGTATTATTGCATCTGAAGAGAATGAACAGAGTAAAATAAATAAATAAATAAACAATAAACATACGAAAAGTCATGAAAAAATATGAAATATTCTCCTACTAGAAGTCCAGAACGTTTTCCTATATTCAAGTTGTCAAACTTATTTAAAAAAATTCTACAAATGGATGTGAACAGAGGAAGTTAGTTTTAGTAACTATATCTAGCTTATGAAATGACTCCAGAAATCATGCAATAATATCTCGCTGCTGAAATGATGTAATACCGTTTCGACACCTAAAAGACAAGAGACCAGAAATTCTACGTAATTTCGTCTAAAAATCTTAGTTGTTTAAGTATTCACATAGTTCGGATATCTGTATTTATAAATCAGCAGTCTTCGCCCGCTAGGCTGTTCGCGTTCTCTAAAGGAAACTTAAATCAAATGTAATACAAGAAAAGATTAAAAAAAAAAAACCCTTAATATTTAATCAAACATTCATAATTGCTGTCTTATTTGTATAATCTTACATTATCCTCTTCAAAGTCAATATTGACGACATAATAAAAAAAAAATAGTTCTAAGATTGTTGAAGTAGCTATTTTTATTTTTTTTTAATTAGGTGTATTATTTTGAATTTCTCGCTTCTACCTAAACCTGATGCTAAGACATGGCAAAATATCATACACGTGTGACGTTTTCATAAAACCCGAATAGGTAAAAAATTCTAAAATCGATGAAATACATGTTTAAGTTCATTTCAGTAGATTACATAACTTCCAATTCCTGCCTCTATATAAAACTGTTGCTGAGGTATTGCGGAATGCCCAAAATTTTCGTACCTCTTGTTAACTCTTTTAATGGGAGAATTTGAAAAATTGCTGGAATAAATGTTTAATATATTTTTTTATTTATTTTCAGGCTTCTACTTAAAACTGATGCTAGGATATGACTAGTGATGGTAGATTCTCGAAAACTTACCAATTAATAAAAATTGTCATCGTAAACGACATAACCGATACAGTCATTGATTATTTCTAAGAATCAACAACCAAACTACCCTACAATCTGCAATCAATCATTAAAACATTTCTTTTACATGCTTATAAAGGATTTATGTATATACATGGCCGTTACAAACGGATGGAATTAAAAAATAACACACTGAAGAAAGGCTAAAAGGGAGCCACAATAGTCAAAAAGTCATGTGACGGGATCTCCTTGTTGCAAAAAGTTTAAAAAGCGTGAGTAAGTATATAAAAAAAATGTATGAAAAATTAGAACTTTTCGGCAATTAACAGCAAAATGTCCAAGAGATACACCTAGTGGCAACAGCAGGAACTAAACAGATGGTAAATGAGATAAACATTTTTTATTGATTTTTCTACATTGTTAAGATCATTTCAACAATTTTCTCTATATTACAAAACCTCCTGATGGAATACGATAACTGCACACCCAGAGAAGGGCAAATCGGGGGGGGGGGGGGGGCGACACATGAAGTGCACAGCGTCAATAAGTGATCACAGGGCTTTTGAACAATATATTATATGAGGGATGCCGATTAAATTTAGAAAAGTGCACCTCCGCATGTAAAGTGTAAGGGGGGTTGAGAGGCGCTTGATATGTATAATTTTAAATAATGATCAGAGAGTTTGCATGTGATGTATCGCATCAAGGTTGTAGGCCAAATTTAGAAAATTGCCACCCCCAGAGTTCCCACTACCACGCCTCCTCAGTGCAAAACCTTCATCTCTCTTTGAAATTTTTATGTATTATAAATAACATTTATTAAAGGTCTCCGTAAAAAAAAATTCGATCTGTAATGATAAAATGTTACAATTTTAAAAACTGCCCCCCCCCGGGACGAGGGGGAAGAGGCAAATTAAAGTGCAGGAAGAATGGTTCATAATATGAAAGACTGGTACTTGGTTTTTTTTCCAATGATATGTCACATGACAAATTCCCTCAAAAATTAGAATTTTTCGACACCCCCCACCTTAACTTCCTCGGGGATAGAAATTTTAAAATCTTTTAAACATATATTTAATTATTTTTAATACATTTATTTACTTCTGTTTCATGCTTCTACTCAAAACGACTGCTGAGATTTGCCAAATGTTCTAAATTGTTCGATTCCCTCTTTTAACCCTTTCAAAGCAACAATTTCTAAAATCGCTGAAAAGCACGTTTAATTATTTTTTCTTAGATTTATTTTCTGGAATTTTACGTTGATATCTTAATAGGCTGCTGAGATATAGGAAGATTTCAGAAGTTTCGAGACACCGTTTGCCCCCCTTCGGGGCGAAAATTTCAAAAATCCCATCTTAGTCATATTATCGTAACAAGTATATTGTTTCTGATTTTCATGTTTATAAGTTCAGTGATTGAGGCTGTGCATTGTTTAACAGTCAGTCAAGACAAAATATTTGGTATACATATAGATCAGGGATTCAGAAAGTGACGAAATATTCATTCTAGATCAAAGCAGTATATATTTTTCTTTGTGTAGACATGTACAAAAGGACTCTATTAATTTCCTATTTTGGATGATAATTGATCGAAATCTGATTTTCCAATGTGTCATAATTTTCTAAAATGTTTACTTAGGCATCTCTCATATTATTAAATTGCCAAGTTTTTAATATTTTGTATGATTTGGAAAATTTTTCTTGAAGGATCTTTTTTCATATAGCGAAATTTTACTTATTTTATACATGAATGTTTACAATTTTCCTGGTGTAATTATGGGAATGTTTTCTTAAGATATTAAATGATTTTTTCAGATTTATAGATATACACTTAAAATATCTCTTTTATAACTCTGTAAAGATTTAATAAAAAAAGTATATGTTGCCTTGAACGAATCAACGGAAATAGGTGTCACCATTTTTAAAATGGAAATTTATACAGTTGTTAATATGCAGAAGAGGTTTATCTCGAAAATTGTATTCATGTCTATAAATACGACACTATTAAAAATTTAACTACACCAGTGAAGTAATTTTATTTTAAATTGTCTACAGATAAAGACAAGTATAACTATTTTTGTAATACTGACTGTACGTGTAGGTAGCTACACTAATTTGACATAAAGTGAAATAACAGAATTAGTGTTGCAACTAAACTCTGCTTCAGAAACAATTTACATTTCAGTAAAGAGATTAATTCTAAATATTCGAAGGTATTCTTAAAATTACAAAGCAACACGACAAATTTAATTTTGAAAGTAGTTGAAACGGACTTTGACATTTGTATAAATGCTGATGGGTAAAATTAAATTGTTCTCATTTCGAATTTACACAGAGTGATTGTTATTTCTGACAAATGAAAAATATTTAGGAATGTATTCTTTTACATCGGTAGTTAAAAATAAAATTAACTTAAAATTTGTAACTTTATCAGATAATGTCGGAGTTTTATTTTAGAATATCATTATGTTTTGTAAAGCAAATTTACATTACATTTTGAATTAATGTCCCTTTTAAGCTTTAAAAAATGTATACAGTGTAATTCAAATTGAATAGGATAATCAAGCCTTTAATAATGTAATAGGTTTGTTTCTTAAATACAAATTGAACGCAAAACTATAACTATATAAGATTATAAAGGTATTAGATGTGCTTTCCTCCAGTAATATGGAAAACCTCTACTCAGTTATCGAATTCCTGCCACACGTTTGCTAGTATATTCGTTTTAATGAGTCTGTAACGCACTTATCCGCCGCTTTAATTGCTCTTAAGTCCTGAGAAGGTAGAGACAATAACATTTTGTTCTTTACGTACTCAAAAAGAGAAAAAAAAGAGGGTAAGTGTGATTGCAGACCACACAGAGGGTTTCGTTTAATATTTCTTTCAAAACATCTTATAAATTAATTAATAAATCCAAACTGTTAATGTATCATTATTAAATTATACATAGATGGTAGACTCAATAAATTTATTTTTAAATAATTATAAAGTCTATTATTCATTTTAATCAAATTAAAAATGTTCCAATCAAATTTATTAAATATAATCCAAAATTTCAAATTTCTAGAAAAACCAAAATAAAAATAATAATCTAGGATGTTAATAAAATGATAAATTTATAAAAAAGTTAAAAAATAATTGAAAGTTAAATGGCTGAAACATTTATTAATTGCAATGTTTTTTTTTTTTTTTTAAATTGAACAACAATTGGATCCCCAAAATATTATAAATGTCAGTAAATGAATGTCAATATGAATTTTACTTTAATTTATCTGCAGATAAATGAGAATATAACGATTTTTTAATACTAACCCTACGTGTACATAGCTACACTAACTTGGCATAAAGTGATATAACACAATTAGTGTTGCAACTAAACTCCGCTTCAGGAACAATTTACATCTCAGTAAAGAGATTAATTTTGAATCTTCAAAGGTATTCTTAAAATTATAAAACAGCACGACAAATCTAATTTTGAAAGTAGTTGAAGCGTAAATTGAAACATTTATATAAATACTAGTGGGTAAAATTAAATTTGTTCTCATTTTCGCATTTACACAGTGTGACTGCATTTCTGACAAATGAAACATATTCACGAATGTATTCTTTTAGCTGGATAATTAAAAATTAAATTAAATTAAAAATTTTGATTTTAGTGGATAAGTTCGCAGATTTATTTTTGAATGTAATTATGTTTTGAATGTAATTATGAAAAACAAACTGATATAAAAATTTCAATTAATGCCCCTTCATAAAAGTTTATATATCTACAGTGTGATTCAAAATGAAAATGAGAAAAAAAAACCTGGAGTAATATAATAGGATTGTTTTTTAAATACCAATTGAACGCGAAACTATAACTACACAAGTTTTTGTAATGATTTTAGATGTGGTTTCCTCCATTAATACGAGAAATGTCCATGCAGCAATCGAATTTTTGCCACATTTTAAATGGTATATCTGGTGTTAAGGAGTCCTATATATATACTTATTCTTTACTTTAATTGTTCTATGTCCTGAGGCTGAAAACACATGGATATTTTGTACTTCACGTACTCTCAAAAAGAAAACAAGAGGGTAAGTGTGATCGCAGATAGATAGATTTATATCTGAAAATTAAATTTTGAAAATCGCGAAAGATCTCTGACTGCGTTCATTAGTCTTTATTGTATTGTTTGTTTGTTTGTTTGTTTGTATTTATGTCGGCCGATTATCTACGCTATGGGATATGGGCCCTAAGGGGTGGGATGCCCTCCGTGGGGGTCTTTTTAAGGGAACCTAACCCGTATTTACGCAAGGTTCGAAGAAAACCACGGAAAACTCCGAACGGTTAGGCCGACGGTCGCGATTGGGTTCAAACCCAGCACCTACCGTCTACCAGTTTGGAGGTCAGAACCTCGCGGCCACTGGTGGGGCAGTCTTTATTGTAAACCAAAATTTTGCAGTGATAGAAATTTACGATAAAAATATTTTTTCTTTGTAGATTGTAAAGTTTTTTGAATGCAGCATTACCAATTGACAGATTAACAGATAAAACTCTGGATTTTTTTTTCATAAGGCGAGTTTTGAAACTAGTCATATGATATTAAAACGTAGTTTAATCACACTGCTTATGTGATAGCAATACATTTTTTACAGTGCACTATATGCTATTGCTAATTTTTTGGCACCAGTCATTTTTATATAATGATGTGTAGCAGAGAATTTAAAGAGTGATCATTGGTTTAACAGTCTTAAGCATCCATACAATAAAAGCAATATAAATCATTAATAATACCTTGTAAATTCGCAAGGTCTTTCGAAAGAAGTTTTTCTTCTCAATGCGCAAAATGGAAATGCTAATATTTTGAAAGCTGGAGGAAGATTCAGTAACTTGCTCAAGCTTTCAAAGTGATAGATCATGTCCATCATGTCTGAAGGTAAAAGACAAAGATCTTTACCTTCAACTTACTCCTAATTGAAAAATTAGGAGTTTTGCCATATTCTTTTTCTTTTTTTGTTGTTAAATATTTTGCGGATGCAAGATAGCAAAATCTCATAGAGAGTAAATATATTTCATTTTTTTTGTATTATATACTACTATTAACTTTATATACGCAGTGAAATGGAAGTTTTACAACCCTTTTTAAAAATTAACTAAAATATAAGAAAATGTGTGGAAACAAAATAAAATTAAAAATTACTATTGTTTTTAAAATTTCGACTATTTTTAATGTAACTGCACAATCACATAGAGCCTAAATCGTAGTTCGGAACATGGTGAGAAGTATAGAAATAATTCTGACAAGTTTTAAATAAAATAAGTTTAAAACAGTTTATGTAATGAATTTATCGTATACGGAAATAGAAGAAAATTGATTTTTCAGAAATTGAATTTAAAGATTTGTTATATATATATAAGAGCTTCACGATCTGTTTTCTTTTTCATGTAACCATTTCAGAGGCTTTTCATTTCTGAGTAGCCCTATTCCTCATAAACATGCTACTATTCCTCCTCCACTCAACATGCTTTTTGTTCGTTAGTAATCTTATCACAGCCTTGCAATAAATCGACACAAATTGCATTGACATTTACTTGCATTTTAACGTTAATATCATTTTTTATAATAATAGTCAAACATTAGGACCACCGAGAGTTTTAATTTTTGAAGCTGGTAGGCGGTAAGTGTTGGGTTCGAAACCTATCCTGTTTGTCAGCGTGATCTTTCGGGGTTCCCGTGGTTTTCTCCGAACCTTGTATTTCCTTGCGTTGCGTAAATACGGATTAGGCTCCCTTAGAAAAAATCGACGGAGGACACTTTCCCCCTTAGGTCCTATATCCCTCGTGTTGATAATTGGTACATCATACATACAGTTCATAGTCAAACATTAAGAAAAATAAATGCAGTATTAAGTGAAATTTAAATAATCATACAATGATAACTCATCAACACGTTTTGAGGAAAAACAATAAAATTTAAAGGTCAGGCATAATTTGGGATCTGACGTATTTAGCCGTTTTGCAATTATTAGTAAACATGAAAAAAAAAGTAGTGACGAAAAAATATTCCATAATGATTAATTGAAATTATATTTTGATTAATTCAAAAAAACATTGAAACATAATCATGCATGCTTATCAGTATGGCAAGAACTAATGAAATTGCATTATCAATTAATTATTATGTTAAGTGATCATTATCCCCTATTTTGAATGCAACCTGTAGGATTTACACATGAGACAAATTTTGTCATCTAAAATTATTAATGCTCATTATGTCGTTTTAGTTTAAAAAATTTGGTGATTTCCAATATTACCTATAATATTTTCACGTAATCCTAGCATAGTTGCCATATATCACAGATTGAGAAACGTTGGTGTATGTTAATTATCATATATAAAAATAATGCCGCAGTGTCAATTAATGTTTATTAATGTTTTTATATAAAAAATGCAAACTAATCATTCGAAAGGCATTGTTTACATTTCTACTAGCTTTACATCTTACAGTGTTTGTCCCATTACTTCCTTTTTATTAAATTGGCCATAAATCCTCTTATAGCAATTGCCAAATTAAAACAAAAACAGATTTTGAATAGAAAAGATTGCTCTTTAAATTAAAAACATTTAAAAAAATCAATAATTTTCACCAAAATGGCCATTTTTTAAAGTTTTAAGAAGTTATTTCGCTCTTATTTGTTCGCACAGATTTTTTAGTTTGTAATGCAGCTACTATAACCTAACACAGAGAGAAATAACAGAATCAACTGTCATAGTAAAGATGCTTTTCACTCCCATAAAAGAGATTATTTCTGAAACTTCAAATGTACCACTTCTTAAAATTCTACAACTGCAACAAATTTAATTTTGGAAGTAGGTGATGGGTAAAGCAAAACATTTCAATAAATGCTGGCGGGTAAAATTAAACTTTTATGCTTTTGACGTTTGGTTAGAAGGAATGTATTATAAACAAACGTAAATTAGTTATAAATATCAGCTTTAAACAAGATAAGTAAAAATAAACATAAAATCTGTAACGTTTCAGAGCAATGTAGAAGATTTATATTGAAATAAATTTGCTTAATTATCATACGTATCTGTAAGTTACTTTCGAATTTTGAAAAGGAAGTTCGCGTTAATACTTAATTTGATGCCCCGGCTAAAATAAAGTATACAATGTGTAACCAAACATTTTAAAACGTGATTTAATATTTCACCTGTTGGAAGTAAGTCAAACAATTTTTATTGGAATTTTTTTCAGTATAAGGCAGGACTTAAGATAATGTTCATTAAATAATTCTTTCATTATTGTTCAAAAATAGGCACTTTTTGAAATTATATATTGTTTCTGGGTAGTTTAATTTATATTTAGAAAAGTTTTATATAACTGTAGTAGATTTAGCAATTATTGATCGTTTTTTAGGATAGAGTTAAATGAGATCAATCGTCACACTGAATATATTAACAGCAGTATTTATAATTTAAACAACAGTCTAATACTAACAACTAAACAAATCCAGTAAACGGCTTCGCAGTTTTCTTATAGTCAATACTTAAGGAAATTTGGATTGAACGCTATTGGATATTATACTTTTGCCCAAGCATTAATCAGTATAATCATTCCATGCATATTTTTTAATCTTCATTGATTAAATTATACAGTCTCTGAGAAGGTGCATACCAATCCCAAAATTTCAAAAGCTATCTTATCACCCTATATTTTTGCAGTTTCATTGTGGTCAAAATTTCAAGAAATTTGGATTGAAGTAACTCTATCGGATATAATCTTTTCGTTTTAGTATCAGTCAGTTTATTAGCATATGAATCTTTATTAGTGTTCATTTCAGTGATTGGCCAGGATGGGAGGGGGGAGCGTTCTCCCCAGAAGATTTGAGATTTCGTGTTTTCAATAGTAAAAATGTGCAACTTCCCTCACAATTCTACAATGCCCACTCCCCCCCGGACCCACAGAAATTCCTCCTCGAGAAAAATGTTGAATTTTAATATTGATTTTTATTCATTTTTAGACCTCATTACGCAGCCCAACCATACCCAATCTGTTTTTCTCCTTGATCACAAATAAATGATACATTTGCTACGTTTGGGGTGTCCGCATCTGTTTTATACTATAATTTAAACAAGTTGGAAATTGCACGTGAAGCGTAGCAGATGAGGTGCGTTCGTACTATAAGTTTTAAAATATTCAGATCTTGCTGGTATAGTAGAGGCGTACAGTATAGTGGTCGAAATCTTTGTGTTCCTGTAAATATGCAGGGAGTAATTTTTATTGTACTTCATTAACGTATATCTTATTCATAAAATGTGAAGTAGGTTAATATAATTAAAACACGTCCCAAACAATGTTTCCCCGTATAACATTATTTAGTGGAATACATTTGTGTGGCCCTGTAATTTAATAATTAATATTCTTTGCATTCCAGATTGTACAGAATGTATATTTTAGTATATACATCATAGATTCATGTCAATTATATTATGTTCAAATGAGTGTAACACCATTAAAATGCATTTGAAACATTTTCCCCATTGATCGTAATGTAACGGAATACTTTTGATTGTCCCTGTAATTAATCTATGCATCCGATTTTCATAACATTTGAAATGACTCGACAAAATTATGTAATAATTATACGTTATAAATTTCAAACGATTAAAATGCATTTGGAACTTTTTTCCCATTGATCGTAATGTAACGGAATACTTTTGATTGTCCCTGTAATTGATCTATGCATCCGATTTTCATAACATTTGAAATGACTCGACAAAATTATGTAATAAATATACGTTTTAAATTTCAAACGATTAAAATGCATTTGAAACTTTTTTCCCCATTGACCGTAATGTAACGGAATCCTTTTGATTGTCCCTGTAATTGATCTATGCATTCGATTTTCATAAAATTTGAAATGACTCGACAAAATTATGTAATAATTATATATTTTAAATTTCAAACGATTCGGTTGGATAGTTTTTGCGTTGTTATATGCGGACAGACAGACGGACAGACGGACGGACTGAGCGACAACAATAGGTGCTACGTATTTACATAATTACGAACGCACCTAAAAATGGTAACTAAAACTGTAGTAGATTATAAAAGTCGAATAATAAAGCAACAAAATAAATTTACTATTACCAATGGAGTTGAACACTTTTGGGGAAGAAAAGTTATCAAAAGATCTTATTATCATTATTTCTAAACAGTATATTTTATTTTAGTCTCAGTCTTTCTCATATGTACTTTTAAAAACTTTTCACTATAAATATCCTTTAATTTGCAAAATACTTACGTAAATTCTTTTTCATCTTCTGCTACGATGACTTAATTATTCATGAATACTAAGTAATGGGTATATTTATTAACATATCAAATATCATAAGAACCTGGTTACAGTATTTCAGCTTAGTATAGTAAGTTTTGTTTTCTTTTTAATAAACTTCGCCCGATGATTGTAAAACAAATTTTCGATACTACGAAATTTTAAAATAAATTATTTTTTCAGCTTTCTTTTTTCTTTATCAAAGAAAAGAAGTAACCTTTACTTGTCAACCAAAATTAATTATATATCGATGTGTAACTGAAATTTTCGGAACGGAAGTTTTTCCATTTAATTTTGAATAGGTCATTTTAAGAGAATGTTCTACAAATTATAAATAATTTAATATGTTGATCCTGGTTTATTTGAATAAGCAAGTTATAACATATTATAAAAAGAAATATCTTCAACTAAATTAATTGAAATTCGTATGATTGCAATATTTTGTTATTATTTGAATATTTTAATGAATTAATATTTTGCACAATCATCTCACTACAAACATTTCATTCGACAAACTAAATTTTTAATATTTCATCAAACCGCGTTTATAATCTTCATTTGATCTATTTTGTGGTATTTACTTCTAGTTATTGTTAATAAAATATCAAAATTATAATTGAAATCTTTTCTGAAAGTAGAATAAATTTAAGTCTGTGTTTCTTCTGAATATTGAGAAATCCCGTAAAATGCAGATGCGTCACATGGATATCATCAAAACACGTTCGTAATCTTCATTTAATCTATTTTGTGGTATTTCCCCTTGCTTATTATTAATAAAATGGCAAACTTATAACTGGAATCTTTTCTGATTGTAGAATAAATTCAAATCTGTGTTTCGTTTAAAAATAGAATGATCTCTTATAATATAAATAAAACACATCGGATTTGCATTCCATAAAATTTTAACTACATATGCCTGGACGTATGTGTGTTATGTTTTCTTCGCAAAGATATACAATCCCTTTGAATTAAAGTTTTGTATATCTTATCTTAATCTTATGCAAAGACATGATTTGGAAAATAGAAAATTTGAAAAGTAATATTTGCATAAGTTTATAACGAAGCTTTAAGGAAGTTAAAAGAAAAGAAAAAAAAACTGCAGAGTAACAATCATTTTACTCAACAAAATGTTTAAATATAAATATTATTTTCAAAGTTTATTAAGAAACTGTAATATTTTGAAAGGAATATGTCTACGTATGATGCATAATATTCCCTGAGCAGACAGCACGAAAACTTAACTTATCGACCATGAGAGTGATTGATTGATTGATTTTTGACGTCCGATTATCTGCGCTAGGGATATAGGACCAGGGGGAAATGCCCTTCGTGGGGGGGTCTTTCTAAGGGAACCTAACCCGTATTTACGCAAGGTTCGAAGAAAACCACGAAAACTCCGAACGATTAGGCCGACAGCCGCGATTGGGTTCGAACCCAGCACCTGCCGTCTACCAGTTGAGAGGTCCGAACCTCTCGGCCACTGTCGACCATGAGAGAAAAAAACCTTTTTTTTGTAGAAGAGTAGCAATTGGAGAATCTAACGATCCATGGCTGCCGGAAGTGAAATGATGCTTAAGGCAAAAATGAATACCACTAGAGGTTTATTCTTAGGTTTATCATTGTGTTTGCCGTATTTTCAAAGAATCATTTCAAACCTTTGATTGTACGAAAAACACAATGTTAAACTTAGCGTAAACAGCTAGTGTCATTAATTTTTAACTTATGTACCACTTCTTTTCTGAGAGACATATATCATTAGAGTCCCCTATTACTAATCTTCATTTAAATAAAGGTTTTTTCTTGAATTCTATAACTTAGGGTTTTGTGCTTTCGGCTCTTGGTCTTTAATGACAGTATATCATCATGTTTAGAAAATAAAAGTGTCGTTGAATTTAAAGTTATACCTTTAATTAAAATTGTAACACTTTGTGCGAATTTCAATACATAAGTTAAAAGGTTACAACGTTATAACGCACAAATTTCATAAAAACACAAAACCCCAAAAAAATTTCATACGCCGCGCCGTTTCAAGGAATTCATGCCCTTCCTTAGTGAAGGAAAAAAAAATTAAATGAGTTAAAAAAACCTGGCTTGGTTATAGCCCCGAGTACTGGTTGTGGAATGATTGAAAATGTGATTGAAAAACACATTTGCGTAAAGTAATAATTTAATGCAGAAGACAGTTAAATATAAATTTTTACTCGTTAGACATCTGGGCAGAAAACTATAATTATAAAAAATGCAAATTATTCGCAAATGTCCTATATTAAGAACACGATTAAAATAAAGATAAAATATATCACATTTCAGAGTGATGTGCTTGATAGAATATTGATTAGAACAATTTTTTAGATTTAAGCGCAATAGAATAAATATTTTAAATCTGGATTAAGAATTTATATTTTTTATATGAAGTTTAATAGATTAGTTTTTAAAATAGGATTTTCATTTAATAACCGCCGGAATAAGCATGGAATATCATTAAAAGTAAATAAATGCAGTACATACCGCTGTATACAATTATAAGTGATTAAAAAACTACTTTGGAAAAAACTAGAAACATTAAATTTAAATGCAGCAAAATAATTATATTCTTAGCAATTAATTTTTTTAAAGTTTTCTTCATCCATCAGTAGAAATATCATTTTAAGCTAGTAATCATAAGAAATTAAACAAATTTTGTATTATAAAATATCATTTAATTTAATATAAATCTAGAATTTTTTTTTCAACATTTAAATATCTTATTGGAAGTAAATTCAGCACATTGATATATTTCCAAATATTTTCGACTAAATTCCTATATAGCCCCGTTTCCGATGCAGTTTTTCAAGACACCTCAGAACGGTTATTTTACCCCCTACTCCATTTCCAGTGCACAAACCGGTTTGAAGGAGAATCGATCCTAGGTCATTTTCTCCCCAAAGTCAGACCTGCAATCGACTAGGTCAGTAATCCGCCTTTTACCCATGATTCAGTTCGGGTAAACAATTTACCGTGATTTCTGCTTATCGTCAGCATGTTTTTCGTTAGCGCTATTGATATTTCTCGCGTTGTTGACATTGTTTCATTCTTTGATTGGTCGGTCATTGCAGCAACAGAATCACAAGCTTAATGCACGCGCATGTGTAATAATTTAACTTTAGGTTTTCGTCTGCTTGAAGTTCGAGATTTAATTTAAACAACGCTAAGGAAATGTTGAATTTTTATTTTTTATGTGTTATTTATTACAATGTAATTAATGTAAATAATACACGGAAATTTTCATTTGCATTTATAATATAAAATTAATTTGGTTATAAAAAAAGATAATTTTAATTGTTTTTTTTTAATTTTTTTAAGCAAAATTTATACATATTTAAAACTAAATATTGCTATGTAGGGTAGATGTGCCAATAATTGTGCCAGATTTTTTTTTCAATATTTTATTTGTTTACCAACAATATTTAACCATTTTTATAGATTATTTTCTAATATTAGTCAACATTTTATTGTAAGCAACAGTAATATATCAAAGCAATTAAAATTCTAGAAACGGACACATCTCCTCTCCCCCCCCCCCCCTTCGAAAAAAGGAAAGAAATGTTAATATAAATGTTTTTATGATTGCATTTAGAACCAGATTTTAATGAAGGAATACTAATGAAACAAAATACTTATTTCCAAATAAATTTAACAATTAGGATATCAAGAGTTAATAAAATGTTTGTGAGAATTATTTATTTTAAATTAATTATTGTAATTTCCGCAAGATCCACATTTTAACAATTTCAGATACAAATTTTTAAAAACAAAATGTCAGGAAATTATAGTTTATAAAATTATTGAGACCGTGAGAGATTTAGAGAACAATACAAAAAAAGAAGAAAAAAATTCTGAAACTTTTTTTTTTTAATTTTAAATATTAATGCATAAATTCGTGTATTTCATGCTCTTTTTAACAGTTAAACTCCTCGAAACTACTTGATATACTGCTTGTACTAACTAGTATTACAAATATCAAACAAACAATACTGCAGGCTGAATGTTTTTAGTACTAAATAAAATAATTTCAAAACAGAACTGCAGAACTAATATTTCAGACCATCGATCAACAAATTTATTAGTTTCATTACTACTATAAATTTAATTAATATTACAATTCTTTTATTTTCAGATATGAATAATCTAAATTTTTAAACTGAAAATGATAAACCTTTAACAACTTCTATAACTTAATTGTTTTTATTTAAATGGGGAGGAATTCAGCCTTTCTTTCCCCTATTCCCCTAATCAATATTCTGTTTCCTGATTTGTTTTAAAGATAACTAGATTATAAAATATGCAAAACAAAGTTAAAAAAATAAATAAATAAAAATAATAATAAAAAAAAAACACTGGAAATTTTATTAACCATACGAAGCAAATTAAAGCAGCTGTTTGTAAAAATTTTAGTGTTATTACATTATGTAAGTGCAATTTTCCTGCTCTTTTTCCGAAATTTTGCTTCATCATCTGATTCCCCCCCCCCCCAATACACATTCAACAAAGTAATAAAATTAAATATTTTTAAAATGCTTTATTATTATTATTTAATTTTCTGTTTTATTTTTTTCTTTATAACAAAAATAAACAATTAATCATAAATTTCATTAAGGATTCACATTCATTTCATTAAAATTTCATCTAAAGTCCCCTCTTCCGAAACTCCACATTCTCTTTTCCCATAAAATTCAGTCTTTAAAACAACTTATTTTGTTTTACCCATTTCGCATTAGAATGTTAAATTAGCATTTGTTTCCAGGTCGATAAAGTGTGCAATAACAAGAATAAGGTAAAAACAGAAGCAAAAAAAGAAAAAATAAATAAGTTTTAAACACGCCAAACGTAACAAAAGCCTTCTGTTTGTGTTTACACAGGAAGTTCATGCTCAATTTCACCAATTAGCCAATCAAAGGTCAGAACGAAAAGTTGCGCAGTTTCCGGTTTCTTTGGGGGGGATAGATTTTAAGCTTGCGTATGGAAATGGGTGCAAAATGAAAGCAGGTGCGACACCCGCATATCACCCCTTCGTTAAAAGCCGGTTTGATTAAAGAAAGCATTGGAAACGCGGCTTATATTTCTAATTAGGGTTTTGATGCATTCGATCGACAAATTAATCCTCTCGAGCATAAATTATTTTTCAATATTTTTCATTATTCACAAAAAATCTTCTTTTTTGATAAATGAGAAACCATAATAAAATAATTTTGTTATTGTACTGCATGTTAGATATTATCTGTCCAAAAATCAAATCTCCATAAATGAAGCCTCAAAAATTTTTCCTTGATAATGCAATAATTACATAACCTCATATGAGGCCCGTATGCCCGAAAGGGTTAAAACAAAGCTACTAGGCACCAAGAGCATGAAAATTACCACATGACATGGCTTCACAAACCATGTATTTAAAAATAGAGAGAGTTCTTATTTAAAATTTTTATAATCAGATAATATAAAACACTAAAAATACATTAAAATACAGTTTGTAGATATTTCGGACTAAATATTGGTCCCTCCTCTGTACAATAAAATGTTACAGTTATAAAAGATAAAATTCAAACTATTTAAAAAATTAAACATGTGAAAAACATTCCGAAATGACGTTAAAGTTAACAGCAGAACCATGTAGTCTGATGGAACTTAACAAAAATTATTCATTCAAGGGTGAAAAAAATTGTTTTGAAAACGACGAGTGTAGAAAAATGTGACTTTTACAATTGTTGCAATCCAATTTAACTATATCAGAATTCGCAAAATAAGGGATATGATCTGTATCAAGGACATGTGACAATTTGAAGTTAAATTGTCATTCTTGAATGCAGATTCATATTCTTTCAATCTGATTTCAAAGGTACCGCCAACTTCTAGGCTATAATTTGATACACAATGTATGCAGTTTACAATATACGACACAATTAGATTGAGAGATGGGATATTGATGCTGAAGAGAAAATTATTCCAATCTCAGAAGGTTTTCTTGTTCCATAATAAGTTTATTCAAAATATGATGAAATATTGACAAATATGTACAATACCAGACATTCTGGTATTTCCACTATTATTCAATTAATATAAAATTCCAAAGATCCATTAAATTCCATTACTCTCATAATAAACTAAAACTAAACTAAAAACATTTCAAAACACTGGTCGTCAAGACAACGAAACTAGTTGCCACTTAGCATCATATAAATACATTATAAATACATCGCTCGCTCGCAGACGAGAAACAAACGTCACTTTCATCGGAGGCGATTTCGCAACATCCTCCCCCCCGATGAATACATTCATCAAAATTAAATGCAAACAATAATGAACAATAATAATGTAAATATATATAACAAATACAATTATTTTACTTACTTAGAGAAATCATAATATATTAATTAAAGTTCTAACTTATATATCAGTTGTATGGGTCGTTTTATAAACCCTGATGCTGTCTTCAACATTACACTTCTGACCTTTTCATCTCGTCCCTTGAAAAGTTCGGTGATTTTAGCTAATTTCCACAAATGTCTCGGAACTTTGTCGTCACCTATTAAAACTACATCATTTACATTAAATTCACAATTTTTACTTATGGGATGTACATTATGTATACCTTTTAATTGGAGCAGATATTCTCCCTTCCAACGTTTCAAAAATTGGTTCAACAATTTTTCTCTATACAAATCTCTATAAATAAAAGGAATTCTGAGGATAATTAATTAATTAATTGAGGCACAGGGGAAAGCAAATCTTGGCAATGCGCCAACTCGGTCCAGAGGAAGCAAATCTTGGCAATGCGCCAACTCGGTCCAGAGGAAGCAAATCTTGGCAATGCGCCAACTCGGTCCAGAGGTATAAAAGCAAGATAGAAAAAAACGCGCAGGTCTGTGCATTCAAGTACAACCACCCATATGTATATGCTGAAAGTTTGTTCTGACGCTCACCCGACGCACGTGGAGTGCCGATGGTCCGGGGAGAGTCACCGGGGGATCCGTCGCCAGCTGAGAGAGAAGTGTACCATACACATAAATTATTAAATAAACCTTCAAATTAAGCCCGGCGAAGCGGGCTGGGTATGCTAGTATCTTTTCAATAAAAATCTTTTTGAGCTGGAGAAGATCTGCTCATTGTTACGACCAGCCTGGTGGTGAGGTAAAGATGTTATCCTTTCCCCGATTAAAAAATGTGATGGGGTGAGAGGTGATGGTTCTGAAGCATCGTTATATACATACGTAATAGACCGAGAATTCAAATTTGCCTCAATTTCGGTCAGATTAGTTTGTAATTCTTCAAATGATAATAAAGCCCTCCCTAATATTTTCCTTAATATAATTTTAGTCATCTTAACCATCCTCTCCCAATAACCACCCCACCAAGCTGCTCTTTTAACAAAATATATAAATTTTATGCCCTTTTTTCTAGAGTAATTTTGGACATTTGGATCTGCAACGTTCGCGTAGAGTGTTTTTAGTTCATTTTCAGCTGCCTTGAATGTTTTGGCATTATCGCAGTTAACAGTTCTGCATACCCCTCTTCGAGTGACAAATCTTCTGAACGCCATCAAGAATTGTTCAGTGTGAAGACTACTAACGATTTCCAAATGGATGGCGCGAGTAACAGCACATGTGAAAAGTACAATGTCCACTTTATCTTTGCCTTTAACATATAAAGGTCCTGTGAAGTCAATACCAGTAACTTCAAACGGTTTAGATTCATGGACTCTATTAAGTGGTGATGGAGCTGTCACTTGACTGCCAGATTTAGCTTTAAATTTTTTAACAATCTTACCTTCTTCTTCTTTGGTATGTTCTTGTTTAGTGTGCAAAGCTAACATTCCGCCTTTATGTGCTTGAATAAGTTCCTGTGAGTACAGTTCGGGATGATCATTCATGAATGTCAAAACATACGGATCAGCATCAGTCAGTTTGAATATTTTACCGGACGCTCGAATATGAAATCCTACATAGACATCATCCGCTTGGTAGTAAATTGGCCGGACATTTGGATCCACTTGCTTCTTATGTATCTTATCCCTTTTGTGGAAGAGTCCGCCAGGAAAACCTGAGTTTGGAACTGATTCTTCGTTAATGGATACAGAATCATCGCTCGGATAAAATGAGATCACAAACCGTCTGAGGTTATCATCCGCCATTAGAGAAACCAATCGAGCTTTAAATCTCAGTACAACTTGGTTGAAATGAAGTTCCTTACTGAAATCCTTTTTTACGGGCTTTGGAACTAAGGATAAGCAGTTCTGTAGTGAGTCGTCCCAAGCTCCTATTCCTGTATGCGGGGGAATAATCTTAGGCGAAAGCGGCTTCGGTTTTTCAGCTACTGCAATGTTTTCCATTTCTTCTACACCTAGATGGGTTTTGTAATAATGACGAGTGAAATGGTCGCAGTCATAAAGGAATATTTTCTTCCTGAAAACCAAGATGTCTTTTTCAATCCTGAAATTCTTTGGATGAAACCATTCTAGGTCTTCATCTTTGATTTCCATGTAACTGAATGAGATGTTTTCCGGTAATTCATTTCTGTCTACTGGTATTTTCTGTCGTTTTATGAGAACTATATAGGGGTCTCGTCCGCTGGTTGGTGGATGGTCTTCGAGAATTTCCATAGTATCATCAGATAAGTAATACCGCAAAATAACTCTCCGCATTTCTGGCGGGTCGTTTAAGACATCTTGCTAAGTTACGCAGAACCTCAATACCCTTTTATCGTATTTGAAAATTAGTTTCTTGTCTTCAAAGCTCTGAGGCACAGTTTCATTTCGAGGCTCTATTGCTCTACGCTGCACTGTATGAGGATCAAGAGGAATTATTTCAGTATCATTGAGCTCAATGCCAGCATTTATTAGATATTTCCTTGTCCACTGATCACAATCAGTAAGTCGAAATGTAATGTCATACAAATGAATGCCTTGACCTAAATTCAAATCTTTCCATAAGTAACGCCGTCCTTTTCCTTTAGGATGAGGAAACACTTGTCGCTTGAAAAGGGTTCCCTGGCATTTTGTTGCTGTCGTATTCATTATTTTCAATAATGGACTCAATTCAATTTTAAGAGTGTCAGAATCATTATTACAAATTAAACCCAAAATCTTTAAGGACACATTAGAATCAACAGGATCTTCACGACATTCTAGGTTATTATTCTTCCATTGTTTAGTTAAATTTGGCGAATTAGAAGTCCATCGCCTTAAATTCATGTTGGCTGCTTTTAAAATAGATACGGCATCTTTAGTTACCGTAATGGATTCTGCAATAGTGTCCGTTCCATTAATTAGGTCGTCGACATATAGTTCTTTCAGAATATTATATGCCCTTGGATTCGAAGTTTTATATTTCTTCAAATGCAATCTAATGGTACCGCTCAAAAGGAATGGACTACATTTAACACCGAAGGCTGCTCTGGCGAATCTTAGAATTCCGATATCACGGCCACTGAAATTGAAATCTGTCCTACCCTTATACCATAAAAACTGTAAAAATTTCCTATCTTCCTCTACAATACCGACCTCAAGAAAGGCTCTTTGTATGTCCGCGCAAAAGGCAATTCGATGATAGCGAAATTTTAAAATAATTCTAAGTAAATCTGGATTAAGATTGGAACCACTATCTAAACAATCTTTAAGAGATTGTTCATGTTTATCCTTGGAAGACGCATCGTACACAATCCTAACTTTAGTACTTTCTTTAGATTCGTGTACTACTGCATGGTGAAGCATAAAATATCCCTTATCTTTATGAAGTTCGGATTGACATTCAACTTGTTCAATTATACCCTCTTTTAGCTGTTCCTCAATAATATCCTTATACTTAATGTACAAATCAGGATCGCGACGAAATTTATTGCATAGGCTCATCGAACGCCGTTCTGCAATCTCATAATTACTTTTAAGCTCCTTAAAATTTTCCTTCCACAACAGCCTAGTTTCATATCTGTTATTTTTATATAAGGTATTTTGTTCAAATTTATTGATAATGTCTAAATCTGATCGCGACATTTCCTTATCTGGTTTTATTCCTATTGCCTCCAATTCCCATAAATTTTTAACTCTTTCATATTCTAACTCTTCCCTCATAACAATCGCATGATTTACCAAAATATCTCTAGATTCCGAATTTCCTTCCCTACCTTGAACTACAAATCCGAACAAACTCTCTGTTGCAACTAAAAATCTACTTAATCTAACAATTTTATCACACAAAACTTCCCATATATAGTCTGAACCGATCAAAATGTGTATATCTTTACTAGTTGCATTATCAGATAATTTAATTCCTTGACGTAGTGCAAGATTCTTAACCCATTGAGAAGGAATTTCAATTTTTCCATGCGTAATCTTATCAATCACCACGGCTTGTATTTTGATGCATTTATGAGAATCTGTGATATTTTCCAATTCAATTTCCACTATATCATAACACTGAATTGATTTAGTTTGTTTATCTGCAAAGGAATGAATTCGAAATGTTTCCCTTTTTATGATCTTTAAACCTAACAAATCCACAATCCGTTTTTCAACAAAAGTCCGATTTGATCCCCCATCTAACAAAACAAGAACAATTTTAGATTTTTTGTTTCCCTTTGCTATTGCATTGAGTGTCTGCAAAAAAACAGGAGAACATTCTTTTCTTTCCCTTTTATTTTTGAAACATCTGGTGGAAGCTAATGACGTCACAATATCTGGCGTCGAGTCAGAATTTTGATCATCCGAATTAGTTTTAACGGAGGACAGCGATTTGTCGCAAATTAATTCATTGTGACGCAATTTACAAATTTTGCATAACTGATTCCTTTTAAAACAAAATTTAGCGATGTGTTTTCGTTTAAGGCAAATAAAACAACGACCATTACTTTTAAGAGAATTTTTTCTTTCATTTACTGTCAGAGGACAGTTCATACTTGCGTGATTCTTATCAAGACAAAAAATGCAAGTTTCATTCGTAGCAGTTGTTAAGACAGCGGCTGAAGAAAGCCTTGTGTTATCATTTCTTTTCTGATTCAAATAATATTTATTTTTACTGTTTTGAATTATTTCCTTATTACGGAATGTTGATTCATTTACATTCCCACTATTAGAATTAGCTAACAATAACGATGTTTCCCGACATTCTACTTCCTTTCTCAAAAATTCCATTAAATTCTTAATATCAAATAATTCACTCGTTTCCCGATTTCTATTATAACTCAAACTTAAATCTTCGGGAATTTTCTGTAAAATTACCGGACATAACAAGTTACTGTATGTTTCAGTTGCAACATCAAGCGATTGCAGTGATCGGATCTGTACTTCAATCGCGTCATATATTTTTCTTAACCCTACTACATTCGAAGAATTCCTTACTGGTTCCGTAAGCAAAAGCCTATTCATATGGGAACTAATTATTAAATCCGATCTCCCAAATCTACTTTTCAATAATTGAATTGATGAATCATAATTCTCATTCGTTAGCGAAAAGCCAGAAACAGCACTTAATGCTAATTCACCTAAATACGTCTTTAAATAAGTGAATTTCTCGATTTTACTCAATGAGTCGTTGTTATGAACAGCAACCTCATATGAGTTCCAAAAATATAGCCACTGACTACAGTCCCCATAAAACTTAACTATACTCAATTTTGGCAATTTAAGTGTTCTGGTTTCGTTATGCAAGATCGCGTGTGAAAGGTCATTGTTATATATCGCTGGCCTATCTTTAGAGGCAGTATCACTAGATTTAATGTCGTTTTCTTTTATAAAACGCGTCATTCTACCTCGATATTTAACAATTTTTTCTATATATTCTTCACAACACGAAACTTCATTTTCAACCTCTTTAATATCCGTGAGCTCAAAAATTTCTTTATCTAGCTCTTTTAGTTCCGAAAAATTCATTTATTTGTTCCTGACAATCTTTAATTTCTTCTATTTTCAAAGAAATTTCCATTTCATTATTCTTCAAAATAGATTCAATTTTAGAAATTAGTTTCGTTGTACTCCCTCGAACGGAAGTACGTTTCTTTTTAATTTTTTCCAGATCCATATTCAAAACGATATAATAAAATATTTCCTAGTATAATATCGTTAAATATTTCCAAACAAAACTAAATTTCAATAATCATCTATTCTTAATCCGAGATTAAAATAATTAATTTATCAATTTCGGAACTAAAACAATAAATTTCATAACGAAACCAAAACATTCTATTTATTTATTTTCAAACGATATTCCATGCAAATTTATAAATTAATAATCAAATTGGTCGCGAATTTCAAACCCGTCAGATTCGCCAGATAAATTCTTTAAAAGCTGTGTCTGCTCTCATTATTTCCAGAGATTTTTTTTTCTTAATGCGTGAAATGGCGTTTCATAAACAGCTATATTCTAGCATAAACGCTCAGGTCTTGGGGCACCATGAAGAGAAAATTATTCCAATCTCAGAAGGTTTTCTTGTTCCATAATAAGTTTATTCAAAATATGATGAAATATTGATAAATATGTACAATACCAGAGATTCTGGTATTTCCACTATTATTCAATTAATATAAAATTCCAAAGATCCATTAAATTCCATTACTCTCATAATAAACTAAAACTAAACTAATAAAGAATACTGCCCAGCTAAACTGATGGCATTGAGCTCACAGGCTACAAATACTAATTGTACATTAAAGCCTTATATTTTCAAGGGTTAATTCCGTTCGAAAAAAAAATTAAGAAGGGGAAACAGCTCTCCCCTTTCCTCTTTTTTTATACTTAATCATTGAACCTCCTATACTATCAAAGACATGCTTTATCATATAAAAAATCTATATCCAAAATTCAGAGCAAGTTAGATAATTCTTAATAAAAACCCATTTAGCATTTATATAATTTAAAAGGAGTTATCCCCCTCTTTTATACTTAACCATTAAACTTCCAAAACTATTCAGAGATTTGAACGAAATCTGAAAATTCTGCTTGAAAAACCCATTTATATAAATTAAGGGGGGGGGCATTAGAACCCCTGTTCCCCCTATTTATACTTATTCAATGAACACCTAATAACAGTCACGGAATCGCCTCATCAGAATGATCCTAATCTAAATTTTGAACGAAAACATAATTCAGCATGAAAATCCCATTTATATCAACTAACGGGGGGGGGGATTAGAACCCTTGTTCCCCCGATTTATACTTATTCAATGAACACCTAATAACAGTCACGGAATCGCCTCATCAGAATGATCCTAATCTAAATTTTGAACGAAAAATTAATTCTGCATGAAAATCCCATTTATATCAACTAACGGGGGAGGGGCATTAGAACCCCTGTTCCCCCTATTTATACTTATCCAATGAACACCTAATAACAGTCACGGAATCGCCTCATCAGAATGATCCTAATCTAAATTTTGAACGAAAACTTAATTCTGCATGAAAATCCCATTTATATCAACTAACGGGGGGGGAGGCATTAGAACCTCTGTTCCCCCTATTTATACTTATTCAATGAACACCTAATAATAGTCACGGAATCGCCTCATCAGAATGATCCTAATCTAAATTTTGAACGAAAACTTAATTCTGCATGAAAATCCCATTTATATCAACTAACGGGGGGGGGGCATTAGAGCCCCTGTTCCCCCTATTTATACTTATTCAATGAACACCTAATAAGTCACGGAATTGCCTCATCAGAATGATCCTAATCTAAATTTTGAACAAAAACTTAATTCTGCATGAAAATCCCATTTATATCAACTAACGGGGTGCATGAGCCCCCCGTTCCCCCTCTTATACATATCGAATGAACTCCAAAAACTAATCAGGGAAGCGCCTTGTCAGGATATACCTATATACAAAATTTCAAGTGGATCGGATATTTTTATCATGAGTTATCGCGTTACGCACATACATACAGAACGGACGGGCACATAAGCTCTCAGGCTATGATAGCCTGTGAGCTAAAAACATTTCAAAACACTGGTCGTCAAGATAACGAAACTAGTTGCCACTTAGCATCATATAAATACATTATAAATACATCGCTCGCTCGCAGACGAGAAACAAACGTCACTTTCATCGGAGGCGATTTCGCAACAGATGCTTAAAACCATGGAGAGAACTATGTTATAGTTTTTAAGGATTGAAAGCTTTATTGACACCAATCGCTCTTAGCAAATATGATATTTTTTCTGAATCTTTTTAATATGGATTAGCTATAAATTCTTTAATGGCTTTACGTTAAAAGTGTGGTGGGGTCGCTGCAGCTACATTTAAAGTTTCGTTAACGCAACGTATCGTAACTGCATACTTTTATTATACTGAAGAGAGACTAATTTTTGGTCCGAAATGCCAACCAATTGTATTTTAATTGTTTTAAAGTATTTTTAAAATGTATTTTTATATTGTCTGACTATAAAAATCCTAATTAATTACATAATTTCGTTGAGACGTAATGTTTACCTATCTGAAAATAGGGTGAGCTCTATCATGACTCCTTTTGGGTGATCATAATAACTTTAAAAAAAACTAAAGTACGCTATAATAAAAGTTTTCATAGACTCTCTGTTTCATTGTAAGCAATATATAAAATGCGGTAGATGTTTCAATAATTTGCATCGTCAGCGAGCAATTGATGCTTTACATTTTGGACTGCGATTGTGAGTTGCTATGGTATGATAATTCCTTGAGCCTTAGTATCCTGTTTTTCCAGAATTTTTTCCGATGTTATATCATTTCACACAAAGTAAAGTACATATCGTTGCATTTTAATTGAAATTTGTTTCTCTCAAAATTGTTACTGTTGACCCAAGTTTTGTTAAAATCAAAAATTCTTTTGTTGTTGCCATATAAGTGATATGCTACCCCACGTTAAATGTGAATTTTTCTTCCCTTTCATGCTTACTATTACTACGAGTGAATTTGCTGCATTAATTCGGCTACATACACAAACACACACACACATACACATATAACATGCATACATAACACTATAAATATTACAAATTATCATATTTTTAAAATATAATTCACAAATTGAGTATTAAAACATGATACAATCGTTATTCATATTGAATTTGGAACAACGTTTAATAAATTAACAAATCAGCAGTGATTTTTTAAGACTAGATCCAATCAGTTATAAATGAAGTATTAAAATATTGTACATAGATTTCTAGCGAAAAATTAATATTACTTTGTATTCAAACAGTTTTAAACATTTTATTTTATTTAGGTGTACAAACATGATTTAGTAATATAAAATTTGGAAACACATTATTTAAGTAATTTTATAACAAAATTTACGGGGAAAAAATGAACATAGCTCTAATAACTTGACTCGGAGAGAAATAACGGAAATGATGTTGCTACTAAACCTTGTTTTAGAAAGAATTTACATATCAGTAAGGAGATTAATTCTAAAACTTCAAACGTAACAATTCTCAAAATTCTAAAATAGCACGACAGATCCAATTTTAAAAGTAGCTGATGTGGAAAGCGATGCATTTTAATAAATTTTGATGCACGGAAATACATTTTTACTCATTTGACATTTTGTCAGATTGACGTTAATTCTGACAAATGTAAGCAATGCAATCAGAACAAAAAGCAAAGATTGTTTGCTTTTAACAAGATGATTAAAAATAAACATAAATATTATAACTTTTCTGAGCAATGTCGAGGATTTATTTTGAAATAAATATGCTGAATCATATTTGTATACATGGTACACTAACTTACGTTATGCAGAAGTAGATTTTATGTTTGCATAGGCTAATAGCAATAACTTTTCCTAAACACACTGCTGCTATACTGATTGTGGTAATGAAAATTTAAATTAAAATAGGATGATTAAAATAAAGGAAAATTGAAACTATTAAATAGTATAAAGTTAGTAGTATAATGTAATTTATGAAATTTGAGCATGGGTGGTGGGTTTTAAATTTAGAAAATGCTACGTAGAGAAATTTAGCTCTAATGAAGTATCCTGAATAACATCTAGAATGGAGAAAAAAATAATCATATGGAGATTGGTATCTACGAGAAAGTAGATGGACATTAGTCAAATTGAGCTCCAAGGCGCTCTAATTGGTATTCAAATTGAAATAAATATCTTGATATCATTAATCGGCGTTCAAAATGATCTTTCTTTCTCAAAAAATGCATTAATTAATATAAATACCTGTGGAACCTGATTTACTAGAAATATTCTCTACAAGGTGAGTCATAAATATCGAAACAATAGGCTATCTCCTTAAATATTGCTTTTATACCCATGCTTCCAATTGCAAAAATTCATAAAAAAATGTGAAATTTTTGATAAGATAAATTGCGACTCCATGGGGGGGTCTAGATGGAAAGTTACGAAAATTAAATTTTTATACGGCCCCCGTAGGACAATAATTATAATTAGGAAAACTTTTCTTATTCAGTCCTGAATAAAACACAAAAAGTTGCATCTTCATATCTAAAAAATTCGCAAAATTATAGCCGTTTAAAAAATTCGTCAGGTTTTAAGGGATTAGACGCAAATTGAAATGCGCCCAATTCAAAAAGCAACGTTACTTTCACAGTTCTAGAAAACGCACAAAAAATCTATTTTTTGAGTTAGAATTTTGATTTTTTTCTTCTTTTGTGATGGTTATCCTTATAATTAACTAAGAAAATCATATCCTAAAATTTCTCATACAATTTATAAAAGTTTCATGTGGTTAGTACCGGTTTAAATGGGACAATCAAAAATCGTTATAACTCGTAACATTATTTATCGGATTTCAATACCTTTCCATTTAATTATAGATGATAATCTGATTATAATTTTGTTCCAAGTTTTTCTTTTTATATTAACTTTAAAACTATTAAAAATGTTTATTTAAAAAATAATATAACTTAAAAAAAATCCAATTTTTTCAAAAGTAATTTTTTTTTCAAATTTGGCAAAACAAAACTAATGTAGAAAAATGAAAAATGACGTGTTTCAAGTTCTTTTTTCCTTTAAAAATTCTTAATACTTAATAACTTAAAGACAAAAAATATATGAGAAAAAATCATTATGCAGAAAAACGAAGTGTGCTGTTTAAATGTCCGTCAGTTATTTAAAAAAATGCTTTTTCTAAGATGCAGTTTAAGTCTTTTTTTTTCTTTTTAAATTTAGCTCTGACAAATTCAGGCTTTATATCGTCCTCCAAAGGATGTTCAAAAATCTGTATTCTGGTCCCAGTTAGGGCCACGACCAAGATGTTATTTTTTTCTGAAGACTCGCCAGGCCAGGCCTAGCGTACTTTTAATAATGGAGGAAACTGCTTCCTTCAACTTAGGTGCACACTGGAAAAGTTTTCAAACTCGGTCTCGACAAAACCCTTCTTAAAATCACTGTCTCTGACTGACTTAATACGCGCATAAAATAAATAAAATTCGGCTCAATCGATTTTTTTTTTCAAAAAACATATAGGGTGGATGTGCCAGTAATGGACCACCTTCCAGTAACGGGCCACCTCGCACTTTTTAGTTTTTAAAAAAATAATAATTTATAGTTAAGCTTTTATTATTTTTTTCTGAACTTCACCTTGCATGCTTTATAAGCTGGACTAATTTTTTACACTTTTCGTCAAAACAATTAGGAAGCAGAAAATAAAGTTTCACAGCTTTTCTGTTTTTAACTGAAAATCTTAATGAACATGCTAAGAGCAGACTTTACTTACATAGTTTATATCTTTTTTATTTTTCCGTAAAATTTGAATGTTTTTGTTTGGTTAGCAATATAAAACATTGAATTTAATATACCAATGGTCATTTACAAAATTTTATTTATTTTTAAAATTTTAGGAGCGGTGGTCCATTACTGGATTGCTTATTTCGTGAGTTTCCAGTAATGGACCACCCAAGTGACCAATACAAAAAGTGTTATTTCAGTAGAGATAAAATATTTTGATTTAACTGAAAAGTTAAATAATCAAATTTAATACTTAAATTTTACCTATTAGAATTTAATAAATGCAATTTCTTTATAAATAGTTGTTTTTAAAAAGTCATCCAAAATTGGTACACAAAACAAGCAGAACATTTGACAAAATCTAGATGTGCCGTTACAAAAGAAGTTGTTTTAAGTTGGTTCAGAAATGCAAAATCATATTTGGAAGAAGATATTATTAATAATTTCTTCCGAATTCTAAAGCATACAGAGAGAATTTTCAATAAGATTAAAACAAGGTTTCTCTTGTGCTCTTAAAACAAGGAAAATTTTGGGACCAAAATCTGTTAAAGATGTGTATTATGTATTATAAAATTACGAAAAAGAACAAATCGCTGTTGTGGGATGTTTCTCAGCAAATAATGAGATTATTCCATTGGTGATAATATATCCATATAAGCATCTCTGAAGTGTAATTGTGGAATCAATCTGCGCCAAATTGATGGGCTGTATGATTATCTGAAAATGGTTGAATAGTGCAAGAACATTTATCATTTTAAATGCATTCTAAAATTCCATATTGAATCGTTTGGACTATTGGAAAGGGATGAAAAAATTGAAGATCTGTTATTTATATTTCATAGTTTCACAGCACATCATTTAGATAATGATATGAACGAAGATTGGAGACCTTTTTTAATGCCTTATTTTATCTAAACTTGATTTCAGTAAAACATTGTCTTTATCTTATAAATCCTTTAAATTTAAATATTTTGTTTTATAGCTTTACAATATAAATCATTTAATGTTAGTTAATAATAAATAGTTAATAATATCATTAATATTTTGTTTTATATCCGCATTATAAATCCTTGATTATAATAAATTCATAGCATAAATTTAAATATTTTGTTTTATGTTTTTTCATTATAAATCCTTTAATGTAATGAATTTCTAACTTAAGTTTTAATATTTTGTTTTATTAGTATGCTTTCATTAAGTTCTGCAGCAAAATGCAATTGAAATAAGTTGGAAATTACACGCGAAGAGTAGCAAATGAGGTGCGTTCGTACGATAACGAAGTTTTAAAAATATACAGATCTTCCTGATATCGTAGACAATACTTCAGATACAGTACAATGGCTGAACTCTTTGTGTACCAATAAACATACAGGAAGTAATTTTCATTACACCTCAGCAACGTATATGATATTTATAAAATGTGGCACAGTTTAATATAATTAAAACATGTCCTAAACAATGTTTCCCCGTATAGCATTATGTAGTGAAATACTTTTGTGTGGCTCTGTAATTTAATAATAAATATTCTTTTCATCCCAGATTGTACAGAAATTATATTTTAGTATATATATATACGTCTTATGTTCATGTCTATTTTATTATGTTCGAATGAGTGTAACACCATTAAAATGCATTTGCAACATTTTTCCCCATTGACTGTAATGTAACGGAATACTTTTGATAGTTCCATTAATTGATCTATGCATCTGATTATCATAAGATCTGAAATGACTCTACAAAATTATGTAATAATTATATGTTTGAAATTTCAAACGATTAAAATGCATTTTAAACCTTTTTCCCCATTGACCGTAATGTAACGGAATCCTTTTGATTTTCCCTGTAATTGATATATTCATCCGATTTTCATAAAATTTGAAATAACTCGACAAAATTATGTAATAATTATGTATTTTAAATTTCAAACAATTCGGTTGGATAGTTTTTGCGTTGTTATATGCGGACAGACAGACAGACGGACAGACAAACGGACAGACAGACAGACGGACTGAACGACAACTTTAGGTGCTACGTATTTACATAATTACGAATGCACTTAAAAACAATTATCTGTTACTTTTTGTAGGGTGGCCCATTACTGGAACATAGGTGGTCCATTACTGGGCTTTTGGGTGTTTCGACATATTTCTATTATTTAAAATTAAATTTTTATTTCTATTGGGAAATGTAACTATGGGATTAGTTAAATATTGTTGAAAGATTAATATAATATGAAAAAAAATTGGAATACAATAATTATAACTATTAATAAAAAATTATTTTTTAGAGAAATTCATTAAGGAGGTCCATTACTGGCACATCTACCCTAGTTGTTAAAATCTTTATTTTACAAAAAAAAAAAAAAAAAAAAAAAAAAAAAAAAAAGAAAAGAAAAGAAAAGAGAAAGAAAAAGAAAAGGAATAAAATAAAGAAAAAAACTTTAAAATTCATTTTTTTTAAATAGATTATTCAAAGGATAAAAAAATTAAATACAATAAAACCAGTGAAAAAAAAAATCTGCCTATGACAGAATTCTGTCTTAAACGGAAAATATGTTGATCCATGCAAAATAAATGCAATAGTACCTGAGAAAAAAATAAGCTTCAGTTACATCTTCTCGGAAGGGCATCTGTTTATAACGTGGATATGGATTAACGATATTAAAATATAAGTGAAACATTTACATATAAATAGAGATTCATTGATTAAAATAAATATATTACAACCTTTGGCGCTTCTTTTTAAATAAAAAATATAAATATAAAAAACGAAAAGCTATAAAAGAATTTTTTGATCAGAACTCCTCCATATGAAACAATTTTTTCCCATGTCGAAGTAAAAAACCTTGTAGAAATTTGCGACTGAACCGGTCTATGATTTAAACTATTTTCAGATCGGTCCGGGTTATGATGTGGACATTTTTTCAAGCTACGCCGAACGTTTTCCCCTATGGGTTGGTTTTGGACCTGACCAAGATATTTTGACCCGGCCAGATGTCTAATATACAAATTTAGCATAAAAACTATACTCTGCTATTTTATGTCCAAAGAAAAAGCGCTATCTGATACCGATTTTTATTAAATTGCAATTTGTGAATGCTCCCTGACAAGCGTTGAAATTGAGTGAAGAAATCACTGTTTAGAGGCAGAGAAAAGTGGTGTGAGTCAGGAATTTTTGATGATTTTGAGATTTAATATCTCTGTGGGGTTTTTAGATACGGTGATAAAATTTGTTTTGTTCAATTTAGGAATGAATAAAGAATAATTTCCTAATTGGGAATATTTCTCTACGGGGGCTATATAAAAACTTAATTTTCGTATTTTTTCAAATAGACCCCATTGGAGTTGCAACTTATCTTATCTGAAATTTCACCTTTTTTATGAATTTTTGCAATTGGAAGTATGGGTCTAGGGGCAATATTTGAGGAGATATCCTATTGTTCGGATATTTATGACTCACCCTGTATAAAGAAATTTAATAGTGAGAATAAAGATAAATGTATTATTCATCTTAATTTTGTCCATAGTTAAGACGGAAAAAAGTGAAAAGTAAATGAAAGGTAATAGCAAAAGCATGGCTTAATGTTATTGAATAAAGTTAAATAATTTCACAAAAATCACTATTCAGCTAGGTGATATTCGCTAAAATACACTAATTGGTTTCGAATGCAAGTAAAAAAAAAGATTACTTTGTAAGTTCTAAAAGTTTTGCAATTTGAACGCATTGTAATTAAAAAACAACTGAACAAGAAGAATAAATGACTAACAAGACAAATGCAAAATCTTGAAAATCACAATGAAAGGAGAGAAAAGATAAAACATACGGTCGATATCTACTAGAAAATGTGTGAATTTAATCGTATTGCATGCCAATCGAGATAAGTGACCCGAAGTGGGTAAAACTAACATTAATTCTTATCATTAAATGCTTCCCAAATCTCTCGTCTCGTAAAAATATATTAATTGGAATATATCTCGATTATGGATGATTACCTTAAAGCTTAGTTGTGAACAAAAACAGATTTTCAGTCTTCCTCGATCGTATCTAAAGCCAAAATTAATCTCAAACAGAAAACAAAACTAGAAAAGGTACTCATTAATGCGAATGTGGATACCTTTAATGGATTGTCCAAAAACATTGCCCCCTATCATATTCGATAAACTGCGTAAATTGGATCATATAACAGAAGAATACAATATAAGCACAAATGTCTCCTCATAAGATATCATAAGACTGCCAATAAAATTCATGGGTAATTGATTCATAAATCCGAAATGAATGACTTATGTAATTTTCGTGAATCTTCTCTACCAAAATATACTCGGTGAAACATATTAATTAGCAATCCGATTTTAGACGATTACCTAGAAAGCTTAGTTTTGGACAAAAACAGATTTTAAAACTTTCCCCAGTCAAGTTTAAACCCAAAGGTAGTGTCAAACAGAAAAAAAAATCTTTAATGTGAATGTAAATACCATTAAAGGCTTTTTTAAAAACAATATATAAAACTTAATTCTCAGAAAAAAAAATTAAAAAAAAATATCTTTTATAATTAAATTATATTTAATTGCTATAGCTTTAAAATTGTAAGAACAACGTTATTTTTTTTTAAGGATTGGAAAATATTTCTTCAGAAATTGCTTTTAACACGTTCACGCCGGTGCGTACCACAGGCGGCCCACAAAAGGGGTTTAGAACCCCTATTTACCTCCACCAGTAAAAATTTACTGAAAAAATTGCCTTATTTAATCGGAGCATTTTATCGATTTAATAAGGCAAATATTTTTCTTTTTGAAAATCGGTGGCAAAGCATAAATAATTCCGTAAAAGTGTTCCGTCGCAAAAGGGTTAATCTATGTATTGAATCATTTACATGTAATAAACATTTTTTTTTTTAATTTTAAAAAATAAACATGGAGGGAAATAAATGATCCTTCATTCAAAAAAAAAAAAAAAAAAAAAAACTATGATTCCTCTAGGGGCTTGAAAATTTATTTGTTCTGGTTTTAACATTTTTATTTATTGTATTTCGAATAATTCACATTAAATGTAACTATATTCTCAAATCAGCATATCGGAAACTTTATCTTAAAATTTTAGTTTGTAATTAAACCTTATCAAAGTTTAATGTTGATAAATTTTTTAAACCGCCATTCACACGTTAGATTTATAGTTTTAAAAAGTCCTTCACTAAAGAGATTCAGTTTAAAGATTTTCAAACAATTTATCTTTTTGTATCTTTCTGGCCCATTAAATATTTTTTATGGCATTAAATGATTAAGATAAAAAACTCAATTTAAAACGTTTAAAATTTTAGAACTACTAATAGAAATTCTCTAAAAAAGAGAGTATTTCTTTATTAGAGCTTGCACAAAAGATCTCTTGTAATAAGATACTTTAACATACTTATATATTTTGCCTGAAGTATATTATAAAATGTCAATAAAAATAACTTGTGACAAAAATTTTAACATAAAAAATATATTCTTGAGCATAAATCTAGAGTAAATAATGTTTCCTAAATTTTACTTAAGAAATTTTACTTTTCATAATAATATTAAAAACAAATATCACTTATGATAAAACGTAATAAATCATACGAAACAAATAAGAAAATTTATTAATGTGTATAATAACAAAGATGACTATTTTATCTTTTTAAGGAAAAGTGCTATTGCACGTTTATACTACATATTAATAATGGCATAAATTACATGCATAGGCAAGTTAAAAAAAAAAGAAACACTTATAACTAAGACTTTTAATACATTACTGAAAATTTTGTGTTTTAAAACAAATATATTTGAAAATATCTTTGCGGATATTTTTATAGCTATTTATCATATTTTTACTCTATATTAAAATAACATCTATCCAATGATAATTATAATAATCCAATATTTTAAAATTACTCTATATAAAATAACTTGTATTCAATACAATTAAATAATTTTAATGAAGACATACGAATTTTGATCTTATGTTACAAATTTATTTAAGACTAATCGGTTATGTGTAGATAAATAAACAAAGTTGTAAAATTGATTTTTTAACATTATAAATTATAAAATCTTATATTTAAAAAAAAATCCACTCAAAACCTACTTGGCAGAATGAACTATAAATTGTATTAGCACATTCCTTACTTCTGGAAATAGATTTATGTTAAAAATATCATAGTTGAAAATCATAAATTTTTTTTCGAAAATTTATTTAGTAAAACAACTATTTACTTATTTTTTGAAAAAAAATTAAGAGAAGTATACGGATTTTTCAACAGAAATCTATCTTTAGAAACTTCAAATAAAATAATCCAAAGTTAAATCAAATTCTGTCCAATAGTTTTAGAGTTAGGCATAAAAAATAAAAGCTACTCGCATTGTAAATATGTAAATACCTAGAACCAATATTCGTCGTTCATTTCGTTTGCCCGTCCACATATAACAGAGCAAAAGCAATACAAATGAATGGTTTGAAGTTAAAAATATATAGGGTAACATCCCCAGTAATTGGCATGCACCAGTGATTGGCACATCCTACAAACATGTCCTAAAATAAGATTTATATCCAGTCTTTTAAAAACGCAAGACCATATACCAGTTACATGCTCATTTACGTTAAAGATTATAACTTTGATTTACGCTAATAGATAACAATAGTGCCTAGGAAAGAGAAACAATTATGGCTTGTATAAAATAGCCATTTTTGTTGCAAATGCTTCTTCTTTGGTTTAAGGAAGGCATACTTTTCAATTCATTACTATATGATTTATAATATATTTTAAATTTTAATTGACAACAGTTTTGTTTAGTTAAAAAGGGTTACTTTAATTGTGTAAAAGTATTTTCGACACAAATATTTGGATTTCTGAATTAATGATAGATGCCGATTAATGGTGCTTCAATTTTGCTAGTACCAAGTAATTGGCACCTATTCCAATTACAAGGAATTCGCAAGAAATTTGAGATTAAACCACTTATTTTAGAAGTACTTTTAAAGAGTTAGACTAATTTTATTTATCTTTTGTTTTTATTTGAAAATATGAAATATTATCAGTAATCGGAAACCATTAAAGCTTCATATGACAATTACTGGGGACAGCATGACAATTACTGGGTATTAATATAAGTATATTGCATTGTTTTAAAGTGGTCACATTTCAGACAAATATGCTGATTGCTTACTCTCAAAATCTTGAAATATGGCATTTTCATCTACAGTAAATTCATTTAAAGCGATTAAACCCAATGCAAAATGTAAAGTTTTTTTAAAATATAAACGTGTGCAAATTACTGGATCACAAGGTGTCATACATTGGTGGTCTAGGTGCCAATTACTGGTGATTTCAGCAACTTTTTATAAATATATTTTTATAAAAATACTTTTTCGATTTTTTTTTTGCTTTTAGTGGGTAAAATAGATGCACAGATATGCATTCTTTGATTTAAAAATATTTCCAAGTAAATATCTCATTTCTTTGTAATGAAAATTGAAGTAAGTTTAAAGACAAATTCTTAAAGTGACAATTACTGGGGATGTTACCCTACTTGTTGCACAATTTTGTCGAGTCATTTCAAATTTTAGCAAAATTTAATGTATACTATAATTACAGGGACATTCAAAATTATTCCTTCACATTACTGTCACTAAAAAAAAAAAAAGTTTCAAGTGCATTTTAATGATGTTACACTCTTTCGAAGATAATAAAATTGATATTAGTTTATGAAATATATTCTAAAAATCCATTCTGTACAGTCTGTGTTGCAACGATTACTTGTTATTAATTTATAGGACCACACAAAAGTACTATATTACATAATGGTGTAGGAGCGAACATTGCTTGGGGCGCATTTTAATTATATTAAATTATCTCACATTTTATAAAATCGATATATGTTGCTAAGTTTTTTCTTTTACAACAGAAAGCAGACAGTATTTACAGGGACACACAGATAATTTTAGCTACTATACTCCATCCAAAGTAGTATCTGCTATTACACTATATTTTAAAAACTGAATATTTTAAAAATTCGTTACAGTCAAACACTCATTTACTATGCTTGACGTGCAATTTCCATCTTGTATATTTTATACGCGAGTGACTGATTAAAACAAATTTAGCATGCATTTGGTCATGGTGATAAATGATTATTGAGCTAAAAAATTATGATAATGGAAAGTTTTTATATAATATATATTAAGTACTGTGTAATATATTTTAAGTATGTATATTTATTTCGCTTTTTTCGAAATATTTTTTTTATGCTTTAGTATCTTTTTTTAATATCCTTTTTATAATTATGGTAAAGAGTCAAAACTTTCAAAGACTGAGAAACCAGCTTGTTTCTTTAAAAATATCTGAGATTTCATGTCTGTGGGAAAAATTCTTTAAAATAATAATCAAAAAAATATTATTACAACTCTTAGGGTTTTCAAAGTATTTTAATAAAATATTTTTCATTTAATTTCTTTTAAACCAAAATGAAAACTGCTTCTTATTATTCTCAAATAGTATGTTTTATCATACCATAAAAAATTTTAAGTGATATATACAAAATTTTTTATAAGTGTTTCAAACAGAAAATCTATATGTAAAATATGCCAAAAAAATAATCAATTCTTGAAAACTTATTTATTCACAAAACTAACATGTTATTAAATTTTTTAGGCCTTTCAAAGTTTTTTAGCAAAATATTTTTAATTTTCTTTTTTTTTTAAGCCCAAAGGGAAATTGCTTTTTATTATTCTGATATAGTATATTTTGTAATACCACAGTAAATTTTAAAGTGATATATTCAACAGTTTTTTTAAGTATCAAGCAGATATATTATGCAATAATAATAATAATAATAATAATAATAATAATAATAATAATAATAATAATAAGTTCTTGAAATTTAATTTTAACATGAAATTAATTTCTTTTGATTTATATATAAAACATAATATATAGGTAGAACTGGGGTACATTGATACTTGGGGCACATTGATACACCCCTTGTACAGCACACAGGGTCATTACAGGAAGTTTCACAACAGCTCCAAAAGGTAATACTAGTGAAATTAACTGCATGCAGAAAGTTTTGGAATGATTCAATAGTTTGATGAAATGAGATGGGTGATTAATTGTTTTTGTAGGTCAAAAGTAAATTTGAGTTTTACAATTGAAATGGTATTATACAACTGTTGCAATATTTTCAACCGAAAAGAATACACTCCCTGGCAAGTAAAGCTACTCTTTATCAGTTCCTCATTCTTTATTGTTAGATAAATTATGAAGTGTTGTATTTGCGACTCATTTTATTCAAAATAGCTGTATGGGGCACATTGAAACAGTCTTTGTCGGGGCACATTGATACAACCTAAATCCTTTTCTAGTTCATTTTTTCATTACCTTTTATTTTTTTTTAACATACTCACCTTAATTCAACCATTTTTCGTCAAAAATTTCTACTATTAGTTTTTATTGAAGTGAAATAGCTCTAATTTCTTTATATTAGAACATTTTATAGTATTTTTGCAATCAGAAGACGTACAAACTTACACAATATCTAGTGCTAGTAGAATTAACAAAAGAAATGGACGGCAGCCTGGCAAATCTCAAATTTATATCGATTCTCCAGAGAAAAAAGCATTATCGACATGAGAAATGTTAAGTAAGAGAAACAAGCTGCAGAACAGTACATGATAATTATATTATAAACATAATTTTTAAGATAATTATCCTTTATTTTCTGTTTGTAAAACCGATTTATAAACAGAAAACCTGGTAATTCTTTCACCTTTCCTAAGAAAGAAGATAATTCTGGGGTTAAAGTGCCAGATATGACAAAGTTACCACAGCCAACAAACAGACAAGGAACAGCCAGAACATCAGGTCATTATACATTTCATTTTGATTGCTTTAATATCGCTTAAAAATAAATTGTGTGCGATTTTAATGTCTATAAATACATATAAAATGGTTTGCTAACTATTTTTCTTTGAAAAATATGCATTGATGTTATTTTGTCTTCATTTTTTCCAGACGTGTCAAAGTGTATCAATCTGCCCCGGGGATGGGGCACATTGATACAAATTACTTTTTTTGATTTTTTTGAAATTACATGCAAAAATAATATATAAAATAACGATTGTACATTTTTATAACACACTACACAGGTTTTGCTGACATCACATAGAAAAATAACTTGAAATTTATGCTTTCTAGACAGCGAATTTTTTTTTAGAAAAAAGCTGTATCAATGTCCCCCAATCCCCCCTACATTTACTGCAAAAAAGATATTCATTTTATCTCTATCTTTAAGTAAAATATGTGATATTAAATATTTTACAAAATCTGCTTCATTTTATTTAACCAGACTTTGCATGTGGCTTAAACGATTTCGTTTAATATTATTCTAAGATTTAAAATATTTTTATGGTATTAAGTGAGATTATATAAGCAAAGCATAATTTAAATCTCCTAGAATTTCAGGTATGCTAATGGAAATTCTGAAAGAAAGTGAGTGTTGTATTATTAGGGTTTTCAAATTAGATTCCTTTCAAGAGATTACATTATTAATAAAACGTATTTTATTCTCTCGTGCATTAAATATTTATCATTATTTTTCATTATTTACACAAAACATTCTTCTTTTGATAAGATTGTATTATAAAGTAATTTTATTATTGTGCTGTATTCTAGCTATTATCTGTTTACAAATCATATCACTATAAATAAATGCTGATTTCTCTTCTTTTTAGGGTAATACTTATCTGTCCTCACATGTTTGTTTGTTCGTTTGTGTTTATGACGGCCAATTATCTACACTTGGGATATAGGCCCTAAAAGGGGAATGACCTCCGTGGGTGTCTTTCAACGGGAACATAACCCGCATTTACGCAATGAAAGCCAAGGTTTCAAGAAAACCACGGAAAACTCCTAACGGTTTGGCCGACTGTCGCGATTGGATTCAAACCCAGCACCAGCTTTCTACCAGTTTCGGAGCTGTCCTCATATGAGGCCCATATGAATGAGAGGATTAAAAGAAAAATTGTATATACAGAAATTTGTGGTGAAAATCATAAAACTCGTAAAAAAATGTATTCTTGGATTTTTTATAGAACAGTTTTGCAAGAGTGTCGATTATCTTCGCGAATAATATATGGGCTTTCGTTTGTATCTTTTATAGGGGAACCTAATACGAATTTTCTCAAGAAAACTCAGGCTAAGGAAAAAAACCTCAGAAAACTCCAAACGAATATGCAAAAAATCGTGATTTTAGTCGAACCCAATACTCCCCGTCCATTAGATTTGAGAGAAGAATCATTCGACTGATGGCGCTATCACAATAGAACATAATAAACAGATGATGAATTAGGTAAATGAAGGTTAATGAAATATATGGTATTTAATTTATTAAATTCTGTTGGTTAAATAAAGCAGAAGCAAGCTTACGTGTTACGATGAAAATGTAGTATATTTTATATTCCCATAATACGTAAAGAAATTTTAATAAATACTGTTTTGAAATTTCTCCAATTAAAATATCCATAATATACAAGATATTTCTGGTTTTAAATATAAATATGTTAGAAAATATCTTTACATTATTTAAAAAATCTCATTATTAAACTTATTTTCTAAATCAAAATTACTTACACACAAATGATGAAATCTTTAATTTACTGTATCCGAAATAAATTGCATTGAATATAATAAAATAACCAAATTATCAGAATCTTAATCTCATTTTATAACTGAATTTGTAATTGATAGTTATCTATTTATCATTGAAAGCATTTGCGTAAACATTTAATCCTTATGAAAACTTCCTATTGGAAATTGAATTTGATTATTTCATTTGTTTGTTATTTGTCTGACCAGTTAAATATTTTTAGAAAATTTAAGGACAAAAATCAAGTTTAATATAAAGTTTTTAAATATTTTAAAAGCTAATGGAAATTATTTAAATACCACTGTAAAAAATGCCAGATGTTTCTGAATACATAAAAATGTACTGTAATCAAAAACGAAAATATACAGTAACCTCTTCTAACTCACCTAAGGTGTCGAAAATCGTTCCTTTACCTTTAAAAATCCCAGACAACAATTTGTTTTAGACATTTAAAGAAGAATTTATAAAAATTAATTTTTATTAGCTGCCCGTTTCTTTCGGAAACTTTCTAAGTAGTTTTTACAATACAAAATCACTTTTCTCAAATCAAAATATCACTTTTTCGGATTCTATCAATTCTCAAGTTAATATTTTCAGTTGCATAACTGATTTTGTGCATGCAATTGTAGCAAAACAATATTAATTTTCATATTAATGTTAATGATGTTAAAATTGTATGTTTGTCTATTAAACATGTTCTGTGAATATCAAAATATTTTCATATGATTGGTAGTATCCGAAAAAGTGATATTTTGATTTGAGAAAAGTGATTTTTGTACTGTAAAAGCTACTTAGAAACGTTTCCGAAAAGAACGCGCAGCTAATAAAAATTAATTTTTATAAATTTTTATTTAAATTTTTAAACAAATAGTTTTCTGGGATTTTTAAAGGTAAAGGAACGGTTTTCGAAACCTTAGGTGAGTTTGAAGAAATTACTGTATATTTTTGTTTTTGATTACGGTGCATTTTTATATATTCAGAAACATCTGACATTTTTTACAGTGCGGTAAGTTTTTCATTAACTTATTTTTTAAGGAATTTTATTTTGTTAAAATAGTTTGCATGGTGCACATTTAAATTAAAATCTTGTATAGATATTTATGAGTAAAATTTTAAAATTAGAGTGTCCATTAATGGAAACCAAAAATTATTCAATAATTTGTGATAGAGATATTTATGATTGAATAATAAACATGATAAAAATCATCATAAAACAAATGCAGTTCATAGGATGCTTTTCGTACTAAAAATATTAATAGCTCTTCATTAGTATAGATAAATACGTGTCCGTGAAAGGACAAAGTCAAAAATGAATTGAAATATGTTGAGTAGAGTTTGCAAAGAATGTGAAGTGTGGTGGTAACATAAAATAACACACGTAGAATACGAAAATGTTGCCAAAATGGTGGAAAAATAATAATAGTAAAAAAAAATGGAAATAAAAAAATAAATAAAATATAAGAAGTAAATCAATAATGCTATATACACATACATATATATATAATAATAATAATACTGAAAGAAATATAAAAAGAATAAAACTAAGCAAGAATAAAACCAATGACATTTTTCAATAGAAATTAAATTGAAAAGAGATAAGAGAATATGAGAAAGAATTAAAAAAGGAATTTCCATGCTGGGAAAAGGAAAGGATATGATGAGAGATATCATTGACAAGACTACCAGAATTTTTAGAAATAAATTATGCTTCATGCAAACTCAAGTACGATGGAAAGGGAAGGTAAAAAAAATTTGGTATGGATAATTGAAACAATGACTAGAAGTCGGTGAGAAGCAGTTGAAGATTTAGATCTTTATTCATTTGAAATATACATCGCGATTCGCCTAATCAATTTCAAATCTCTTTTTGTTTCATCAATATAACATAAATTTGAAGAGTAACGAATAAGATGTATGATAGAGTTCTATATTAATGTATAATAAATTATAGCTGCTGGCAGGAATAATTTTTTCTCCTCCTTTGAAAATAAATATGTAAATTGTATAGATTTTATATTCCTAAATTTAAATAAGACATACAAATTGCCTTAACATGTATAAATTTGTCCATCGATAACAAATCGATAAAATAGAGCATGGAAATGTAGTTTAAATCTAGCTTGTTAATGCTTGTAAATTACAATTATTTATTGGTGTCCCCCCCCTCCCCGTTCTCCATAACTGAATTTCTTCTTGCTGTCTGGTAATATACCTTTTCATTCTCTCGGCTCCTGTTACTTGGATAATGCTTTCTATATTTTTTAATTAAAAAGGTCCTGGAAGTGTTAAATAAAATACGCACACAAAGTATGCCCTATAGAATTCAATACCGTGTTTTTCCTAACACATCATACATTTTTGGTTAACTGCTTGAGGTATGGTTCGCAGTACCATCGACAGATTTTCTTGAATGATCTCAGTTGACTTAAAGCCTTTCCTCGAAGTAACAATTTTAACTTCTAGAAGAGAAAATGTCACACGGAGCTGTATCACTGGAAAGCAATGCTGGTTCCAGGAGATCCGTTGCGTTTTTGGATAAATATTTCTTGCACAACAATAACTATGCGATTGGCCATCATCATGGTGTAAACTCCACAAAGAATTTAACTGAGTTTAAAACGTCTGGCTAACAAAGTTCATTTGAGATACAAAATTTAATAGAATTTTTTCTCAATTAATGCTTTCTTTTTCAGAAATCGCAGAAAACTCAAAAGTAGTGATTAAAAAAATTTCGACTGTAAACAAAGTGATGTTCAAATTACGTTTCATTATAACTCGTTATAGTGCTACCTGCTTACAGAAAATTTCATGTCGTAATACCTTTTACTGGCTTCATTTAAATGATAAATTCGGATTACTTTTTACATAGAATGTATGTAATTTTGGTATCATTATATTAATTTTATTATTTCCACAATTTCCACTCACGTTTTAGAAAAAGTCATAAAATACTATACTTATAAAAGCAAGCCCTGCTGTCTAAACGATGATATGTGATACAGCAATTTCATCGCCATATTTCGATTTGGTAGTGAAAAATCTACAAGAATCAATCAATAATTTATCGAGAGGATTGAAGCATCGGACATTGTTATTTAAACATTATATTCTCATAAAATGTCTCATATATGACTTTTGTCATATATTCTCAACTGGTACAGAAAAATTAATAAAAATACAGAGGTACTCATAGAAATTTCTTAATGTTGTCAAACATATACATATGACTAGTGATTTTACCTTCTTTTAAAGGTATCTGGTCATTTTTTTAAAAGTTGTCACTATGTACGATGATTGAAGACATAGATGCTATCAGTTATTGTTGTGTAGTGAATTTTGCATAAAGAAATAGAATCCACCGAAGATTTTTCAAATGAAAATGCATTCACGTAGAAAATAAGAAATGTATTCTTTTTATTTCATATTACTTCCACAGCATTTGTGTTCTAGAGATACTACAGTGATGGAAATAAAATCGATTTTAGATTAAATCCATTCAAATATAGGTATCCTGATTTCAGACTAAGCAGTCGTAATTTGTTTGAACAACCCAAAACATGATCATGCAAAAAATGCGAGAAGGGAGAGTTTTAGAATACATTAAGAATTTTAAAATTAAAAGAAGTGTAAACAGAAAATATTATAAGGAGACTGATAAAAAATGTTAAATAATGTACATATGAAAAAATATTTTAATAAAAAATTAGATATTTTTAAGCAGATATATTAAATTTATACATCCTTATAAAAGCAAAATTAATTATGGATATGCTTTTTCCACGATAAATCGACAAAAGCTTTTGGAAGAGTTCAAAATGAAACTCAAAGATAAGTAGGAATCAGTATCAAAACAGCAGAAACTTGATCCTGCGTTGTAATTGAATCTGCAATCGATCTTTTTCTTTTAAAGGTTAAAAGTCTTTTTAAACTGATTTTAACGCTTAAATATTTATATATAAAAACATCACTCTACTCTAGTTTCAATTTACAGATTCTTTTTAATTTTTTTACCATTTCTTAACTTTTTGTCAGGTAAAATATTTTTAAAGCATTAAGTGAGATTATGTAAACGAAACTTAATTTAAACCTTTTGAAAATTTAGCTATGCTAATGAAAAATTTTGAATAAAGCGAGTTTTATGTTGCCTGTCTTTCATTAAAAGTTTCTTTCATAATTTAATGGAATTAAATTATGTTACCTTTAAAAGTAAATATAATTCAAAGCTTAAAAGTAAATATAATACAAAATAATTTTTGGTGAAGATTTTAAAAATACTGAGTAACCGAGTATTTGTATTTCCTTAAAAGATAAATGAAATCGTTCTGTACTTTAAATTGAGAAAAATTTCTCATCTTAATAATAACAATAAAGGCAATGTATAATATTAAATAATGATAATCTCGGTTTTGCTAATTAGCCTTGTGAAGTATAATTACAAAGCAAATAGTCTATTAAATACAAATATATCAGTTAGCATTGTTGTTTAACTGTTTTAAATGTATTCACCAAGATATTTTAATTAATATTTTAAAAAAGGTTCCTAAAAATGCTACATTAAAAAAATTAGATGCAGTAGACTTTGAATGTTTTTAGTCCATTTTAATGTCCATTAATGAGGGACAGTTGATTAATCAACGCTAATCTGTACGTCATCCTTGGTCTTGTCCAATTCGGATAATGTAGAGTCTAACTTCATTGTGTTCTATAATTTTCTCCCGGTTAGTAATCGATTTAAATCTTTTGAAACACTGCTGACTATTAGAGCTTATGATAATTTGGCGCATATTGAAGTACACTATAGTGCAATTGAATATAAAAATACTTAGTTAGTAGTGATTTGGCTCTTTCATGGATTGATAATTTCAGCTACACGAATAGATATCTATTTAACGAGTTTGCAGAACTGTTCCATAGACTCTGTTTTTTAAAATCTGATAGAGTTGTCTGAAATTGAGCAAAGGTAGCTGTTGTTGAATTATAGGATTTCATATCTTTCTGTAAAGTATTATAAAGTTGCTAAAATGACACAATTTGTATTTTTTCAGAATTTAAAGTTCTCTTTAATTTACACATTTTTACATTTATTTCTCACTTATATATCCACGAAATTTATTGAAATGAAGAACATACAATTATAGTTTTATATTGTATAATATTTTCCTCATAATACAGTAAAATGAAATGAAGATTCGTTTCCAAATTTCAGTCGTAAATATTTAAGACAATCTTCTTGATTTATTCCAAAGTTAGCTTCATAAAAATCATATTGCTATAAAGCATAAAAGCCTAATCTATTTTCATTTCATTCATAATTATCCACTAAATTTAAACTGCGTATATTGCCATAAATATCCACTGTGCAATAAAAAAAATCTCAATTGTAAGCATTTCACCAACAGTTTACTTAAATAATAAAAAAACGTTGTTTTTTGCTTAAAAATATCAATGCCATCTTTTTATACATAATGCGATAGACAAGACAATATTTTAAATATGTTTTTGTAACTATTTATAATTTTCAAATGATTTAAGTTGAACTAGATGAAATTTGATTCCCAGAAAAAAATTGATAAAAAAAATATCTTCTTTTATAACTAAATTTTTATTTGATTGTTATATGTTTAAATTTGAAAGAATGTTAATATTGCTTCAGAAGTACTTTGTAATTCATACAATGAAACATTTTTTCATAATAAATAAAATTTGTTTTTTATTTTGCAAAATAAATATTGTGGGAAATAACTAATCCTTCTTTTAAAGAACTTAATTATCATAGATTCTAGATTCATATTCTAGATCATATTCTAGATTCTAAATTATATAGATCTGGTAGCAACATTTTTATCCATTGTATCTCACATAAATCGCATACAATATAAATGTATACTCCAACCAGTGATTCGGAAATATTATCATATTTACTTTAATTAAGTATTATTAACTTAATAAAATTAAGTTAATAATTAAATTTTATTACACTTTGAGATTGGCAATTCTTCAAAAAACGACAACCACATGTTTGATTTACATTTTTAAAAAGTCTAAAAAATCAGTTTAAAGGTATTATACTATTATAAAAAGGACCAATTACACTACAACATACAATAAATTCGGCTCATCAGTGTATAATAAATGTTAAAAACTTTAATTAAAATTTATGTGCTAACAATATATAGTTGAATTAATTTCCAACAGTTTCGAACAATACAACTTGTTCATCATCAAGGAGCATTAAGAGACAAATCTAACACGTTTTAAGTTGCAGTTTAAAGATTTAAAATTTTTTTATCTTTAACATTTTCCAGGTCCATAAAATATTTTTTTTATGGCAGTAAATGATTCAGTAAACAAAATTTATTTTCAAGCTTTTAAAATTTTAAAACCACTAATAGAAATTCATTAAGAAAGTAAGTGTCTCTTTACTACGATTTACACAAAATATTTCTTTCAATAAGATGCTTTAATAAACTTTGCTTGAGGCATTTTATAATAGCCATCAGAAACCACTTGTGACAAAATCGTAACGCAAAAAATCTAGTCTCCACTGTTTTAGTCAAATGATTTCAAAGCTAATTTCAGAGAAAATAAAGATTGTATATGTTAGAATCTAATAAAACATATGAAACAGATAAGATAATTTATTAAGATTTATAATTAACAAATGTGGCAATGTAGTACTTTTTAACGAAATATGTTTTAATTTTATAATTTAAAATGTCAGAAAGTATCTTTACTCCTATTTTGATAATTCTTTATCATATTGTTACTCCAGATATAATTGATTTCCATAAAGGAATGAAATTGTCAAGTTACTGTATATCAGATAAGTTACATTGAATACATTTAAATAATTTCAATGAAGGCATAAGAATCATGCTCTTATTTTATAATTGCATTTATAAACAATTGCTATTTGTTAAAAGGTAAATAAATTTATAAAAATGATTTTTTAACATTATAAATTATAAACATTTATATTTAAAAAAAAAAAATCAACTCTAAAACAACTTAGCGAAATGAACTGTAAATTGAATTAGCATATCTATATCATATAAAAATGGGTTTCTGTTTAAAATAATAGCTTTCTTTGAAATATATAGAAAAATTATTTCAAAATTATTTTTCAAAAAATATGCATGGTAGCCTATGCATTTTCCCACAGAAATCTATATTTAGAAACTTCAAATATGAGAATTTACAGTTACATTAATTTCATACAATAGTTCTACAGCTATCTGTAAAAACCTATCCGCATAGCAATCTACTTGGCAAAGATTACATATTAATTTAACATCAGCAGCTACATACCTAAAACTTCATAATTCCTAAACTACTTGATTAAAAATCTTCACGTACGTATTTCTATGGTAAAGTTGTCTTAAAAGGCTAAGCAGAATGTAAAAATTGGAAATTTGTAATGAAAATTTCATATCCCATCTGGTTTGGAACAATTTTTGCATGAAAACGACTCCTTAAGTTTATCATTTATAACAATTATTTAGAAAAACGATAATAATTTTTAGCTTTAACTTCTCACTGCCGTGACCTGATATATCAGTTCACTAGGCTGCAGGTTTCACTGCAATTAAAGCATTATTTAATATATTATATTCGATTAAGCGGGCAAGCATATAAATGTCTTATTTCGGTAATATTTGATTAAGCGGGCAAGCATATAAATGTCGTATTTCGGTAATATTCGATTAAGCGAGCAAGCATATAAATGTCGTATTTCCGTAATATTCTATTAAGCGGGCAAGCATATAAATTAAGTATTTCGGTAACATTCTATTAAGCAGGCAATCATATAAATGTCGTATTTCGGTAATATTCTATTAAGCGTCCAAGCATATAAATGTCGTATTTCGGTAATATTTTATTAAGCGGGCAAGCATATAAATGTCGTATTTCGGTAATATTCTATTAAGCGGGCAAGTATATAAATGTCGTATTTCGGTAATATTCTATTAAGCGGGTAAGTATATAAATGTCGTATTTCGGTAATATTCTATTAAGCGGGTAAGTATATAAATGTCGTATTTCGGTAATATTCTATTAAGTGGGCAAGCATATAAATGAAGTATTTCAATAATACTCGATTAAGCGGGCAAGCATATAATTATAGTATTTCTGTAATACTCGATTAAGCGGGCAAGCACATAAATGTAGTATTTCTGTAATACTCGATTAAGCGCGCAAGCATATAAATGTCGTATTTCGTTAATACTCGATTAAGCGGGCAAGCATATAAATGTCGTATTTCGGTAATTTTCGATTAAGCGGGCAAGAATATAAATGTCGTATTTCGGTAATATTCTATTAAGCGGGCAAGCATATAAATGACGTATTTCTGTAATATTCGATTATGCGGGCAAGCATATAAATGTCGTATTTCGGTAATATTCGATTAAGCGGGCAAGCATATAATTGTCGTATTTCGGTAATATTCTATTAAGCGGGCAAGCGTATAAATTAAGTATTTCAGCAATATTCTATTAAGCGGGCAAGCACATAAATGTAGTATTTCTGTAATACTCGATTAAGCGGGCAAGCATGTAACACTCTGCTGCGATATTGCTTTGCAATCCCGGTTGAAAAACCTTCGCGATGCATAGACTGAGCCCTTTCCTGATTAGTCTATTCGACTCATGGAAGGAGTGGTCTACCCGGATTCGATAGTTCCGGAAATCTTACACATCAGCATCATTCCAGGAATCATTCCTGTTAAGGCTAGTTTTTTTTTACTATAGAAGGAAATTAATTGCACGGAGAGATGGAAATTTGTAAATAATCTAATATCAGATATGTTTTGTTTATTTCTTTAACCATATTTTATAATGGTTATCTTGAAACTATTCCTTTACCTGCAATAACGTAGAGGGCTGCCAATGATAATTATTTTTAGCTCAAAGGCTATCAACACCTGAAAGTTTAAGTGCCCGCTGGTTCAGTTTGCACGTATGTATGTATGTGTGCGTATTTGTAGGTAATGCGGATATTTGGTTATAAAAATATCCCATTTGTTTGAATTTTTTTTATAGGTTCATTCTAATAGGTTTCTTCCCTGATTAGTTTTGGGGTTTAATTGTTAAGTATAACTAATCCCACCCCTAATTTGAAAATAATTTTTTTAATGCAGAATATTTAATTTTCTCCAAATTTTATGTATCTGTTTATTCTGATAATGAAATTTTTTGATCAGATTTGAAGGTTCATTAGTTAAGTGAAAAAGAGGGAAAGGAGAGGGGAATCCCCTTTAATTTCGATAAATTGGTTTTTTATGCTGATTTATTCAGTTTGCTTCAAATTTATACCAATTTGTTATGCTGAGAAACCTTCCTGATTAGATTTACAGGCTCATAGCTAAAGTGTAAAAGCATAAAAAGTGGATAAGTTTCCAACTTTTAATTTAGATAATTGTGTTTTCTTGCAGAATTATCTCATTTGTTTCAATTTATTACTAAGTTCATTCTGATAAGACATTTCATTTTGAGATTTAGAGGTTCATTTGTTAAGTATGAGGGTCTAAATGAGGGAGCTGACACCCCTTCTCTTAATTTAGCAATAGGATTTTTTATACAAAATTAACTAATTTGCTTCAAATTTTGTATGCAGGTTTAATTTTATGAGACGCGTCTCTGGATCGATTTGGAGGTTTATTGGTTAAATACATAAGGGAGCAAAGGGGAAAACCCGCCCTTAATTACTTTTTTAAGGGGCATTATTCGTTAAAATAAATATATAATATGCAATTAGTGTAAATAGCCTGTGAGTTCAATGCCATCAAGTCAACTGGTCACTTTTATTTTTATGTATATTGTACTGGTAACACATAAAAAATAGTTTTCATGTCGAAGTATATGTGTTTTCTTGTACATGTTAAGTACTCTCTTAAAAAGTCAGCCACAAAATAGCTCAAGTTGAGATGAAATCCACTCATCTCAATGTTAAAAGGCAGCTTCTCAAAAAAGAGTTGAAATAACTCGAGTTTTAACCCATTTAAATGAAGTTGAGCTATTTAAATAACCAATTTAGATCAAGAAGATTTAATCGTTTGAAAAACAACTCTTTTATGATCGAAAAAATTACAGCTCTTTCATGAGAAGCCAAATCAGCTCTTTCGTTTTAAGAGTGTATATGTGGTGCGAGATAGATTTCGCCACTGGTAACCTTGTTTTAAATGTATTGCATTCTTAGGATTTTTAAAGAATAAAACAATTAATTTTCTTTGTAGAAAAACGTATGCAATTTGCAGATTCAAAATTCTACAGTAAAATGAATTTAACTTAAACGTTTACAATTACAAATATTTATTATAAGTGTTTCAGTTTAAAGATTTTGTTTAGTAATTTTTTATAATTTCAAAAGATTATGACATAGTAAATATTTCTATGATATTAAGTTAGATTTTGTAAACCAAACATAATTTAACTCGCTTAGAATTTTAGGTATGCTAATAGAAATTCCGTAAGAAAGTGACTGTAGCTTTACTAAAGCTATTACATTAAATTCTTTTATAAGGTTATGTTCATAAATTTTTCCTAAGATATATTAAAAAGTAAAATGGCATTTAAAATTTTCGCCACAAATTGTGAAACCTGTAAAAATATATTCTTGAATATTTTTTACAAATGTTTCCATACAGTTTTTTCTGCGCTGTATCTCATAGAAAAATTTAAAGCAAAGATTTTAATCATAATAAAACATAATTAAATAAATACGTAATATGAACGATATTGGTAGAAAATTAATTATTAAATTTTATTTATGTATATGGTGAATTCCAAGCGTAATAGAGGGGCAATTACAGAAGAATTTTACCATTTAAATATTAAATTTTCCAAAGACAAAAATTTTACAAGACTATGTTAATTTATGGAACAGTGCTTAATTAATTAATTAGAAACGATGAAAAAGCTAAATTATTTAATTATAAATTAATTAAAATGGTATGTAACAGAGGGGACAAAAAACCCACATTTTTTGACATGCACTACCATTTATATAAAACTCTGTGATTTTGAAATTACAAAAAAAAAAAATAAATAAATAAATAAATAAATGTATATTTTAAGTAAAGACACATCAAGGTAAAATAATTACCTACCAGATTGTTTAAATAGAAAACACATTTTATTTAAATGAAATTAATCGAACGTAACAGAGGAGACATGGAATGTAACAGAGGGGACATCTTACAAATTCAGTGATCATATTTCTAGTGCAATATTATTATCAAAGGTGACGTTTTGATTATTTAATGTTGGAGTTGGTAGTACTTGTTTTATTTCAAACATATGAACCCATGCTATATCTTTATGATTATATTTAAATGTTTTCAGTCCATTAGACCGACTTAAAAATACAACATGGACATTGTCAGTTTCCTTGTCAATTTCAGTTATTTGGACAACATATTCCACCATCCTATTCTTTCTTTGAAATCTAACAATTGCAAAATTGCCAACATTAACATTAGGAGTTAACAAATTGTTATCTTCTGCAGATTTATCCATACCATCTTTGAAGCAAAATTATACACTTTCTTCAACAGACACAGATGAATAAGAAATACAATATTTTTGTAGCACACTAACACAATGAATTCTCCTCAAATTTGATATAGCTATTATATTTGAAACTCTTTCATTAAAGGCAGCAATGTCCCTTTCTACATCCTCTTTTGCACAATAAATAATTTCTACTCTATTGCAAATGGTATCAGCAAATGATTTAGCATCAGATGGTGGAAGAGCCTATTTTCCCAGCCATAATTCTTCGATACACAGCCCTCTTTACAGCACGTCCCACTCCATCAACTGCACTTTTTACATGACTAGTAGCAAAATAATACTAATTGACTTTAAAGTGTGAGAAAGTAACATTGCAAAGTATGTATTTCTGTTTGAATTATGATGATGGCCCGTCACAAAAAGTGTCAATTTCTTTTAACACAGGGTATTCCTTTTATAATTCATCAAATAGGATTTCATTGAAAGTGTGGATTGCATATTTGTCATGCTGCATATAGTCACTGACTATGACATAACTCCTGATTTCTTTTTTTTCCAAGAGATCATCTTTTGGGAGCCAAGCAACAGTAGTAAAACAAAGAATACTGATTGTGAATCCAATGTGCTGATTGTATCTCATTTTGTGTAACAAAAGTAAAGTTTTCGCTAAAATCTACTTTTAACACACACTTGGTTGGATTTTATCAAAACTGCTTAAAATAATTAGATTGTATTGAAAATTAGATTGTGTTAAAAAAATTAGATTCGTTCACAACCATGTGTAACAGAGGGGACATTTAGCTCCGTCTCCTCTGTTACATCCCCTCTGTTACGCATATATTTTTTAAAAAATTGAATATATTTTCAAAATTATTACATAATATGATTACACAAATGATATTCATTGTAAGCATTTTTTATTAAATTTATATCTTTTTCATATATTGAATAAAATAAACTTTAAAAAAAATTGTAACAGAGGGGAAAAATAAAAATTGTAAATAACTTTATTTTAAAGAAATAAGAAGAAAATTGTATATGAAGATTATTACTGTAAAATTATGATTAGCAAACATTTAACTTACTATATAAATAAAAAAATATATAAAATCACCATATTTTTAATAAATAATTGATCTTTTAAAAAGCCACATTTTTAAAATTATAAATCAAAATCGTTAAATACCCCTTATTTATCATAAAGTTTAAATAAGCCATGCGTAATTTTCAAAAATAAATATTAAATCTATTGGCTGCAGTAAGGTAATTGCCTTTAAAATGACACCAAATACTTGAAAATAACATGAAGTTGAAAAATTCACTACTGGTTTCAGTTGGCATAGAATTCGTCACACATATATATATTTCATGACAGAAACTATGAATTCACCTAAGATATATATGAATAATAATAAAAAAAATCTTAGTTTGTAAATTCTTCACTGTTTTTTTTTTATTACAATTCTGTTTTTAGTTTTTAAATTAAATATGTTAAGAAATATCTTAAAAACTAATTATCAAATTTTTATTCTAAATCAAAATTACTTACACACAAAAAGTAAAATTTTTAATTTACTATATCCGAAATAAATTGCATTGAATGTAATACAATACCAAAACCAAAGTATCAGAATCTCGATCTCATTTTACAATTGAATTTGTAATTGACCGTTATCTGTTTAACGTTGAAAGATTTTCGTAAACATTAAAACTTTATAAAACCATCCTATCGGAGTTTCAATTTGATTATTTCATTTATTCGTTACTTTTTCTGCCCAGTAAAATATTTTCGGTAAATTTAAAGACAGAAAACAACTTAAATTTAAAGCTTTTAAATTTTTAAAAAAGATAATGGAAAATCTTCAAATAAAGAAGTTTTGCATTAACTCCTTTTTCGAGGAAATTTATTTAGGTAAAATAGTTTAATAAAATTTACATGTTATCACAAATTTAAATGAAAATCTTGTATAAAGTCATTTTTGAGTAAAATAATAATAATAAAGTAGAATTTAAAACTAACAAATTATTTAAAAATATATATATGGTTGAGTTTCCACATTAATATAATAATTCATTACGACCGCTAGTCAAATTCTTTTTCCTCTATGTAAAATGTATATGTAAACTGTACAAATTTGATAATTGTAGATGTAAATACCACATAGAAAATCTCCCCGCAAGTACCATGTTTCTCAAGAAACAGATTTATAATAATAACATTTGTTAAAATGTATTATCTTATTAATTTGAAATGAGAGATAAAATTTAAATAATAAAAATAGCATTTTGAACTTATTAGATAATCGATTAAATGTAGCATCAAGATTTATAAAGATAGAAAACACCGTTTGGAATTGCACAAATAACTCGTTAGAAAGATACAAAGAGCCGTTTAAAGTCTACTACCAAATGCAAAGTTGGGCAAATCCAGACAGAGGCACAGGCTTATGTACACGTAAGGAGAGATAACGTGCCAATCCCTCCACTACAAATTAGAAGAAAGCAGCATGTGTGGCCAAGTTGTGGTCATCATATAATTTTGTGGACAAGTAGTTTATACTTGTTAGCCCCCATAACAAGTATATAACTCTCGCGCCTCTCTCTGACTTCGCTTTTTATCGGACACTGTGTTTTGTGCTGACGAAAAATCTTGGTAGTAGATTTGAAAAGGCTGTTTGCGAATTTTTCATGATTATTTGTGTTTTTCTAAACTTTGGTTTTCTACATTTATACATTTTTGCACGAAATATTTGTATGAAATTTTAATGAAAATCTTGTTTTTTTGACCATGTTCGGCATAATTAATTTTTGGTGTCTCCTTCCCCGCCGCCATAATCAATTCGTGCCTTTTGCTATCTATTAATATATATTTTTATTCATTATGTTCGTGTTATTTGAGTAATTTTCACTACATATATTTATTTTTAATATACCTGGGATTGCTAAATTAAACACACACGTGCACAAAATTTATTCATAAATTTCATTTATATTATTCAATTTATGCCCCAAAGAATTAAATACAGCTATACCGTTTTCGAATGAACGCTCTATACAATTTCAGTATGCTGATTGAAGTATGGTTTTCAGCTCCGTCAATAAATTTTTTGAATGGTCTCAGTTGGTTTGAATACCTTCCTCGAAGTGACAATTTTAACTTCGAAAGCAGTAACAACTCAAAGGAGCCGTATCACCCAAGAACAATGCTGGATAAATACCATCTGCTGCATTTTTTGACAAACATTCTTGCACAACAATAACTTTATGGGAATGTAAATTATTGTGGTGCAAAATCTACAATAAATTTTATTGAGTTTTAAGATATTCGGCACACGAAATTCATTTGAGACAAAATTTAATGGAATTCTTTGTTCAATTTTTTTAGCGGCAAAAATCGCAGAGCATTAAAAATGGAGACAGAAGAAAAACTAGCTGTTTTAAACAGATTAAGTCACAAATGGCGCTGAAAATAAGCTTTTAATCTCAATATAGTGCTACTCGCTTTCATATATATATATATATATATATGTCTTGATATCTTTTGCTGACTCCTTTTAAATGATAAATTTAAAGTACATTTTACACTGAATGCAGGTAAATTGCATGCTATTAAATAATGTTTATTATTTACCAATTTTAATTAATGTTATAGAAAAAGTCATAAAATAGTACTTTAATTTTAAAACAAACTCTATTTCCTGAACAATGGTAAATTATCCAGCAATTTCACTGCTACATTTCGATCTATTAATGGAAAATCTACCAGTACAAAAAACAACCAGTATTTTCCCAGGGAGTATTATGGTGTCATCCAGTGTTTATAAATTATGAACTCATAAAATGTCGAATATGTGGACAATATTTTGTCTAGTCACTATATATGCAATTACCTTACCGACTTTTGAAGGGATATGACCTGTGTTTTAAAAATATATCGACGATTCACAATGATTGAAGACACGGACGCAGTCGAATATTGGCGTGCAGCCAATGGTGGCATAATGAATGGAATCGAAGAAATATTTTCCCAATGAAAAAAAAAATATTTAGAAAATAAAGATTGCTTTTTCTTTATATTTCATGTAACGAATTACCTTTCACAACATTCACAGTCTGACGACACTATAGCAACGCTAATGAAATTGATGTTAGAGGGGATGCATTCAAATCAGAATGCTTGAATTTACGCAAAGCAGCCATAATTTAACATTCGAAACCACGATAAAATGTGAATCCCAATTTTCATACAATTTAACTTATGAGGATTGTGCTGCAAAGTTACCAATGCCACGGCGTAAATCTCAGTGAATCGGGATTTGGCGACAGCCATGTAATCAGAGTAGGCAGAATCAATTTCGTGGTGATATGTGTCCAAGTGAAAAAGCGCACAAAAATAAAAGTTTAGAAAAAAGTAAGAATTAAGAGGAAAGCGTTAAAATGAAAACAATTGAAATGCTTTGGTATTGGGAATTATCGATATTAGTATTGAGAAAAGTAATAGCTTTAATAAAAGACTTTATAAAGGTAAAATTTTTTTAGATTGGAAATTTGAAAATGGAATATATTTTTTTTTACTCATATATTTACTAAATTTATACTTCCCTACAAAAAAGACATTAATTATGGGTTACTTTAGCCACGTTAAATTGGTCGAAGATCTTGGAAGAGTTCAAAATGCTATGCAAGAGAAATAGCTGATAGGCATTAATTAGTGAAGAGCATACTTGATTTAATAAATATCTAGTTGCGAAAAATTAGTTGCATGCAATGATTGTTACCTTAATTAACAAATAAATTAATTTAAACTTAAGGTACTAATCAGCCAACTTATCGTGTACAAACTATATTTTAATGCAACTGCAATTATAACAACTGAACAATTATATTAGAATATATTGAAAATATTATTTTTGAAATTTCCGCAATTAAAAAAGTAATGTACAAAACATTGTTCTGTAAGTTGTTAGTTTAGAATAAGATCTGAAATATATTTCAATCTTTTTTTTTCTTTTTAAATGAAAATTTTTAAGGTCAGATGATAAAATTTGTAACTCTTTATCTCTCAGAAATATTAGAATGATGATAGCTTTAACCTCGTCAGACCTCAGCATAAAATAACTCTACAAATATATATTTATTGCTTTTGCATAATCGAAATGACACCATACATGACAGAAGGAGTTATTTTTAGGAAATTCGTACTTTAGGGGATTGGTAATTTAGATTTACAAATATGGATATAAAAGCACCAATCCCCTTAAAACATCAGTTTAACTAGCAGTAATATAAATTTACCAATAACAGCATTAAGGTCTTTAAACAAGTAAATAATCAACAAATCCTCTTTTTTTTTTTTTTTTTTTTTTTTTTTTTTTTTTTTTTTTTTGTGTGTGTGTGTGTGTGTGTGTGTGAAGCATTTAAGTTAAATAATCATGAATATTTCTTACTTTCTTGGCCACAATGTCTTGAAGGTATTTTCAAAACTCGGATGAAAATAATATTAATTTTATGACGTAATATTCATCAGTGTTGACATTTATTGGTTTTGTTTTAAAACAAAAACATTCAGCTGTATGGAAGTACATTAAAAATGCGAAAAATTTGAACATTTTAGTTTTTATGAGGAAAAGAATGGAGACACATTTGTGTACCTCAGGTCTGAAGAGGATAAAAAAAACTCATAAAACACCTAATCATAAAAAAATAACAAATTGTTATACATTTTAATTCTAGAACCTTTTTAAAACTGATTTTTAGACGCTTATATCATTGTTTTTAAAATTGCTTTAAATTCTATATATAAAAAAATGTAAAAGCAAATATTTATTATGTTTTTCTCTCTTCTCTCACTCTTTTAAATGCATTATTTTAGTAAATACATTTACATGCCGTTCACATATTCATTTTTAAAATTTAAGGAAATCAAAATTAATTACAGTGAAGTCTAATATTTGTGATTCTCTCTACTTGAAATAAATGGCACTGAACAGAACAAATACTCAAATTAAAGCAACATATACTTGATCCTGTGTTGTAATTGAATCTGCAATCGATCCTTATCTTTTAAAGGTTAGAAGATTTTTTTAACTGATTCTAGCACGCAAACATTTATATTTAAAAGAAATCCTCGTATGCTAGTTTCAATTTAAAGATTTCATTTTATTTTTTTCATCATTTCTTAACTTTTTAGCCAGTCAACTATTTTTATGGCATTAAGTGAGATTATGTAAACGAAACTTAATTTAAATATTTTGAAAGTTTAGTTATGCTAATGGAAATTTTTGAATAGATTAAGTTTTATGTTACCATTCTTTCTTAAAAAGTTCCTTTTCTGAAAGTAATTTAATGGAATTAAGGTTTGTTGCCCGCTTAAAAATAAATATAATATAAAATAATATTTGGAGAAGATTTTAAAAGTGTTAAGTTATGCATTTATAAACATATTTTTTTAAATAGAAATATTCTAAATTTAAATTGAAAATAAAATCTTTGATTAATGCTAAAAATAAAGATTAAATATAATAATAAAATTAATTTTGTGAATAAGCCTTGTGAGGTTTAATCAGATAGCAAACAGGCTGTTAAATACAATTATAGCAAATAGCTTTATAGTTTTACTTTTAAAAAAATTTGTGTTGCCTTCAATTTTTTTTAAATAATTAGAAAATATTTTAAAAATGACGAATCTTAAAAATTATATCAAGTATCGACGAATTATCAAGTATTGACGAATCTTGAAAATTAGATCAAAATTATATCCCCAGTGTTTTAAGCAATTAGCCGCTCGTTATGCGGGATTCTTGATTAACCAATGCTCATCAACATTTCATCTCTTGGCCAGCGAAATTTGGACTATCTTTGTGTCCTGTAATTTTCTCTGGGTTTGTAATCGATTTAAATTTTGTGAAATGCATTTGACTCTACCAGAGTCCGATAATTTGGTGTAGATTATAATTGAAGTACAGTAGGTGTGATAGAAGATTGAATTAAAGATGTTAAGTTAGTAATGATGTGGCCTTCTATGGGCCTGATAATTTCTGCTTCACGATTAGCCCGTCAATGAACGATTTTTTTGGTTTTTCTGAAAAAAAAACTATTTGAAATCTATATGTTGGTCTAACAATAATAATAATAATAATAATGAAAACCTTCAACCGTTTTGGCTAAAATATAATATTTTATATGCAGGACTTAAATATTATATTGCTATTTTTTGCAAGTAAACGAGCTTACATTAATTAATTTTAAGCAACTTTCTTCATGTTAATATTTTTAAGTATTTAGGATAACTAATAAAAGTAATTGTTGCCTAAATATCTTGATTCTCATTTTTTTTGTATGTTTTTTCTGAAGAACAAATTCTCGTGTATTGTCAAATGCAGTTAACAATGCAAGTTTCATCAAAAAATGGCAGAAAAAAGGTGAATTTTTTTAAAAAATCGTAAAAGATCTTCCACAAATTTCGTCATACATCGCAGATAAAATGGGCGAGATTCCCTTTTTTATTAGCACTTTCCAACAAAGTTGAAAAGTGCTTATGCATTCGGTTTGTCTCTCCGTTTGGCCGCGCTCTAACTCATGTAAATACACACGAATTGCCGTAAAATTTTAGGACGTTATTGACGTTTACATTAGCACAAACCCTATTGAAAATGAAGTTTCTACCATGATTATTTTATCTACAGGGAGGATCAAAAGTTTCCCATTACATTACGGCCTATGGGGAAAAATCGTTTCAAAGGAATTTTAAAGATGTTATGGCCTGTGAAACATATCAAAATTTATATGCTTTTAGGAGGTGCATTAAAATATGCATTCTATAAAATATAAGGTGAAAATGTAGCTATATATTCAGGCCACACAAAATAATTCCATTAGATAATGGTAAAAGGGAGAATTGCGTGTGACGTATTTTAAACATATTATACTGTTTCATGTATAATAAAATTGATGTATGTCAATAAGCCTGAGTATAAATTATACGATACTGCCTTCCCTAATATAAAGTGCATAGTATTTACAGAGACAAGCAAAAGATTTGAAAAAGTACATTCTTTCCGCAGTACTGCATATCCGATGATAGATGATGGATGGATGAAATGCATTTTAATTATGATATATGCATATATATTTCACTAAATTTATGCACATTATATGGTGTGTATAAATGCTATAGTTAATATGCAGGGCTACCCAAAATAGCTCGCCAACGTTACTGAATATGAGCATAAATGCTAAAAGATGATTCTTAAATAAACTATGCATTTTTACGCTGAACTGCGTTAAATTTACTAGGAAATGTTTGCAGAATATAGATAAAATGATATACAGGGCCACGCAAAGAATTGGGTAACTGGAGCCTATGAATGATAATTTATGAGAAAGTGATTTCAGTTGTTTTAAGAATGTTTTAGTTTAAAATAAATTTGATCTTAATAATGATGTGTAATTAAGGTACCAGGCAAACTACAAGGATGATCAAAGTATTCAAGTATGTTTCCATCTATTGGTAAAAATTTCTGAAAGAGAAATTTCAAGCTACTATTATTTTTTGTTAAAATAAATTTTCCCATTATATAGTATGTATATTAGCTGACAAATCAAATACAGGGCTTTTTAATAGTACTTGAATGCATATTTGGCTATATTTGGCTTTATATCCTTATTTACATAAATAACGAAGTTTTGTTAAAGATTTCATGAAGCGTTGGAAAGTGCTTCATAATCTATGCTTAACGCATGATTTTTCTCGCTTGTTTTTTTGTCCTACCGGTTGATGAAATTTAGTTTTTTTTAATTGTTGATACTTGCGGTGTCTCTTTTAGTGTGTGTATGTGGGGGGGGGGGGGGACACACTCATTGCCATTAAAATTTGCGCACTCATTGCGATATTACACTCATTGCCATCAAAATGTGCGCACTCATTGCGATATTGCACTCATTGCCATCAAAATTTGCGCACCAAGAAATAATTGTGTGATTGCAATGAAAATTGGCATAAAGGTACATATCAGGAAGATATGCAAATGATTAGAAATGCAGCATGATTGCGCTTTGTGTAATGCCACTAGAGGGCGCTAAACGTTTTCGTCCTGGGTGTATAAAAGGGCTAAGAAGAACTTGTCTCAGTGCACCTTTTCTTTTGCAAAGGAAACGCTCAGTAGACATGCCGTTAAGCAGCCATCAAACACAACATCAGCAGCTGTATGAGCTGGAGAGGGGAAGAATGATCAGGATGATGGAAGTTCGGTGTTCAGCTCTGCGAATAGCTCGTCAAGTATGCCGTTCTGACTTCATTGTGAGGAGTTGTTGGGACCAGTGGATTGAAAAGACGTCATTTACACGGCCACCAGGCCGGAGACGCTCTCGACAGACCAGTCGTCGAGATAAGCGTCACATCATACGAAACGCACGCGTAGAGCCAACTGCCTCGTTGGCTGCTATCCAGACACAGGCAGCACCTTCACTACGGACCCTTGTGTCTTCCCGAACCATCACAAGGCGCCTGGCTGAAGGACATCTGGTATCGCGGCGCCCATTGTATGTGCTGCCACTGACACCCATCCACCGACGCCTTCGTTTGGAGTGGTGTCGCGTACGACAGGATTAGATTGCCACAGAATGGAACTAGGTTGTTTACAGCGACGGGTCTCGATTCAATTTGAGCAACGATGTCAACGATGTTCGTGTGTAGAGGCCCCCAGGTTAACGCCGCAATCCTGCCTTCATTTTACAGCGACACACCGCTCCCACAGCTGGTGTGATGGTATGGGATGCCATTGTTTCCAATACACGGTCACCCCTAATACTGGTCCGAGTTACCAAGACAGCCCAGCGGTACGTCCAAGTCATCTTACATCCACATGTGTTGCCATTCGTGGCAGGGTTACCAGGAGCCAATTTTCAGCAAGACAATACTCGGGTACACACAGCAAGGATGTCACAAGCCTGCCTCCACCACATTACCACCCTTCCCTGGTCTGCTCGATCCCCAGATTTGTCATGAATCGAGAATATCTGGCATAATTCGGGACGACAATTGGACACCCTACGAGTTTCGTTGAACATGAGGCGCGTTTAGAGCAACTGTGGAATGCGATATCGCAGGACATAATACGGAACTTGTGTGTCTCAATGCTCTCTCGTATCGTATCGTACATTCGCGCGAGAGGGGTCCAACAGAGTACTAAAATGTCCGTTCCCTTGTAAATTTTTCTGCAATAAATGATCATTTTACTTTGGTTTTCTGATCACTTATTTATATCACAGTAATGCTCAGGCGTGTAAAATTTCGTTTCATTTAGACGTATTCTTCTTGGTGCGCAAATTTTCATGGCAATAAATGTATTAAATTGCGTCTTTTCTAATTTTCATTTCTTTGATCAATTGATAAAAATTGTTATTTTTTTTCTACCGACCAATAGACGAAAATCATGATTTTTTTCTGTCAACCAATTGATGAAGATCACGATTTATTCCACGACAGTTTGACGAAATATATGCTGTTGTATTTCGTGAATGAGTGATTAAATTCTTGGTTTTAATTTTTTTTTTCATGACCAATTGACGATCTGATTTTTTTTTAAACTGAAAAAAAAATAACAATTCGAAGAATTCTTCTAAGTCATAGAAGATTTTCATGCTGATATCTAGATCTATTTGTAAGAACATATCTGAATATTCGAAGAGTTATAAATTTAATGAATGAGGCACAAATGTAGTTTTTAATGGGCTCAAATTTTTCTGTGTCGTTAGGTTATTGTAGTACACCACTGCATTATTAATTCATAGTGCACATCGAATATCATTGTTTTCCATTTCCGCGGACATCTTAGTTTTTTAGTAGAAAACAATAAGCATACGATTCCGTGGAAATGTGGCGTCATTATTCAATAATAATATTTTTTAATTATGAACAATAACAAATAAAGAAAAGCGGGAAATACTATGGGGATATGAAGGAGACATAATCCGGAGACTGTTAAGAAAAAAAAATAATCCGAAAATAGTTCGGTTGAAAAAGTGATATCCTATAAGAAACATGGCAGCTTAGATGCCAAAAGTTAGTCACAAAAGAAAAAAATAGTCGCCACATGGCAAATGGCGACCAGGAATCTGCACCTATAGATTCAGTTGGTTGCACAAAAACCAAATATTCCAATATTTGCAAAGAGAAAGTACCTCCGAACCGTCGCTTAGTGTCACTTTTTTGTATACATGCATCTTGGCACACAGAATCCATGCTCCTTTCTCTTATCATTTTCTCAGTTATACATCGGCGTGAAATAGTCGGAGTCGAGCCCTAATTTACAACAAAAATATATGTCCACACCTTAAACATCTATGACACGGTCAATTTTTTTTTACTTGTCAGTGTAACAGGAAAATTTTACTAAATATAATATATAATACCAAGAAACCATATAAAAATTTAAATTTCTTAAGTTTTAAGAAATATTTTTATTAACCCCTTGCATTCCATTTTAACCGCTGCATCGACATTGTCAAGTAAGTTAAACACTCCTTTGTCACCGCTTTGGTGACATTGTAAGGTAGGTTGAAAAATCCGTTATCGTTGCTGCGACGATATCCCCTGACCTTGAAAAATTCATTTTAGCATCAGTAACGAAAGAAAAATAAAATTTGCTGTATTCACTGACAGCATTTTTAAAATTGTGAACTTCAAGGTAACTTCTTTTAAAAAAGTGGCGTTGACCGAGTAAAATTGAAATAAAATTTGCAAAATGAAGCGGATATGTTGATACCCCATAATCAAAATGACATGGAATTGGTGGTAGGCTGTATTCAAATTGACGCGGAGTGGAATAGGTTAACACAATTTTAAATTATTCAATTATCTTATTTAAAATATTTTTGTAATTGGAATTATCTAATGCCCTTGACTAACGGTTAATGAATTAGCCAGTGGCCACCGTTGAGTGTGGACATCCTGAATAATGTATATTATTCAAGAAAAACTTTTAAAATATTTACGAAAAATGTATGTTCTTCCCATCTGATGTAAAAAGGAAGCACACTTAGTAGAACGTAAGTATTTATATAAAAATGTTATTCATTGCAAGGAAAAAAGTTAAAAAAATTTATAATGAGTAAATCTTAGTATGTTGTAACACTTTCTAACAAAGTTCAAATCAAGAGAAATACAGGGCCACGCAAAGAATTAGATACATGGTCGCCTATGGATGATAACTTCTGGAAATGTGGTTTAATTAGTTCAAAGAATATTTTAGTTTCAACTAAATTATAGCTCAATACCGGCATGTAATAAAATTACTATATAAACAACAGGACTTAAAAAAGCATTCAAGTATATTTACACCTATTAGTATAAATTGCTAAAAGAGAAGTTGCAACCCGTCAGGCGTTTTCATGCTAAAAAAAATCCCCATTATATAGTATACATCAATCAACAAATCAAATACAGGGCTATTCAAAGTATTGGAATACATATTTGGCTATGGTCAGTAACATCTTATTTCCCTAAATAACGAAATTTTGTTAAATATTTCAGGAAGTATTTGAAAGTGTTTAATAATCAAACCTTAAGGCATGATTTTTCTTACTTGTTTAAATTTATAAATTTATTAAACTTTTATGCACAATTTCGCATTTCAAACCTTTGACTTTATATTCCATTTTAAAGCAACAATTTTAAACATCTTACTTGTTACATTTTTAGAACTATGTTATTTCTATTTTAAATTGGTGTTTACATGACAAAATATTCATTTTTATAAGAGAGGGAATTTGTAGCACTATACTTTGACGCTAAATACTACAACGCTAAATTCTAGCAGTTCTAGCATTGCACCATATACTTTCCCTGAAAAATAACAATTATATCGTTTGCATGATTTTCAATGATTTCTCATTTATTCGTTTCAGAGTACGAATCTCAGAAGGCCGCCGACTCTTTGCATATGTCAGAAGTATCTCAAAAGTCTCTGAGCAGCAACAGTCCGTTAATGGATCACATTATTCACCGCCCACAAGGGGGCAGCACTAGTTTTCCAGCAGCAAAAGTAGTGGAGAGCATAAAAGTAAGTGTATATGTAAGCTGAAATCCATGAATAATTTATTACCCAATAATTGTGTTAGGATAACTAAAGGGTTGGAAAGATACAGAAAATGAATAGAATTAGAAAATGATATTTTGAAAGGAAATAAAGTCCAACTGAATTAACAAAATTTCAGAATATATTGAAGATTGAAATTGAGAGAACTACGAAATGGAAATTATGTTATTCTTTATTATATTATAAGGATTTCAATTGATATTAATGCTTAAAGTGTGGCTTCACTAAGAGTGAAGAAATTTACAAAAGGAGTAGTCATAAAATAACTTGGAATGGATGAACGTAATTAAGAATACCTTAGACGTGTATGATATTTCAACACACATACATACATATATATATTTATATAAGCATGACTATTCTATACTACTATTCTAAAAGCATGATAATGTGGCTTTCCGTTATAATATATTACCAGGTAAGGTAAGACTGAATGATATATTACCACGAACAACGAGCGTTTTTTGTAAAATGTTTCCATGATTTTTCCATTTAAGTAGGGAGTTTTTTGATTACCAAAGCTTCCATCAACGCTCTCGTGACAGTTGGGGGATGCTTTTGGAATTGTTTAATAATATCAGTTATACATTTGAATGTCCATTTTTATGAAATGGCTATGTTGTTGCAAGTCAGACTTTTATAATAACGCTATGGAGAGTATTCTTTCATTGAGTTCAAGGATAAAGAAAAGATTCCATGTGCTTGGAAATAACATTCAGAATCACAGAAAACACTGTGTATTGAAAATTTATTATCATATTTTAGGTTTTGGTGCTTTATTAGTCTTGTTTATTTAAGATAATCCACGTTTCTTTTATCATTAGATATATTATGCTGTAATAGCGCCATACCTACCAACTAAAAGAGATACCATATTTTTATTACAAATTTCAGAAGATATAGGTATTTATGGATTTATTTATATGATAGTTGCCAGTTTGGTTTTCCTTTTTATTGAGAAATTCATGAAATGCAAATATTTTCTGTTTATAATAATGGAATTTTTTGTCCTTAAATAAAGCAAAATTACTATTTGGGGTTTCTGCCAGTACTATGAATTATTGCATCAAAAACGCTCTATTTTGGTATATACATGTTTGAAAAATCCTTAACAAGACCTGTATGAATAAAATGTTTAAAATTAAACTTATAGAATCCCTCTTTAGCATTTTCTTTTACATATTTTTTATTTATCTTAAATATAATGTTGTTATATATCTAATATAATATCTGTGTTATTTTGTAATCAATTTCACAAAACATTAGTATTTGTAATTGTTTCAAAATTTTCTTTTTTTTTTTGCCATTTAATTAATAACTGAAAAATGATACATCTTTATATATCTAATAAAAAATAAAACAAGCTGAACTTTCATTTGTAATATATATGCAAGTAAAAATATATTTTCTGTAGTCTATACAAACTACAGCAATCATAATTATATAATTTTATTTATAAGTATACGTAAACTAATTCCTATTTTATTTACTTTTTTTACACCGATGTATATGCAGAAAGAACAAATGAGCATTAATCATATTATTATTCTTATTATTTTAATGAAAAAGGCATTTTTCTGAAATCAGTTTTTCTCAAACATTTGTTTCCAACGCATTAAAAAATCCTTATTTATCATAGGATTATGATGTTTACCATGAATAAATAAATAAACATCTTTGTTGTAATATTACGAAATCCTAAATTACGTAATTTTTCAAAGGAAAAAGTATAGATATTTTTCTTTCATTAATATTTCTTCCAAATGCGCAAATAGAAAGCAGTTTTTTAACCTCAACATAAAAGAAAAAAATAACAAAACATTTAATAAAATCTGTGAAAAAAAATAATTCATAGATAATCAAATTTAAAAATTAATATTTTTTAAGTAATTAGATTGGACGAATGAATAAAAATGAAAAAAAAAGTGCGCACTTAGAAAATAAAAACACTTCATACATTGATTGTCTGAGCGATATGTACGTTATAACTCCTTTGGGACATTTTCTAATTTTAATGATGTCCTGTCTTTTTTAAATGTACTTTTCACTCATGGTATTTAAAAAAATCCCATTATTTTTTTAATCAACCAATTCATTATGCTATAACTTCCCTGTACGCAACTGATACCACTTTTATCGCAAATTTTAGAAATGATACGTATTTACGAATCTATTTTAAGCGATAGTTGCCAGTTTGGTTTTATTTTTTATTCAGGAATTCCGAAAGAAAAATATTTCCTGTATATAATACCGGAGTTCGCTGTCATTAATTACAGCAAATGTAACTATTTGGAATTTCTGATACTAATTTGAATTATGCGATCAAAAATATTCCATTTTAGTACATTACATCTATGAAAAATCATTAACAAGACTTATATTAATAAAACTTCTTAAATTAAACTTATAGAATCTCTTTTAGCATTTTCTTTCATTATTTGTTTTCAAAATATAATGATGTCCTGTCTTTTTTAAATGTATTATCACTCACGGTATTTAAAATAATCCCATTATTTTTTTAATCAACCAATTTATTATGCTATAACTTCCCTGTACGCAACTGATACCACTTTTATCGCAAATTTTAGAAATGATACTTATTCATGAATCTATTTTAAGCGATAGTTGCCAGTTTGGTTTTCTTTTTTATTCAGAAATTCCGAAAGAAAAATATTTTCTGTATATAATACCGGAGTTCGCTGTCATTAATTACCGCAAATATAACTATTTGGAATTTCTGATGCTAATTTGAAATATGCGATCAAAAATATTCTATTTTGGTACATTACATCTATGAAAAATCATTAACAAGTCTTATATGAATAAAACTTTTTAAATAAAACTTATAGAATCTCTCTTTTGCATTTTCTTTCATTTTTTTTTCAAAATATAATGTTGATATGTATCTAATATCCCTGTTTTATTTTGTAATGAGTTTTACAAAACATCAGTATTAGTAATTATTTTGAAAAATCTTATATTTGGCATTTTATTAATAACTACAAAATGATGTTCTTTACATATGCAAGTAAATAATCAATCTGAACTTGCAACTCTTATGTATATGCAAGTGAATTTTCTTTCTTATCTATAAAAATTGTAACAATAATTCGTTATATAATTTAATTTATATGAATATCTAAATTAATTCTTATTTTCTGTATTGTTTTTACACCGGTTCATGTGAAAAGACAAGAAATGAGCACGACTGATATTATTTTTCTCTATATATTAATGAAAAAGGCATTTTTCTGAAATCAGTTTTTGTCTGAAAAACTTGTTTTCTACACAGTAATATTAAATAAAAGAAACATATTTTTATCTTATTTTAATGATACTCACAATTAATAAAAAAATAAACATTCTTTGTTTTGATATTAGGAAATCCTAATTCACGTAATTATTCAAAAGAAAAAATACAGTTTTTTCCAATTTAATTATTATTTCATTTTATTACGCAATTAGAAAACGTTTTTTTTTTTTAAATCTCAACATAAAAAAAAGATAACAAAACATTTAATAAAATCTGTGGAGAAAAATTATTCATAGACATTAAAATTGAAAAAATAATCCTTTTTAAGTCATAAAAAAGAGGAATGAATTAAAAAGAAATTTGCGCAATTCGAAAATAAAAACTTTTCCTATACTGATTGTCTGAGCGATTTTTACAACAATTTTCCATTGAGGTATTTTCGAATTTTAATGATGTCGTATTTTTTCTTTAAAAAGAAAAGAAAAATTTTATCATTCCTTCATTTGTTTTTTAAATGTTCCTTTCACTCGTGATATTTAAAATAGTTTTCATTTTTTTAATCAACTTATTTATTATGCAGTAATGTACTTGTATATACACCAACTAAAACAGATACCACTTTTTTATCGCAAATTTCAGAGATTATACTTATTCATGAATTTTGCTTTAAATGATAGTTACCAGTTTGGTTTTCTTTTTTATTCAGATCTTCATTAATCAAAAATATTTTCTATATTTAATAACGGAATTAGCTCTAATTAAATAAAGCAAAAATTACTATTTGGGATTTTTAATACTAGTATGAATTATGCGATCAAAAAAGTTCTCTTTTGGTACATTTGGTTGAAAAATCATTAACAAGACCTACCTCGATAAAAAATTTTTAAATGAAACTTACAGAAACTCTCATCAGTATTTTCTTTTATGTACTTGTTTATTTATTTCAAAATATAATGTAGTTATATATCGAATATCACTGTTTTATTTCACAATGAGTTTTACAAAACATCAATATTTGTAACTGTTTTTAAACTTTTTATCTTTTGTCAATTAATTAATAACTGCAAAATGATATACCTTTATATGCATGTAATTAAAATATCAATTTGAACTTGCAATTGTAATATATATGCAAGTGTTTTTTTCAAGTCTATACAAATTGCAACAATTATTTTTATATGATTTAATTTATATGAATATGTAAAATAATTTCTATTTTCAATTACTGCTTTTACACCGGTGTGTGTGTGAAAACAATCTGTGAACATTAATCATATTATTCTCATTATATTAATGAAAAAGTCATTTTTCTAAAATTGTTTTTGTCTGAAACATTTGCTTCCTACGCATTAAAATTAGAATTTTTTTCTTTTCTTTTCTTTCTTTTTTTTTCTTTATCTCAGGCTTATGATATTTATTAAGAATAAATAAATAAACATCTTTGTTTTAATATTAGGAAATCCTAATTCAGGTAATTAACCGAAGGAAAATACATAGTTGTTTTTCCCTTTAATTATTATTTCCTTTAATCACGTAATTGGAAAAAAATCCAACATAAAAAAGTAATAAAACATTTTATAAAGTTTGTGGAAAAAAAATAATTCTTAGACAATAAAATTGAAAAGTAATCCTTTTTAACTAATTAGAATGGAATAATGAATTAAAATAAAAATCATTTGCACAATTAGAAAATAAAAACATTTATAGTATTGATATGTACGATAATGCTCCACTGGAATATTTTTTAATTTTAGTGGTCTCGTGGTTTTTGAAAGAAAAACAATCTTCTAATTACTTTATTTTTTTTCAAATGTACTTTTCTCTCGTGGGATTTAAAATAATCCGTTTTTTTAATTATTATTCAGCCGATTCATTTTGTTGTAATAGCGCCATACCCCAAAGCTAAAAGTGAAACCACCTTTTTTGTTGCAAGTTGTAAAAGTTACACGTATTCATGACTCTATTTTAAATTATAGTTGCAAGTTTGGTTTTTTTATATTAAAAATTTACCAGACTTATCCAAAAGATGAGTGAAGATTATATATCTTTGTACACACAACTTATTATCTTTCTGATATATTTGATAAAAAATGAAAAATAATTATTTTTTTATTATAATCATTATTTGATTTAAAACGTTTTGAAATGTAACTTTGGTTACATGTAAATTTATTTCTGCTATTGAAAAAAATGAGCTGTTCTTTTTAATATGTTGTAGTATGTATCATGTTAATAAACCCAAAGTTATAAAACTCGAAACCCCCAACATTATTAACTTGACACCCTGTATTTTTATCTATGCATGTTTTTCCCGACTACAGCGGAAAGAACATGCCGAGTAACACGTAATTTGTACAATGCAAGCACGAATAAAATTGAAATTTAAAATTATTTCTTACGCTTATTATTAATTTAAAAGTTATCATTTTATCAAATCATGCCTCACAATATAAAATTTTATCCGATCCCAAGTTACTCAAGCATTATTTAAATGCGCAAAGTTTTAAGAATATTTATTAACCTGTCATTGCAACATGGTTCTGTGTGTGCTGATAATAAACTCTTTATTTATTTCGCATTATGTTGCTTTTTAGTAAAAGTCTGAGTTTTTGATATTTCATGGAATATGATCGCAGTTGTTTTAGATTTCCCTCAATATATCTCTGTTATAAATAGATTCATGCATCCATAACATTTGTGAAAGCGAAAATAAGCTGCGCTTGAATATTAATGTTTATAAAGTTAAAAGTGAAATATTCAGAGTAGAATGAATTGTATGACGAGAACTAAAGCTGCATTTATTAGATATTTTCTCCAATAACGCGGATTTTGTTGATGAATTTTTGTTTAGAAAAAAAAATCGTAATTATATTCCTGCAATATATTTTGCTTGGTAACTAGCGTAATTAATATTGATCTACGTTCTGTCTTGTGTATTCATTTTATGTAAACAAAATGTATTTGATAAAGCATGCTTAGTTTAGATTGGAAAGGACTGGAGATAATCAATCTTTTGAAATCCTTTTCTAAGGTATCATGGGTCTTTTTTATATCTTTTTATACGATCACGTCAAGATTCTACAAATTTTTACGGCTTAATTTTACATCATTTATACAATTTAATATCTATAAAAAATAAAAGTTAAATATTAAGGTTGAATTAAATATTTGACGAAATCTAAAGCTGCATTTATTAGATATTTTCTTCTGTAACATGTATTTTTTAAAAAGAATTCTTGTTTAGGAAAGAGATTAAAAAATTTATATGTATTGTAATTATATTCCTGCAAAATATTTTGGCTTCATCACTAAAGTAATTAATATTGATCTTAATTGAGTATTGTTTATTAATTTTATCTATTCAAATTGTATTTAATAAGTATGCGCAATTTAGACCGGAAAAGGTTGTAGATAGTTATTTTTTTTAATATTTTTAGCACTTTACATTCCAGCAAACTTGAAAAGTGTTTATGCATTCGGCTTGTCTGTCCATCTCTGCACGTTCTAACTTAATTATTCTCGGAATTTCACGCACTCGATAAAGCTTATTTAGGGTAATTAAAGCAGATTTGGTATTGCATATGGAATATGCATAATTAATGGTTAATCTACAGGGACAGTCAAAAGAATTTAATTGCATTATAGTATATGGAGAAAAATCGTTCGCAGAGTATTTTAATGACATTACGCTATTGCAAATATATTGTTGCAGCGTATATAGGGTTCTTTCGATCTTATGGTTAGACAACTTCAAACTCTTTTCTCTTAGAAAAGTACAAAATAATTTATTTACAGATCTTCAGAACAACAAAGTCTTCGAAACTCACAAATATTACAAGATATTCCAAAATAACTGTTTAAATCTATCGAACAAGTACAAATATAGGTCGCAGAGACTCTTTATACAATGTCTCAACACTATATCACATTCAAAACAACGTAGATAAAACTCAATACATCAAGCAAACTTGCTTGGACAATCTCTAGTAGCTCACTCAATGACTGACTGGTAAATAATAACAACAACAGCTCGTATCGGCTCTCCTATATATAGGCTCGTAGCATGCGCCGAAGTTTCTAGAACCATCTCGAAAAATCCACGGAACAACAAACAATGCATCAGCATACCTAAGGGGGGTTACCATAAATAGAGAAGGGTTACCATCGCCAACAATCGCCAAGTTTGTCGCCAACTTGGCGATATATCGCCAAATTTGGCGACCAAAATTAGTCGCCAAAAGTGACGCCAACTTGGCGATATCTCAAATATTTCGCGATGCTGCCATAGACATTCACTGAAAATAATAGACAAGTTTGCTTGATAACAGAGACAATGTAACAAAAACTACTATTAGTAAAGGAATGGAGCTTAATAAGATTATTTACATTATTTTACAGTACAAACACTAACTATTTACAAAATTCGTAACACTACCCCCTCCTCAAAGACTGCACGTCTCGGGCAGTGCAATCCTTGAGTTAGAGGAAAACACTTAAAATAAATAAATAAATAAATAAATAAATAAATAATAATAATATTTACATAAATAAGAACTAATTACTATTTACATATTTACAAAAAGTGACTTTCATGACCATGGTCTGAAATTCAAGTTTCGAATTTCTAATCACTTTGGCCAAAATAAGGGGCTAGCCGGTTATAGTGTACGACCTTCGGTTTGGCGTGTGGCGATTTTTGTATGCGTACAACGACGTCATTCAGCCTGTTGACGACTGTGTAAGGACCGTCCCAGTTTCTTTGTAATTTTGGCGACAGTCTCTTACGACGTATCGGACTCCACAACCAAACTTTGTGACCTTCGTTGAACTCATGTCCTGTTGCCTTTGTGTCGTACCGTGTCTTCATCTTTTCTGATGCCAGTCCAATTCGGTTCCTCGCTAGACAATGAATCTCCTCAATCCGCGCCTGGAGTTAATCGACATATTCCTCAGGCGATGAAGGAGCATCAGGAGGACGGCCAAACAAAAGATCCGCAGGTAGACGAAGATCACGACCAAAGAGCATTTGAGAAGGGGAGTAACCAGTGGCCTCATGAGTGGCACTCCTGTAAGCAAGCAGGAAAAGAGGCAATTTCTTGTCCCAGTCCTGTTGGTCTCTAGACACCAGGAGAGAGAGGCTATTTAGGATGGTACGATTGAACCGCTCTACCATGCCGTCCGATTGAGGGTGTAGAGGTGTTGTTCGGGTTTTGTCCATGCCGAGTAGTTCACACATTTCCTTGAACACAGCCGAATCAAAATTTCTTCCTTGATCGGAATGGATTTGAAGAGGAACTCCGTATCTGGAAACCCAGTGTTGAATCAGTATGTCTGCTACGGTTACCGCCTCTTGATTAGGAATGGCATAGGCTTCAGGCCACTTAGTGAAGTAGTCCATGACAACGAGGATGTACTTATTGCCATCAGATGTTCTAGGAAGTGGACCCAGGATGTCTAGGGCAATTCGTTCGAAAGGAGCTCCTACATTATAACGTTGCAATCGTCCACGGGTGCGCCTCTTAGGACCTTTACGTGCTACACAGGTGTCACAAGCTCGACACCAATTCTCCACGTCACTGCGAACATTATTCCAGTAGAAACGCTCTGGAACCTTTTGCAGGGTCTTCATTACACCAAAATGACCTCCTGTGGGACTACCATGCAGTTCTTGAAGGAACATAGAAATTCTCGACTTAGGGAGTAGTAGTTGCCATCTACATGTCTTTCCATCGTCAGACTCCCATTTTCGGTACAAGATGCCGTTCTTCAAATGTAAGGAATCCCAGAGAGCCCAATAACGTTTAGTCGTAGGGTGGTAATGGGCCATGTCTTGCCAGCTGGGCTTCCTGTTGGACTCCTCTTTCAGCTCTTGAATTGGCTTAATTTCAGGATCAGCAAGTTGATCTTTACGCAGGCTCTCGTCACTCCACGGATCTTACGATGATGTAGACCCAGTTGTAACTTGTCTTACTATAGGACCTTTGACATTAAATTTCTTCTCAGCCCGGTCGCAGTATCTACAATTCTCTGAGCAGGGTCTTCTTGAGAGAGCATCTGCATTTCCATGTGATGAGCCTTTTCGATGGCGTATCTCCATATCGTACTCTTGAAGCTTTTGTATCCACCTGGCTATCTGCCCTTTAGGGTTCTTAAAATTCAATAGCCAAGTTAGAGAAGCATGATCAGTTCGGATCAGGAATTTTCGACCGTAAAGATAGTGATGAAAATGGTCTATGGCTTTCACTACAGCAAGAAGCTCTTTTCTTGTTACGCAGTAGTTTCGCTCTGCCTTTGATAAGCACTTGCTGAAATAGGCGATAACACGCTCCTGGCCGTCGATTTCCTGGGACAGTACAGCGCCAATGCTTTCGTTACTTGCATCCGTATCAAGTATAAACTGTTTATCGATTTGAGGATATGACAGAATTGGAGTGGATGTTAAGGCCTCCTTAAGCTTTTCGAAAGCAGAGTCACATTCCTGTGTCCACATGAATTTTTGATTGGCTTCTGTTAATTTATGAAGTGGTCTTGCAATCATGGAGAAGCCTTTGACAAATTTTCTGTAATAGGTGCATAATCCTAGAAAGCTCCGAAGCTGGTGAACATCTGCTGGACGACTCCAATTTTTCACGGCCGATATCTTCTCCGGATCAGTGCTAACTCCTTCCGCCGAAATGATGTGTCCAAGGTAGGCGACTTCATTGCGAAACAAACTGCACTTCGAAGGGCTTAACTTCAAATTAGCTTCCTTTAGCTTTTGTAGCACCCGCCTGAGGTTGTTCAGATGTTCATCAAAAGATATTCCTATGATTATGATATCGTCTAAATAAACAAGACATGCCTCATATGACAGTCCCCGAAGAACCGTTTCCATAAGGCGTTCAAAAGTTGCAGGTGCGTTACATAGACCAAAAGGCATTACCATGAACTGCCATAATCCTTGTCCCGTTGTAAAGGCAGTCTTCTCGCGGTCGTCGGGATGGATCTCTACCTGCCAGTAACCACTCTTCAGGTCTAAAGTCGAGAACCAAGTGTTGCCCGCAAGTGTGTCAAGAGTGTCGTCAATCCTTGGCAGAGGGTAACTATCCTTTTTGGTGACGTCATTCAGTCGGCGGTAGTCTACACAAAATCTTGTAGAACCATCCTTCTTTCTTACTAATACAATGGGAGACGCCCATGGACTTGTTGATGGTTCGATGACGTCATTTTCTTCCATATCTTTAATTAAATTCTGCACCTCTTCTTGCTTGGCAAAAGGTAATCGTCTAGGGTGCTGTTTAATAGGAGAGTGATCTCCCGTGTCAATTCGGTGTTGTGCCATTTTAGTTCGTCCAAAGTCTTCAGATGTTTGGGAAAATAAACTTTGGAATTCTCTAATTAAATTTTCCGCAGCTTCCATCTGTTTTGGATTTAAGTCTGTATTTTGTAACAAATCCTTGACTAAATTATCTGAAGATTTCTCACAGTGACTGGAATTTTGACTTATGCACGTCACAGGAGCACATGACGCTATCACCTCTCCTTTCTTGATAGTCCTCGTCTTATGACTGATGTTAGCAATTCTGACTGGAATGGTCTTTTTCGAGAGGTCTACCACAGAAGAAGCCACCAATACTCCTGCTTGTGTACTATTGTCTTCTGGATAATCTATATGGCCAAATCGATAATTAGTTTTATTTTTAATTACAGCAGGAACCAAACATTCTGTTCTTGCATCTAGATTAATGTCTTCTTTGGCTATTACTAATTGTTTACATTCAATTTCGTTATTTAATCCAAAAAGACTTATTTCTTCAAATTTTGAGATCATTTTGTTATTTTTGAAATCAAGTCTGAAGTCAAACTTCTTCAGAAAATCTAGTCCGATTAAGCAAGGATCTGTTATGTCAGCCACATATGCCGTATGGTAATATTCCGTTCCTCCAAAGTTGATAGTTAAATTGGCCTTTCCATATATGCCTATCTTGTCGCCCGTCACAGTTTGCAGGGTAATGCATGGTGGAGTCCAGATGAGTTTACATTTCAATTTTCGAGCCAAATCTTCTCTTATTATAGTCACATTGGCTCCTGTATCGACAATCATACGGCACTGAATTCCGTTAATAAAGCCTATCACATATAATTCGTTATCACCGCCGCTCATTTTTGATATCTGGAGGATCTTCAGGTGGGGCTTTTCATTCCCTGGCAACCTCCGCCCCGCGAGATGGCCAAAATTTAGTTTCCCTGCTGACTGTTTGAATTTATCTCACGTTCGTGGTTTTTGGGGCAATTTCTTCGGAGATGTCCTGTATCACCGCATCCCCAGCACGTGAGATTCTGTCTTCTTGAACTTGTTCTTCCGTATTTTAAAGCTTCAATTTCTTGATTTATTTTCCTAATTTCTTTCAAGACGTCGTTCTCAGTGTCTGAGCTTTTGTTCACCGTTGCCCCTCGGACTGAATGACGATCTCTTCGGCTGGCTTGTGTAGCTGCTTCCAACTTTAAGGCATATAGTAGTGCAGCCTTTAAATCCTGTACATCTGCCATTCGTACCGCTCTCTGCACTTCTGGATCTTTTATTCCGTCTACAAAATATTGCAGTGACAGCATTTCCCGTACATTTGTTGGACAGTCAATGAATGCTAAATTTGCAAGCCGTTCAATTTCCGAGGCAAACTCTTGAAGGGTTTCACTCGATTTTTGATGGCGGCTCTTCATTTGTATTCTCGTATAATCCTTGAAGAATTTTTCGCCGAATCTCATTTCAAGTGCACAACTTAAAGTCTCAAAATTGAGTTGCGTCATATCGGGCAATGTTTGCAGCACGTCGGCGGCTTCTCCTCTTAAAGATGCTGCCAGTTGACAAGCTTTCACCTTGTCACTCCATTTGTTCGCTTTAGCTACAATGGTGAATTGGGTCTTGTAAACTTGCCAGGAACTCTTTCCATCGTATGTCGACAGCTTAATGTGCACGGGAGAAGCAGGCGGATTCCTAAATTCTTCATAATTACCACTAGACGCTGAAAGTTTCTTCTCAAGATCTTGTACTTTTTTATTTAGCTTTTCATCTACTTCACCTAGTATTTTCTCTTCAACGTTACTGATTTTCTCTTCAACGTTACTGATTTTCTCTTCAACTTTACAAACTTCATTCTGAATTTTCTCTTCTACTTCCGCCATTTTCCGTTCCATTTTCTGTTCAACATTACTAACTTCATTCTGAATTTTCTCTTCTACTTCCTCTATTTTCTCTTCTACCGAGCCTATTCTTCTCTCTACCGACGAGAACTTTTCTTCTAAAGTTTTCTTCATTTCTTCTTGGCCTTTATTAATCTTTTCAGTCACATCTTCTTGGCATTTGTTCATCTTTTCCGCCAACTCTTCTTGGCCTTTATTCAGTTTTTCCGCCAACTCTTCTTGGCCTTTATTCATTTTTTCCGCCAACTCTTCTTGGCCTTTCGTCAATTCTGCCTTTATTCCATTAATAGCTTCTAACAGTTCTTTCAGTTGACCATCCATTGTTCTTGTTTTCGCCATAAGATCCCGACTCCTGACACCAAATGTTGCAGCGTATATAGGGTTCTTTCGATCTTATGGTTAGACAACTTCAAACTCTTTTCTCTTAGAAAAGTACAAAATAATTTATTTACAGATCTTCAGAACAACAAAGTCTTCGAAACTCACAAATATTACAAGATATTCCAAAATAACTGTTTAAATCTATCGAACAAGTACAAATATAGGTCGCAGAGACTCTTTATACAATGTCTCAACACTATATCACATTCAAAACAACGTAGATAAAACTCAATACATCAAGCAAACTTGCTTGGACAATCTCTAGTAGCTCACTCAATGACTGACTGGTAAATAATAACAACAACAGCTCGTATCGGCTCTCCTATATATAGGCTCGTAGTATGCGCCGAAGTTTCTAGAACCATCTCGAAAAATCCACGGAACAACAAACAATGTATCAGCATACCGAAGGGGGGTTACCATAAATAGAGAAGGGTTACCATCGCCAACAATCGCCAAGTTTGTCGCCAACTTGGCGATATATCGCCAAATTTGACGACCAAAATTAGTCGCCAAAAGTGACGCCAACTTGGCGATATCTCAAATATTTCGCGATGCTGCCATAGACATTCACTGAAAATAATAGACAAGTTTGCTTGATAACAGAGACAATGTAACAAAAACTACTATTAGTAAAGGAATGGAGCTTAATAAGATTATTTACATTATTTTACAGTACAAACACTAACTATTTACAAAATTCGTAACAATATTGTAGCTGATATGAATGACTGAATTCCACTACGATTGTTAAAACAGAGAATTCAAAGCATTTTTATTATCAATTTAAATGATTTTATAATTTACAATTTTATTTATTTTTTTACATATTATTCTTTATACATACATTTTGCACCTCATATACAGAGAGGTGCACAAAAGTATTCGCATACCATTCTCCTTGTTAGAGGAAATTTGTGAAGAGAAATTTTCATCTGAAATATACGTATCTCTTAAATGAACTAAATTTCGAATTGCATTATACGTTAAATTTAATTTTTTTATAGGTGCAGTTTTATTTCCCTATTCTGGATGTGTTAAAATGCTTCATAATCTATACTTGAGGGTTGATCTTTTCTTTCATGTTATAGGGTATCCTGGGTGTTATTTTTATCTTTTTAGAACCTCACATTAAGATTCTACGAACTTTCATGGCTTAGTTTAAGATTTTTGTTCAAAAAAGTAGGATTTGATACAGTTATAGCAGCAGCAACATTAGCTACTTTGGGGAAAGAGAGCTTCAAATTTTAATATTTTGCTACAATGCAGGCAAAATCAGATGAGTTTCGGTACCATAAATTTATTACATTTTGATAATCAGGAAACAGAGTACCGAAAAATTATTTTAATAAAAAAAATAAAATTTTTATAAATACTTTTATTATATCTGTTTAAAAATTAAAAAAACCTTAAATTTCAATCCGAAACACTATTCTTTTCATGCTATTCCGAATTTAAAATCCTTTACTTAAATCAACAAATATTTGAATAAGGTGTCACAGGATAATAACACCACGTTAAGGTTATACCAATTTTTAGAGCTTAGATTTAGATTTATTTATTTATTAGTAGTAGTATTTTGAAACAAATATAAGATTTGAAGCAGAAACCTATTGAATATGTATACAAGAATGAATGTTTTGGTAGGTTCATAAAATGTAGTAATGTCATGTTATTTAAATTCATAAAATGCAATAACTTGATTTATTGTTTCTGACATATTTCGCTTTATTACAACCTATGTCGGTAATGGCATGCAAAAGAAATGCAATCAAAACTATAAAATAAGACAGAAAAATGGGATTTAAATTTCTTATTTTAAAGATACAAATTTGATTCTCTAGAAATTGGCAATATTCTTTTACTTACCATTAATTTCTATAACAGGATTTAATAATAATCTGACATGAAAAAAAGTAGCAGCTATTAGGACCCAAATTTTCTCTTTATCCCTTTAGGTTTTCAACAACGACAGAAATGCTCTCTCGTGCAAAAAAAAAAAAAAAAAAAAAAAAAAAAAAAAAAAAAAAAAAAACTTTCTTCAGGAACAGTTCCAGCATTTAAAAGAATGAACTAGAGTAATAACCATAATGGGTGGCATAATTACCTTGGTTGCTTATTGCACAGTAAATTGTAAACTATGAACTACCTCGAGAACAAATATAAAATCACCCATAACATTTTGAAAGCACGTGAAATACATTAGAAATTCATGAAATAAACAAAATGTGTCCTAATAAAGTCTTCATAAACTTGAAGTAAGTTCTTCAGATCACAGAAATTATCGTGCAAATTTGAGATCGGACATGACTTTTACGTTCTTCATGCAGCGATAAAGTCTACAAATAAATCAAATGAACTTTTAGTGTTTGTTTGTGATTAAGATGACAATGATGATGGCAGTTTTTCTGCGCAAAACATGTAGTGCCTCCCTGGATTCCTTCATGATTACGCTTAATATTAGCTCATAAATCACGCGTAATAGTTGCATTATTACCCTATGACATATTATAATATACAGCAGTAATGTCAAATTTAATTTTAAGAACATTAAGCTTTATAAATTAAAAATCTAGTTATCTCTAACATAAAGGAGTTATTATTGTCTTTAAATATTCAATAAACTTCTAGTTTAAAAGCAATCCATATTTTATGAGTATATTGTCTATTAAATACATTTACACAATTAAATGTCTTTTTTTTCTTTCTTTATCTTATCTATTATTTAGGATATACTTTTTCAAAATATTTTAGAACAAAGAATCCTTCTGATATACGAATTTGTGATTGAATAGTTTAAAGATATAATTTTTTATTTTTGTAAATGTTAATAATTTAAGCTGGAATTTATCCTATGAAATTCCATTCTTTAATTCTAAAAAGTAATTATACAGAGAATTTTCTAATTTCCGCATTTACAGGTGTTTTTGACATGATATTAATTTTAGTTCATCCGACGTAAATAACTCTCGGCGCGATATTCATGGTATTTTAAGAATGCGCACGAAACTATCTAATCAATAATTAAATAAAACATGTAGCGAAATTAGTAAGAGAATGGAAATATCGTATTGATAATCAGTAATAAAAATATTAATTTAAAACTGCAAATTACTTAGATATTTTAATTGAATTATAATCATAGGTTTAAGTTTCTGTATTATACTGAATATATCGATATTATAATTTGACAAATGTGTTTGTACTTACCGCTGAATTCGTTTTGACAGTGGAGACAGCTGATGGATAAGCTTAATTTTGAATTAAATTTTACTGCATTTTTTTAAGCAAGGGGCTTTGTTTCCTATGAGCTATTCTTGCAAACATCTGTTTGTCTCACAGATTCTAAAAGAACACTAATTTAAACGGCATTAAAAAGATTGAGTAATTATAATAAACGGTGGTGATCTCCAAGAAAACACATTTGCATTCAACTTCCTTTGGATATTTTAAACGACAAATTAATCGCTGTTGAGAGATTTTCAAATAAGACATTTGAAATGTATCATTTTAAATTTGATGTAATCTTCACTAAAGTTTTCTTTCTGTTTTTAATTTTCTCCTGAAAATACTTTTGTTGTTAGAGAGGAAATATTATTTAATGGAGATAATTTTTATTTACAAAATTGTTTTTATTACATACAAAACGCTTATTCAAAATCATGATTTATTACAAAATTTAAGAACTTATACGATATTCATTTCAAGATGTTATTTCTTACCTTTGATTCGTAAGTTTTTGCGTTGGCTAACAGATTCAGTAGTTTATCTTGTAAATACAAGAATCATTTTATATAAGCTCAACTAAATTTTGATTGTTAAGGAATTGTCGTATTTCATACCAAGAAACACCCTGTTCTGGAAAATATTTCATTGAAAATATTTATCCTTAAAACAAATTTCAATTTTTTGGAATATATTTTTTCCAACCGCATTCTGTTACATTGATTTTACCCATGCTTACAACTTTCTGAAATAATTATTTAAAGAGCCACTGGTATATAAAATGAGCTTTAGGTATGTGTAAATCACATTGACCTTTATTAGTAATTATTTTAATTAGTTTAACTATGGAAAAGAAACATTATTTATTAGAGTTAACACATTAATGTGACTTGAATGTTTTATCTGCTCCAATATTTAATTCAATATTAATTTTCTTTCAGGATTTTCAAAGGTGATTATAATGAGAAGATATTCTTAGATTATTAAACAATACAAAATATAAAACAGGATATATAGTTGTATAAATGTGAAATATGTGAAAAAATTTTGTCATCGTTTGAAAATAAAATACCATCTTTTCCTTAATGGCACATACTCTCCAAAGGGGGTTAAATAAGCCATTTATTTATAAAAAATGAAAATTTAATAATCATCATTTGTAAATTGCTATTATTTTCTAAAACGATGCATTATATCTATCTCTTATTGAATGTCTTCGTCATTGTTACATCGAATCATATGTATAAATCAACATCAAGAGTATCACATAAAAATATTCAAACAGCTCTTCATTTTTTTCAAGAAATATTTCTTATTAAATGTCTCTATATGTCCCATTTGTTTTTTCAAAACTGTTTTGATTTTGTCATTTTCATTAATTACTTAGTTAACCGGGGTTACTTTGGCCTATCAGAGTAACTTTGGGCCAAGAGAGAAAAAAGAATTTAATCTACTACATTAGTTGAGTTAACGATAAATTTGTAATCTCATAATATGGATCGCAGCACTAATTTGAGTTTGGCAGCTCATTGGAAATAATTCGTCAAAATTCCACCACGGCAGCATGGATCGAAGTTTTGTAAAGGTGGAGCAAAGTTACCCTGGTTTGGCGCAAAGATATGCTGTTTGACTGTGTTGTAAATACGTCGTAATATAGACGCTTAGACGTATAGATGTTTACTTTCATATATATATACATTAGTTGAGTTAACGGCAAAGCTGTGGTCTCAAAATATAGATGGCAGCACTAATTTGAGTTTGGCAGCTCATTGGAAATAATTCGTCAAGATTCCACCATGGCAGCATGGATCAAAGTTTTGTAAAGGTGGAGCAAAGTTACCCTGGTTTGGTGCAAAGATATGCTGTTTGACTGTGTTGTAAATACGTCGTAATATAGACGTTTAGACATATAGATGTTTAGTTTCATATATATACATTAGTTGAGTAAACGGCAAAGCTGTGGTCTCAAAATATAGATCGCAGCACTAATTTGACTTTGGCAGCTCATTGGAAATAATTCGTTACCATGGCAGCATAGATCAAAGTTTTGTAAAGATGGAGCAAATTTACCCTGGTTTTTCGCAAAGATATCCTGTTTGACTGTGTTGTAAATACGTCGTAATATAATAGTTGTTTATTTTACTTTACATTTTTAGCTATTCATCTCTTTTTAATTATGACATTTCGTATTTTCGTTTTTCATGTGACATTTTTACAAAACACAATCGAAATGAAAATGATATTTTATATAAAACTTACGACAAACATGTAAGCGTGCAAATTTTGAAATTCGCACAGTTTAAAGTAACGTTTTTACAGGTATTTATAAAAGCATATCTTCTTTTTAAAGCTCCATACTCAAAAAAAATAATAATATAAGATCGTTTTAGTGGCTGTCTCTGTATTAAAATCATTTTACTCGTTAACTACGAAACGGGCAAAGATCAAATTAGAGGAAACGATAAAGACTAATGACCAACATATTTGCAGATTATTAAACGTTGACAAATATACTTAGTAAAAATACTGCTGGGTTGATTAAGTTACTTGAAAAAAATGAGTATTTTCTTGTATATCGTGTAAAAGGTTTCAATACGCTGAACTCAAAAATTACTTTCTTTTAATTTTATATGTTGTACATTCAGAAATATCATCGTAAATGCAGCACTGAAATATGTCATTCACCATTAATATTTAATCTATTGAGACTAATGTTATGAAAAAAAGTAAGAGGTAGTGGATGTCAGTTTAAACTTTGCAGAAAGTTATAGCAATTAATCTAGTTCCCAAAGCTTTTGAGAAAACCGCATTTTTTCTTGAAACACAAAGGAGTTGAGAAGCCCAAGAGATACTTATAGTAGCAGAAGTATAAAAGCGGTGTTAATAATGATTTTCGAAAACAAAATTGTTGCAAATTAGCTGTGATTTTAACTCTTAGAGACACGAGCATACGTAATGACATAATATGTGCGTCATTGGCTTTTAAAGCCTAGATAATAACTTATTATTATATGTTTCATGCAATGCCCAGCAATTGTGTAAAAGCAATAAATGTCAAATTGTTAAAAACAGAATTAATTAAATTAAAATTAATTGCAAAGTTAGTAAGGGATTCGCGACTAAGTTGCATTAAGTGGTGTTACGCCCAGTATGTTACATCCTAATATGTTATATCTTGAGTGTTATGTGGAAAGAGCCTGTAGATGGCGCCTGTAGTGAATCTGTTTTAATTCTGTATGTACCTGTATATATGCGCTCTGGACAGCGATGATGCAAGACATGTAAATAAAATGCGCTAGCGAAATAATTAGAGTTTGTGGTCATTATGGTGTTAATGTGTGGAATTAATTAATTATCTCCCCCTTTCTTATGATGTGTTGTGCGAGTATTAACATGGTGTCATGAGTTGTGGGTAGAGTCACACGTTTTGATTTGTTTGTGTATAGAACGGCGCAAAATATTTGCGCGCTTTCTTTGTTGCGAAGAAAAGGGGTGAGTAATATGTAGTTTGGTTTTTCGGAGATTTAGTTTAGTTGTATAAAATTGTGGTTTTGTGGTTTTCTTATGTTAATTAATTAGTGTTGTGTATTGAGTTGTATATTTTATTCGTAACTAGTGATTTTGTATTTTATTCGTAACTAGTGATTTTGTATTTTATTCGTAACTAGTGATTTTGTGTCAGTTGTAGGAACTATTTTAAGAAAATTATTTTAGTTATTTCTGGTAGATTTGCAATGTTGTTTCAATAATTTTGTGATTTCTTGTGTTATTAGTGTAAATATATTCATATATTTAATCATGTCAGTGATAGATAAGTTGAAAAAAGACGAGTTAAAACTCGTCGCTGAAGAGTTAGGGTTAATAATTCCTGAAGGAGCTAAAGTTATTGAATTAAAAGAGTTAATTGAAAAAAGTGACTCTTTTTTAAATAATTTGGATTTAGTTAAAAGTGTTGTTGAATATGTGGTTGAAGAAATTAAAATTAAAAAAGAATCGGAAAAATCAAAATTAGAATTAGAAAAAATAAAGCTTGCTCAGTTAGAAAAAGAAATAGAGCTACCTAATGTTCGTAAAGAATCTTCACAATACTCTGAGTTTGAAAAAATAAAATTAGCACAGCTAGAAAAGGAGTTAGAAATCGCTAATATTCGGAAGGAATCGCTTCAAAATAATTCATTTTCATCGGTAAAAAGTGAAATGGAGTCAATAAATAATGTAGAAAGTTTTATTAAGAGCATTAAAACTTTAACGATACCCTTGCCATCTAGGGTAGAGTCATTTAGCCTTTTCTTTCAGTCCTTAGAAAAAGCATTCAGAACAAAAAATGTACCTGAGGAATTTAAAGCTGAAATACTTTTGAATATGTTAGGTGAAAAAGCAAATAATATAATGATTTATTTGTCAGAGGAAGATTTGTGTAATTATGATAAATTAAAAAATGTAGTGTTAAAGGAGTTTCAACCAACTCCGCAGGAGTGTTTGAATAATTTCCGTAAGGCGCAAAAATTACCTTCAGAAAGTTATGTCCAATATGCGTCAAGATTAAGTGCAGCATTCGAATATTACTGTCAGTTACGTGAAGTGAATGATTTTAAATCTTTGTGTGAGCTAATTGTTTCGGATAAGATTTTTGGTTCATTAGATAGTGATTTAATGTCTCACATTGGAGCAAAACAGGGAGAATCATATTTTAAACCGCAGCAATTAGGTCGTGAATGTGATATTTTTCTTTCTACGAAAAATAAAATAAAAACTGACAATAATGTGTTTAGGAAACAAAACGGAAATGAAAATAAAAGATTTTTTGGAAATAAATTGCCAAATCCAACGTTTCAAAAGAAAGTTTCGAATGTGTTCTTTTCTGAAATAAAAACTTGCGTTTTATGCAAAAATGAAAATCATGAACTGTATTTTTGTCCGAAATTTAAAAGTCTTACAATTCCGGAAAGAGTAGATGTTGTTAAAATAAATAGACTATGCTTTAAATGTTTGCATCCCAATTGTAGTGTAAAAGTTTGTAAGAGCAAAAATTGTCTTTGTAAAAAACCGCATAATAAGTTAATCCACTATCCAAAAGAAAATATAAATATTCAGTCGAGTAAAGAAAAATCGCCCAGCTTCACATCTGTTTCCAATAATGTAGATCAGAGAGGGGAAAGTAACGATGCGCTTTCTCCTTCCATCCCTCCTAGTCAGCCAGATAGGTCTGTGGTCGCTAGTAGTTTGGCAAAAAATAAAACAAAAAATGTTTTATTGAGTACAGCTTTGATTTTGATTAAAGATAAAAATTCTCAGTGGTATGAAGCGAGATGCCTGTTAGATGTTGGGAGTCAAACTTGCTTAATAAGCAGAGACTGTGTGAATCGTTTGCAATTGAAACCAGATAAAACGAATACGGTAATATCGTGTTTAAATGATTCATCTTTAAGTGTTAATGGGTGTGTAAATACTACGATTTCTAACCGAGATAAGAGTTTTCAAAGAGATATAAATATGCTGGTAGTGAACAAAATAACAGATCTTATTCCACATAAAGTATTTCAAATACAGGTGGATGTTTCTGAGTCAGTCGCTTTAGCTGATCATACATTTAATATCCCTGGAAAAGTGGACGTATTATTAGGGGCCGAAATATTTTATGAATTGTTGAGACCAGGGCAAATATATTTAAAAAATCCGCGACTTCTATTACAGAATACTTGTTTTGGCTACGTGGCTAGTGGAAGTATCGAACAGATAAATGATGGTAATATACATTGTGGGTTAATACGGGATTCAGATTTAAATGAAACAATGAAAAATTTATGGGAACTCGAGACTTTAGGTATTAAAGGAAATGAAGAATTAAATTCAGCGGATAAAGAATTGATAGATCAATTTGAAAGAAATCTAAAATTTGTAAGTGGGAGGTACGAAACTGATTTATTATGGAAAATTAGTTGTGATGAATTAGAAAGTAATTATTTTTTGGCAAAAAAAAAGATTTGATGAGTTAAATAAGGGTTTTTCTAAAAACAATTGGATTGTTAATGAATATCGAGAAATAATAAACGATCAATTGAAAAACGGGATTATTGAGAAATGTCAGAGGGATCAGCTAGAATATTTTATGCCTCATAGAGCAGTTGTTAGAGAAGATAAAGAAACAACTAAGGTTCGGATAGTATTTAACTGTAGTTCAAAATCTAAAAATAATTTGTCTTTGAATGATTGTCTAGAAACTGGTCCTAATTTAAATCCTAATATTCTTGATGTTATTCTAAATTTTCGGAAACATAAAATAGCGTTTAATGCTGACATAGAGAAAGCTTTTTTAATGATAGGAATTTCAGAGAGAGATAGGAAATTTTTAAAATTTCTTTGGTATTCGGATGATCCTAATAAAGATTACGAAATCATGAGAATGAAAAGATTACCATTTGGCTGTAAAGTGTCTCCTTTTATTTTGAGTGCTACTATAAAACATCACATTAAAAATTTTGAAAATAGCAATCCTAAGTCATTTGAAATGTTAAATTCAGCTCTATATGTAGATGATTTATTTTTTGGAGGAAGTACTGTGAGTGAGTCGTTCGAATTATCTTCGGACGCTGTAAATATTTTAAAGAGTGGAGGATTTAATTTGAGAAAACTGAGGTCTAATAGTAGAGAGTTGGAAAAACTCTGGATAGAAAATGGCTTTAAGGATATAGAGAAAGAAAGTGTTCAGCAGTTGAAGATTTTATGTTTAAATTGGTGTCCAGAGAAAGATGAATTATCATTGGAAGTTAAGGGTTTAATAGAATCTAGGGAAACGTTGCAAAACAGTAAAAGGTGTGTTTTGAAAACAGCAGCATGTATTTTTGATCCTATAGGCTTGATTTCGCCATTTGTTGTTCGTATTAAGTTATTGTTACAGGAAATTTGGGAAACAGGTTGTGATTGGGATGAAGAGTTGCCCGATGATTTGCGGGAAAAATGGTTTAAGTGGTGCAACGAAATTGAGAAAATATATTATATAACTATTTCCAGATTTTGTTTAGTTGATTGTAAAGATGAACAAGTGGAGGCACATGTTTTTTGTGATGCTTCATTAAGTGCGTATGGAGCAGTTCTTTATTTTAGATATTGTGATAATAGTGGAAATTGATAGAATATTTATTCTAAATTGGGCATGAGTACGCTGTGGTGTCCTCTTTGAGTTTTAATAAAACTATCATTCAAAACTTTGAAATGAAAGGCAAGTAAAATGTACTCACCCGTTTTATGAATTCTTCTTTAACGATGTATCCATTGAAATCCATCTGGACTATTATCCACTGGAATTCTGTAGCACAGAGCACAATATTTTGTATATCCTAGATTTGGATTCTTACTGCTTGAAGAAAGGCATATTTCATTATTAATTCTTTTCACACAAACACTAGGAACATTGAATCAAATGAAAAAAGACGTATTTATTATTTTATCGCGAGACAAAAACAGAGCATTACTGCTCTACTCAAAGAAAATTACATGACTACAAAGAAAATCAGAAAACGCACACGAAATCACATGAAAAAGCAAATAAAGAAATAAAAATGTTAATTTAGAGTTTTTGACAGTTCGAACAATACATAATGATTCTTTCCTCTGTAATCATTTTCCAAGGTCCCGTTAACAAGCACTTAAGTTTATTTATGAAGCAATTTAAACTGTCATTTGTTTCGCAACACCGGTAACAAGTAATCAAGTTTATTTATGAATCAATTTAAACTGTCATTTGTTTCGCAACACAGGAAATTAGTTCCGAATGATGAAATCGTCTATCATCTCCTCCTTAATTTCTGTAGTTGCATTATCACTTAAATGTAAGTTCTTCCTGTGAACTTCAAAAATAGTTTTTGGCAGGGGTTTTGTAAATAAGTCGGCTAGCATGACTTTTGTTGGGCAGTACACGAGGTTTATTATACCTTCTTGTTTCAAATGTTTTATAAGATGAAATCTTAGTTCTATGTGCTTTGTTTTACTTGAATGTTTTTCTAATTCTATCATTTTAATGGCCGATTGATTATCTTCATACAATGTTATTGGATATGTTTGTGAGAGATTAAGTTCGTTGAGTAGGTTCACCAGCCATTTAACTTGATTTGCTGCATTCGCTGCTGAGATGTACTCAGCTTCAGCTGAGGATAAGGCTATACAGGACTGTCTCTTAGTCGACCAAAGTATGGGGTTTCCACCTAACAAATATATATTACCACTGGTGGATTTCCTCGATTCTGTGTCTCCACCCCAGTCTGCGTCCGCATAAACTTCAAGTATAGGTTTTGACTTTTCATCAATAACTAAATTAAGGTTCTTTGTTGTCTTAAGGTATCTCATTACCCGCTTTACACTGTTCCAATCTTTCATTCTTGGCCTTTCGGTTCTTCGGCTCAAGATATTAACAGCTGCACATATATCAGGTCTGCTCACTGTGGCAAGATATAAGAGTGCTCCGATGGCTTGTCTGTATTGTGTGTTGTGTGGTAAGAGATTGTCGTCATCTTTAAAGTGTGTGTAATTTGTTTCCATGGGTGTACTACACGGTTTTGCTTCTTGTAAATTGAATTTATTAATTAACTCTTCGATTTTTGGAGTTTGGTTAATTAAGTAGTTTTTATTTACTTTTCGAATGTTCATGGATAAATAATTACTTATATCCCCTAAATTCTTTAGTTCATATTCTTTATTTAAGTTCTCGATTATTTCCTCTATGGCTTCGTCTTTTCCTACAATTAAAAGGTCATCGACGTACGTTATTATGTAGATTGTGTCATTATTCCTTTTCTGTGTAAAAAGACATGTAACGATTTTACTTTGAATGAAATTCATGTTTTTTAGTGTTTCTGTTATTTTGTTATGCCACGCTCTCGCGGCTTGCTTAAGTCCGTAGATTGCTTTATTCAATTTACAGACTTTGTTTTCCTGATTTGGTTCAACGAATCCTTCCGGTTGCGTCATGTATATCTCCTCCTCAAGTTCCCCATGTAGGAACGCAGTGTTTATATCTATATGCTTAACATTCAAGTTTTGGTGCAACGCTGCCATCAATAATGCTCTTATCGTAGTGTACGACACGACCGGTGCGTAAGTTTCGTCATAATCCTCTCCGAACCTTTGAGTGTATCCTTTAGCTACTAAACGTGCTTTATATTTCTGAATTTTTCCGGTATTGTCACGCTTTAATTTATAAGTCCATTTACAACCAATTATTCTCTTATTCGGTGGAGGATCTACAATTGACCACGTTTTATTTTTCTTTAATGAATTCATTTCGCTCTCCATGGCTTCTATCCAATTCTGTTTTACCGGTGAATTTTCCATAAATTTAATTTCCTTATAATCCTTTGGTTCATTAAGTTTTTCATCTTTAACCATGTATATTAGCCTATCAGGAGGTACGCCTTTATTTATTCTATCTGAACGCCTTGGTTCCGCCATTTGTTGTTGGGACGCGGATGGTGTTGTTTTGTTGTTTGAAATTTCTATTTCTACAAGATTTTCACAATTGCTTTTTTCACCCTCATCTTGTTTTGGTTGGTTTTCAGTCTTGTCGTTTACATATTTAAATTTATTTTCAAGAAATTTCACCGTTCTCGCGATTTTTATTTCATTTCCTCCTATATATATACGATATCCCTTAGATTGATTGTCGTATCCCACAAAAATGCCTTCTACAGCTTTATTGTCTAATTTTTGTCTTTTGGCTTTATCAATGTAAGCGAAGGCTTTGCAGCCAAACACTTTAACATAGCTTAAGTTTGGCTGTCTTTCTGTCCATAATTCATATGGCGTTTTTGCATTTGCTTTTGTAGGTAGTCTATTTTGTAGGTGGTTTGCCGTACAGATTGCTTCCCCCCAGAACTTTAAAGGTAAATTTGATTCATTTAACATTGTCCTAGCCATCTCAACTAACGACCTATTTTTTCCTTCAGCCACCCCGTTCTGGCTCGCACAATATGGGACTGTGTGTTGATGTTTTATCCCATTTGACTTGAGATAATTCTCAATTTCATCCGATGTAAATTCCCCCCCGTTATCCGTTCTGATTTCTTTCGGTTTTTCACCAAACTTGTTGCTTATCAGCGCGACGAACTCTTTAAGTTTTTCATAGACTTCACTCTTTTTTGACAATAGATAGATTATCGTAAAACGTGAGTAATCATCGACGAAAGTCAAAAAATATGATTTCCCACCTATCGTGGGTGTTTGAAAAGATCCACAAACGTCCGAGTGAATGAGTTGAAGCCTTTCACTTGCTCTATACTGAGCAACTTTGGGATAGGGTTCATCAGTTAATTTCGCCTTAATACACGGTTCGCAATCTATATTATGTTTACAATTGTTTATTTGAATACCTCTCACTAACTCTCTTTGTGTAATTTCTTTAATCGATGTTAAATTTCTGTGTCCTAACCTCCTGTGCCATAGTTCTAAACAATTTTTATTGTTGCACGTTTGTGTTATGTTCGCGTGGTATTCGTTTGTTAATTGGACTTCATAGAGGTTATTTACTTTTCGTGCTTCTAAGCAAATTTCTCCATTAAGTTTGAAAATACACTTGTCATTTTTAAATACAATCTCACATCCGTTTTGAGTTGCTTTACTGACCGATAGTAAATTCGTTTCGATTTCGGGTACTAAAAGTACGTCTTTAAGCGTTATTTTATGGATTTTATTATCCGATGTCAGCGTATTTAAATTTACATCACCTGATCCATAAGCGATAAGTTTTTTTCCATTTGCGATAGTCACGTTTGTTTTTTCCCGCGATTTAATCTCTGTAAACATTGATTCGGAGGATGCTATGTGGCTTGAGCTACCGCTATCCACAATGAAAGTTTTATTTTCTATTCCCTGTGTTATAAAGGCATAATCTTTGTTTTCGCTTTCTTTCCATGTATTATTTTTGCCTTCATAGCGATTAAACCTGTGGTTCGATTCCGATATTTGTTCATTCTTAAAATTGTTTTCGCCCTTTTGAAAAACAAGTGATGTTGAATAGTGTTTTTTACTGTATTTGTTGTGTTGATTTTGTTGTGTGGTGTGTGCTTTGTTTTTATTATGCCAACAATCTTGAGTGTTGTGGCTTTTCATCCGACAGTAGCTGCAAAATTTATTTTCTCTTTTTGTCGGGAACCTTTTCTGAGCTTTAAAAGCTCTCGCCGGGTTTTCAGAATTTTCGTAGTTTTCATTTCTACGATTAAACTCATCTATGAGTTTACTTTTTATATATGACGGAGTGAGTTGTTATTCTTCTTTAGATTCGAGCGCAGTTATAAGATGATCATAGGACTGGGGTAGAGAGCACAGTAAAAGTGCTGAAATGTGATGATCGTTAATGACTTCGCCTATTGCTCCCAGTTTATCGACAAGTTCCATTATTTTTGTTATATGGTTCAGCATATTGCCAGATTCGGCTAATTTTATGCTGTATAATTTTCTCAAGAGGAAGAGTTTGCTAGTCAAATTTGACCTCTCGTGAATTTCTTTTAGAGCCTCCCAACTTTGTCTCGCGGTTTGTAAATTTTTTACATGCGTAATCTGGGAATCATCAATAGTTAAATTTATGAGTGCTCTGGCCTTGCGGTCGTTTTTGGACCACCCATCGTTCAAAGGATTTGGTGGATCATCTGTTATCACATTAAATAATTCTTCTTTAGTTAACAGCATCTCGACCTTAAATTTCCAGGTCGAATAATTTGTTGCTGTTAGCTTTTCTATCGAATAATTGTCTCTAGAGTTTGCCGTTGTTGCTATGTTTTTATTATTATTTATTTTTTTTTTATTCTACTGTATTAATATTTTTCAAATGGATATAATTTTTTTTAGTTCGGTCTCGTAATCTTGATAGAATATTTATTCTAAATTGGGCATGAGTACGCTGTGGTGTCCTCTTTGAGTTTTAATAAAACTATCATTCAAAACTTTGAAATGAAAGGCAAGTAAAATGTACTCACCCGTTTTATGAATTCTTCTTTAACGATGTATCCATTGAAATCCATCTGGACTATTATCCACTGGAATTCTGTAGCACAGAGCACAATATTTTGTATATCCTAGATTTGGATTCTTACTGCTTGAAGAAAGGCATATTTCATTATTAATTCTTTTCACACAAACACTAGGAACATTGAATCAAACGAAAAAAGACGTATTTATTATTTTATCGCGAGACAAAAACAGAGCATTACTGCTCTACTCAAAGAAAATTACATGACTACAAAGAAAATCAGAAAACGCACACGAAATCACATGAAAAAGCAAATAAAGAAATAAAAATGTTAATTTAGAGTTTTTGACAGTTCGAACAATACATAATGATTCTTTCCTCTGTAATCATTTTCCAAGGTCCCGTTAACAAGCACTTAAGTTTATTTATGAAGCAATTTAAACTGTCATTTGTTTCGCAACACCGGTAACAAGTAATCAAGTTTATTTATGAATCAATTTAAACTGTCATTTGTTTCGCAACACAGGAAATTAGTTCCGAATGAGGAAATCGTCTATCAGAAATTATAAAGTGTCATTTATTTTGTCAAAAAATAGAGTAGCACCGTTAAAGAAATCAACTTTGCCGCGTTTAGAGTTGATGGGTCTTGTAATAGGTGCTAGAGTTGGAAATTATGTGAAGAATATTTTTAAGGATAGAATTCAAAGAGTAGTATATTGGAGTGACTCCACCATTGCATTATATTGGGTTAAAGGATGTGCGAAAAGGTGGAAACAGTTTGTAGGTAATAGGGTTCTAGAAATCCAAGAGAAAACCAACCCTAGTGATTGGTACTACTGTCCTACGGAAGACAACCCGGCCGATATACTAACAAGAGGAATTGCTGCTGAAAGTTTAGTTAACAACGAGAAATGGTGGCAAGGTCCAGCTTGGCTTCGAAGTAATAATGAGAGCTGGCCCGAACAAATATTGAGAACGTCTACGGAAATCAATAGTGTAGATGTATTGAAAGAACAGAAGGTCAAGCTTGCTGAAAATTTGGTCGGTAAATTAGAGTTAGTTGAACAATTGTGGAGTAAATTTTCATCGTGGACTAAATTGCAAAGAGTGCTTGCGTGGTGCTTGCGATTCATCGATAATGCAAAGAGAAATAAAATTGCAGCTCCGTTTTTGCAAACAGAGGAATTGAAAAGGTCGCATGATATTATAATTAAGTTAGTCCAGAGAGCGAATTTTGCAAACGAAATAGCCAACTTGGAGAAGGGAAAAATTCTAAAAACCAGCAATTTAAATTCCTTAAATCCTTTTTTGGACAATCGTGGGTTTTTAAGAGTTGGTGGACGGCTAAGAAATGCCAACATACCAGAGACTGCAAAATATCCTTTAGTTTTGCCTAAAAATCACCCAGTTACGACCTTGTTAATTAAATTTTATCATTTAAAATACTTACATGGAGGAGTACAGCTAATAAATTCTGCCGTGAAGCAAACCTATTGGATTGTGGGTGCCAAGTCTCTTATTCGTAAAGCAATAAAAAATTGTGTTATCTGTGCACGATTTCGCAGCGAATTCTCTAAACAAATCATGGCTGATTTACCAACATCAAGAGTGGGCCAAGGAAGAGCGTTTATTTGTTGTGGCACCGACTTTTGTGGACCTTTTCTAATAAGTCTTCGACGTGGTAGGGGAGTAAAGCCAGTCAAAATGTACGTCTGTATCTTCGTATGTTTCTCTACCAAAGCAGTTCATTTGGAACTTGTTAGTGATCTGAGTGCCAGCGCCTGTATAGCTGCGTTGAAAAGATTCATTGCACGTCGAGGTAAGCCAATAGAGATCTTCAGTGACTGTGGTTCTAATTATATAGGAGCAAAGAATTATTTGAAAGTCGCTGCATCAGAAGCAATCGGCAACTACTTGCACAATGAGAGTATAAAATGGACTACGAATGTTCCATCTGCTCCCCATTTTGGAGGTCTTTGGGAGGCAGCGGTTAAATCAATGAAGTACCATATGAGACGAATTATTGGGTCGCAGATCTTGTCTCAAGAGGAATTTGCAACAGTTTTGGTGGAAATTGAAGCAGTTCTGAATTCTCGCCCATTAGTCGCTATTTCGGAGGACCCAAATGATCTTTCAGTCCTCACTCCAGGTCACTTTCTCATTGGGTCAGATTTAAAGAGTGTTCCCGAACCAGACATTACAAATATGAAAATTTCAATTCGAGATCGATGGAAATTGATTACGAATATTTCCCAGTCATTCTGGAAAGCATGGTCTAAGGACTATCTTACACAGTTGCAAGTGCGCAACAAGTGGAAATTTCCGACAGAAGATTTATGTGTAAACGACTTAGTGCTCATCAAAGATGATAATTTGCCACCGTTGAAATGGAAAATAGCAAGAATAATTGACATTTTCAAAAGTTCTGACAGCAGAGTAAGATCAGTGAATTTAAAAACTGCCATAGGTGAACTTAAAAGACCAATCCACAAATTAGTCAAACTGCCAATAAATGAAAATTAACTTTTCTTTGTGAAATTATTTAAATTTCTAGATATAAATGTGAATTTATTGTGTAATATTATTGTTATATATTTTTATGTTTACATTGTGTATTGTATTAATGTGTCAATTTGTTATATATTTATTTTATTTATGATGATGACGTGGTCATGGGGCCCCAGTATGTTACGCCCAGTATGTTACATCCTAATATGTTATATCTTGAGTGTTATGTGGAAAGAGCCTGTAGATGGCGCCTGTAGTGAATCTGTTTTAATTCTGTATGTACCTGTATATATGCGCTCTGGACAGCGATGATGCAAGACATGTAAATAAAATGCGCTAGCGAAATAATTAGAGTTTGTGGTCATTATGGTGTTAATGTGTGGAATTAATTAATTATCTCCCCCTTTCTTATGATGTGTTGTGCGAGTATTAACAAGTGGTTATCTCAATAAACTACCCAATGCCTTTAAAGGTCAAAGAAAATTTTGCGGTCTCCTTTCAACTCAAGTTTAGCATAATGCCAAATAAAAACTTTGAATAAGAGTTTTATTTTATGTACACTGTAAAAAGAAAGTACTTTTACTATTCTAAAATTAGGTATTTGGAATACCAAATGAAGTTTAAATATGCACAACTTTTACTATCAGCATTCGAATTCAGTACATCATAAACATAATTTGATAACATTAAAAAGAGAGTTACATAGAATAGCATTATTTATACTATTTAGTCTTCATGTCTCTTTAAACTTAAACAATGCAATGTATATTGATAACAATAATAACAATGTATAACAATGTATATTTTTTAGTGCATAATACAAATGTACCTATTCCGAGGTTGTATAGTTTTTACAAATTCTTACTATCATTTTAACAAAAGATTTATTTTAGTAATACAATTGTTAATTCATATATTTCTTGTACGGAATCTTCTGTACGCGATAATACTCGCACTTCATCTTTTATTTAACAACATAAAGAATAAAAAACATAATCAATTATTCGAATGAAATAAACAGTAGGTTTCAACAAGTGATTAGTAACAGAGAGTAGTTTTCCCAACAATGAAATATATACTTGGGGAGGAATCGCGAGGTTATACTGGTTTATAAGTCGAAAAGGATACATAAATGTTCGATTTCACATTAACTGTTTGAAAATACAGGACATGTAGGTAGCTCGTAAAAAATCTCTGCACAAGTATCACTATTCTTTAATGCCATTCACTGATTTTACCAACAGAGAAAATATTTTCATCATATTGCGCGTGACAGTAAATACAAGGGTACGTAAAGTGTTTAAAAATACTGAAAAGACCAATGATACTTATTATAATGAAGTTAAAAATGTTAAGGATGCTTGCGTCGAGATTCACATAATCATTCAAAAAAGGCCTTTTACATTCAAATGAGTTTGATGTTTCAAAAATCCTAATGTAAGTGATATTATATGTGATATAATTGAACAAATTAATGACCACTTTGAGTGCTGTTCACAATGTGGTAATTTTTGAAGTCATTCTGTTGATAATTTAGTTATTTCATCTTCAGTATTGTTAAATGCAAGGATGAAAATCCGAGGTTAGTATGTAGTTCAAAGTTGTGAAATTTTGACTGAATAAATAACTTCAGACTTCCGGTTTCCGATACCTCCTGTTATGATGTGTGAAAATGATTGTTATTTATCTATAATTTTGTATTGATTTAATATAATTCGTCTCATTTTGTAAATACAGTTTCCAGAATTTACCTATATCTCTATTATACATCAAATAATCAAATATAGTAGAGAGGATTATAATCAAATGAACTAAAGCTTCCAAGATTTTTCCTGAACTGAGTTAGTGGATTAAAAAGCTGCAATTTACAATTGTCACGATCCTTCTATGCAACATAAAATAGTCGAAATACTTTCATCTGCTCAAAAATCATATTTTTTTTATCAGAATGTTACATTTTTTTATTAATACTCAGAGGTGAGACATAAAAGTACCGTAATTTCCGGTACTTTTAATTTCCGGTACTCCGAGATTCACATAATCATTCAAAAAAGGCCTTTTACATTCAAATGAGTTTGATGTTTCAAAAATCCTAATGTAAGTGATATTATATGTGATATAATTGAACAAATTAATGACCACTTTGAGTGCTGTTCACAATGTGGTAATTTTTGAAGTCATTCTGTTGATAATTTAGTTATTTCATCTTCAGTATTGTTAAATGCAAGGATGAAAATCCGAGGTTAGTATGTAGTTCAAAGTTGTGAAATTTTGACTGAATAAATAACTTCAGACTTCCGGTTTCCGATACCTCTTGTTATGATGTGTGAAAATGATTGTTATTTATCTATAATTTTGTATTGATTTAATATAATTCGTCTCATTTTGTAAATACAGTTTCCAGAATTTACCTATATCTCTATTATACATCAAATAATCAAATATAGTAGAGAGGATTATAATCAAATGAACTAAAGCTTCCAAGATTTTTCCTGAACTGAGTTAGTGGATTAAAAAGCTGCAATTTACACGAGACAATTGTCACGATCCTTCTATGCAACATAAAATAGTCGAAATACTTTCATCTGCTCAAAAATCATATTTTTTTTATCAGAATGATACATTTTTTTATTAATACTCAGAGGTGAGACATAAAAGTACCGTAATTTCCGGTAGAAAACACACAGCTCAAAATAATCTGTCTCGACCCAAAAATTTTCAATTATAAAATATAAAATTTTGTAATGTGGAATTTATTTATATTAAATTACTGAATGAATTTTCTAAGTTGAAACAGAATTATTTTACCTGCGGGTTATTTACAGGAAATGATGGTATTTAATATAGATAACAATATTTATGAAGGTACTTATAAAATTTTATTCAACATACATTACAGCATGCCACACATACATGCCTAATTTATTAAAATAGATTATAAAGTGAAAATCCGAAAGAAAATATGTTGTCAAGATTTTCCAGGCTTGATTTATATCCTAAGCATAACAATCAGAATAAATCCAAGATTTGCATAAGAAGCATTGATACTAGAGTTTATCTTTGTCCTAATACAGCACATCCACAGCCAGCGCAATCTTTACTGTTATGAACTTCCAAATCATTGTTCTCATCGGTAACCTATTCTACTACTGCTGTATTTGTTTAAATTGGATTTTTCAATGTATTTTAAATTGGATAAACAACATATTTTGTAGAAACTTTCACGTTTTAAATTGTATTTTGAAGTACACTAGTAGCGGATTGAAATGACTTATTACTGGTAATTTATTGTACAAGGTTATAACAAATAAATCATCGGATTTTGATACGTTACTAGGTGCAAAATAGGAAACGTATATGCTTCCTCCATAACTCAATGGAGAGAGCGTTAACTACAGTTTCGCGCTGCTTATGTGTTATGCGCTTGTGGTTGCCATGGTTCCTGGGCGAACGCCTATTCAAAATGGCGACTAGAAAGCAGAAAATGTTTTGTGTAATATAATTTTCAAAAAGTGAATCGCCGAACGGAGTCCTCAGCCAAAACTGAACATGCCTGAGTTACCAAAATGGTATTTGGCTGAGTTATGGAATAATATCACGACTGCATTCGTGACCATCGACGCGACAATGCTGAGTAATGTGTGCAGTGAATCGAACTTTTGACGTGATATCTGCCATATCAGTCAAAAAACACGTATTGAACACCTGTAGCATGGACGTCAAATGTCAATCCTGCGCACTTTCGGTTTATTTTCATGTAAGGTACCCTGGGGTAATAACGCCAGGCGGGGTAATAACGCCAAGTGCTTATATTTTGCATAATTATGAAAAAATCAGGTAAATGACACCCATGTGCTCTGCGCCAAAGGGTTTTGAGTCATATAAATCGCAAAAAACAGCTTCAAGTTAATTTGTTTCATTTTTAGGTCTTATTGTTTTTACAAACAACTAAAATTAACGCTTGATCTAAAATTTGCGACATACGTTTTGTGATGTGAAGACAATCTTTCTTTCCGGAAATGCTTTGTTAATTACATAAATTTGTAGTGCATTTCATGTACTTTTAAAATGTTGTTGAAGATTTTGGATATCTTCTCGAGTTAATTTGTAATTTAAAATGCACTGCGCAATAACTATATCGGGGTAATAACGCCAATCCTTGACATTAATACCCCGGTTGATTCCCTACAGTGGCCGAGCTACATCCTAAATACTGATTCAAATAAACACAGTTAAAACTGTGCAATGTTTCTCATATTTCTATTTAAGCGGTCCTTTTTAAGCAAAAAGAAGCTCACGGTCTGATATTCTTTTACCTCATCCCCCCCTCCCACACCACACCTTTAATTTTCTTACACTTTCACAAAAAAATGAACATTTTCAATAGCTTAGAATGCAATTTGTCAATTTCTAAGTTTGTAGAGTTTGTATTTTTAGAATTGGGCTATCTACATGTAATTATTTCATCTTATTTCATAGTTTTGTTTGCATGGCGTTATTACCCATATAGGTGGGTAATAACACCTATATGGGTAATAACGCAGTTAAAACCCATATAGGTGGTTATTACCCATATAGGTGGGTAATAACGCCAAATAGCATTGGTCAAGAAAAAACGCCATTACATTTTATGAATACATATCTGTTAAATTATTTTATTTTATATAGATAGTCAATGAGTTGCTGTATCAGATCCTATATTTGTTTGAAAAATACAATCTAAAACTATGCCGTGAAAATTGGTAGAACCTTAACGTGGCGTTATATCCTAGGGTACCTTATAAATCATTGTTGTAACCCAGTTAAGTTTCGAAATAAAAGCTTAGGAAATCCGATGATTTTTTTGTAATAATCCTGTATTATGAAGTTACAGTTATGCAACAACACATTTGAAAATCAAATTTTCGTTAACAACAATACTATTCACAGTCTGCTCTAAAGAGAATTGTTGATGTTGTGTTACATAAACACCTACAGTAAGAATCTCTGATTGCCAGGTGCTTGCATGTTTGAATGGGTAGAAGAAAAGCTTAGTTCGTTATCTTACCCACTTCAATTGTCTTTTTATTTAGATAAATATACACTATATTTTACTAGCATAAAGTCTAATATACTGAGTACGAAAATGATATTTCATTAAAGAAGACAGTATAAATCATATTTTTGTTTCCTGTTTATTTTTTCTTACTAGATAATTGAGAGTTGTAGAGCAGATCCTATGCATGGTTTTCAGAATCGAAAATCAAGTAATAACACTATTTTCAAGAAAGATAAATAAATAAATGAAAAAAAATAATTGATATTTTAAAATAGTTTTCTTTTTATAATGTGAAATAATGATCAGATGCAAAAACACAAATATTTCTTAATCATTTCATTATAATTAAAATAATTTTTCGCGAAAATAGTAAAATATAAGACTAATTCTGCAGATATTATATTTTTAAATATATGCTAAAATTTTAAAATTATGTATATTATTTAATGGTAATGTTTTTTTGAAAATTTGTGGAGTAATAATTATTGATTTTTTTTTTTTTTTTTTTTTTTTTTGCATTTTTTAAAATCTCCCTCGACGTTCTTGAATATTTAAAAAAAAAAAAATCCTTTTTTAGACTTTATATTTTAAGAAAATACTTTTTCATTTTTCAGTTAATATTTATTAGCTCCTGAAATGATGGCGAAAACAAATTCTTATGATCTTAATCATTCTGCTAGACAAATTTAGTTGCTGGATATCTCCTATTAGAATGAATAATTAAAATATTAACTTTAGAGATATATCATCGAAATGAATTTTCCAATTGATTTATGGTAAATGTTTGCATGATATTATGATGAAAATAATTTTATGTGTGTATTTTAAACCCAGCGCGATAAATATTTAGTTTCAAAATTTCAAATAAAATTTTATAGTGGCAATAAATAATTTTATGCAGTTCAATCTTATGAGAATGTTAATGTATATATACGTACTAAACATTAAATGTTTTAACAAATTTCTAACATAATTATTAAAGTTATAAGAAATACCATGCGCACTATTTAAATTTTTATTTAACAAATGCCTTTTTATATTTTATTTATCAAAGGCGATCGTAATTTAATAAAAATTACAATATCTGTCATTACATTTTTTATAAATGTTATTTTTATTCTTAAATTGACAAAACTTTTTTGATAACGCGGGCGATGTATAGAAAATATAGCAGATTTAATCATTGTTCTCTTTTCGGAAAAATTGTACTTAAAGGGGGAAAGTTACCCCCAATTGACGGTATCCAAAATAAATCACATTCATGCTTGATGAAATGTGGAACCTGTTCATTCGACGTGCGTAGGGCTGCATTCAGATTCCAATACTTTCAGTTTAACCGAATTCTTGAAAAAGCCTTTTGTATCGGATCCATTTGCGGTTTCTGTATAACAGAACGGAGGGGAGTAAACAAATGTATCGGGAGATAAGCAATCCACCCTACTTGACGGAGAGATTTTTCTTTTGCCTGACAACCGTCCCTTTCCTGCAAAACTCATTAAAGATAAAAAACACTGTGTCGCCACAACAAACGAGCCGACACCGAAAGTCAACAAGTGGGATGATCTGTTGAAGATGAAGAGAAGACAGCTTCTGAAAGATCTCCTGAGGACGAATATCTATTTGGGCCTTAAGCTGAATACTCGTCTCTGACGGACAATAGGCCAGTTTTTTGCAAAAGAAAGCGTTTCCAACAACCGAAGCGAAATTCTAGAACAAGTAAACGAATTTTATCACGAGACGCAGATATACTCTAACCTATCGTTTGGCGCATTGTAGACGACAATGGACAGCATCCTTTTTTTTCAACACGTCTAGGCAATACAAAGGGTAGATAAAAGCATGCGAATGGAATTTACTCGGTGTTTTTTCAAGAAAATGTTGTAGACGGAAATTTCACGGTAAGTGTCCTGTTAACTGAGGAGGTTAGGTTCTCATTATAGTCCAGTGACGGTGACACAAATGACTAAGTCATCGAGTTACGGGATGAATTCAGGATGTGGGACGAGAACATTAGGTGTAGATTAATGGATGACTGGTCTGCCTCGGCATTTCATGGTACGATATGATATACAATGGGCGCCAACTCGTCATTTTGGCGTCACTATCACGTCATCGAGTTACGAGATGAAATTGGTGTCAAATTAACGGAAAAATAAAGTATTTTAAGAATTTTTTGGTCTTACTGTGCATATCCTGGTAGAAACCCTCAGCAGATTAAAATTTGTAAGAAAAAAAGACGTCATAATCTACTATTCAAACCCTATAAACAAAATATTTTACATTACATTGTAATATGTAATACTGCGCCATCGACTTCTGAGATGAATTAATGGTTTAAGAAAAGCTTATTAACAGTAAAGTATTAAACGACTGATTCTGTATTACCTGGTACAAAGCGAGATTAAAGGAGAGCCAAGCCTCTATTTTGGCGGTATCATCACATCATCGAGTTACGGCTTGAGAACCAAATGTAGCACAAGATTATTAGGTGTATATTAAGGATTGACTGGTATGCTTCGGCATTTCTTAATACGATATAAGCAACAGTGGGCGCCAACTTTCATTTTAGTGTCACAATCACGTCATCAAGTTAAGAGAAGAAATTGGTGCCACGTAAATGTTAAATTAAAGTATTTAAAAAATATTTTTGTCTGCCTGGATACATTCTGGTAGAATTTTTTGGCAGACTAAAATTTATAACAAAAAAGACGTTATATTGTACAATTCAAACCCTATAAACTTAATACTTACGTTACATTTTCGGGCCGACCAAAATATTCTTAAAATACTTTATTTTGCCTTTAATTTGGTATCAAGTTCAACTCGTAACTCGATGAAGTGATAGTGACGCCAATATGACGAGTTGGCGTCCCCTGTCACTTATATCCGAGAAATTCCGAGGCAGATCCGTCATTCCTTAATCTACACCTAATAATCTTGTCCCGCATCAAGATTTCACCTCGTTGCTCGATGAAGTAGTCATTTGTGTAGCCGCCGCCCGCTCTATTAGAGGGTGTGATTAACATTCTGAGCTTGCGTACTTGGGTGGATGAAAACCCACAAGCTACACGAGCACTTGCCTCATAATGCAAATTTACACTTATCGTGTTGGTTGGAACTGTAGGATATTATTAACTTGGTCAGTACATTCTTTCAGAAATATTTGATGGTTGAATTTTTCTTGCATTAATGCAAGACGTTCTGTCAGACATGCTGAATTACATTCTTGTACTTTTTCGTCGACGCCTTCGATTTTAGCTTAACGGAGCTAAGACGTATTTCAGCCGACAAGTCAGAAAGCCTCTGCAAGATACTTTTTCTTGGTGTTGGATTTTTCAAGGTGGTCCAGTTGCATAATCAATACGATCGCCAGATCTGTCGCAAATGGATTTTTTCCTGTAGGATTTTGTAAAAGGACTTGTTTGTGAAACACATGTGTCATCACCGAAAGATTTTGTAGAAAGACTTTTTTCGGCAATAGGAGGTGTTTGAGATCACGTGGTACAATTGAAATGATGCGCCGCGGAAAAACTTTGAGAATTTTATGTAGCGGTCTTATATTTTAAGCATGTGAATGATGTAAAAAAAGAAATTAGAATGGTTCTGTTTCTTGCTCTGCATTACGCATTATATTAAACGCAAGATAGTAACTCCAGACAGCATTTGCGACCCTGTGTTCCTATGCCATTCTTTATCCTTCTTCGATGTCTGATTTGCCATGTCATTTTGTAAAGATTTTTTTGAGCCACTATGTGTCTAAATACATGCTTTTATATACAAAATGTGCTTAAAAAAAGTTATTACTGTGCCATTGACTCTGAAAGCGAGGAACAACACATTGAAAATCTCTTACGTTAATTGCGAAGTTCCGTATGGAAGTGAAGATACTGGCAATTTGTTCCCCAATTATTGCATTCCGGAAAACAATGAACGTTTCGCATATCAAAAATGTATAAAATGCAGTAACTAGTAAAAGAGACTGCAAATATTCTCGACGAAACACAAGAAAAAATTATGGAGTAAAAAATTCATACGGAAGTGCGTAGCTAATGTAAGATATTTTCAATGTGCTGTCCATTGTTTTGAGCATCAGAGGTACAGTCATTGCAAAGATATCTGTAGAGAAATAAACACGAGGTATGCCTGCTTCACGTTTTTTAACCAATTCACGAATATCGTGCGCAAGCTCACATACTAACTTTACAGCATATACAGCATCATTTGTCGATTTTTTAATTAGTATTTTTTTAACCTTGACTAAAAGATTACTATTGCTTTGTCACATACTAGTGAATTTCCTTGTCATTTGGATCCTTTGTTTTTTGTTATAGAGTTTTACATTCACGAACTAAAAAAAAGGCTGCATATTTTAAAAATATTTTTGTAGTATGCACAATGCACATTTTGTCAATGTACAAGCAAAAGTCTTTCTTATAAAAAACAAGTGGTGCCAACCTAATAACACTTCTGTAAGAGATGCTTGTCCGGAAATATCGTGGAAAGTGACATACAGCCGAAAAGAGTTAAATATTACCTCATTTATTCTATGAAATAAAGTCTATGGAATTGTTTATATAAAATTTGATTCCTGTGCTTGATAAAATACTGCAAAAACTTGATACAAGTTTAAGTTTTTTGTTCCTCCTGAAAAATCGCTCTTTTCAAGTACAGATCCCATTATTTCATAAAGTACTCGAGAAATTTTGATAATTTTTTTGGTGGCCGAGTATAAATATAACATCATATATGGCAAAAAAATTTTTAAAAACTTTAACTAGTTTCAGAAAAAAAACCGCTAAAAAAATTTGACGTTACTCTAAAATAAAAAGTTTTAGTCTCTGAAAAATACTGTCTGCAGTAAATCCTGAGCATAATAACCTAGTGACATAACTTAGTGAGTATGAATTTAAATTTTCTTTAAAATCGGTCGGGTAGTTTTCGACGAAACTGGTTTTAAAGTTGGTGTATTTTCCAAAAGATTGACTCTAATCTTTTCTTTACTTAAAAGTTATTTACCAAATCGCCACCTGAAGCACATTGAACATTTGACGATAAAACGCTTCGATCTACTGAATCTTAATACATACATACTCAAATTTTCACTCATTTTTCGTGAAACTTAAGTCTTATTTTAACCCTAGTCTTAGCTGGCATGCAACATAAAAGTAAAAAAAAACAAAAAAAACTTAAGCATCATTATAAATTATTTCTCTTAATTAGTCTTTAACAACTAACATATGTACACATAATATAAATTAGTTGCAATGTACAGTTGTTATTTTTTATGTTAAATTGAATTTTCATAAGAAAAAATAGCAGAGCACTTTTTAAGATAGTCAATAAGACTATCAGATGTAATGATTTTGTATATGCAATAAAGAGAAAGAAATAAAAGATCAAAGAATAAAAATAAAGATAAGTCTTTTTAAGTGAAAAAAGAAAAAAAACATTTCAGAATACATTGAACTATAACTAAAATATAAAAAATATACCTCGCTTAAAAAAGATTCTATGTAACTTTATTTATATATTTAAAACCAATTTTTGTGTCTCATAGATCCAAAATGTAAAATAAATATGCTGAAATCTATAAAAGCAAGCTCTATTTATAAGACTTCTAAATCTATCGATTAGGAATTTTCCGATAACGATTCCGATAAGGAATTAATACAACCTTTGGAATTAATACAACTTTTAAAAATTAAAACAAATAATAAAATATCTGATATTTTAAAACTCTTTGTCAGTGGGTTTTACAATGGTGTATGGTTAAACAATTTTAATTTCATAAAAAAAAAAAAAAAAAAAAAATGTCCTGGCATATTCTGAGCTATTAAATCAAACTTTGCGCTTGAATAATGTTTAAACTTTGCAGCCTTTTGAGATAAGAGAATAGGTTGCCATTTTAAACACATTGTGTAATGGTATACTTGAAATCGATGGAATCTATTCCCATCAGTTATTTTAAAGGAAAATGAGATTACCTTTAATGAGATGTGATTACTATCGAGTGCCTTATGCTTTATTTATAGGAATAAATTTTCTAAAAAAATATTTTTCTTTTTTAAAAATGGGCATTGAAAGAAAACATTTTTTAAATTCTTGGATGAAATTTATAAATCAAAATGGGTAAGACAACATTAATGTATTATTAACTGATTTGACATAGGTTAGAAAAAATATTACATACTATTTTTAATGTTTTTCTGTTTTATTCAGAATTTTTTCTATAAATTTTTTAATATTAAACTTTTGTTTATTATAAATTTCTCATACATAAATTATGAAAACTACACGTATTTCAATTGGCAGTACTAACATTGCGAATTTTGAGAATATTTTTAGAATGTTTCAATGATATATTTGTACCATAAATGAAACTTGAAACAAAAAATTAAATGATATAGAAATTAAATGATATTAAATTTCATCGATGCCTTAAAAAAAAAGAACACTGATATCGTAACACATGTACCTAAAAGTATAATACTGTATTAAAAAACAATTTTATATCTTATAGAACCAAAACATTGAATAAAAATAGTCAAACCTATGAAAGGAAGGTTTATGCATAAGGCTTCTAAATCTAAGGAATTTAAAATGAATCGATCAGTTTTGGAAATGTTACAATCTTTAAAGAAATACAATAAAAATACAAAATTATCTGATATTTTGAAACATTTTTGCCTGTGAGTTTTACAATGATGTATGGTTCACCAATATTAATTTCATTTAAAAAGTCTTTGTAAAGAAGAATTAAAATTAAGAGAATAGAATTAAATGGTTATAATTATTTAATTCAATTAATGATATATTATTGAATTTTGAAAATATTCGATAAGCTTTGGAATTGTTAAAACATTTCAAAAATGAGAAAAAAAAAGAAATATCTGTTATTTTAAATCTTTTTGTCTATCGGTTTTACAGTGATATACAATTCAACAATTTTAATTTCATTAAAAAAGTTTTCCTTGCTTTCCTTTTTTCCTTTTCTTTTTTTCCTTTTTCAACTATTAAAATGAAACATTACGCTTAAAGAATGCATTTTAGCTTTTTGAGATAAGAGAATAGATTGCAATTTTAAAAACTTTGTATAATGTATACTTGAAATCGATGGAATCTATTCCCTAAAATTTTATTAAAGGAAAATGGGATTACCTTTAATCATATCCGATTTCTCTCGATTGTCTTTAGATTTTTTGTAGGAATTAATTTTCTTAAAAAAAATGTTTTTCTTAAAAAAAAAAGAACAGTATTTTGTTCTTGAATAAAATTTATGATATAATTCGGTATAACATGTCATTAATTTATTAATTATTAACTAGTTTTATATAAATAAGAAGATGTAATTTTTATATGCAATATACATTTTAAAAAAATATTTAAAGATTATTTTTTTATCTATATAGTAATTTCAGCATGCATGAAATATTAAATTTATACGTATTGAAATTGGTCGAAAATATTGCCAATTTTGAAAATATATTTAGAATGTATCACAAATATATTCCTTCTTAGATGGGATTTTAAAGAATATATATATATACACATTTAATTATACCTGAAATATAATAATATACGAAATTGAATTTTCATGCAATTTTATTTAAATGTTGAAAACGAATTTTCATATCTTACGGAACCGAAACATTAAATAAATATGCTGTAATCTATAAAAGGAAGCTCTATGCACAAAACTTCTAAACATAAGTATTTAAAAAAGATTCGATAAGCTTTGGAAATCGCCATAACTTTTAAAAATTAAAAAAATGAAGAAAGATCTGATATTTTAAAACTCTTTGTCTTCGAGTTTTACAATGATTCATGGTTCAACAATTTTAATTTCATTAAAAAAGTCTTTCTTGGCATATTCTGGATATTTAAAATCAAATATTACGCTTGAAGTTTGTTTAAACTTTGCAACCTTCAAGCGTAAACGTTCAACCTTTTGAGATAAGAGAATAGATTGTCATTTTAAACACATTGTATGATAGTATACTTGAAATCGATGGAATATAATTCCTATTTTTTTTAAAGGAAAATAAGATTATCTTTAATCAGATCTGATTGCTGTGGAGGGCGTTTTGCTTTTTTATAGGAAAAAATTTTCTTAAAGTTTATTATTTTTTTAAAATATGCTTTAAAAAATTAATTTTCTATGCTTATATAAAATTTATGATTCAAAATCGGCAAAAATTATGATTAATTTATTATTTACCAACTGATCTGATATAAGTAAGAAGAAATATTTTGCTATTTTAATTTTTTTTCTGTAATATTTAGAATTACTTTTTTAAGTAATTAAAGATTAATTCCTTTTCTGTATAAGAATTTATGCGTGCATGAAATATTAAAATTACACGTATTTCATTTGGCCAATAATATTGCCAATTTTAAAATTTAGAATGTATCAGGAATATATTTTTTTCGAGATAAGATTTAAAAAAAAAAAAAAAAAAAAAAAAAAAAAAAAAAAAAAAATTGAATTTATATATACATTTAAGTACGCATTTAACTCTAACTGAAATATAATATTATACCTATGGTAAGTAAATTTATACGCAACTTAATTTAAATATTAAAAAGAAATTTTTATTTCTTATGGAACCAAAACATTAAATAAATATGCTCAAATCTCTAAAATCAAGCTCTATGATATCTAAATATAAGTATTTTTAAAATATTCGATATCAGATACTTTAAACCTTTAATATCAGATATTTTAAACCTCTTTGTCAGTAAGTTTTGCAATGATGTATGGTTCAATTTCTGTGGTTTAAATTTCATTAAAAAAAGTCTTTCCTGGCATATTGTCAACTATTTAAACCAAACATTACGCTTGAAGATTGTTTAAACTTTGCAGCCTTTTGAGATAAGAGAATAGATGGCCATTTCAGACACATTGCATAATGTTACAATTGAAATCGATGGAATCTATTCCCTACATTTATTTTAAAAGAAAATGAGATTTACTTTAATCAGATCTAATTACTGTCTATGGTCTTTTGATTTGCTGTAGGAATTTAGTTTCTTAAAGTTTGTTTTTCATTTTAAAATATGCAGTATAACAGCTTTCTATGCTTAGATAAAATTTATGATTCAAAATGGCTAATAATTGTGACTAATTTATTATTTACTGATTTCATATATGTAAAAAGAAACTATGTACAATTTTCAATGTTTTTTTTTTTATTTCATTACGAATCATTTCTTTAAATATATTCTAAGATGAAATCTTTGTCTATTTAGAAATATTTGCTTGCATGAAACATGCAAATTACATGTATTTCAATTGACAGCATTAACTTTACAAATTTTGAAAATATTTTTAGAATGTTTCAATAATATATTTATAATATAGATGAAATTTAAAAGAAATGATTAAATAATATAGATATTCAATAACATTAAATTTCATCGATGCCTTAAAGATAAGAACACTGATATCGTAATACATGTAACTAAAATAATAACGGCGCATTTAAAAACCAATTTTTATATCTTATGGAACCAAAAAATTATATAAATATGCTCAAATCTTTAAAAATAAGTTCTGTTCATAAGACGTCTAAGGCTGAGGTTTATAAAAAGATTCAATAAGCTTTGGAATTTTCACAACCTTTAAAAAATAAAAAAGTAAAACATATCTGATATTTTAAAACTCTTTGTCTGTGAGTTTTACAATGATGTATGGTTCAACAATTTTAATTTCATTAAAAAATCTTTCCTGGCATATTCTCAACTGTTAAAATCAAACATTACGCTTGAAAAATGTTTAAACTTTGCAGCCTTTCGAGATAAGAGAATATATTGCCACTTTAAACACTTTGTAATAATGTATACTTGAAATCGATGGAATCTATCCTTACATTTATTTTAAAAGAAAATGGGATTATCTTTAATCAGATACGATTTCTCTCGACGGCCTTTAAATTTTCTGAAGGAATTAATTTTCATAAAATTTATTTTTCTTTTTAAAAGTTTCTATCGAAGTAAAAGAACTTCTTGTGCTTGGATAAAATGTATGATTTTAAATCGGTAAGACTCGTGATTAATTTATTATTTACTAACTGAATTGATGAAAATAAGAAGATATTGTGCCCTATTTTCATTTTTTTACAATATTAAAAATTACTTTTATAAAGAATTAAAAATAAATTTTTGTCAACATAGGAATTTCTACATGCATGAAGAATTAAAATTACATGTATTAAAATCGGCCAATAATATTGAGAATTTTGAAAATACATTTAGAATGGTTCAAGAATATAGTCTATAGACTAAATGTAAAAGAAGCAAATCATATAGAAATGCAATGACATTAAATTTCATCGACTTCCTAAAGATAACATAATGTTATCGTAACAGATGTAACTAAAAATATAATGGTAATTTAAAAAAATGATATCATGTTGTTAAAATATTTGTATATTGCGTTTGAAATTTCAAAAGATCAAATGCTTATATAAAAACTCGCATTTTTAATGTGTTTTGAAAAATAATAAATTAGATTTTTACCTAATCGGAAGTAAATCTGAAGTTTAAAAATAATAATAATTTAATATCTTATTTTAAGAAAAATGCTTTAATCGGTACTTCAAATTAATTATATTTTAACATTTTGAAATGAAATTATAAAAATTAAATTGATAGCGAAAAATGATTTTTTACTTTTTTTCTAACTATGGAAAAAAAAAAAAAAAAAAAAAAAAAAAAAAAAAAAAAAAAAAAACACGAATTTATGATTTTTACCAATCATAAAAAAAGTGATGCATTTTCTTAATTGGCTTCGATGTAGGATTATGTTCAGGAAAACACCATTAAATATCTTAATCGAAAATTTAATTTACACTCAATCCGCATCATGAACCGAACGTAACAAATAATTTCTTCGACACGCAATCCAACAGGAAAATGCAAAAACAAGATTCGGCGATTCACAATCCGAAGGGAAGTGACAGTTAATCATATTTTCAAATAAATAAATAAATAAATAAATAAATAAATAAAATAAAACGAATGAAAAAAACTAATAAAAATTAATATATTATTTTAAGAAAAATGCTTTAATCAGTTGTTCAAATTAATTATGTTTTGACATTTTAAAATGAAATTATAAAAATTTAATTTTTAGCGAAAAATGATTTTTTCTTTTTTCTAACTATGGAAAAAAAATCACGAACTTATGATTTTTACCAAGCATAAAAAATTATGCACTTATCATAATTAACTTCAATGTAGGGTTATGCTCAGGAAAACACCATTAAATATCTTAATCGAAAATTTAATTTAAACTCAATCCGCATCTTGAACCTAACCTAGCAAATAATTTCTTCTACCCACAACCCGACATGAAAATGCACAAGAAAGTTTCGGTGATTCACAATCCGATAGGAAGTCACAGTTAATCATATTTTCATAATTCTGAAAAGTTATCAAAAATAACATCTCTAATATGAATTTTATGTTTCATACAGAAGAAAAATACAATTAAATGAGGCATTCAGAAGTTAATCCAATTAATTACATCAAATTAAAATGCTCAATTTAAACATTTAAAGGTATTTATCTATTAAAAGAACAACTATTTTTTTCACTATATTTTGATTTTATTCACTGTCAAAATCAAAGGTAATTCATAAGCACGGTAGAGATATATCGAAAATTTTCAACCCAAACATATCATTAGCTGAATTTCTGAAGAAATAGAATTAGTCCGATTGGCTTTTGAACGCCTGAAATAATTTTTAATTTTAAATTACAGTAAAATCTCTGGATATCAAACACCTCGGGATCGTTTAATGTAAAATTTTTGGCCTGTTGTGTTCAACCTAGAATATTTCTTGCAGGCCATATTCAAGCTTTTTGCAAGTCGAATTTTTTGAATCTTCAGAAAAAAAAGTTTTAGAAGAACTATGTTTTGAGAAAAATAAACATGAATTTGAATATATATGAGTAAGGGAACACTAGGAAGGGTTGACCGTAGGGGACGTTTCAGTCACATTTTAGTTTTAGTATTCAAATGGGTTTCAGAGGTTTTTCAATAGATATCATCCAAGGGTAAAGGAATTCAGAAACAATTGTCTTTGATTTATACAGATAATCTAAATTTCGGTAACATCCACCACAAGAAAAAAAATTAATGAAATATAAATTGGAAAGTTGATAGGAACTTTTCTCCATTTAAGTAACACCTATAGTAGGTAAATAAAACCAATGGAAAACATTAGATAATGATAGCAGCAGTCTTAAAAGTTAAGAGATTGATGACTGTAACACCACGCCAATTTTCATTAATTGTACTCTAATATTTTAAACTCATTCTTTATAAGTAATTAAATTTTATCCAAATGTTCATAGTATGTATTTGAAAACACTGTGAAAGAACTTCACGCAAGTTTAAAAGGCTAATTTTCTTTTAGCTCTCCTAAAAATTGTAATTTTTAGATAAAAGCCACCTGATCTTTAAAAGTACTCGAGAGATTTCGTTATATTTTTGTGTTAATGTATAAACATAAAATAATATGTATCAAGCAGCGTTTAAAATAATAATAATAATTAGTCGCAGAAAAAAAAATCAGAAAAGTGTAAAATTTCGGAAAAATTGCTGTAGCTTCGAAATCGAAAGTATAAGTCACTGAAACGGCTTGAGTAGAATCCACTAAAAATGGATTCCAAATTTCATCAAAATCGATTGGAAAGTTTCTGAGAAAGCGGGTCTTAAAGTTCTCATATTTCCCCATAGGATCGTAGCATGTTTCTCCTTCCATTAAGTACGGCTACAAAAGAACATACAAGGAAGGTCTCCATACTGGGCATACTCAGACTCTTTTGAAAGAAATTACTGATTAAACTACTCATGTATGTAATAAAGGATCAGTCAAATTTATTGGCGGAATTACAGAAGAAACTCAGTAAAAAAATAAATACTTTTGCGTATTTGGCACGAAAAGATGAAAGCGTCACGCATTTTGGCGAGGAGCATTTTCCCTCACCAAAAGCAAACGATTTTAATGCACCTGAAAATTTTTTATCAGTTAAATTTTAGACGTGTAAATGGTATTTAATGAATTGAATTTTCAATAATGAGAGAGTTTGACATGTAGATGTATTTTATGTTACCTATTTCTGTTACTTTTGCTGCAGTTATTTAATGTTAACCCCTTTAAAAATAATTTCTTATACAAGGTGAGTCATAAATATCGAAACAATAGGCTATCTCCTTAAATATTGCCCCTAGACCCATACTTCCAATTGCAAAGTTTCATCAAAAAAGGTAAATTTTTTGATAAGATAAGTTGCAACTCCATGAAGGGTCTATTTTAAAAAATATGAAAATTAATTTTTTATACGGCCCCCAGAGGATAAAACTTCCAATTAGAAAAATTTTGCTTATCTATTCCTGAATCGAACAAAAAAAAATCATCTTCATATCTGCAAATCTCTGAAAGATATTAAAATCCAAAATTTTTCAAAATTAGTGACTTACACCACTTAAGCATGCCTCTGAGCACAGCGATATCAGCTCATTTGAAATACAATTTGGGGATCGACTATTAATTTACGCATTATTAAATGTCGATCCAAGACGTTACTTTAACTTTTAGTTATAAAATAAAAGCGTATAGGTTTTTGCTTTAAACTTACTTGAACTATGCTAGATTTCTGCAATAACTCGAGCTTGGCGCCAGGCTCGTAACTAGCACGATCCATTGGCCGTACCGCCTTATTAAACACTTATTAAAAGTGTTATTAAATTAAATGATACTAATTAAACTCTCATTAAACGTGTCTTTAAAACTTATTGCCGCAGGAAATAAGTTGAGTAAAAATAGTAATAGCGATAATGATACTTCTATTATCTGAGTTGTATGGAATATATTTTAATGTTAATATATATTTTAATGTTAATGGAAATATATTTTAATAAATTACGCAGAAATATTTTCAAAAATCTAGTTTTTGCTATTCAGCTTCAAAATTTATGTGGTTTAAAACCTATTTTTACTTTTTTCTATCTTTACAAGAGAAAAGTATTAGATTCATGAAAATTTTGAGTTCCGGTTTTCGACGGATTCACACGTTTTAGGGCTCAGACATGTTTTTACAAGATGTCTGTCTGTGAGTCACTGCTCCTGTATCTCTGTATATGACATAAATTTTGTGAGCGCGCTATCTCAAGAACTAAGCCACGGAATTTAACAAAAAGCTACATTTACTTAGTTCTTGATGTAAATTGGTGCTGATTAGTTTTTGGTGTGAATCGTTTAACTGACGACCCTACTGTACAGGCTTTTGTGCGATTTCCGCGATAGCTGTATCTCCAGAAATAATGCAAGGAATACCATCAATCTGCAGATTCAGTTAGTCTTTAACATGAATTGATGTTGTTTATATTTTGTTGTATATAACTCCACGTGTGGCGCTGCAACACTGAATTCGTTACGATTTCTGCAATAGCTCTACCTTAAGAACTAATGTAGGAATTTTCATAAAAAGTCAGATTCAGTTACTTCTTGACATGAATTGGTTTGTTTACGTTTTTGTATCAATAATCTTTCGGGTAGCGCTGTTACGATTTCAGCGATATCAAGTACTAGTGCTCGGAATTTCGTATCCTTAGAGTCCTCCGATTGCTACATCCGAGTAGTTTATTTATTCCAAACGGCATTTAAAAAAAAAAAAAATATTTATTCGAATGTTAAAGTCTAAGAATATAACGTTTTTGTTTCGTATTTTTTTATGCTAAACTCCCTCTAATATTTCGTTATAAGTGTATTTAATTGATCAAGGTTTAATGCATCCGAACCAAACACCTTTTAAGAAATTTAATTGAATAATTTCAACTTAAAATGTTTAAATTAAATGTGCCAAAGATTAATCAAACACCTGTTCTTGTTTTAAAGTGGATAATTGATTCGCAAGTTAAATAAAATTTAAAATGTATTTGTAGTTGAACTGAAAACTGTATGCTAAACTCTAAAAAAGGAAAAAAAAAAAAAAAAAAAAGAAAAGGAGCGACCTTTGAGACCGCTTACAACGGTTAACATCTTGGGATTTTTTTTTTATGCCGGTCAATTATCTACAATAGGGATATAGGCCGTGAGGGGAAGTGTGCCCTCCGTGAGGGTCTTTTTAAGGGAACCTAATCCGTATTTACGCAAAGAAATCCAGGGTTCGAAAAAAACACGGAAAACTTCGAACGGTTGTCCGACGGTTGCGATTGGGTTCGAACCCAGCACCTACCGTGTACCAGTTTGGAGGCCCGTAATTAGAGGTACCTTTTACGCATCGTGTAATAGCAATTTTAACAAGAAAAATATGAAGTTGACAGCGATAAAACAATGAAAAAAATGAGGTTTAAATCAACTGACGCATTTAAATAGTAATAAAAGAAGTCGAGAATGGCAAAACTTAAACAAAATCTGAAATCTAAACTATACAAGATGGAGTTAATCACCTAGAAACTTTTAAAAAGCATTTAAACGTTAGGAGCCCATCTTAGTTTAAAACTAAATGCACTTTTCTGCATCAGATGTTTTTATTTCAGTATTTCTCATTTTTAAACTGACGTAAATCAATAACCTTCGGTTATGGTAATAGTACTGCGAATTCAATAGTTTTTCAACACCTCAAAAAAATGCCCAACGCGCCGAAAGAAGTTTTCACCTCAGAAAATTAACTTCTTAAAATATGATTTGTTTACAAATAATTGCATATTTTTTAGATTGCTCTTTTAAATACTTTTATTTATTTATTTTTTTATTATTATTTAAAATGCTGAATTAAAATTGAAAATTGAACATTTTCATTTAATCAAAAGAAAAAAAAATTCATCGCGACAGATAATATTTTGAGTTATGACAATTTTAAATTACTCTAAATTTTTTGAAAAAAAGAAATATTTTATTAAGAAAGCTTATGATGTGATAATGCTTACAAATTAAGTGGTTAACCATCACAAAACATTCCAAATTCTAACTCTAAATAAATAAAACAAATGTTTCCTGCACAACTTACAGCAACATTGTTTTTTCAATTACACGCATTTCAATTTGTGTCTGATCCCCTGAAACCTCAAGATTTATTAAAATTGTCATAACTCTCTGAGTTTTGAAGATATCAAGATGAATTTTTTTTTGTTCAATTCAGGAATGGATAAAGAAATTTTTTCTAATTGGAAGTTTTATCATCTGGGGATCGTATAAAAATTTTATTTTCGTATTTTTTAAAATAGATCCCCCATGGAGTTGCAACTTATCTTATCAAAAAATTTACCTTTTTTGATGAAACTTTGCAATTGGAAGTATCGGTCTAGGGACAATATTTAAGGAGATAACCTATTTTTTCGATATTTATGACTCACCCTGTATAAAAAATACTTTCATATTGAAAAGTATTATTTCATATATTTAAGCGTGTAACAAAATAAAGGCCGATGAAGAATGCTGCAATAACGCATTTCAATATTGGAAAAGTTTTAGTTTCCACAGCAACAAAATTGAATCGACAGAGCTCAATTAGATTGGAGTGAATTTTGAGATTGAAACAATTTTAATTAATTTAAATTTTGTTTTAATTCATAAAATTTTACAGTTAATTTTATTTTTAAATACATTATGACAAATATAGTTAAAACAAACTAAAGCTGACAAACTAACGTTATATAAATAAAATTTCTTTAAACAAGTTCAAGATGAAGCACTTTTACCTTAAAACTAATTTGATATAAAAAAGTGTTTTTTTTTAAATTTTTATTTTGTCGCCAACCGATGATAAATCGCCAAATAAAAGAAATGTTCATTATTTTTTTACGAACGTTCTAACAAGATTCCACCATTTTTTTTTTTTTTTTTTTTTTTTTTTTTTTACAAACGTATATATCCAGATGAGAAGAACATTCTGTAATCTTTTCAGAATTTTCTGAGTATGCCCGTATGGAGACCTTCCTTGATAGCATTGATTGAAAGAATTTAGGAAAGTATGTAGAGAAATTTTAGCAATTTGAATATGATTTAAAACTATGTGATAACTAGTATTAACAAGTGAGAAACAAGAAATGAGCATCACAAAATGTGGGACAAAAAGACCCCCCCCCCAAAAAAAAAAAAAAAAAAAGTTGGGATAGTGACTTCTAATTCCTGACATATTAATTCATGAAACCTTATGAAATGAAAATCTGTCTCTAATAGGGTTTTGTTTTAAATATTAAAATTTCTTTTTCCCTATCGGCAAACCCTGGCTACATTTACACCCGTTCCAACAAAATCTTTTTTGAAACTGAATTCTCCTCCTGTGACTTGCGATTTTTTGTATAACATATTTCTTTATGCATCATACATTCAAAAATTTTTAATAATAATTAAATCATGTAGCATAATGTTATTTTGCTGTTTTTAAAACGGTTTTTATTTCTATGGAAAAAAAAATTCAATAAAAAAAGGGAGTCAAGCCCCCTATACAATAGGTTAATCCTCCTACATGAAGCAAACGTATTCTTAATTTTCTCATGATTAAAATCAAATATTTTTCAAGTTTCTTATATACTCCATTTATGCATTTTTTAATGATTGTTTTTATAACAATTAAAATAGTTTTTAAGACTTTATTAAACTTTCATTATTTAAAAAATAAAAAATAATTTTGTAAAAAAATGCGTCAACCCCTCTAGTATCCCCTATATATTCAACTGATTGCATGAGAAATAAAATTCATATAAAAATCGAATCATTATTATTATTATTATTTTTTTTTAAGAATAGTTATTTTGTGACGCGGAATATAAAAAAATTACCTACATTTCGTATTGATACACACATAAATACATGCATGATATATGTGTTAGGTTATGCAAACATACACTTTCTAGTTGTGTGTCGATTAAGAGGTGAATTTACTTAAACACAGTGGTATAAGATTACGAACATGCACATGTTAGGAACGGAAAAATATGTTCGGTAATCAGAGGTATCCAGTTTTCGTCAGTTTCTACTATAGATGTCTAATGTGTACACGTTTTTAACCTGAAAAATTATGTTGTACATTATTTTGAAAAATCGGGTCAACTTGAACCCGGTTCGCAAGTGCCAAAAACCCACCCGTGAATTTAAGCAATATTTTCAAAATAAATGATAATTTTTAAATGCTTATAAAAGAGTGTATTTTAACAAAAGCATTTTTACTTTTATGTTTTTTAAACTACACATCGATCGTAATTTTATCTCGAGTATTAATTTCACAAACGTTATAGTGATAGAAATCTTATTAATTTCAAGAAGAAATTCAGTAGTAACTCAAATATTTTGTTATGATAGTTTTAAACAGATGGCGCCAGTGCGGCATTAGAAACTGAGATGGAATTCTAATCGTCGTTTTCTCTTTCCAAAGGCATGCTTTTCTAAACAAAATTTCATCCCCATGAGAAATGCTTGATTTTCTACTTTTATGTATATATATATTTTTTGGCACTATGTATCTTTCATCTAAATTAATTATTTTATTTTTATATCCAGGAAAGTTTTTTTCAACATTTCAACAGAGATTATGTTTTATCTCCTTATTTTTTACCCCTAATATTACTGCAACAAAGATACCCGAAAGGCATGTTTCCATGCCAAATAGTTTTTTAGTGTGACATAAAAAATTCTAATATCTTGATTAGTGCATTTTTTTATATGGGTATATCTGTCTTTTTTGTTGACATGTGAAATGAGACCAGTTTTACTATATTGAAAAAGTAGTACAAATCAAGCAATTTGATTAATAATAACGATAATAATAGTAATAAAACATAACAAAGAAAAAAAAATAATTATCAGAACAAATAGGTTCAAAAAGCAATATTGATTTAAGTTCTTTCAAGTCACAAAAGTCACGTTTTAAAACTAAAGACACAATGGTCCATTTGAAAAAGAATTTTTTCTCATAAAGAAAATTTATCTAGCAAATATGTATGTATTTAATTTAACATTTTTTTCTAAAAGGTTACAAAGATGAAAAAATATTTAGAAATTAAACATTTATTAAACAATTATAGCTATATATATATATATACCGGGTGTCCCAAAAATGACTGATGGATTTTAAAATTCAATAACTTGCAAACGGTGACAGCTATTTAAAAATTTTTCGCAGGAGGGTTATGTATAATGACAGGGGTTTTTGACCGTAATTTTTTATTTTAGTCCGCATATCAAACAATAGGTGGCGCTGACGGCAATTGAAGGCCAGGTCGACGCTTGACTCAGCACAGATCACCTGGCCTTCAATCGCCGTCAGCGCCACCTATTGTTTGAGATGCGAACTAAAAATAAAAAATTACGGTAAAAAAACTCCTGACATTAAATATAACCCTCCTGTTAAAATTTTTTAAATAGCTGTCACCGTTTGCAAGTTATTGAATTTTAAAATCCATCAGTCATTCTTGGGACACCCGGTATATATATATATATATATATATATATATATATATACATGTATATATATATATACACACATATATGTATATATATATATATATATATATATATATATGTGTGTGTGTGTGTGTGTGAGTAATAAAATAAAAAAAAATTGCGCCATTTTGCTCTCTCTGAGTTTTTTATTCTAAAATTGTGGAACATATTTTTAATCTTAGTTTCGTAATATATTAATATTTTAACAACTAAAGTCCTTTTTCTTTTTTTATTTAATTTATCAATAATATATTGCTTGTTTCTTAAAAAAAGCGGGAAAGTATTTCATAATCTTTTTACTTTTTGGAATATTCTCGGGATTTTAATTATATTTTTTTATTTAACATCGCGTGATCTGTGTTAATGCGCGTATGTTAAAAGGCTTGTTTTTTGCGAGGCAAGATACAGTCAGCCCGAGGCCACGCCTCTTAGACCAATCAGAAGTGATCATTTTTTGACGTTTAGACTCGAGTTAATCCTGGTTGGATTTTTAAAATGATTGACGCGGAGTAGGAGGGACTAGTTTGTCGTGAAAATGTGGATTTCTCATTTGGTTTTTTAGGAGCGTCAGAATGCGATTGACTTTTCAAATATTCGGATGCTGTTTCTGTTTCCCCGAAAAATTCTAATATCTTGGAATGCTGCTTAATCATGACGTTTTGGAATATTTGATGACAGTGTCTAGGTAACTGCGGGAAATAGCTTATTGATTTTATGAGTTCATAAAATGAGTTCATAAATAAAGAATTTGAAGACTGATGATTTATGTTTTTATAATGGGGAAATACCCCAATGCAACTCTTCCACTGCTCGCCAACTGCCGGAGCGACTGAGCTGCTCGTGCTGCTGCGGATTCCTAGAGTTTATGGAACATAGCAATTCGTCGAATTATTATTACATTGAAAGCCGGCAGGATGAAAAATGAACCGGCGTACGATTTTGAGTAAAGTAAATTAATGTGGCTTAACAACTACCAACTGCTTTTTGTCTGAGAATTCTTCACAGCGCTGATTGTGCATGCGCCATTTCGCCGAGCTCGAAACTAATTGCTGGAACTTTTGCCTTTGTTTATTTTCCTCTTAAACAATCCTGAGTTTGGCTAAGAGATGTGCAACAGGAATTTGCCTCAGAGAAAGAAAAATAGAAAACCTAGACAGAAAAAATTTGGCTTATTACACTCTGTGTCCACTACAGAACAACCTTTTGACTGTCTGTCTGTTGATACTTGTGGTATTTTATACTTTTACTTTTCAGGTAAAACTGTAGATGGCGCCCCTTGTCCATTCCATGGAATTATTGTAAGGAACATAAATGTACTTGCGTTAATCTGTGCTTACCAGATTAATTGTTCTATGTTTACAATGTGTGTATGTCGTGTGTAGTGAATTATGTGTATTAAATGTGTGTTGCCCTTAAGTTTCGTCCACCTCCAATCATTGAGTACTGTGTATGTTTAAGTTACTATGTTTAAAGATATTATAATGGCGACGATGTAAAAAAAAACTTTCTACCGTAAAAATGTTAAAGGAATAACAGCGCGCCAAATGGAAATGGGTCCTTCTTTCGTTTTTGAGTTCGACAACTCTACAAGGTAACAGCAGCTTTCCAGAATATATCAGAAGCTACAAAACAAGGGGGTGGTAAGTGCATTGAATTTTACTTTACTTTTTTTTCCTGTCTTTTTGCATAAAAATACGATGTTGGCATTTAAAGAATACGATGATAAAGTGGAATCATTTCAAGCATATATTAAACGCTTGGAGCAGAATTTTATTCTGAATGAATTAAAAGAGGAAAAAAAAAGTTGCGGCCCTTTTACCCTGCATGGGCCCTAAGCTTTATCATTTGCTGAGTAATTTATGTTTCCCGAAAGAATGTGAAACATTAAAATATTCTGAGATTGTTGACATTTTGATAAAGCATTTAAGCCCCGCCCCCAACAAATTTATTGAAAGAATAAAATTTCGTAAGTGTTACCAAAATGAATCGGAATCAGTTCAAGATTTTGCTGCTAGATTAAAGAAAAATACAACTTTTTGTTGTTTTACGGGTGATACATTAAATGAAAATTTACTTGAACAATTTTTACGCGGTTTGAAAAGCGAAAGCATTCAAAATAAATTGATTACGCAAGTAGATGATTTAACTTTTGAGAAGGCAGTTGCAAAAGCGTTATCCTTACACAATGTAGATATTGAAATTTCTGAAATTAAAAATAAAATTTTCAGTATTAATAAAATTTCAAGTTCAAAGAACGTACACCCCAAGAAATTGTCGAATGATTGTCAGAAGTCAAATGTCAACAATCATGTAAATAATACAATTCCTGAAGCAAATAAAAGTAAATTAAAGTGTTATAGATGCGGAAATACTTCTCATCTAGCCAATTCATGTAGATTTATTAATGCTATTTGTAAAATATGTAAGAAAAAAGGCCATATTGGAAAAGTATGTAGAAGTAAAACTTTCCAAAAACACGTAAATTCAGTAGATACAGTAAATGTATTAACTATAAAAAATACAGGTGCAAATCCTATTAAATTATCTGTGCTAATTGAAAATAAAGCAAGAGCTGATATGGAATTGGACACAGGTTCGGGAATTTCTGCTGTTCCTTTAAAAAGATTTCGCAGAATTTTTCCTGATTATAAAATATTCCCCCCAGATGTTCAATTAAAAACTGCAACTGGTGAAATTTTTAAACCTGTAGGTTATGTTGAAGTAACCTACAGGTTTAAAAAAAATATCTCCATATTATAATAGACCATGCAACAAGATATGTTTGGGCATTTCCTTCCAAAAATGTCACTACAGAAACTTATACAAATTGTCTAAAACAAATCTTCAATATCAAAATCCCTCAACAATTATTCTGTTTTAATAAGGTTTCAAGTGTACAGCCCCCTCAAAAAATACTAAGTGACAGGAATGCTCTTTTTACTTCTTCAAGATTCACAAAATTCCTGCGAAATCATAATATTAAGCAACGTTTGACCACTGCCCATCATCTACAAACGAATGGGAAATGTGAAAGAGTAAATCAGACAGTAATAACTAGATTAAAATGTAAAGTAAACTCCACTACCTCATTCTATTACTAAATTTCCACCTGCTTATTTACTTTTTGGCCAGTTACCCTATGACTCCCCCTTACAACAAAATTATTATCCCCCTGTTCATGAAGCACTTAAAATTGCTAAAGCAAGAACTGATGAATTTCATTTAAAAAATAAAAAATATTATGATAAAGATTATATCGAAGCAAAATTTAAAATTGGGGATCTAGTTATCTATGAAGAATTTCAGTACCCTAATACTAGAAAGTTATCACAAGTATTTAGTGGTCCTTATAAAATTCTTAAGAAATTATCCGAAGTAAATTTTGAAATTGATAGGCAAAACCAGTTCAAAAGTTCAGAAATAGTACATGTATCTAAATTAAGGCCATTTTATTCCCCTGATAAATTTAAATTAAGTCATGAGCAACAACCCCCTAAACAACAACAAACTCAAGTAAAAATTGTAGCTTAGACTTAATCTCTACTTTATTATCATTTTATAGTTTTTTTCCTTTTAAACAGTGAATTTCTTTCCATATTTTAATTCAGATAATATCCTGTAATTCTTACAAGAATGACAATGATATCACTTGACTGCAGCGAGAGTGTCACTTGTCTGGAAATTTTTATATTTGTTTGTTTATGCCGGCGTAGACGGGCAAAGTGATGATTCCTTATTCTGTATTGAATTACTCTAGTTATAACTTAGAATAATATAATAACAAGAAAATATTAAGTCAATTTTTTTTCAACTGAACCTATTTGTAATATTAAATTTATTCTATCAATTATTAAATTAATTATTTGCCTAGTAACAAAATCTTTATCACTTTATTTTAATTTTTTTCTCTTTCTCTTTGCTTCTGCATTCCAGTCCAAGTACATGTCAATTAGAATTTAATTTTTCAATTAGACGTTGTTGTTTTTTTTTTGGTTTTTTTTAATGTTTTTTTTTTCACAAATGTACTAAATTGATGCATGAGATTTATTTTTTGACGGTAAAAAAATAATCTTGAATTCACCAGATTTATATTTCATCAAAATCACTTTGGTACTTATATAAAAACGACAACAAAAATTATTTCATTTTTAAAAATCTTCTTTAAGAGCCCACAATAGTCACAGAAAAAGTACGCAAAAAGACCCGGATGATTATGTAAAGTCTATGGGAGCGTTCTTTTCTAATATCTCGCTCAAATTTTAATGTTTTTACATGATTTTTTTTGCATAGGCTAGCTTAGGACGATCTACAACCGGGCTAGTTTTTACTTTTTCGATTTTAGCTTCAGATTTTTTTAAAAAAATATTTTAACTTTCAAAACCGGTTTAAACCGGTTCTGAAATTGAAACTATCATAATATAAAAAATATATGAGCAAAATCGAAAAAGTAAAATCTAGCCCGGTTGTAGATCGTCCTAAGCTAGCCTCTGCAAAAAAATCATGTAAAAATATTAAAATTTGAGCGAGATATTAGAAAAGAACGCTCCCATAGACTTTACATAATCATCCGGGTCTTTTTGCGTACTTTCTCTGTGACTATTGTGTGCTCTTAAGTAACGTATTGCCATTTGTTTGGTAAGAAACTTGTTACTGAGAGAATTTTTTCTCTCTCTAAACCTTTTTTTTCTATAATCATTGAAAAAAAAATCCTATTTTTTTTTCAGTATAAAATCAAATAAATAGCATAAAATATGTAAGGATTTTTAATGTTCAGACAAAAGTGTTAAAACGTTTTAATTTACACACACACACACACATATATATACATATATTATATATATATATATATAAACGCTGATGTTATTTACGACGTTTGATCTTCTGCACCAGGGATATAAGCTGTAAGATCAGTACCCTCCAAGGAAGTCTTTCTAAGGCGACCTAAACCATGTTTAAGCAGGTTTTCGCAAGTTTCGGAGAAAACTTCGAAGGAACGATTAGGACAACGGGTGTGATTGAGTCTAAACACCCAGCGCCGCTTTGAGAGTAGATTATGCAAATTCTAAGAACACTGAAGCAGAATCTATGCATATATATTCTGCTGCAGAAGCGTCTGTCTGAGTTAATTACAAAACTACCTAAAATATATTTTTTGTTTGTTTGCACCATACGATAGACCGTTTTCCCGGGCTTTTTTGTATGCATAATGTACCAGTATAACTAAAAGTTTTAATAATAAATTTGATATTTTTCTCTTATTTTTGCGGCATGGGTGTACATAGGTCATTTTTTTTCATTTGGCATGCTGTATATAACGTTATCTTTGGCTAAAGAACTGAAACGTAAACAACAGACAGAAAAAAAATAGAAATGTTTCGAAATATAAGAAAAACAACAGTTTAAATTTATTTCAAATACTAAAACAAATAAATTTTTTCGGGAAATATATCATATTATAAAACGAAAATATCCAATGTTAACATGTCCCACCAGTGCCCGAGAGGTTCTGCCTTCGAAACTAGTAGACTGAAGCAGCTGAGTTCAAATTCAATCGCACCCGTCGTCCTAATCGTTTTGAGTTTTGGTGGTTTTCCATGCTTAAATATAGGTCAGGGTCTTTTAGAAAGACACTCACGGAGGGCATCCCTCCTTAGGGCTATATCTCTTGTGTTGATAATTGGTCGTCATAAACACAACCCACTAGCCAATGTTAAAATAAAAACCAAGTTAATTTTTAACACGATTTTTCAATCGGTAAATCAATTACCACAGATGTAAATTTTCCATATGGGTGAAAAAAGTCCGGGCCAGGATTCGAACCAGGGATGTATTGGCTGAAGGCGCCAATGCTCTTCCAACTGAGCCATCCCGGACACGAACACTGGCGAGCTTTTTCACCCAAATAACTTCAACGATTACATAATTTGGTCTGATACTATGAATCTGCACAGCAAAATAAATCAGAGATCAATATATGGAAACTGCAGAAAACGATGCATATGAAATTACATTACATTAATTTATAACACGATTTTTCAATCGGTAACTCAATTATTACAGATGTGAATTTTCCATGTGGGTGAAAAAAAATCCTGGCCCGGACTTTTTTCACGCACAAGGGAAATTGAGATCTGTAATAAATACCAAGGTTTGCGATATTTAAAATCTTTTCAATTTCGATTAATGCGAGGACTCCAATTGCATAAAGGATCTGCCCTCCAAGCCGGTAGGTGGGAGCTTGTGGGTTCGAATCCAGTTATACCTGTTTGCAAAATTTTGGTTGTTTTTCTCGAATTGATGATTTTCTTCGAATTTTGGATAGCGTTGCGTAAATGTGGGTTAGGCGCCCCTAAAGGGCATTTCGCCCTCGAGCCCACATCTCCCGTATTTAAAATCAGCCGTCGTAAAAACAACACATATGAAAGATTTAACTTGAAATAGCATTCAGCAATTTATCTTTTAAGCGAGAATAAATAAAAAAAAAACTTGTTGGATATGGCAATCGCAAAATCTTTCTTCTACCTCATACACGTTAATAGTTCCAGAAAAATGAAACATAGCAGAGTCACCGGTCAAGTGATTTACACCAAAATCTAATCTGCAACAACTTATTTCAAGTTTTGACTTAATTAGAAATTTAATGAAAAAGCGTGTCTTAGTATTTCATATAGAAATAATGCAGAAATCGTAAAATAACTGGGTAGAAGTGCCACCTTTTGAGACATTTACTACATAAATTAAAGAATATAGATTTATATCAGGGATAAACCGAATTTGAAGTTTGGTGGAAATCTGTGCATAAGTTCCTGAGGTAGAATTATTGCGATAATCATGAATAATGCCGCATAAAAGCGACACTTATTGAGTGATTTACTCCGAAAACTAAACATATATATATATATCAGGGACTGACTGAATCTGAAGTTTGATGAAAATTCGTGTTTTAGATTCTGAGAAAGAACTATTGCGATAATCATGAATAATGCCGCATAGCGGAGCCTCCTGTTGAGCGATTTACTTACAAAATTACAGAATACTAATTTATATCAGGGATTAACTAAATCTGAAGATTGATGAAAGTTCATGCATTAATTCCTAAAGTAGAGCTGTTGCGATAATCATAAATAATACAGCTTAGCAACGTCACCTGCAGTGCGATTTACACCAAAGCGTAACCAGAACAATAATTCATCAAGGACTAAGACTATCTGAAGGTATAGGAAATTCGATGCATTAGTTCTTGAGATATAACTGTTGTGCAAATCGTAAAAAAAGGCAGCTGAGCAGTGCCATCTGTTGAGCGATATAAACCAAAATCTATTCAGATCCAGTTTATATCAAGGTCTAATGGAATCTAAAGTTTTGTGAAATTCCATGCATTAGTTCTTCAGATAGAGTGCCTTCAAAATGTATGTCTATTACAACAACTGAATCTGAAATTTTAGGAAATTCCATGCATTAGTTCTTCAGATAGAGTGCCTTCAAAATGTATGTCTATTACAACAACTGAATCTGAAATTTTAGGAAATTCCATGCATTAGTTCTTGAGATAGAGCCATTGCAATAATCACAAATAATGCACCATGGCAGTGCCACCTTTTGAGCGTTTTGCACCAAAACGTACTCAGCATACATTACATCAAGTACCAACTAAATCTAAAGTTTTATAAAAATCCATGCTCTAGTTCTTAAGATAACTATAATGGAAATTGTGACTAATGCAACATAGCAGCTTCACGTGTTGAGCGATGTACACAAAAACTAATCAGATCTAGTTTATATGAAGGGTAACATAATCTAAAGTTTTGTAAAATTTCATGCATTAGTTCTTGAGATAGAGTGCGCAATATTTTTGTCATATACAGCCTCACGGACTCACAGACAGACATTTTGTAAAAACACACTTTTCACGTTCTCGATCCCTAAAACGTGTAAATCCGTCGAAAACCTGAAAAATTTCACGAATCCAATACTTTCTTCTTGTAAAGATAAAAGAAACTAAAAATATTAGGTGTTTTTATTGATATTGAATGCTCATAGAGCATTTTAAAAAGTTCTTCATCCCATTTTAAATATTTTAAAAAATTCCTTATATATTTTTCTATATATTTTTAAAAATCTTTTTTGATATTACAGGCTTCAATGCATATTGACTGCCCTTGAATACTGTGCTTTTAAAATGCAATTAACACATTCGCTGCCGCTCACGTGCTTTCGCGTGATATGGTGCAATCGCTAAGGGTCCACTCACGCGTCAGCGCGTGATGGGGAATTATGTCCAATAGCCAGTCACGCGCTGGCGCGGGAAAATGTTTCACTGATTCTTTGTTAAAAAAGTAAATCGGCTTCTGGGAAAAACCCACTTCTACAGTGCGGCATTAACTATCATCACGTCTTCACGTAAACGGCAGCGAATGTGTTAAAAAAAAGTAAGTTTTTTTTAAAGTCTTTTATCCCTTTAAGAGATTTGTTTAGGATTCTGCGTTATACATTACAAACTTTGTAAATATAAAATCTATGTTGTTAATTTGACTCATAGATGTGACTCTTGTATGAGTTTGTAAATGTGAAATACATACATATATATATACATATTGAAGTCAATTTCAGTTTAGTTAACAAATAACTTATAATTGTGAAAATTGTGTTTGTAGTTTTCTTTTCCTATTTCGATAAAAGCATTGAAGCAATAGAAATAATTTAGGTATCAGATAAATTATTTAGAATGGATTTAGGTTAATGTTCATGATTAATGATTATGTTTTTTATTAATACAAGAGACACCGTTTGATACAAGTCTTACTTTAATTGAAAAAAAAAAACAATTAGTTGTAGCAATTTTAATATGAGATCTATTTTACAAGCATAAAACTTTAATATATTAACATTCGGAGTCACTTAAATATTAATTTCAGATCTGTATAATTAAAAACATTAAAAAAGTAAAATTCAGTGATTGAGTTCGAAAGATATATACAACATTGAATTCTAGTATATTTTAATTATGGATATGTTTAATCATACAAATATTCTGCAAACAATAATGCCTTTAACATTTCTTCGTAGCTCAGGGTCACATAAAAATTTATGCCCGGTAATAAACAATTTTGCTACTTAGGAAAATCACATTAATTTCGTTAGTTGAAAATTTCTCCTGAGGAACAACCGATTCACACCGTCAAAACACATTGTCCCATACTCAAAACTTTGATCATAAATTAAAGTAATTGTAACTTTAGTTTGTACCCTAAAGTTTTCTGAATCGATTGCTTTCATTTCGAGGAATTTGGGCGACATGCAGCCTTTAGTACGGTTTAATGTTATTAATGATCTTTTCTAGTTATCTAGAAATTTGCACATTTCGTATGGTAAACTATTTCACTATTTTAATTTACATTTGTATGTTAAGCCTTTTGTTCTTTGATAATGAAAACGAAAATATAATTGCTTGTGTAACTATATGAAAGTTATGAGAAATAATTTTCTTTAGAAATGGCTCTCTTGGAAAGAAGAAAAATTATTATTATTATTAGCAAGGAATTATTATGGGGTTTAATTTGACACCTTATTTAACTAATTTAAGTGTTGGTAAATGCCAACATGTTATGCTTTTTTGTATAAAAAATTAGTTAAAAAATCTAGCCTTACTTAATCGGCAGATTACGGTGCTTTAAAAAGGTAATTATAACTATTAATTTTTTGTTGAATAAAAAGCGTAAAAGTTTGCAGATATGATACTGTAATTATAGAAATTACACAAAAAACAAACATAAAACAGAATATGTTTGTACTAATAAATTTGCTTTTAATATTTTAGAAGGGATTTAAAAACTGCAATTGTTAACGCGAGGAATACAATTTTTTTAAGCACTTGGGGGCTCTGCCTCATACTAGCTGTGCTTATTAATCCCCATTGACACACCACAATTTATAAAAGCACGCTAATATGGTCGGCTTTTAAAAACGACTTTTTCGAGTCAGGAATTAAAGAAATTGTCAAAGGTCTATCACACAATTCTTTAAAATTTAAAATTTTTGTGTAGTGGATTATTAGAGTTTTTTCTTTAAGGTATGTGTGGAATTTTTATTATGGACACATTTAATCATACACATATTCTGCGAACAATAATGCCTTTAACATTTTCTCTTAGCTCGGGGCCACATAAAAATTTATGATTCGTAATAAACAATTTTGCTACTTAAGAAAATTACATTAATTTCTTTACTTGAAAATTTCTCCTCAGAAACAACCGATTCATACCATCAAAACACATTGTCCCATACTCAGAACTTTGATCATAAATTAAAGTAAGTGTAACTTTAGTTTGCACCCGAAAGTTTTCTAAATCGATTGCTTTAATTTCGAGAAATTTGGAAGACATGCAGCCTTTAGTACGGTTCGATGTTATTAATGATCTTTTCTAGTTACCTAGAAATTTGTACATTTCGTATGGAAAACTATTTCTTTATTTTAATTTACTTTTGACTGCAGGGCTCTTTTGTTCCGAGATAATGGAAAAGAAAATATAATTGCTTGCGTAAGTATATGAAAGTTATGAAAAATAAGGTACCCTGGGGTAATAACGCCAGACGGGGTAATAACGCCAAGTGCTTATATTTTGCATAATTATGAAATAATTTGGTAAATGACACCCATGTGTTCTGCGCAGAAGGGTTTTGAGTCATATAAATCGCAAAAAAACAGCTTCAAGTTAATTTGTTTCATTTTTAGGTCTTATTGTTTTTACAAGCAGCTAAAATTAACGCTTGATCTAAAATTTGCGAGATACGTTTTGTGATGTGAAGACTATTTTTTTTTATCCGGAAATACTTTGATAATTACATAAATTTGTAGTACAGTTCATGGCTTCTCAAAATGTTGTTGAAGATTTTGGATATCTTCTCGAGATAATTTGTAATTTAAAATGCACAGCGCAATAACTATAACGGGGTAATAACGCCAATCCTTGGCATTAATACCCCTGTTGATTCCCTACAGTGGCCGAGCTACATTCTAAATACTGATTCAAATAAACACAGTTAAAACTGTGCAATGTTTCTAATAATTCTATTTAAACGGTTTTTTAAGCAAAAAGAAGCTCACGGTCTGATATTCTTTTGCCTCATCTCCCCCCTCCCTACACCACACCTTTATTTTTCTTACACTTTCACAAAAAAATGAACATTTTCAATAGCTTAGGATGCAATTTGTCAATTTCTAGAGCTGAGAGTTTGTATTTTTAGAATTGGGCAATCTACATGCAATTATTCCAACTTATTTCATAGTTTTGTTTGCATGGCGTTATTACCCATATAGGTGGGTAATAACGCCAAATAGCATTGGTCAAGAAATCGCGCCATTACATTTTATGTATTCATATCTGTTAAATTATTTTTTTTATATAGATAGTCAACGAGTTTCTGTATCAAATCATATATTTGTTTGAAAAATACAAACTAAAACTGAGCCGTGAAAATTGCTAGAACCTTAACGTGGCGTTATTACCCCAGGGTACCTTAATTTACTTTAGAAATAGCTCTCTTAAAAATACGAAAATTTATTATTATTATTATCAAGGAGTTATTATAGGGTTTAATTTGTGACGCCTTATTTTACTAAATTTAATGTTGATAGATGCCAACGTATTATTATTTTTTTTTTGTATCAGAAAAATTTTATAGAAATTTTTGCCTTACTTAATGGGCAGATTACCGTGCTTTAAGAAGGTAAATTGGGGGGTAACCACAATACTCACAATGGGTGTAATACTAATAAATTTATGCGGCATAAAAAAGCGTAAGAGTTGGGAGATATGATATTGTATTTGTAGAAATTCAAGAAAAAATGAACATGAAAACGAATATGTTTGTACTAATAAATTTGCTTTCAATATTATAGAAGGAATTTAAAAACACCAATTGTTAATGCGAGGAATAAAATTTTTAAAGCATTTTTAAGCCCTGCCACCTACTAGCTGTGCTTGTCAATCCCCATTGACACATGAAAAACTCAAAAAAACACGCTAACATGGTCGGTTAAAAAAAAATGAAGCATTAAAAATGTATTTAAAAAAGCGGAAATCTCCCTGTAAATGAGATTCCATTCATTTCAATTTGATTAGGGGATATTTAGGCTCTAATTAGTTGCTAACACCTACTAGCAATCATTGGCTATTTACATATTTAATAAAACATGATCATTTAAACAGTGACATACACACACTGTTAAAAGTACACGTGACACATTGCACCTTTCAGGGGTGAAAGGCTTGTTTCGCTGGTGACATTCCTACGGTAGCCAGAATGACACCCCTAATCCAGAGTGCCAAATAATAAAAAGACATTATAAAACGACTTTTGACCCGCGAATGATTCGAACCCACCACGTCTCATTGCAAGTTCAAAGCTCCAATCGTTCAGCCATCAAGCTCACCTCCAAAGTCTCCCTGAAATGTTCAAATGTCCTGAAATTCAAAGGTTGCTTTACATAAAAAGTTCACCAAAAGTTAGCCATCCGAAGTTCTAAACGAAATTGGAATAGCACACGTGCGGTGATAGTCTTCGGGAAAATTTGCTGTTTTGATTGTTATTGTTGTTTGAGTATGCTCAAATGACTAAGGGGTGAAAATCTTCCAACCGTATGCATTGCGCGGCACCATAATTAGCGTGAATCACCCAGTGGTGGATCAAACGGCACCTCAAACACATTTTCAAGCCCGTGTGTGTCAAATGGTAACAACTTTTCACCCTTGGGTGCCAAATGCAACTGGTTTGTCACCTTTATTTTTAACAGTGCAGAGCCTTTGTCTCTTGCTATTTTTTGAATAGCGGTATAAAAAATAAATAAGACATTTTATATGTATCATTTAAATCAAATGCAATTTTCACTATTTTTTTTCTCTTATTTAAATTCACGTAAAAATAGTTTTATTGTTAGATAAATATATAGTATTTGTTTCGTCTTAGAATTCACATAAATATCTAAAAAGAGCGTATCAAAATATGATATAAATGTTTGGTCTATATATTTTTAAATTTTAACTGATTTGCAATATTGCTTGGTCATTTTAAATATGACGTAATTTCTTTTACTTGCTGTTTTTAATGGGCATTAATGAATTTTTCATTTAAGATATCTCTTTCTCTATTTCATACTCACTTGAAGAAACTTTTGTTGTTAGAAAGGAAGATTTTTATTTCCGCTGCCTTAGAAATGGCAAACATAGTTTAAAAATCATTTAAAAATGTCGTGTAAAAAAAAAATTAAATATGTCGCGTAAATATATTTTTAATTTAAGTTGTTTGCAGTATTATTGTTTGTCTATTCTTAATATGACGTATTTTTTTCAGTTTACGCATTTTAATGAATTTATTGTTTTTAAATTTTCTTTTTCATTTAATATTCATAAATATATATATAGTTTTTTGAGGTAATTTTAATTATTTTCTCGCTCTTAAAACGTAATTATTTAGTTCTTATTTCAAAGTTTTTCCTCTTTATGGTGCTCGAATGTAAATATATTTTTTAATTTGAATGGAATATTAATCTTTGCACCATTTAGCACCAGTTTAAAGTAATAACATAAAATATATAAAAAATGTTAAAAAAATATTGAAAATTCGAATTTAAAAAGGAAACAAACTCTCAAAATAAAAGTCAAATTCAAAAAAAAAAAAAAAAAAAAAAAAGTACACCTTTTTTTTATTGGGATTTAAAAAATAACAAATTACAGATTTTTTGTATATATATATATATAAAAAAAACTTATGACAGAATTAATACTCATTTAATTGCATTCGGATACTAATTATTTTCACATTAAAGTTATTTACTGTTTGTAAAGGTGTTCAATCCAATATGCCTAAATATGATCGCTGTTATATCATTCTGCCATTTAAGTATTTATTCATCCTAACTAACAATGATACAGTTTCAAAAATTGTATTAATGTCGTTCTTTGAATATTTTTCTCTAGCTTATTCTACCATTACAAAAATATAGTGCTATATTAAAACTTTGATCAAAATTTAAATAAAAGGTGAATTTATTTACTGTTTTCTAAGCTATTATTTAAAGCCTGGGAATCTGGCTGTTATCCAGGCATTTTACTAGGTCAAAGATATGAATGAACTTTTGTTGTTGCTCAGAAATTCATTCATCTGTGTTGGAAATTGCATCATTATTTCCCCCTACATATTATTTAATACATTGTTCTTAATATAGTTTAACAGAACTTTCAATTCTTGACTTTACACATTATAATTATGAGGAATATTTTCTATTATCTGTTAATTGTCTTATCTACATATTATGTATTTTTCATTTTATTGACTTAATGAGTTGTTTTTATATTAAATTTATTTAATGTTTGAAAAGATTTGCCTTTTATAGTGTCTAATTATGAACTTTTTTTTTTAATATCACAGATATGTAAAAAATATGCATCGTTACGGAGAATGATGCAATTCAGAAAATTCCTGTTGGCTTGGCCTATAGGCGGAGGTAGATTTCAAAGACTGCTCATTTCAACAACAAAAAATAAAACATGAATCGAGATAAATCCAGTTCAACAACTTCATTTGGCCGCTTTTGAAAATTTTTAATTTCATTTTCTGTAAGAACTAGTTTTATCAGAATCATCTTAAGCGAAATTCGGCTCAAATGCCCATTTTGACAACATACTTTGAAATATATTATGACTTTATTAAAAAAAATTGAACAATATGCACATTATAGATAGCTTGTAAATAACAAAAACTGTCAACTGATTGCGTTTGAGAGCAAAATTGAATTTAAAAATGTGTCATAAAATAACCAATTTGTTATTTGAATACATCCTCAATTCTTTAATCATGATCGCTTAGATCAGGGCTGTCCAACGCTTCGTCCGCGGGCGCCATGGCGCCCTTTTGAAGGTTTCCCGCTAGTAGTATTTTTTAAATACAATTTCGTTGTAAAGGATACTTCATTTAAAATCCTTGATATTTTCATGAGAGATGTTTTAAAAATCTCCAAAAGTGTATTTGACTCATCAAAAATTATAAGTACGCATCGTACTAAAAAAAAAGCAACAGCACATAATTAGTTTTTTTTAATTAATAATGTGCTGTTGTATTTCTTTACTAATTTATAGTTACGCTTTATAAGTCTTTTTAGGAAAATAATGTCGATAGGAATTAATAAATGTCAGCAGTATATTTTTAATACGTTAACCACTTAACCGGCGACAAGTATGGAGAAATAGTGCTTTTACCCCCGACTTATCTCGGGGCAGACGGTTAAGTGGTAAGTTATGCGATCCTTCTGTTCTTTCGTGCATTAAAGTTCACCATTTTTGTTATTGTTATTAACGTTGTTTCACTGGCCATTTGAGTGCTTTATAAGACGAGATAAAGGCTGTCTTTTTATAACCCAGACCTTTGAAAATTTAGGAAATTTTGTTTCTAAAAAAAATCTATAAAATAGTGCGAAAGGTATACTCAATGAAAGATCTTTCAGGCCCTCTTTTGAGAACCAACCATGACTTTGCTTCTGTATTTTTTAAAATGGCAAAATTACACCTCCAAAAAAAAAAAAAAAAAAAAAAAAAATGTACCCAAAATTGGCCCCAAAAAATTGTACTCATTGCAAAGTATTTGCATTCCCCAAAAACATAATTATATCTGTGATTATCATTTTATTTTAACAATGAATGATATTTCATTTTTTGGCTCCTTCCAATTCAAAAATATTTAAGATAACCCCTCGCTGAAACATGTATTATTCAAAATTTATTACATTTACTGTTTTTTTCTTTTTAAAACAAGGTGTTTTATATCTATAGGGGCATTATGCCTCATTGCATATATATATTGCTACTAATATTGAAAGATGATTTTCTTGTATGTTTTGAGCCATGTTAATAATGGCGCCCTTCATTGCTTGCCAAAAGCTGAGATGCGCCCTTGATTAGTGAAAGGTTGGACAGGCTTGGCTTAGATAAACTTTGTGCGAAGTGTCAACTTTGACAGATTTTAAAAAAATATATTTACACTTTGTCAAAAAACTGACAAAAACGGCACATTATACAATTACTAAATAATAGAACCTGTCAATCGGATGCGTTTGAGAGCAAAACTGAATTTAAAAATGAGTCAGAAAAACGCAGTTTTCTTATTTGAATACCTCTATTTTACAATCACGATCGCTTCGGGAAATTCTGTTCAAAGTACCCATTTTGGCATCCTTTAAAAAATATATTCTGCATTTTTCAAAAAACTGGCCAATTCGCAGTATTATACGGTTTCTAAATAAGAGGACCTGCCATTTGGATGCGTTTAAAAAAATAAATTTAAAATTAGTCAGAATATAAGCAGTTTGGATTGGGGATTTTTTCCCCAACTTCTATTTTTGTTTAATTTATTTTTGATATAAGAATTAGTCCTATGAAAAAACTTGTTAGAATAAAAGTTGTAAATATTATTGAGAAGCTGTAAAATAAATTTAATTAGATTTGATAGCTTAAGAATTGACTAAGTTATGGAGTTTTTCTTTTCCACCGCCATTTTTTCTTTTCTTTTTTCATCGGTAAAAGTCGATCATATCAAAAACGTGTAAAAACAAAAGTTTTAGATAATGTTAAGAACATTTATAAAAAAAAGTTAGCTAGATTTTGTATCTTGAGAAATGACGAATTTGATATCTTGAGTTATGATTTTTTTCTTCTCCCAAAAACCTGTTTTTTTCGCCACTTGAGCCTATTTTTAATTTTATCAAAAATCTGTCATGCATAAATATTTGGGCCATTTATTAGAAGTAATAGGAAGATTAAACCGATTCGATATCTATTTTTATTAAGAAGTTATGATATTTTTTTGGTTTTCACAAAAACCCTCCCTATTTCCACCCCCTTGGTCCGATTTTGTCCATTAACGAACTCAATCGAGATTTTATAACCCTTCATTATATTTATCATTTTGGAGGAGATTGGAGTAGATTTTTAGAAATTATCGTATCCAGAAGAAAGTGATATATATATATATATATATATCGGCGTAGATCTGAAATTTTTTTTCAGAAATTCCACCGTAGGAGCGATCGCAACAGGTTGTATTTCATAGGAAATCTACCTAAAAATTATACAAAAAAAAAAAAAAAAAAAAAAAAAAAAAAAAAAAAAAAAAACACTTTTTTGGAACTTTTTCTTTAGCATATTCTTAACTTTAACCATAATGGCCTTCGTTTTATGGCATAATTTTCAATACTTACCCACTCTTAAATCGTAATTATTCCCATTTGAAAGTTATTTTTGTTGCTGTGTGTGGCAATCGCGTGTAAATATATATTTTTCAAATTTTAAGGAAATACTACTGTCTGATCATTTGGAAATAATTTAATGTATTAATCTAAAATACGTAAAAAACGCCTTTCAAAATGCTGAAAATTTAAATTTACAATGGAAATAAATTTTCACAAAAAGAGTCAAATAATTAAAAAAAAATGCAAAATCTCTCTCTCTCTCTCTCTATACATATATATATGTGTAAATATATATATATATATATATATATATATATATATATATATGTGACGATTTCAGGAGAGCTCGAATTATTTCCACTGGTTAAAAGAAACACACAGTCATGGCAAGCGAGGGAAAAAACAAAAATAATAAATAAATGTAGAAGATCCAATAATTAGTCATGGGCTGCTGTAAATTCATTTATTAAATTCGTGATAATGAGGAAGGAAAAGCTCCTTTTTGCAAAAATTCCATCATTATTTCAGCGAGCTGTCCTCATCGAAGAAGCAACCCAAGAAATCTTCAGAAGAATCTTCTCTTCATCTCGAGACTTCCCCCTTTTAAACTAAAAAGAAAGTTCTGGAACATTCTGTAATCTCTAACCATCATTATTTTATGTAAACAGAATTCTTGTCCAGCTACGAGATTATTTTAAACAGACGATAAATTTATTTAAAAAAAAAATATTATTTAACCAATTTATAATTGACTCAGAATTTTAAATATCTTAGGCAGACGATTTTTATACATGATTAATTTTAAGAGAAAAAGAAAAGAAATGAATTTATTAATATGCAAATTATCGTTGACGGCGGAAAAATAAATAAATAGATAAAATAAAATAATGATATTTTTTAAAGGTATGGGTTTGGAATAAATTTAATAAGACTTTCTTAAAAAGGGTTGATAAAAACATAGAAGAAATCAGTTTTATTTGGAATATTAAGAAATAAAGTTTTAATTAAGAATATTTTTAATTTAGAGCCATCTTTTTAAATTTACGCATACTGGAATAATGTTTTTTAAGGCAAATTAAGAATTTATATCGTCTGCACACAGATTAACAGATTAGATCTAGAAATAAGATTTTAATTTAATAATTTGAAGTAAGTACGGAATATTATTATAAGAAAATTAAGATAGTATAAAGGTTAGTTTTGGCGAAAAAAAAATTTAAATTTGTAATATTATCCCCCCTCCCCAAGACTTTGTATGAAATTGATAGTTAAATAAAACTACAAGTTCAGACAACAGAAATATAATAATTTAGAAAAGTTAAATTTTGGAATAAAACTGTCAAACTCAGGAAGCCAAGAGATGGAAGAAAAGAAAATTAACGCAATATAAAAAATATTAGCGATTAAAATAAAATAGTTAAGAGAAAATAATTCTGAATTAAATTTAGGTAGGAGCATTTCCCTGAAAGAAATACAATAATGTTACAACATCACTTACCATTTGTAAGTGCATAGGAGATAATACATATAATAACAGTAAATAAGTTATGAATATTAATAAGCAAGAGATAAAAATATAATAAAAACAATAAAAGTTCGTTCTCATGGAAGTTTAAATAACTACAATGACTTAATGCATAGTTTATTTTAAATAAGTCCTTTAAATGAAAAAAGTCTTTCAAGAATATATAAAAGAGTCTTTTTCAATGTCCAGTGAATACAGTCTCTTTAATTAAATATCTCCAAATCTAGTTTAAGCTTTGTTTTTTATGTTATGTTGGATCCAACATCTTTCAATAATATATCAATTTTTCAATAATAAATAGCATCACTCTCAATATCAATAATAAATAATATAGAAAAATTTAAATAATAACAATGTCAACAATAATAAGTAATAGTATAATAAGACTCCATATCCTAATATTTTTCAATAAGAGTATAATTAATACTAAACTTCATCATAGAAATCATAATAATAATAATAATAGTAAAACAAGAGTATAATCAAAAGAAAATATCACTATTTGTTTATTATTGATAGGGAAAATATTGGTTGAGGATAAAAATAATTACATAGCAACTAAATAATTTTCTTATCTTCTAATAGCATAAGAAAGTATTTTTTGCTTGCCGAAAGTATAAATAAAAAAAATCATAATAATTCCAAAATCCAAATAAAATTAAATCTAATTACTTAGAAAATGGACTCTCAACCAGTATTTCCTTACAATAATTCCTCTCTGATACTCTTTTACAAAATTGTCAAATTTGGTTATAAGTTTTCAATGCCACATGTAGAATAATGTTTTATCCACACATGGTTTATAAACTTTAATAATAAAATACAATAGGAATAAAAGGTGTCATTCTTAATTGAGAAATGGAAATAAAAATACTTTGCTTTTTTGAAAAACTTTTAATCTGTAGTTTTCCCAATCACTGAAAATCACATATTATGTTATAGGTTTGAGTAGAATCATTAGATTTTATAACTGTTATCATATAATATCTGCTGAATAAATAGAGTAATACTAATGTCAAATAAATGAGTAAATATAATTAGACTTAAACACCCTTAAAATTAATTTATCAACATCAATTTGAAAGCTTTTACAATCAAAGTGTTCACCTTATGCCTGCATAAGGAGCCCAATTTAATCCCAAAAACTCCCAAAAACAAGTAATATTCTTGTAGCGCTCCAAGAACATACCCGCTGATGTTGAAAATTATGGTTTTTTTATGGTAAATTTAATCTATTGTCTTGACTTTAGTTTGATCTAGTGATTGTATCTGAGGTTTTGTTTGTTTTTTGGGTTGCTCATGAAACAGTTTAAAATCTTCGGGTGAAAAATAGGGTCTTAATTTAGAAACATGCACAATAACGGAATTCTGTCCTGTCTCATAATTAAATTTATCTATTTCATAAGTTACATCAGAAAGTTTATTTATAATTTTATATGGTCCAGAGAAAGTAGGTTCTAATTTTCGAGTGTTAGGGTATTTAAATTCTTCATAAATTACAGAGTCTTGTATTTTTAATGGGCATTCGACAAAATGTCGATCATAGAGTCTTTTACTTTTAAGGTGAAATTCCTGAGTTCGCGCTTTCGCAATTTTGAGGGCTTTGTCTACTGATGTTGTATACATTTTAATTGCCTCACACAAAACCAATACCCACCATTTAAAAAAAAAAATTGAATCAAAATTATCGTGAAATTGTGACTATATTTAGCTGTTAACATTAACCAGAAATTTTATCTAATAAAATAGAAATTGTAAACATCATAGTTATACCTTATTATTACAAACTTGCCCTTAACCGTGCATAGAGATATCATAATAGTCTTAATAAGTAACAGTAAATATCTTAAGAACATCATACTCCTCAATTAAATCCTTAAGAATAAAAATATTTCAATCTCCAACACATAATAATGATAATAATAATACTCATAAATAGGTAAGTAAGATTCACAGATAAATAATCAAATAAATAAACCTGACAGAGAACTATCTACAACGTATGGTAATTTATAATTATTTGTATATCCATACACAAATAATAGTCAAATATTATGAGAATTATTTTGTGAGCTACTTGGAAGAGTATCAGAGGAGTGCAACTCACTCCTAAAAATACATTCTCTTTCCCAATGAAAAGCATTACTGACACCCCTATTTGTGCATATCCTACAAGGTCTTGAAGGGTATGAATTTTGAATATAATTATTTTGACAAACTCTAGGTCTTTGAAACTGAGATTGCCTTTGGGGAATCCAATTCCTAGGTGTATTATTGGGCCTAACTGGCTGAATCCAGGGCCTAGTTGGTTGAAAAGGTTGAAAATTTTGTCTAGCTGATGGTTGATTTATTACTTGGTTTGAAACTAGTGGGGTGGAAACTTCCACGAATTGTTTGACAACCCGGTACCATTCTGTGGTACTACTAGGAGGATTTATAATAATACTGTTTTTGAATTCTGGTTTTAAACCATCAGTTAAACCTTGTAATAGTATATTTTCACTAAGATGTAATTTCCTACCAATTTCCACTTTCTTACGAAAATAAGTTTCTAAATTGTCTAAATTATCTAATTTCAGGTTTGAAAAATCAGAAAAACTCGGGATGTCTAATTGAATGAATCTTTCTATCAAAATTTTCTTAATTTGTTCATAATCCGTACAATTTAAACAGTCATTGATATAAATTTTTTGCGCTTCCCCTTTCAGATATTGCGCAATAGAATTAAATTTCCATTCTAGATTTTTCTTTTCCTTTTCACATGTTGTATCAAAATAAGTTAACCACGACAAAATGTTCATTCCAGAACTCGGGTCAAACGGTACGAACTTAGGATCTTCCATAATTTTTTGATTCTTACTCATTAGAATAAATGAAGCACTTCTATTTTCTTTATTAAATCCCGATCGTAAAATCATTCGCAATAAATTTCAAAGTTAATAATTTCTATCAATTACATATTTTTTCAAAATTACTATATCAGATCCATAACATACAATAAATAATAGAATAATAAATAAATTAGTAAATTAATAAATTAACTTCAAATTACTCTCATCAATAAAATAATAAATAAATAAATAAATAAATAATAAATACTTTCCATCAATCATAAATAGAATAGAAATAATAATCAAAACATTTAATAAAATAAACTTACAGTTCCCGAAAAATCTTCAATAAAATCCATTCTTTATTAAATTCCTCATCAAATACCTTTCGCATACTCACCACTTTGAAGTTATTAATTTTCAAAAATTTGTCATTATGACCATGATTATCTTGAGTCATCAGTTACACATAAACAGCAAAAAGGTGGAATATCAGGCCTCAGGAATTCACGAGATATTTAGAAGAAATCTTTCAAACCACTCGGACAGAAAGCTGTTTAACATTAAAATCTCCTCTGTTACATTCACTCGAGGAATCAAAAGGTAATGGCAATTCTTGCTTAATAACACTTTCAATCATGGCGGGAAAAATTTTCGGCGATTCATATTTTTGTCATCACTTCGTTTCAGTAGATTCATTAGATTCATTTACATAGCATTTTACTTCTTCAGTAGATTCATTTCAAAATCCGAAACAGGCACTAGCACAGGCATTACCTATCCTGTGCGACTTTTCGATTAGTTGTGACGATTTCAGGAGAGCTCGAATTATTTCCACTGGTTAAAAGAAACACACAGTCATGGCAAGCGAGGGAAAAAACAAAAATAATAAATAAATGTAGAAGATCCAATAATTAGTCATGGGCTGCTGTAAATTCATTTATTAAATTCGTGATAATGAGGAAGGAAAAGCTCCTTTTTGCAAAAATTCCATCATTATTTCAGCGAGCTGTCCTCATCGAAGAAGCAACCCAAGAAATCTTCAGAAGAATCTTCTCTTCATCTCGAGACTTCCCCCTTTTAAACTAAAAAGAAAGTTCTGGAACATTCTGTAATCTCTAACCATCATTATTTTATGTAAACAGAATTCTTGTCCAGCTACGAGATTATTTTAAACAGACGATAAATTTATTTAAAAAAAAAATATTATTTAACCAATTTATAATTGACTCAGAATTTTAAATATCTTAGGCAGACGATTTTTATACATGATTAATTTTAAGAGAAAAAGAAAAGAAATGAATTTATTAATATGCAAATTATCGTTGACGGCGGAAAAATAAATAAATAGATAAAATAAAATAATGATATTTTTTAAAGGTATGGGTTTGGAATAAATTTAATAAGACTTTCTTAAAAAGGGTTGATAAAAACATAGAAGAAATCAGTTTTATTTGGAATATTAAGAAATAAAGTTTTAATTAAGAATATTTTTAATTTAGAGCCATCTTTTTAAATTTACGCATACTGGAATAATGTTTTTTAAGGCAAATTAAGAATTTATATCGTCTGCACACAGATTAACAGATTAGATCTAGAAATAAGATTTTAATTTAATAATTTGAAGTAAGTACGGAATATTATTATAAGAAAATTAAGATAGTATAAAGGTTAGTTTTGGCGAAAAAAAATTTAAATTTGTAATATATATATATATATATATACACACAATTTTATTAAAACCATTCAATTAATTTTTAAAACCATTCAATTAATTTTTAAAAAATGAAGAAACAAATAAACAGTTTTTTACAGACCAATGCGCAAAATGCTACAAAAAGAAATGTAAAAAATGTATATAACAAAACCAAAAGAAATTCCATATCCCCAAAATACATGGAAGTCTTCATCAGGGAGGCCCCTCCATGTAGGGGTAAATAAAGAGAAGTTTCTGAAAGGATGTAGGCTCATAAGCTAAAATTACATCCTTAGCCCCCAACTTCTCAGATTTCAGAAATCAAACTCAAACCTTCAAAAATATTATAAATATATACAAAAATTTTTTAAAAATACCAAAGGACAAGACCAAAAATTACACAAACAAAAAAAAAAGGAAAATTACCTACAATACTAAATATAAAAAAAAAATAAAAAAAAAATAAAAAAAAATAAAATTGTAAAATACAAACCCCCAGGAATACAAAACCCTCTTCAGCTAGTGGGGCCATTCACTAGCGCTTCAATCTCGCCCTAAATTGAAATCAAGCATCCGTAAGTAAAGAAACACTGAGACTCAGAAACTTTCAGTTAACATATAAGATGGATAACAGTTAACCATTAAAATCTTTTTTAAACCACTCATAGCCAATTCTAGATCTGTTTTGTTATTGCAAATCCTGCGGATCCTATTAACTTGTGAATACATAATATTTTTTAAAACTTTATTGCTAATACATGAAAACCAGTAAGTGAGGCTATTAACTTCAAAATTAAAATCTTTCCTTTTATCATAAAGTCCAATCAACCATTTTTCCTTGTTTTTCTTAATTTTAAGATCTAAGAAAGTAATTTGTTCACCATCATCGGTTCGGTTCAGGACGAGCTCTTTAGGGTAAATGTTAAGGCTTATTTCCTCAAAATTATTGCAGTTAAATACTATAAGATCGTCTACATATCTAAAGAAGGAAATATTATTGAAATTTTTTTCGTAAAAATATAAAAATAGATTAGAGAACGCACTTGAAAAACTTGTTCCCATTGGCACCCCCTTATTTTGTTTAAAATAATTAATTCCATTAAATAAAACATTTTCAAATAGGCAAAACTTAATTAAATCAATCCAAAACTTCTTATCTACTTTTAAAACATATTCAAATTCAACATAAATATTTTCAAATACCCCCACAATCAAATTGTGAGGAATGCTGCCAAACAGATTCTCAAAGTCAAAAGTGTTTACAGAAGTAATTTTCCATGAGTTATCATTCAAAAAATCTAAAACTTTAAGGTTATTGCCAATGATTGTATTGCAATCAAAAGTTTCTATTTCCTTTAAAATTAAATTCAGCAAACCAAACAAAATTTTACCCGCTTTGCAATTATAACTATTAGTACCACAGGTAACGAAGCGAAATTTTACTGGTTTCTTATGAAATTTAACAGTCGCAAAAAGGTAAGGAAATGCAAAGTAATTCCTACTAATTCCAAATTTTTTATCAAAATCCAAAATACGTTTTTTTATTTTAGAGGGGTTTTCAGTTAACGTTTTATAAGATTCATTACAGGTATATTCCTTCAAAAGAAGATTCCTATAGAAAACTTTACAAATTAAGGCAAAGTTACTACTTGCTTTATCAACAGTAGCAATAATAAACTGTTCTTTTAATTTAGCTATACTGGTTTTTAAATCGAAATTATAATGAAATTTTTTAGAACAGCCCTTATTATAATAGTCTCTAAAAAACAAAAAATCTTTTTTAAATAATACCATAAACTTTAATTTCCATTCTCTAAAATCCTCAAAAGGCCAACTATATTTATATGAAACTTTTAAAATAAAGGCATCCAAATCCTTTTCCATAAATTCTATAATTTTAAGATTACTATATTTAAAAAATAATATAAAAAATAATATATATAAAAAATCTTATTTGTAACTATAATGATTATAGTAAGAATCTTGATTTAATTAAAGGGGATGATTGTTACTGTGATTTAGACTGCTATAAAGATTATATTAATCCAGATTTTGGACATATTGTTTCAGGAGATTTAAATATTGTAAAAGATGTTCAGTTAAGGAATATTATGAGTTTGGGTTCTGGATTTAGATTAAACTTTAAATATAGTAATCTTAAAATTATAGAATTTATGGAAAAGGATTTGGATGCCTTTATTTTAAAAGTTTCATATAAATATAGTTGGCCTTTTGAGGATTTTAGAGAATGGAAATTAAAGTTTATGGTATTATTTAAAAAAGATTTTTTGTTTTTTAGAGACTATTATAATAAGGGCTGTTCTAAAAAATTTCATTATAATTTCGATTTAAAAACCAGTATAGCTAAATTAAAAGAACAGTTTATTATTGCTACTGTTGATAAAGCAAGTAGTAACTTTGCCTTAATTTGTAAAGTTTTCTATAGGAATCTTCTTTTGAAGGAATATACCTGTAATGAATCTTATAAAACGTTAACTGAAAACCCCTCTAAAATAAAAAAACGTATTTTGGATTTTGATAAAAAATTTGGAATTAGTAGGAATTACTTTGTATTTCCTTACCTTTTTGCGACTGTTAAATTTCATAAGAAACCAGTAAAATTTCGCTTCGTTACCTGTGGTACTAATAGTTATAATTGCAAAGCGGGTAAAATTTTGTTTGGTTTGCTGAATTTAATTTTAAAGGAAATAGAAACTTTTGATTGCAATACAATCATTGGCAATAACCTTAAAGTTTTAGATTTTTTGAATGATAACTCATGGAAAATTACTTCTGTAAACACTTTTGACTTTGAGAATCTGTTTGGCAGCATTCCTCACAATTTGATTGTGGGGGTATTTGAAAATATTTATGTTGAATTTGAATATGTTTTAAAAGTAGATAAGAAGTTTTGGATTGATTTAATTAAGTTTTGCCTATTTGAAAATGTTTTATTTAATGGAATTAATTATTTTAAACAAAATAAGGGGGTGCCAATGGGAACAAGTTTTTCAAGTGCGTTCTCTAATCTATTTTTATATTTTTACGAAAAAAATTTCAATAATATTTCCTTCTTTAGATATGTAGACGATCTTATAGTATTTAACTGCAATAATTTTGAGGAAATAAGCCTTAACATTTACCCTAAAGAGCTCGTCCTGAACCGAACCGATGATGGTGAACAAATTACTTTCTTAGATCTTAAAATTAAGAAAAACAAGGAAAAATGGTTGATTGGACTTTATGATAAAAGGAAAGATTTTAATTTTGAAGTTAATAGCCTCACTTACTGGTTTTCATGTATTAGCAATAAAGTTTTAAAAAATATTATGTATTCACAAGTTAATAGGATCCGCAGGATTTGCAATAACAAAACAGATCTAGAATTGGCTATGAGTGGTTTAAAAAAGATTTTAATGGTTAACTGTTATCCATCTTATATGTTAACTGAAAGTTTCTGAGTCTCAGTGTTTCTTTACTTACGGATTCTTGATTTCAATTTAGGGCGAGATTGAAGCGCTAGTGAATGGCCCCACTAGCTGAAGAGGGTTTTGTATTCCTGGGGGTTTGTATTTTACAATTTTATTTTTTATTTTTTTTTATTTTATTTTTTTTTTTTTATTTAGTATTGTAGGTAATTTTCCTTTTTTTTTTTTTGTTTGTGTAATTTTTGGTCTTGTCCTTTGGTATTTTTAAAAAATTTTTGTATATATTTATAATATTTTTGAAGGTTTGAGTTTGATTTCTGAAATCTGAGAAGTTGGGGGCTAAGGATGTAATTTTAGCTTATGAGCCTACATCCTTTCAGAAACTTCTCTTTATTTACCCCTACATGGAGGGGCCTCCCTGATGAAGACTTCCATGTATTTTGGGGATATGGAATTTCTTTTGGTTTTGTTATATATATATATATATATATATATATATATGTATATATATATATATATATATATGTGTGTATATATATGTGTATATGTATACATATATATATATATATATATATACACTATATTGCCATTGATTATTGGACACTTGCGATTTTAGACATTTTACTAAATATCTAGAAACATACATGAGGAATCATCTCGAAACTCTTAGTGTATAAATATAATTGTATACGCCATACATCGCCGTGAAGATTTTTTACCGAAACTCCATAGGGGACCGTCAACAAATTAAAAAAATAATGAACATCTTTTGAATAACCCTGTCAAAACTAATGTAGCAAAAGTGCTCAAACTCTAGATTATGATCGAATGCCTTATTGTAATACACTGTGTTCATTTTTAGGCAAATAGCATGCATACTCGCAGAGTAATTAAGGTTTTTATAAAAATGGTCCCAAACTTTTTCCAAGTTTTTTCCTTATAACTTTCAGAGTTCTTAATACAAAATAATATTTTTTTCAGAGCATAGGACAAACAACATTGCAGACAGTACTCTGTAATCAGAATTAAAAAATAATAAAAATTGTATGAAAAATGAGTAGGTTTACTAAATAATTTTTTACTGCGCATGCGTCAAAGATATCAAAATTTCATTTGCATATTATGTTAGCTAAATGTATAGAGCAACTTTTGTAAAAGTTTCAAAATCATAGCTTGAAAATTCTGAAAGTAATCGTCTATAGAAAAAGGACAAAATCCGTTGTTTCCAAAATGAAGCAAAAAAATGAGGGATTTTATCCAAATGTAGTACATCCCGTATTGTGTATTCTATATTGACACTAATCATTGAATATATGGATACAACCCCCCTTGTTTTTGCTTCATTTTGAAAATAACGGATTTTCAACTAATTCATTTGACGATTATTTTCAGAATTTTCAAGTTATGATTTTGTGACTTTCACAAAAGTTGCTCTATACATTTAACTAACATAATATGCAAATGAAATTTTTATATCGTTGACGTATGCGCAGTAAAAAATTATTTAGTAAACCTACTCAATTTGTACAAAATTTTCATTATTTTTTAATTCTGATTACAAGGTACTGTGTGCAATGTTGTTTGTCATATTTTCTGAAAAAAATATTATTTCATATTAAGAACTCTGAAAATTATAAGGAAAAAACTTGGAAAAATTTGGGACCATTTTTATAAAAATCTCAATTACTCTGCGAGTATGCATGCTATTTGCATAAAAATGAACAAGGCGTATTACAATAAGGCATTCAATCATAATCTATAGTTTGAACACTTTTGCTACATTAGTTTTGACAGGGTTATTCAAAAGATATTCATTCTTTTTTAATTTGTTGACGGTCCCCTTTGGAGTTTCGGTAAAAAATATTCACGGCGATGTATGGCGTATACTATTATATTTATACACTAAGAGTTTCGAGATAATTCTTCATGTATTTTTCTAGATATTTAGTAAAATGTCTAAAATCACTAGTGTCCAATAATCAATGGCAATATAGTGTATATATATATATACATATATATATATATATATATATATATATGTATATATATATATATACATACGTATATATATATATATATATATATATATATATATATATATATTACGCTAACATATGTGGCACAAAAATCACGATTATTTGTTAATTTTTTAATGACAACATTCATATGAAACACATCTTATGGGTTACTATGCAAAAGTCCTTTGTAAAGATTTATGCTGTGGTAATTTGGATTTATTTACATTTTGTTCCTCCGCTGCCATTATGAAGCTTCAAAATTTGAGTACTTTTATTTTTTTCTGTTCTTTTTACTTTAAAAAGTAAATAAAAGTAATGAATTTTAATTTTTTCAGTTTCAGATTAAAGATATGTATTATAAAAAATGAGTGAAAGAATTATATTATTAAATTTAAAATTAATAATGTAATACGAAAAAATGCAACGTGTACAATTTCGGCGATTTATTATCTTCATCAGAGTAGCATAAAAATACCGAGTTCTTTATTTATAAGCACAGATGTCATACATCTACCACATTAGCGCGTTATTTTTCTGACGCCCGTTTGGCGAAAATTTCGTTTTCAAATACCAGTTACATACATATTTTTAAACTATTTTCTATTATTTCAAAAGGAATGTAACAATTTAAAAAAAAGTTTAGTTAATATTTATAGAATAAAACAATTTATATCATTTTAAAAAATAAAATAAAATAAAATCAAACAATCACTTTATTAATAAAAAAAATAACAATAGCCGGGTTAGTATGTGAGGCACACATAATTGCCATTTTGTTGCAAACGTGACAATGTGATGCGAATATGGCATCTGTGTCTATTTCTCTAGCAGAATCTTTTAATTTGACAAAAAAATGAGCATTTGAAACAAATATGGATAAAAGCAATATGATTTAATTTTTAGTTTACATTCAAGAGATTACAAACTGGTCGTCAAGGGCGGCTAGTGTATATTAATTAATTATTGAAATTAAAAAAATGATAAAATACAGATTTTTATATACAAATCATTATGACCGAATTAATACTGACCTAATTGCTTTCGTCTTTACGAATTATTTTCATATTAAACTTATTTAACTGTTTGAAATGGTCTGCAGTCTATAATGCCTAAATATGAACTAAGTTATATCATTCTACTATTTAAATATGTATTCATCTTAGCTAACAATGATGCAGTTTCAAAATTTGCATTAAAAGTGTTCTTTGAAAATTTCTCTCTAGCTTATTCAACAGTTAAAGCGTAATGTCATTTATTAAAACTTTGATCAAAATTCAAATAAAAGGTAAATTTATTTACAGTTTTCTAAGCAATAATATAAAATCTGGGAATCTGGCTGATATCCAGGCTTTTCACTGGGTCAAAGATATGAATGATCTTTGGTCGTTTCTCTAAAATTCATTCATCTGTGTTGGAAATTGCATCATTATTTCACTCTACATTCACTTTTACAACATAATGCTTAATATATTGTTTTTAGTATAGTTTAACAGAACTTGCAACTATGACTTTGCACATGATAGTTATGAGAAATATTTTCTATTATGTATTATATAGGGGGAATTGGGGTACATTGATACTTGGGGCACATTGATACACCCCCACTACAGCACACATGGTCATTACAGGAAATTTCATAACAGCTCCAAAAGGTGATACTAGTGAAATTAACAAAATACAGAAAGTTTTGGAATGATTCAATAGTTTGATGAAATGGGGTGGGTGATTAATTCTTTTTGTACACTGTAAAAAAGAAAGTGTCGATATACTAAAAAAACTTTAGTGATCTTTGTAATTACTAAAAAAATTTTAGTAATCTTAGTCGGTTACAAGAAAATATGTAAGAATTACTAGAAAAAAGTTAGCAACGAATAGAGTTAATAATTTTATATTTTTAATAGATATTACTAAAACTCTCTTTGTGTGGTCTTGATAGCATAGTGGTTATAGTAACGGATTCTAATCTAAAAGGTCCTGGGTTCGATACTGGCCACTGCCAAATACGACCCGAATGTATGCAGTGTAAGTACTCGTTGATAAAGGGATTATGAATATCCTGACGGAGCAGTAGCAATGTTTGGTGCGGCCATCTATTATGGTTTTGCCGAAAATCTTCCACTCCAGAAGTCTGGATGCAGCTCGAAGGAAGCTCCTGCTCTTCGAGCCCACTTAATAGTTATTAAAAATAATTTTGGAGCTATTACTAAAATTTGCTTGGTGGCTCCTACTAAAAATTTTTAAGTTAGTTATACAAAAAATTATTTTGTTCAGTTTACAAAAGAAATGCTTGTTTCGCTTGCAAAAAAGTTTGTAATGGTTACTAAAAAATTCTGCGGAATACAAATTTATTAAAATTTTTTAGTAACCTCTTGAATTTTTTTTACAATGTAGGTCAAAAGTAAATTTGAGTTGTACAATTGAAATGGTATTATACAACTATTCCAGCATTTTCAACCGAAAAAATACCCTCCCTGGCAAGTAACGCTAATCTTTATCAGTTCCTCATTCTAAATTGTTAGATAAATTATGATGTGCTGGATTTGCGACTCATTTTATTTAAAAAGGCTGCATGGGGCATAATGATACAGTCTTTGTCGGGGCACATTGATACAACCTAAATCCTTTTCTAGTTCTTTTTTTCATTACCTTTTATTTTTATTTTTACCATACACTCCATAATTCAACTATTTTTCGTTAAAAATTTCTACTATTAGTTTTTATTGAAGTGAAATAGCTCTAATTTCTTTATATTAGAACATTTTATAGTATTTTTGCAAACAAAAGGTGTAGAAACTTACACAATATCTAGTGCTAGTAGAATTAACAAAAGAAATGGACGGTAGCCTGGCAAATCTCAAATTTACATCGATTCTCCAGAGAAAAAAGTATTATCGACATGAGAAATGTTAAGTAAGATAAACAAGCTGCAGAACAGTACATGATAATTATATTATAAACATAATTTTTAATATAATTATCCTTTATTTTCTGTTTCTAAATCGATTTACAAACAGAAAACCTGGTAATTCTTTCACCTGAGAATTCTGGGGTTAATGTGCCAGATATGACAAAGTTACCACAGCCAACAAACAGACAAGGAACAGCCAGAACATCAGGTCATTATACATTTCATTTTGATTGCTTTAATATCACTTACAAATAAATTGTGTGCTATTATAATGTCTATAAATATATATAAAATGGTTTGCTAACTATTTTTCTGTGAAAAATATGCATTGGTATTATTTTGTCTCCATTTTTCCCAGACGTTTCAAAGTGTATCAATCTGCCCCGGGGATGGGGCACTTTGATACAAATTACTTTTTTTGATTTTTTTTTAAAATTACACGCAAAAATAATGTATAAAACAACGATTGTACATTTTTGTAACGCACTACACAAGTTTTGCTGACATTACATAGAAAAAAAAAACTTGAAATTTCTGCTTTCTAGACACCAAAATTTAAAAAAAAAAAGCTGTATCAATGTCCCCCAGTTCCCCCTACCATTATCTTTTTATTATCTCTTTTCTATTATATTGACTTTATGAATCTTTTTATGTTAAATATATTTAGTGTTTCATAAGATTTGCCGTTCGTAATGTCTAATTCTGCATTTTGTTTTGTTAATATTATGGAAATTCTTCTTATAAAAGTTCTTTCGAACACATAAGTAAATAAACTCGGAGGTAAATTAAATTCTGACACCGTTTTTAAACTTTTAAATGACTTATATTAAACGTTAATATTTACAAAAAAGATATTTACATATTAATATTTACAATTCGAACATTCAAAAGGAAACTTTAATTAAAACATCTTAATCGCGTCATCTTAATCAACATTCTTCTAAAGTCAACACCAACTCTCCCCACATTCCATCCAACGATCTCTTCCGTTCATTTCTTTTTTCTTCGGCTTTTCGTCTGAATGGAGTTTTTTCAGAAAATCGTCTGCTTTCTAAAGACCTTTTCTATCAGAGTTGCGATATGAAGAACCTTACAAGACATGATACTTGGCTGTTGGAAAAAGAATCGCTCCCACAACGGCCGTCCTGACTAGGCTTTCGTCCTCGAATGCTCGTCCCTTTGGAGGCAGCAGCAGTTGGATCATCTGGAAAGATAAAGAAAAAAAAAACACAGCAGCATCCAAAGTCTTAATTGAAAAAAAAAAGTCATTATTCAAATTGTTTATCAAAGCTTAGATTATTTCTTGAAAAAATTGATATAATTTTTTTTTCGCGTCTTTTCGTCTTCTCTTTCTTACTTCCTTTCATCTTCTTTTATCTTACGTCTTTTCGTCTTCTTCTTTCATACGTCTTTTCATCTTCTATTACCTTACGTCTTTTCGTCTTTTCTTTCTTACGTCTTACGTCTTCTTTTATCTTACGTCTTTTCGTCTTCTTTCATACGTCTTTTCATCTTCTTTTACCTTACGTCTTTTCGTCTTTTCGAGAATAAAGTTAAAATTCTATTAGTTGTCAGTCCAGAGGTTTGTCATAGTTGGTATAGTGTCACAATCGGTGAAATTCTTTTTTTTTTTCAAGCTTCGTCCGTCCACGGCTTCATGTACTCTGCACATGTACTGGTGACCATGGGTCCTTCGTTGAATCCAAGTTTCTTTACATCGTAGGTGTCATTATTTTTTACTTTTATGACTTTGTACGGACCTAAATATTTTGGTTTTAACTTCAAACCTGGACCTTGTTGTGTGCGTTTTATAGCAACCACATCATTAATCTTATATTTGTTAGCTTTCTTTCGTCTGAGGTTGTAAGTTTTACGGTTCTCTTCTTGGACTTTTAAAATCTGTTTTTTAGCATTTTTTCTCATATCTTCGCGATTATTTGTAAAATCAGTTTGTATTTTAGCATTCAGAAGACTAGTAATTTCAATGTTATTTTTTAGTTTCATTTTAGTACCAAACATCAACTCAAAAGGAGTTGTGCTTATACTTCTCTGAAAAGTCGAATTTATCACCTGTTGGACGTTGCTTACATGTGTATACCATTTTTTAGGATCATCGACAGACAATTTAGACAGAACAGATATTATGACAGAATTTAGACGCTCAACTTGGCCGTTAGACCTGGGTAATCCAGTGGTAATCGGGATATGTTTAATATTTTCATTGATGCAATAATCTTCAAAAGCTTTAGAGGTAAATGCAGGACCTTTATCTGATATAATTCGAACTGGATTTCCAAAGATAGATTTTTGGATTTCTAATTTAGAAATTACTTCGGCAGCATCGGTAGATTTTGTGGGATACAACCAAACAAATTTTGTGAATGCGTCAATGACCGAAAGGATATGTTTGTAATTTTTATTAGTGCTTTCTAATGGACCTAAGTGATCAACATGGTACGTATGTAATGGAGTTTCTTCTTTTTCTATTGGGTGAAGTAAGCCTTCTTGTTTACCACATTTTCTATTAACTAAAATACAGGGAACACAATTTGCTATACATTTCTCAATTTTTTGTTTAACTTTAGGGATGTAAAAATCATTTTCTAAACTTTTCTCTGTTCTTGCAACTGCGTAATGACCTTTTTCGTGAGCGGCCTTGATTATATTCATTTGCATGTCTTCCGGTACAACTAATAAATCATTACCATTAACACATTTGTAAAGAACATCATTTTTAACTAGATAATCATCATAAGATTTCACCTTTAGGATTTCTTTTATTGTTTTAACATGGTCATCGGTTTCTTGAGCTTGGATAATTTTTAAAGTTAAGCTATCTTGGATTACCATACAAATAGGATACCTACTTAATGCATCGACATGTCTCATACTGCTACCCTGTCTATGTTCAATAACATAATCAAAATCGGATAACATTATTGCCCATCTAGCTATTTTTGTACTCATTTCTTTTTTATCCATAGTCATTTTAAATGCATTACAATCGGTTACAATTTTAAATGGGATACCTACACTGTAAAAAAATTTGGTCTCGAATCACGGTGGTTATACCGTCAACTTTGTGACACTTCCTTTTACCGTAATTTTACTGGACGGTATATATACCGTAAAATATTTAAAGTACATGTACCGTAATTTAACTTAACATAAATTTAAATATTTTTTAGTATATGTACCGTAAAATATTTAAAGTATATGTACCGTAATTTAACTGGACGGTATATGCACCGTAAAATATTTAATGTATATGTACCGTAAAAAAATATTCTTACAGCATATATACCGTACATTAAATTTACAGCATAAATACCGTAAATTAAATGTAAGGTATATATACCGTAAAAATATTTATACAGCATATATACCGTATTTTAAATATACAGTATATATGCCGTTAATTAGATAAATGGTATATGTACCGTAAATTAAACATACGGTATATGTACCGTTAATTAAGTGTATGGTATATATACCGCAAAAATTATTTATGCTTCATATATACCGTAAATTAAAAGTATGTTATATGTACCGTAAAGGCATTTGTAATTGGTATATATGCAGTAAATTAAATATACAGGGTGGTCATAAAAAAAACTTTACCGATATATGGAGCTCTAGCGGCCAGTCCGCTCAACCGATCGAGGTGAAATTTCAGATATAGCTATTCAGAGGTATGAGTTACAGAAATTCGTAAATTTCCAATGGCAACACCCATTTTTTTCATTGCAAAATGCTCAGCGCATGCGAAAACCCTAAAGAGCGTTGGATCGTAAGTGTATCGCAAGAAACGGACACGTTATGCACGCACAAAAAACTGTTCTGCGAATCCTCCCCCATAGAAAAAACTCGATTGGGGCGCAAGGAGGAAATTTGCATATGACACAGAGTCAGTACACCAATCTCTGATTAGAATACAGATCGGAGAAATTAAAACTTTTATTTTGATTGCACATTTTCCACATGGGTGCCATCTCCATTAATTGCCTGTGATGACACCCATGTGGAAAATGTGTAATCAAAATAAAAGTTTTAGTTTCTCCGATCTGTATTGTAATCAGAGATTAGTGTACTGACTCTGTGTCATATGCAAATTTCCTCCTTGCACTCCAATCGAGTTTTTTTATGGGGGGGGGGGGGATTCGCAGAACGGTTTTTTGTTCTTGCATAACATGTCCGTTTCTTGCGATACACGTACGGTTCCAACGCTCTTTAGGGTTTTCGCATGCGCTGAGCATTTTGCGATGAAAAAAAATGGGTGTTGCCATTGGAAATTTTCGAGTTTCTGTAACTATAACCGTAACCGTGAGCGCCATTTTGTTGCCGTTCACAGAATCTCGAACTCATACCTCTGAATAGCTATATCTGAAATTTCACCTCGATCGGTTGAGCGGACTGGCCGCTAGGGCTCCGTATATCGGCAAAGTTTTTTTATGACCACCCTGTATGTTATATATAACGTGAAAATACAGGATGGCCCAAAAAACCTCCCACATTTGACAGGATAAAAACCAAAAAGGATTGCAGAGAGAAATTTGTTTGTTCAAAAATATGCAATAAGTATGACAAAAGTTTAAAAAGGCTATCTCTTTCAAATTATATCTGGTAAGTATTCTCCATTGGGAATAATACATAATTCAAGAAGATGTATGAAATCTACCCCCACTGATGTAACTCTTGGGGAATACCTGCTTATGATAGCAGCTGCTTATGTAGATCTTAAGTCTGAAGAGCACTTCAAGCAGAGGGCGTAGTTTTGACAAGATAAATGTCAGGTGATAAAAGATTTCATCTGTTGTCTTGAAATGTATATTGCTTACAATGACCAACACTTAACAAACACCATATCTAAAACATAATCATTTTTAGATTCTTGTCATACCTATTGTATATTTAAAAAAAAAAAAAAAACAAGTTTCTATTCCTAATTTTTTTTGTTTTATATTTCCTGTCAAATGTGGGAAATTCTTATGGGTAATTCTGTAATCAGAATCAGTGTATATACAGGAAGAGCTCAAAGTCTTACCTTTATAAAACTTACTATGTGGAAAAATATTATTCGATATATGTGTGGATACATTTAAAAATTTTTACAATATTTTAAAAATGCACTTGGAGGTTATCAATTTGCATAAAGATACGTCTACTCATAATGGAAAATATCTTGTAATAAAATTCAATTACACTCTAACATCTGTAAAGTATATACTAAAATCTTTTTTTTTTCATAAATTTTCTGTATTTGTCTCGATAGATGTTTATTTTTTATAATGTGCAGTTGTTGAAGTAAAAAAAAAATAGATTAAAAAATGTTTTGTGATCTAAAATGCAATTAAAAACAATGAAGAGCACATTTATTTATCTGCCAACTTCTACAATTATTTATACTTGTCTTATATCACTATTTTAAACTGTTATTTTTGTCATATTCTATGTTTGAAAGTACAGCAAAAATTGTTATTTTAAAGTAGCAGTATAAAAAGGATATAAAGTATGTCGCAGCTATGCAATTAGAGGATTAAAATTAATAGACAAACATATGTTATAACAAAAAATCTTATATTAGTATCTGGCAGTAAGAAAAAAATGCTAAAAACGATATTACTCCGCTGTGATCAATAATTTCGCAACTAACAGTAACACATTTATGTGTTTGTCTATTTATGAAAGGATACCTAAAGTAAATTTCTTTGCACTGGAAATTCAGATTAAAATTTTATCTTAAATCTCTCATATGAATTTATCGAATCCATCTATATGTTTTGATATAAATATGATTTTATACGTTTAAATGTTGTAAAAATATTACATAATTATTTTCCAAATAAGATTGACATTGAATTCAATTTGTAGCAATTTTTATAAAGGAAACTTACAGCATAAGAACAAATTTTGTTTTTGTATGCAGTGAAATTTTAATTTGCTTCAAAATTATTATTATTCAAAAAAATAATGTTGTTTTCATAATAGAAACAGCTTTAATAATCAAAGAATGGCAGTATAATATGCAATAATTTTAATTACTCAATGATAAAATAACATTCACATACGTGCATTAAATCATAAACTGATTTTCTTAAAATTACACTGCAAAAAATCTATCTCCAGTCTTACGTAATCAATTAGCAATTACATCGCACAAAGTTACATGATTAAATAAAAAAAAAAATAAATATTAAAGCATTCTTATGCTTAACTTAATATTTCAATGCCTGCATATTATATGAATTTAATACTAAAAGAGCAATAAAAAATTTATGAAACATGCATAAATATTTCAAATAGTAAGTAATTTTACATAAGACAGAAAATGCCTCGTTAAATTAAAAAAAGCAAAAACTAATGCAAACAGTATGTATGCTGAAAATAGTATTCATAATATTTATCGAATAAATAAATACAACTTTTTAAAAGCAACGATTTCCAAATGGTATTATTATTGTCTATAATATTTTTTGAATTTCAGTTGTTTACTTCTTACTCAGGCATGAGAATTTTCCGCGTTTTTCCCCACCAGCATAATCTTAGAGAAAATGTTATTTTACTCAATCGAAAAATGCTGCGATTTAACAGAACAATATTTTCTCTAATATTATACTGGTATGAAAAAACGCGGAACACTCTCATCCCTATTACTTCAACTTATTTCTTTTTTTTTTTATTTCAAAATTATTCAAGAATGTATTGAAAAGTTGATTTTGAGTATAGTGTTAAAATTCATCAATGCACACTAGTAAAATTAAATTTTTTATTACACCAATAAAAATCGTAAACAAATAAAAGGTGAAAATTAAATCTATGTCTCTACATATTTTACAATGGTTTTGTATTATATAAAATTATTTTATAATCAAAAACAAAAGATAAAGAACTTTTAAAGTGCAAAAAATTCATAACATGAGGATACAAAAACAAACTAATGCAATTAGAAACTATAATTCTAACTATGTTGTTACAATCTATGTAACAATAAAATAAAACAACAAAATGCACAATTGGAAATATTACATCACGTGATACAAGTTTTCAACTGAATACACACACTGTATCAATGTCATAAAAAATCAAAACGAAAATAGCATAGCGGAGCATCTATGGGGAAAAAACTAATGCAAATTTAAATTATCTCTAGTTTTATTTTATAATAGATGTATGTCACATGAAGTTTTTTCATATTCAAAATAAAAAAGTGAAACAAATTTGAAGAAAATAGAACTTATAATACAGTTATTAACTTCAAACTAACTGAAATAGAATTAATTCAACCTTATTTAATATTGTGGTGGTTACTCCATAACCCCCCCATATGTTTAGTATAATTCATTTTTATTAGCCATTTTATTTCATATCACCTTCCTTTTTATTAATGTTCTCAATTTAAATTTAATTTCGGTTTCGCTTATTTTCATTTCGTCGCCTGTAATGTTTTCTTTCTTGCTTAGCTTTCGAATGTTCCAAGCCGGTAAAATTCTGTTTGAAATCATTCCTTCCGGTTTTAAATTTGTTCGAGAACTTTCTCGCTAGTTCTTTTGGGTGGAACTTCCGTTTATTCGGACACACCCCTAACCTATCAAATTAAATTTCACAGGTGACGTATTTCAAGCCGTTAAGTACATGGCCACCGGCTTTGGCCTCCCCTCTTAAGATGGTTATCAATTTTATTCTTATTAGTTACATATCTTTTCATACTGTATATTGTAATTTGGCTTAGTTTTTCCTCACCCCCTCTGTTGCTAACTGCCAAATTGGCGTATTTTGCATTTACAATAACCCTTTTTTTTTTTTCCCCTGGGCTCGCGGCCACCTGCGTTAGTTGCGCTGATAGACACCTGCTGTGATGGATGCGGTCCGATGACTGCAGGTTTTGGGTGGAAGTTCGGGCCATGTGCGCGCCCCTTTGAAGCCGTTTTATACGGGCTCCGTTCTATGCTGCTGTGATCCCCGCATGGTTTTAGAATAGGCTGATTTTTTAAGGTTGCGAGGAGCAATGAAGTGGTTTAATGCATTCCTGAATGTATTCGTTTTATGTGCCTTCTCTTTTGGAATTATTCAACGTAAATACGCGCACTCCATAGATCTTCTGGTTGGTGTTCTTGTGGAAGCATCATAAGTGATGTAGAATGTCATCATGAGTCCACTTAATACCTATTTCATCTTTCATCACCTCATCGTTAAAAAATAATCTTTCTGCAGCTATTATTGGTGCTCGAATCTTCTTCAATTATTGTTTTATGTGATGCCAGTCCTCTGACAAACAAGCAGAGGTGAAAATCTTTTCTTTTCGTGAGACGCAAATATTTATTTACATAAAGTTCCTTCATGTCGTTATCTGGCCCATTATATATATATAATTTTTTTTAATATTTACGGGGCGTTATAAAGAAAATATTGGCATGTATCTATACAATATGAAGTATGATGTATTTTGTTTTGAAAGTTCATATTATGAGAGGTGTTCTTTTTCAAAAAGAAATAATAATTTATTCTCCTTTTATGTCATGAAGAAAATTGTTTAATTACATGTTGTTGAGATATCTAGAATATGTTATGAAAAGAATTTTTATTGCTTGGAGATAGCAATAGTTGTGATTAACATATGTTATGAAATGGTTGTTTATCAAGTGAGAAATTAATATGTACGAGTCACCAAAAATATAAATTTGTGAAGAAATATTTATTCATGAAAAAAGCAACAAGTTCTTCATGAAATAAAATATATTTTTTTTTTCTTCGAAAATTGTTCGTATATTAATTTCTTGTGCCTATTGTCTGGATTTATTTGTCATCAAAAGCCAAGGATTCAACAGGTAACTTTTTACCTTTTTAATTTTATATTTTTATAACTTTATACTTGATTTTTCTTCATCATTGGATAAAGAATATTTTTATTATTTTAAATGAAATAATGAAGAGAGTAATTAGGGTCGTTTGCAGGCCCCCATTCTCCGTGATGTGCTATCATTATCACGATCACTTTGGCCTAATTGTGGGTAGAGGCAAATAAAAAGTGCTTTTTCCACTTTCAAATAAACATAACATTATATTTTCTTTGATACCCTGACCAAAGCGTCAGCTCAAACACAACACTTAATTTCTTTTGGAGCCGTGACCAACGCTTGAACATTCTTCATTATTTTTTTTTTCAAGTTATTTTTCTTCATATAGTGATTAATGTTTTATATAATTATATTTTGTTGGGTATGGTGCAGTAATCAAATACAATATTTATATTGATCTTGTATTGAAATATTATCTTTTTCTGGAGCAGTGCATTATATATACAACATAATTTATCAATATATTTCTTCTTGCATTATTATAATTTATAACTAATATATGCATTATTTAACGGAGGTACTGGTAAAAATTATTGTTCATGCTAAGATAAATTATTCTTCTTGTCATACATATAATAATTTATGTTTTGAGCCATATTATATATAAATATTTACATAAAATATTTGGGTCTTATATTCTTCATATGATACTAATATGTTAGTATACGTTTTCTTCTTTTTTTTACATATAAAAATGATGTATGAAGTAAATGAAAGTCATCAATATTTTAAGTAACGGGTCAATTTATATATATTGTTCATCATAGGACCTGCCAAATAACCAAATTTATCATGTCATACATTGAGTTCTTATATTAATTATTTCATCATGCCTCCAAAAGCCAAACTAAATATTGCAATCCAACCTTTCGACGGTAACCCTCAGACTGTAGAATTTTTCTTCGATCAATTATCTGACTTACAGGAACTAAATAACTTTACAGACAAGGAACTTTTTGTTCTCTTTAAATCAAAACTTGAGGGCACCGCCTTACTCTTCTTTCTGGAAACTCAGTCACAGCTCAAGAACTCTAATTTTAGTGAAATTCGAAAAGCATTTATAGACTATTTCTTACCCACAAAAAAGTCTGTTTCTCTAAAATCTTTACAGAACTTGACCTTAGATTCAAATGAATCAGTTAAAAATTTTGCTTTTCGGTTGGATAAACAACTTCGACTTGCTTATCCAAAATTGGATCTTTCTGCTCTTAATTCATTAAAGTTTACTCATTTTCTTGAGGCTTTACCTAAACAAATCAAACGTAAAATCTTAGAAGAAAATATTACGTCCTTCGAATTAGCTCTTGAACGAGCAACTTTTCTTCAAAATATATATATGACTCTCCCCCTAAAAAATCTTATGAAAATTTTAATCAAGCCTATTGTATCGATTCTGAAAATGTCCACGATAATTCTAGTAATACTCTTCATAAAACTCCTATAAAGCATACGAAGGATAAAATTTATCACAATTCTCAAACCAACTACTCTCCTTTACAAACTCAAAAGGACAGTTCTCATACTTCTCGTAATTTTCAAAGAAGACCTAGGACATTTTCGCCTTCTCCACCGAGACAAGAGGCTACAAATAAACGTAACAATAATTTTCGTCATCAAAACTTTCACCGGAAACGTCCTTATCAACCAACCTTTGACAAATATTCTCACAAAAAAAATTCTACATCCTTTTATCACAGACGAGATGTTGTGCAGTGTGCGTTCTGTGGGAAATTTAATCATCGTATGGACTCATGCTACAAATTCAAAAACATTATTGGTAATTCTAATCAAAACTCTTCAACTCAGGTTTCGTCTCACCCTTACAGAAAGAAAAGCCACACCTCTTCTTCTTCTGAAAATAATAATGTTTACCATTTAAACAAATAAGGGAGACTGGTTCTACTGACCGCCTTCTCTCCCGTAATTCTCATTCAGGGTCAGTACACTTTGACAACAATAACAAACATCAACAATTGGACAAACGCTCGTCAGTCACCTTAGTGGCATCCACAGCTGTCCAAACTTCTCCTATGACATCTAAATTTAACAAATCTTCTTGTTCATATAACTCTTTGCCTTCCAAACAAAATTTTGAAATCAACGATGACATACAAGAAAATCATGTTATATGCAGTTCTTTTAATAACTCGTATGTTCTTCCATGCATCCTAATAAATGTACAACATAATGAAATCTCCACATTAATAGATACTGGATCAAGTTTATCTCTCTTGGATGAAGAATGCTTTAATAGCATTAAATCCAGGCTTCATTACAAATTTTTATCCAGAAATGTATCTGTATCGACCATAAATTCTAAGGTCTTCTTCAAAGGATGCATAGAGATAGCTTTTAAGATTGATAAATTTTTTTTTCATCATGTATTTTACCTTACAAAAATTCAAAATGTTCACTTTCAAGCCATACTTGGCTTTGAGTTTATTAACAAACATTCTATTACTATTTCACCAAGCTTTAAGTCTATATTACTTAAAAACAAGCATATTCCTTTTCAAAGTTATAATGAATCTCCTACTTGCTATTTTATGAATGCTGAATATAATTATGTGAATTCAAATGTACCATATTCTCTTGATGCACACAGAATGCCTTCTTATGAAAGGCCTATATCAAATAATCTAACGAGTGATACTTACATTGATAATACTTGTGCAAATTGTGATAATTCAAGTTTGCAGTTGTCCAACAATTATACAACCTATCCTTATTGTTATAATGTTCAAAATAATGGTTTGTTTACAAATAGTATGGCTCATTCTGCTATGAATTTTCATAATCCTTATATTGATGGTCATTCTACTTATTTTTCTAATTATTTTCCAACTGATTATGCTAATGTGGTGAATTATGTGTCTACTAATGATAATAATATACTTAACAAGAATTCCTCATCTAAAAATACTAGTGATAGTAGTTATGTTGGTGAAAAGCAACCTCATTTAAGTATGGGTAATAAAATTTTGGTGAGTTCCAATATGGTACAATTACTCAATAGAGAATTAATACCTCCTAATTCGTTTGTTTATTTACATGTGAAGTATCTGAATCCTCCATCTGAATATTTTCTTTTTAAACCCAATTTAAAAAACAAGGGTCTGGTATTACATGAATCATTGCACTCAAAATCTTCCATTCAAAATGATTTATTTTTGGTTGTATGTCAGAATGTTTCAAAGCTCGATATTCATTTAAATAAAAATTCAATTATTGGTGAATGTATCAATGTAGATGAAAAAGATATTGAAGAATACTCTTTTGATTTAGAATTTGAAAATGAGTATTGTAACCTAATTTTGCCATCTGAAGAGATTAAGAGAAAACGTATTCAAGAATTATCTCCAAATGACTTTGATCTTAAACATTTACCTCCTCATGAAAGGGAAGCTTTAACAAAATTATTATGTAGTAAAGCGCTTGCCTTTTCGAAATCTCTTGACACTTTAGGTCATACTGACCTGGTCAATCCTCAGTTTACCATGTTAAATTCTCATCCAGTAAAAACATTACCTTTTCCTGTACCTCAAGCACTCGAGCAAGAAGCTCTTGACCAAATTAATCAAATGTTGAACGCTGGTATTATTGAGAGGTCAAATTCATCTTGGGCGTGTCCCATGCTTCTTGTTAAAAAGAAGAGAACTGATATGTCTAAGCCTCAAAAGTATCGTTTGGCTCTTGATTTAAGATTGTTAAATTCCATAATAATTCCATCTTCATATCCTCTTCCTAGGATTCAAAATCTATTGGTGCAGTTGTCAAAATTTAAATATTATACCACTCTTGACTTACCCTCTGCATATTGGCAGATTGCTGTACCTAAAGATATGCAAGATAAACTTAGTTTTACTACTCCATGGGGAATTTTTACCTATTTACGTTTAGTATTTGGCTTGAAGACGGCCGCCAGCACTTTCCAACAATTAATCGACTCTGTGATTCAATTATCTCAGATTGACTCCTGTTATGCATATCAAGACGATATTGTAGTGGGTGCTAATTCATTTGAAGAAATGTCCATGAAACTCACAAAGCTATTAGACACTCTCATTGCTAATAACATTACTCTGTCTCCTGAAAAATGTGCATTTATGCAAACAAGCATTAACTTTTTGGGTTTCCAACTTACAGATCATAAAATTCTTCCTATTACAAGTAACATTTTAAAAATTACTTCCTTTCCAACGCCTAAAACCAAGAGGCAAACAAAGAGTTTTATCGGCTTGTGTTCATTTTATAGATCAATTATACCTAATTTTTCTAAATTGATTGCTCCTCTCATCGAAGTCACCAAACCTAAAAATAAATTTTCTTGGAAAACTGAGCAAGAAAATGCATTTAAAGAATTACAGGACATTTTCTTTCATAAACCTATGCTCAATCTTCCTATCTGGAATGAAACGTTTTATGTTAATACAGATGCCTCAAAAACAGCAATATCAGCTGTTCTTATGCAGAAATTTGATGGTGAACTAAAACCTATCTCCTATTATTCCAAAACTCTATCTCAATCAGAAAGGCACTACCCTGCCATCAAATTGGAACTTTATGCCATTTACAAAGGCATAACAGCTTTCAAATACTATATCTTTGGTCGACCCTTTATTCTATTGTCTGATGCAAAACCTCTCAATAATTATAAAAAAGCTACATCACCTGCTGATATTACTACTCGTTGGATGTTAGAACTGTCTGAATACTCGTACACATTCCAACATGTTCCAGGCAAAGAAAATGTCTTGGCAGATTTTCTAAGTAGAACTCCTCACATTCCTACTGAAGATCTCAATAATAATCCAGATCTTATTTCTTCACAAGAACCTCTACCCATTGTTGATAATCAAAACGATTTACATAATGACATTTCCCAATTTCCATGTGGTTTAGTTCACAAAATCCACCATACATGTCATCTTCAGAGTGATTCTTCACCTTCTAATAATGATAATAACCAAGATCCTTTATTAGAAATTCTTGACCACACCATCTTCTCTGAACAACAAAAGGACCCAAAAATCAAACAAATTTATGAAGATCTTAAAAATAACAAAAAATCTAAAAGTTTAAATGGCTACTATATTAATCCAAGTAATGAGTTACTTTGCTATAATGGTCATTTCTCTTCAGAAGATATCGAGCTACACAAAGCTGTTTTACCTGTGTCACTTAGAGCAAAGGCCTTAAGAATTGCTCATATTACTCATACTGGAATTCATAAAACCATTGTTAATTTAAAGAAAAGATTTACCTGGAAAACCCTTGTTTCTGATACCATTAATTATGTCAACTCTTGTGAAATTTGTTTAGTAAATAAGAATCATAAAAAAAACACTGCTCCATACCTACCTGCACCACTCCCAACAGCTCCCAATCAAAAGGTCTCTATGGATTTACTCGGCCCATTGAGAAATCGTCAATATGTGTTAACAATGATAGACCATTTTTCTCGTCATTTAGAATTATATGCCTTGAATAATATCAGTGCTGAGTCAGTTACAAAGGCTTTATTGCATTATATTTCCACTCATGGAAAACCTGAATTAACTCTTACTGATCATGGTTCTCAATTTACTAGTGATATGTTTGCATATTTTAACAAAAAGCTTGGCATTAAGTTGGAACATAGTTCTGTAGCCCATCCCCAAGCTAACGGTTTAAGTGAACGTGTCAATTCTCAAATAAAATCGTCTGTGAACACAATGGCTTCACAAGGATGTGATATACCAACTGCTCTAAAAATTCACCAATCCATATATAATGCTACACCTCATCCAGCCACAAAATTCACTCCAAATCTTCTTCATTTTGGCAGAGAAATAAATGATATTTATTCCAATTATAAATCTCAAGTTTCATGGAAAATTCTCAACACTGCATATGAAATTCATAAATTGATGGATGTTATTGAAAAAATATACTATCAAGCTTACAAGAATAACGAATCATCCAGACAAAAGGTGTACCAAAAATCCAGAGAAAAATTAAAGTTTTCCAACATCAATGTTAATGACATTGTTTATGCAAAATTTCCTACTGTGTTTAACAAAAAGATACAAGGCCCATACGTGGTCAAGAAAATAATTTCTCCTGTGCTCATTCAAATTCAAGATCCCAATAATAGTCATGCTTCACCAATGTTGATTCACACTAATCGAATCTTGAAGCTTCAAAAGAGAAATGAAGCACTGCAACATCCTTCAGTTTCTTCAAAAGGTGCATCACATGATCAACCAGCTGTTGATAATGCATCCTCCACTCCTGTGAGACAGCACTCTTCTATTCAAGTTTCAAATCATGATGCAGCTTGTAATACTTCTCCTCAAATTCTTTCTTCTTCTAAATGCCAGCAAACATCTTCATGTTCCAGTAAATCGGTACTGTCACAAGCTCCTCCTGATGGCACTCATACTGGTGCTAAAAGCAAATCCACTCAATATAGAAGTTATGATCTTCGTCCTCGCAATCATAAACTACATAAAAAATAGACTAACTCTCTTTTTCCTTTTACAGGATGACTTTTGCTTTGTAATATATTCAGTCGAAGCTAGCCGCACTGATTGTCCAGCAAGAAGAATCGCTATGTAATTTTTTTTTTCTTTTCTCCAGGCTGCAGGCAGCTGTTATTATTTTTTTTTATTTTTATGTAAGTCTTCTTCTCCCTGGTACAACTCAACGGTCATCCTCAGGATGTATGTATGATTTTCAATAGTTTTATTAGTTACTGCATTTATCTATAAGTCATAATTTTTACGATATATACATATATTCTCATGTATGCCATATTTTTAAATTTTATAAAGTCTTTATTACAATAGTTGATGCAAAAAATGGAGAAAGAATTTGTCTTTTTATATTCTTGTTATAATACTATAGCATTATTTAAAGTTATTTTTTGACAAATGTGCATTCTAATAAGAAAGGTGAAATTGTAATTGATATAAGGTAAACATAAAGATGAGTACTCATCAAATTATTTTCTCTATTGTGTCTCCTCTTTACAATGCATGCATGTTTTAACATTTAACCTCTTTTAAAAAAAGAAAAAGAAAAGAAAGTGCATGATAAACTTATACATACTAATATTTCTTCTCTTCTTGTTGAAATATAGAAAGTGAATGACTCACCATAAGTAGTATATAATATTTTTTTTGTATACTTTTGGGTATTTATACTTTGGATCCAAAGATGTTGATTGAGGCATTATATATATATTTATCCAAAGATGTTGATTGAGTCAATATATATTTATATAAAGCAAATTCTTGATTTATGACAAATGCAAAAGTGATCACTTACTTAATTTTTTTTTAAAAAAATGTTTGAAAATTACAAGTAAATATGTTCTAGATATCTTCTATATAGAAATTTTGACACAATTGATTTTTCTTTGTAAGTTGACATTATCAAGTCATATATAAGATTGACATATTCATATAAGTTTCTTCCTTTTTTCGGAATATTAAACATCTTATGTTTTATGTTTATTTTGAATGAAGTATAGTATTGAAGATATTTATGCAATTATTGTCAATTTATATTGAAAATGTTTAAGGATATTCCTTTATGAGAGTGTAAAAATTCTCTCTTTGAAAATTATTATATTCACTTTGAAGATATTTTTATTGGAAAATAATATCATGCTTTTGTTGACATTTTTTTTGCAACTTGTGGTGGTTACTCCATAACCCCCCCATATGTTTAGTATAATTCATTTTTATTAGCCATTTTATTTCATATCACCTTCCTTTTTATTAATGTTCTCAATTTAAATTTAATTTCGGTTTCGCTTATTTTCATTTCGTCGCCTGTAATGTTTTCTTTCTTGCTTAGCTTTCGAATGTTCCAAGCCGGTAAAATTCTGTTTGAAATCATTCCTTCCGGTTTTAAATTTGTTCGAGAACTTTCTCGCTAGTTCTTTTGGGTGGAACTTCCGTTTATTCGGACACACCCCTAACCTATCAAATTAAATTTCACAGGTGACGTATTTCAAGCCGTTAAGTACATGGCCACCGGCTTTGGCCTCCCCTCTTAAGATGGTTATCAATTTTATTCTTATTAGTTACATATCTTTTCATACTGTATATTGTAATTTGGCTTAGTTTTTCCTCACCCCCTCTGTTGCTAACTGCCAAATTGGCGTATTTTGCATTTACAATAACCCTTTTTTTTTTTCCCCTGGGCTCGCGGCCACCTGCGTTAGTTGCGCTGATAGACACCTGCTGTGATGGATGCGGTCCGATGACTGCAGGTTTTGGGTGGAAGTTCGGGCCATGTGCGCGCCCCTTTGAAGCCGTTTTATACGGGCTCCGTTCTATGCTGCTGTGATCCCCGCATGGTTTTAGAATAGGCTGATTTTTTAAGGTTGCGAGGAGCAATGAAGTGGTTTAATGCATTCCTGAATGTATTCGTTTTATGTGCCTTCTCTTTTGGAATTATTCAACGTAAATACGCGCACTCCATAGATCTTCTGGTTGGTGTTCTTGTGGAAGCATCATAAGTGATGTAGAATGTCATCATGAGTCCACTTAATACCTATTTCATCTTTCATCACCTCATCGTTAAAAAATAATCTTTCTGCAGCTATTATTGGTGCTCGAATCTTCTTCAATTATTGTTTTATGTGATGCCAGTCCTCTGACAAACAAGCAGAGGTGAAAATCTTTTCTTTTCGTGAGACGCAAATATTTATTTACATAAAGTTCCTTCATGTCGTTATCTGGCCCATTATATATATATAATTTTTTTTAATATTTACGGGGCGTTATAAAGAAAATATTGGCATGTATCTATACAATATGAAGTATGATGTATTTTGTTTTGAAAGTTCATATTATGAGAGGTGTTCTTTTTCAAAAAGAAATAATAATTTATTCTCCTTTTATGTCATGAAGAAAATTGTTTAATTACATGTTGTTGAGATATCTAGAATATGTTATGAAAAGAATTTTTATTGCTTGGAGATAGCAATAGTTGTGATTAACATATGTTATGAAATGGTTGTTTATCAAGTGAGAAATTAATATGTACGAGTCACCAAAAATATAAATTTGTGAAGAAATATTTATTCATGAAAAAAGCAACAAGTTCTTCATGAAATAAAATATATTTTTTTTTTCTTCGAAAATTGTTCGTATATTAATTTCTTGTGCCTATTGTCTGGATTTATTTGTCATCAAAAGCCAAGGATTCAACAGGTAACTTTTTACCTTTTTAATTTTATATTTTTATAACTTTATACTTGATTTTTCTTCATCATTGGATAAAGAATATTTTTATTATTTTAAATGAAATAATGAAGAGAGTAATTAGGGTCGTTTGCAGGCCCCCATTCTCCGTGATGTGCTATCATTATCACGATCACTTTGGCCTAATTGTGGGTAGAGGCAAATAAAAAGTGCTTTTTCCACTTTCAAATAAACATAACATTATATTTTCTTTGATACCCTGACCAAAGCGTCAGCACAAACATAACAAATATCCATGCATATTATATATATATATTTTTTTTTTTTTATTTAAGACTAATACACAAAAAAAACTTTTGCAGTACACAGTTACTGACTATGAAGTAATGCAGATTCAAACTCTATTTTTAGCTTTATTACCTTCAACAAATAAAAACATGTTCAACCTTGTTTGACATTCATGCATATCGCATGAAATTTCAGAATAAGAGCAATGATACAAAATATTTGTGATTAATTCTGCACAAAATACATACAAAATTACATCAAAAACGATAAGTGCTGCAGTTTTAAAATTAGATTCCATATAATATATGTGTGATTGTTTGGAAATTAGCGAACATGAACTGTTAGCTATTTTAATATTTTTAACAAAAAAGTTTACAAATTATTTGTTTAATATATAGACATTGTTTCTTCAAATTAGCCCATTATTTTGAAAAATTAATTAAAAAAGACATTTATTTTAAAATTTTATATCTCTGAGTATCACTGCCTGACATTTAACAATTACACTTTTAAATACAAAAATTATTTTTTCTTACTAATATACTTTTACATTCATTGTCTCTAACTTCTGTCTTTTAAAATGAAAACATGAAGTACTATTTATATGTTTCAATCAACTTTTTTTCAGTCCCATTCCATTCTTTTTTTTCAAAAAAGTTTGTCATTCAATTCAAAAATATTTCAAAGCATTCCCTCACTCATTATTAATTCAGGATGTTTCAGCTAGATGTAAATAATTAACAAGTAGAAATACTACATATGTATTCAGTACTTGTTTTAACCTAATTGTAAAATACTTCTAAACTATCTTGAAGATATTCTGCAGTATATAATGAAGAATTTAATAAGCATAAATGTTTAATAAATGAAAATATTCAGATATCCCCATTCTCTCATTCAAATTTGTAAAGTTAATTTACACATTAATAATATATCAATATGCAATTAATTTTTCCTAAAGAGATAACTTAAAAGTATATACTGTCTTAAACATCTTCTCTATGATTAAAAGTGTCTTGAACTAATAATGTTAAATTTATCATTCTCCCATTTTATCGATCATTTCTCCCATACAAAATCTATGGAATATATATATATTTTTTTAGTATTAGGTGTGACGTCTGTTTTTTCTCTATTAAGCAACTACTTAACATATTGCTGAAAAAAATCAGAAATTTCTGACATGATTATTTATTTCTTATGTCACTAATATAAAAATCGCTAATTTTTGTATAAACCTCCATGTACAGTAAAATAAGTTTAAAAAAGGCACCAAATTGAATGTTAATATACAAATACAAAGCACCAACCAAACACAACCTGCAAATTGTTACAATCCATATTATCATATTCAAATATTCAAAATGAAATTGTATGGAATGCAGTTTTAAAAATATGGTAAAAACAATAATGCTGTTATATAAAATAAACACATAATTATATATATAAATTTTATAAAATGAAAATTAATGTAAATGAAGTGGTACAGAAAGGGTAAATTTTAATGTTACATTTAAAGTCATTGCATACAATTTTAGTTGTGAAAAGAGTCTTTGAGGAAAAGAAAGCAAATTAGCAAGAGTTTTATTTTTAACAGTCACATGCTACGGTATAATCTCAAAAATCCGGAATTCCTAATCCCAGCGTCAAAATTGTAATTTCTCTCTTTTAATAATGCCACCAAGATTGAGGAAATCAAATACTGAGGAGCTCAAAGATTAAGGAAGAGAAAAACAAAAAAATGTTTTGAAAATTATTTGAAAAACTATAAATTTGATTACAGTTAAAAGCTGATTTAGGAACAAATACGTTTTACTGAAATATATATTCATAATCTGTATTTAATATAAGGAACTCTAGTTGCAAAATAATATAAAAGTAAAAAGAACCCACTATGACTTTTCAGAAATTAAAGGAGAAATGACTGCACTGTTTTTCGAATTTTTTTAGCATAAACTTCAAATAAAGTAAATTATTTTTTTCCCTTTCTCTCCCTTTATTATTTCTTCATTATAAATTAAATTGTGACTAAAAGTGCCGTTAAAAATTTCGCAAGCAGTTGTAATCATTCTTCATAAATTTGGCTTTATATTGGTCCTAATGAAACTGGATTTTTGAAATTAAATTGCAAAAAATTTTCACTAATAAACAAAATCAAAATGTTGAAGCAAAAGTTTTAAGAAAACACAGTATTGTACAAATACAAGATTAAAACAGAGAATACTGAGATTTTTAATTAAAAAGTAAACGTCTGATAAGGAATTTATAATCATGTAAAACAAAAAATAAATTAATAAACGCTACGAACTAAACTCATATCGGAAATAACAATATTATAAATTTACCAATGATTTTTCTTTTGCATCGAATTCTTATTAGAAATTAAACTGAAAATAGCACATCGATTATATAAAGCAGCTGATGTTAAGTAAAATCTATGGTTACAAATATATTAACTTTAAAATAAAAAATCTAAAAAATTTAAAAAATGAAGGACAACAGAATTTAATCAACCACTCTCTCTACCACCTCTCAAACAATTTACTTCTATAAACATTATCTTGCAGATGCGCTACATAAGATTACTCATAAAGGAAATATAATTTGTTCTCATAATTCTCAGTAGCATGACTATAAGAGATTAATTTGAAATACTCAGAAAAAATGCATTAGAACAAAAAATATTTTATATCACGGCTAGATAAATCCGATAATTTCTACATGTTCTTTCAGCATGCTATGAAAATAATTAGATGATCAAACTGAAAAGGCACATACATAAAAGCTTGCTTCTTAAATTTATGTTGCTGCTTACTCTTTAAAGCTCAGAAAATTAGAATGTCTTTATATAGATTGTCCTAACCTATAAATGTCACACAGAAAACAGTTATGAGTCACGATCATCAGTGAAGAATAATATTTCTTGAAATCTTTGAGCGAACGCCACAAGTTTAGGATGGGTAGACATATATTTTCCACCTTTCTTTCTCTGTACTTTTGATCCACTATGAGGATTTATTCCAAATACACATCTAAAAATTGAATATAAAAAAATACTCAATAAAGTGTACAAAAAAATACTCAATAAAAAAATATTATCTGAGAGAATCCTTAAAAAATCTATTTGTCATCAGGAAAGATGAAATTATACATTTTTTAAAAACTGTATTTAAGAAACCTGAACTCAAAAATCACATTTTCACTTTAAAATTAAGAACATGGTAAAAAAAAAAAAAAAAAAAAAAAAAAAATACGACAAAATTTCTAAAACTTTTTCGAAAAAATTTCTGCATGCCTCGAAAAAATCTATTAAATTTACTTAGCATAAATGAGTTTATAAAGGTCTCTTCATATTAGCAAAAAATAAAAATATAACTTACAAAGCAATGTTTCTTTCTAATTAGAAAATTATTTTGTGTCATTTTATAAGTTTGCCGGTTTTTAAACATAAAAAAAGACCTTTTTTTGTTTGCCTGTTTTAACTACTTACAAAAAGCCGGATTTTTTTAAAAGTTGGTTTACTAATTAATGCGGCTAAATCAAACTAAATCTAAATCAATTAACTTTAAATACACTCATAAATATTTTCTAATAATTTTTTTTTAAATTTCTATTAAATTTTGTCAAATAAATAAGTCTTTATAACTGACAGAAGGCAACTCTGGAGGCATTATGTCTAGAAAAAAAATAATATTGAAAAGAATATACAGTCGGCTCTCGTTAATTCGAAATCGGATAATTTGAATCTTCACTTAATTTGAACTAAACATGAAGTCCCAAAGTTTTCAGTGGCAGAATAACGTTAAAAACTTTCATTAATTCGAATTCATTTTTTCTTGACTTCGTTTAATTCGAACTAGCGATAATTCCGATTTTTTATTTTACTTTACTCTCACAAGGATTTCTGATCATTTGAATAAATTTCAAACGATTTTTGTGAAAATCGTTCCGAACGAGCATACATATTATCCAATGCATTTGATATCCACTTTCTTAGTGCCCCGTCTGACCATCAATTACACCTCAAATTTTTCTTTCATTGTGCTTGTTTCAAAACATTTAATTAGTTTATGTATTTATACATTCTAATTTATTATTAAGTCATATCCTAATGATAAGAGACGAAATATATTTTAAAAACACTATAACATTAATTTCTTGTAACAGTACCATATTGAGCATGTTTTTATTTCATATTTTCCATAATTCGAACTTCGGATAATTCAAACATTTCTTGTGGTCCCGACGAGTTCGAATTCACGAGAGTCGACTTAATTTATATTCCAAACTACGGTGTTTAAAAATTCTATAACACATAACTTTACATATCCTATACATTTTATAGATTATATTTAATTAAACAATGCAAAGTGTTGCACATCAAAATATAAATTTAAGAAGCTTGTTGCTATGCATATCCATGCATATTCCATGCATATAAGTACGGTGTTCTTACGGGTCAAGAAAAACCTGGAAAAAAAGGAAAAGTTAAGAAACTCAAAATTTAAGCAAAAAAGCCTAAGAAATGATTAAATATTTGAAGTGGTCATAGAAATTTTTAAGTACGAATATCCATCAAATTCCTGATTATCACTGTAAGTGAAGAAATTTTGAACTGATTATTCATCCAATCTAAAATTTTTATATAAAATTTATCTAAACTATATAACATTAGCATACAATGTAAAATAATTAATAATCTGGAATTAATGCAGGTTTGTACATTTTTAGTGTTCATTTAGATTAAAAATGTCCTTACGACGTGTTTTGCAACAATATAGAAGCCACATTTTTATTTTGAAAAGTCAGGCATATTTTGGGGAAAAGGTCATGATAAACCTGGAAATTCCAGGGAAGTTTTTCAACAAAATTGTGTAGGAACCCAGACAATATTGCTTTTAATAGTAAGAAATGATGTTTTTACTATATGACTACGTATGATTTTAAATGTTTATAAGAAATAAAATAAAACTTTTGTATATTAATAGTTGTTAAAATTAGTTAAATAATAAAACTTGCAATTAAGTAATCATTGCTTTTCTTACTTTTATAAAGCACTACAAATCATTTAAACAATTGGGGAGGGGAGAAGTTCGGTGTAAACCGAATAAAGCAATTGTAATGACCCTTATGAAATTCAGCTGATATGTTTGCAATTCTGACCTCAAATCACTAAAAACTCAATTTAGATTTATTCTAGCATTAATGTCTTGATTTTTGAGAAATTGGCTGTTATTAAATTCAATCAATTAAACATGAAGATAAACTAAGAAAAAACACTTTAAAATACTTAGTTTACAATTACAATACTTCATTTCATAAAAGCCATTTATGACCAAAAACGGTCAATTTTGTCCATAAAAATCGGTAAAAAATAATAAAACCCGCTAGAACTGCTTTTTTATTGCTAGTGGCAACTCTGGTTCTACTAGTGTTTTTTTCACGATTAATATCGACGATATGTAAGGGGCGATAGTACCCATCAAGACAAACTCTATTAAATAGAAAACTAAGGGTTCCAAACGTCTTCCGAAGGAGATAGGCGCCATTTATGTTTAGGGTCCAAATATTCAAATAATTATAAAAAACAGAAGAATTGGTCGATTCGTTTGCGGTTTTCACTAAAACTATTCTTTATGTCAGTATTGTCTTAAAAATAAATTATAAAGATAAATTTCAAAAAATGCCAATAGAAATCGCTTTAGACTTTAGAGTAACGAACAACTATTTTTTATCGTTATTTTTTGCATCTCATAATTTTTTTTGTCGAAGCTTAGACATAAACTTAAATTTTGAAATGAAAATCTGAATCATTGGGAGTGGTTAAGTAGCGCAAAATGAACTGTGTTTAATGGGGGTGGGGAGGTTCAAATTTCAAATGATTATAAAAAAGCGGAAAAATTGGTTGGTTTTCGCTAAAACTATTCTTCATGTCAATATTTCCTTGAAAATAAATTTTAATGATAAAATTCAAAAAATTCCGTTAGAGGGCGCCTTAAACTTTAGAGTACCCAACAATTATTTTTAACCGTTATTTTTTGTATCTAATTAAATGCTTGTAAATGCTTGGACTTAAATTTTGAGCTCAAATTCTAAATCGATGGGAGGGGTTAAGAAGCGCAAACTGAACTGTGTTCAGGAGTTGAAAAGTTACCCTCCCCATCCCTCGAACACAATTCAATTTTCCGTTACTTAATTACTTACAGCGGTGCAGATTTTTAGCTCAAAATTTAAGTTTGAACTTTTACACGAATTCAATTAGATACAAAAAATAACGGTTAAAAATAGTTGTTGGTTTCTCTAAAGTTTAAGGCGCCCTCTGACGGAATTTTTTGAAAAGTATATTTAAAATTTATTTTCAAGGAAATATTGACATAAAGAATCATTTTAGTGAAAACCCACTAATTTTTTCGTTTTTTATAATCATTTGAAATTCGAACCTCCCCACCCCCACTGAACACAGTTCACTTTGCGCTACTCAACCACTACTAACAATTCAGATTTTCGTCTCAAAATTTAAGTTTATGTCTAAGCTTCTAAAAAAGTTTATGAGATGCAAAAAATAATAGTAAAAAATAGTTGTTCATTACTCCAAAGTCTAAAGTGCCTCCTATCAGAATTTATCTTTATAATTTATTTTCAAGACAATACTGACATAAAGAATAGTTTAAATGAAAACCGCAAACGAATCGACCAATTTTTCTGTTTTTTATAATCATTTGAATTTTTTACCTTAAAATTTATTGGCGCCTATCTCCTTCGGAAGACGTTTGGCACCCTTAGTTTTCTTTTTAATATTGTTTGTCTTGATGTGTACTATCACCCCTTAAAGTTTGTACCATGAATTTAGAAACACCCTGTATATATATATATATATATATATATATATATATATATATATATATATTACATACTAGAATATTTATCGTGATATTAATCGACGGCATTTACTAAATCTGGTTTTTCATATACGTTTTACGCTTTCTAAAATGATTACTTGGGTATCTTATTTACCTTATTAAACTGTAAAGCATTTTGAAAGTATTGCATAATCTATACTCGATACGTGATGTTTCTTTTTTCTCTACCATCTTGATTTTTTTTCAGACGCATTGTACCTGTGCAGTTTCAGGCTAATTAGAAAATTATAGCCTGTTTGTCAGAACAGCCTTATTTCATCCAGTTTATTCAAATATGCCCAAGATAGTGAATATTTACGCATACTTATAGGTTAAAAATATAAGCAAGAATTTAAAATCTTTGTAAATGTTTATAAGAAAACTGTTATTGATAGGTATCATTAACGCGAATGAGTGGCCAAGGTTAGTGAGAATGGTAAGTTCCGATGTATTTACCGCTGATCAAATAATTTTGTTTCCTACAAAATTTTTTATTTAATAAAAAGTATCTCGTTTCTAATCAGTACATATTTGACTTAATTTATTAAGTAAAGTTTATGTTTTGTAAAAGTACTTATAAATTCTTAAAGTCGGTACTTCATTTCATCTGCAGATGAGGCAAATTCTTAATGTTTCCCCAACAATACATAGAGGAGGTAGGATGCAGAATGATTGTAATTTACTTTAGAAACAAAACACATAATATGGTGAAAACCACTGTCATCAGTTTTCATCAATTGGTTTATTTATTTATTTTTTTAGAGAGTCTAGTTTTTACCTACAGATTTCTATACATGTCACGTATAAAATTTGATTGAGGCGAAAAAAACCTTTATAGCTATTGAAATAGCACTTTTAAAAATATCACGCATAAACGATAATTTATCCAGTTTTTTCTGCGGCCGTGTACACGATTTTATTTATATTCTAGAAATAGCTTTTACTGTATTAAGTAAAATTCAACTTAAAATTTCCAAACTTACTTAAAAATCATATTTAAGTAAGTCATGCTCATATTTATAAATGCTTAAAAAATCTTTTATCTAGCCCTGTATATGTTAGTTAGCATTTGTAAATGCTCATAATATATTTAAAAAAAATTGTTAAAATTGCATATCATAGCTGAAGGAACGCTTCTAACAATTAGGATTAATATTAACATATTAAAATTACAGAATAATCCGAATATATCTACGATAATTAAGGCATAGACGGACAGGCAAACGAAATCAAAAAACAATTTCTTTAATATTGAAAAAAATGTTAAATAGATAATTTCCAAATAGCTTAATTCTTTATAGGTTCATATGCAATAAGCCTAAAAATTTCAGGCTGATTGAGAAAGAAATTATTATTTTCCAAATAGCCTAAAATCTAGTTAACCTTTTTACAATAAACCTGAAAAATAACCAGCTGAGTGGAAAAGCGAAAAAAACTTCTCTAATTAGTCCGGCTCTTTCCAAGGAACCGGATTTCTCAATTCTCCTACGACATAAATATATACACATACATGCAGAAAAATACTAGCGATAGTGTGTCTGCATCTTCTTTATCTTTTGAAATTTAAACAGGTCAAACAATTATGTTGTAAAGATGCCCCCTCTTTTTTTATTGTAAATGTTTATATGCTACCACTTTTTCAAGCATAGCTGAAATGCTTTATATGCATGAATATACAGTAGCTTCCCTCATAACCAGACTCCGTTTAACCAGTTCTCAACAGCTGGGGAAAAGAAAAAATGTATTCCAGAAGTCTGGTGTCACAAAACGGAGAAAGAGATGATCAGTGTAAATAACAAACTATTTAGATGTAAAAAAAAATAACCGAAAATGCAAATTTTGAGTACACGAAAAATGATAACGATATTAAAAATACCCCCCTCCCTCTAGAGATATCAAACGATATCAAATACTAGATCCTCCCCCCCCAAACTGATAACATTATACATGTACAGCCCCTATTTTTGAAGGAACCGCGTAAATTGTTTAAACTTGTTAAATTGGATATTGGTTATTTCAATATTATTCCCTTTTTTTCGGGGGGGGGGGGTGAGTTATCAGGCTTTTTGCTCAATCAGCTAAATATCAGTCTCACTTAGGCCGGTTAGGTGAGAGGCTACTGTACTTATAATAATAATAATAAATAAATAAAAGCGTTACTATACTACTGTATTTCATAACTAAGTCATGCTTAAGCCAGTATCTTTATTTGTAGGTAATATTTTTGTTTACTAAATATCCATTGCAGTCATTATTGTTATGAATTTCAAATTCCAATATTAAAACTAATGAAATTTTGTAAATGACCTTTAGTATATAAATTAAAATATTTCTATTGATATTAAAAGAGAAAACTGCAATTTATTAATTTTTGCAAGAAAACAAAAATAATATAAATAGGTTTTATAAAATCAGATTAAGCTTGCTTAGAAAAATTTTAGTGCAAAATAGTGGAACTGATAAATGTTATTTTCTGTTTTTGAGTAGATTTGATTAAGATTCTTAATAATAACCTAAATTATGAAAAATCAAGGAAAAAAAATATAGAAAAGAAATAAAAGCTTTCAGTTGGTTATTATTTACGGAACCAAAAACTAAGAAGCGGATCACCAGCATATTTATCCTAGTTTTAAAATAACATATAGATACAAAAACTGATACTTTTAATTGAATGTATAATTTCTCTAGTTGCAGCCTAAAATAATAGGAGAGGGTGTGGTGGTGTGGGACACTTTCTACAAAAGTAAGAAAATCCACCTTGTTTGACATAAAATAAAAAATTCAATTTATAGAGTGCTAGGTGAAACGCTTTTTAATTTCCTTAAACAATTCAGAAACATACATATGTAAAAGCTATTTTAAAATTAAAGAAATTGTAAGTTTTAAAATGTGTTCCATACCTTCCCCCCCACTACCAAGGAGGTATTGGGACAGCAATAAAATGAAGTTATAAAGACACAAATTGTCCAGTGTCGGTTAAATATGCTATCAAACAAAGACTAACCACTCATTTCCCAGTCATGATTAGCTTCATGACTGGAATGAAAATTGAGGATTGTCAATCATACACGACATTGAAAATCCATAAATTCAATTCATTTACATTTTGAAAGTTAATAAATATGTTATTAATGTTCTAATTAATATATTATCCCCTAACATACTTGCATGTTAGCAATTTATATTCATCTTATTTAAAAAAAATTAATTGAACATGTTCCATTCTTCTCTTTATTGTCATGTCCCATTTCTCCGCCCTTTTTTGTTTTGTGTTAAATTACTTTTAAAAACAACAAGTTGGAAATTGCACATGAAGCGCAGCAAATGAGGTGCATTCGTACTGCAAGTAAATTTAAATATATTCAGATCTTGCTATTACAGGTTACAGGACATAGTATACATAGTATACAGGTTATAGTATAATAGTCGAAATCTTTTATGTGTTCCTGTATATAATATCTGGTTATTAAATCGCAACAACGCATATTAACTTGATAAAATATGAAATAATTTAATATAATTAAAACACTCCCCAAACAATATTTCCCCGTAAACCACAAAGCAGTGGAATACTTTTGAGTAGCCCTGTAAATTAATAATAAACAACCTTTGTATCATAGATTATATAGAATGCATATTTTAGTATCTACTTCATATATTCGAAAGAGTGTGACATCATTAAAATGTACTTGAAACTATTTTTTTCCTATTGACCGCAATGCGATGAAATATTTTTAATTGTCCCTGTAATTAAATTATGCATCCGATTTTCATAAAATTTGAAATGAATCGAAGAAATTATGCAAAAATTATATATTTTGATTTTCAAACGATTTTGTTGGATAGTTTTTGCTCTATTATATGCGGACAAACAGACAGACAAACAAACTGAACGACAACTATAAGAGCTATGTATTTACATAATTAGGGACGCACCAAAAAATGTTGCTTTTACGTTTAGTTTAATATCCAGTATAACATTCCATTAACAGGGAAATAATTGCATTTATGCATAAACAAAGAATTAATATATTGCTAGCATAATAAGTATGAGAAGCAAATTTACTTTAAATCCTTGAAATATTTTTTTTATTCTTACAATTGTAAACTAACACGGATCAAATATTTTTTTGAACTGAAGATTAGGCTACCATTGCTTCATCTTGTGAGTGATTGATGAAATGTTCAGACTGATACATGAAGGGAAGAAAAACCAACCGTGCCATTCCTCCCACTGTCCGACTAAACGAAAAACTTAAACAAAAATCAAATAAATGTATTGTGATTACGATCAACGTCAATTAATGGAGATAATTATAAATAATTTTACATTCTATTACTCATAAGATTTTTTAAAGCGTTATTAACATTCTAAGCAAGGTATACACAGAAGTATTTTTTAAATTATTAATTCACACCAATTCTTTTAAAATCGAATTGAACTATTCAAAATATAAAAACAATTGATTTTTAATTTTACCAGAAAAGTAAAATTGCAAATATTTCTTGCCTTTCTATAATGCTAATAAATTTTTTGAAGGGCATTTACGATAGTATTCAATGTAATCTTATTAATATTTACTTTCGAATTATATATATATATATATATATATATATTAATCGATATTTGGAAAATATCTGAATAGATTATAATAACTTTGATTTTAAAATTGTCTTTAAAATCTCTTCATTTTTGTTAGTATGTCGCATATCTTTGATACAGAAACAAAATAAACTTTAAATATTTATTAGCTTAACTTAAGAATACGACATAAACAACACATCTACTGAAATTCTACAGAAAACAACAAAAAGAGACATTTGTTGTAAGATTTTCATAATCTATAAAAAACTAAAACAGCGAATAAAAAAGAAATCGTTAATATACTTTGAATTTGGTAGAACATTCATTTACAGGCAGGCTTCCATTACTATCGTTGAAAATGTAGATTCTGAAGCACCTACTTGCCAAATTCAATTAAATGTAGAGGATGGTTGGTTGATTGACTTCTGCTATTTATGATACAGATCGGGTTTACCGATTGCTTTAGTTTTAGATTGCGTTTAGATTCCTGCAGGTTAGCTTCGGGTTGAACTGATTTTTCAATTGTTACTTCTGTGTATATGCTTTGAGATTAAACTGTATATGTGTTATAAAAGTAAAATAAAATATGAATATTTGTGTGTGTGTAGCGAAGACAGCAGCACAAAGCAGGTGTCATTTTGAGGAGGATTTTTGTTTTAAATTTACAGAAAAATTTCTAAAACGTTCATTAAAAGTAAAGGTTTTTTTTTTCATGGTGCTAATTAGAGTAGATGGGGTTAAAAGTACGCATTTTAAATAAATTTTGATTTTTAACGAATACATTGGGTTAAACTTTATGCAACGAGTGAATAAAATATTAGATTAGAGCCGTTAGATTACTATCTAGAACCAGAAATCTGTCAATTTCGTGAGAAAATGCAATTTTTACAAAACATTGCTGAGCCTTTTTTTAATCCCATTATTTGGGGTAAAAAATTTTGCCTCATTATAACGGGCTTTTGTTATATTTCAGATAATACAAATGAGTTATGTAGAAACATTAGTAAATTTCCCTAATACTAATACTTTTACTGAAAATTACAAATTAAACAGTAAAAAAATTAAAAAATAAATAAAAAAAAATTAAAAAAGACCAGCGGAGTATGAGATCGCAAATAGGAGTTAATTTCTGAGACGAAAATTGTTACATAAATACTGTGAGCGCTGTCAGAGACCACTTGATGGTAGAATGAATAAAAGGATCAGTTGTCTTAAAAGATAGTGTTTCTGTATTAAACTTTACATATAAACTTGTAAAAATATCTCGATTCAGAAATCTCTAGTTATACTGCTAAGTTTCCAAACTAATAAAAAATTTCCCTAATATGAATATTTTAACAGAAAATTACAAGTTGTGAAAACTGAATATAGCAGAGCGGTTTATCAGATCTATAACAGAAGTTGGGGGTTTTATTACTTAAAAAGAGGTTTTAATACTTCAAATAGCGTATTATGAAACAAAAAAAATTGTTTTTAAATGCAGGTAGGCAAATTCATAACTTTTATGTTTAAGAGAAAAAATAAATAGAAAAAGTAAAAGGTAATTAACTAGCTTTTAATAGTTAAACAGCTATTACATTTTACATAATACTAATTTATTAAAAAAAAAGCTTCCCTCAACGTAATTGTGGAAAGCTTTGGAGTCTGTCGTCGTTCAGTCTGTCAGCCCGTCTGTCCGACCGTCCGTGTGTTTGTCCGCATTTAACAAACCAAAAACTGACCAACCAAATCGCACGATATTTGAATTATATCGTGAAATATATAATTGAAATATATAATTTTAGCGTAATTTTGTCGAGTCATTATAAAGTTTATGAAAATCGGATGTACAGTTTTATTAGAGGAACAGTCTAAAGTAATCCATTACATTACGATCAACAGGAAATATAGTTTTAAGTACATTTTAATGATGTTAAATCCTTAGGAATATAATAGAATTGACATGAACCTATGACGTATATATGTATTAAAATATACGTTCTGTACAATCTCTGATTCAAAGAATATTTATTATTAAAATACAGGGCCACAGGAAAGTATTCCACTATATTATGCTATACGGGGAAACATTATTTGGGGCGTGTTTTAATTATATTAAGCTATTTCACATTTTATGAATATGATATACGTTGCTGAGGTGTAATAAAAGTCACTTCCTTGCTTATTTACCGGAACACAGAAAATATTTCGAGCACTTTACTGGATGCGGAGTTCTGTCTACTATAAGAGCAAGATCTCAATATTTTTAAAACTTCGTTATCGTACGAACGGACCTCATTTACTACGTTTTACGTACAATTTCCAAATCTTTTTTATAAGCGATGCCAAGGTTTTTTTTTTTGGGGGGGGGGGGCGAAAATCGCGGTTTTTTTTTTAGATATTTTTATCGAATTTGCCTTTATTTACTATTTTTTAACAAAGTTTGGTGTTATTGTCGTAATCCTATAGAGAAATTTGGGTTTTTTTTTTATTTGCTTTCTTCGCAATCCTTTCACGAAATTTATCTTTATCAAAAATCCTTTAACGAATTGCGTGTTTTTGTATGATACCTTGATGAAACTCGCGATTTTTGATGATTTTTTGATGAAATTTGAATTTATTTGTCATTCTTCAAACATTGTTATTTTTTTTTAATCTCTTGACCAATTTAGCGTAATTTTCTCTATTATTTTCATTTACAGAAATCTGATTTATGGACAGATAATAGCTACAATGCAGAACAATATTAAAATTATTTTGTTATGGGTTGTTACTTATCACAAAAAATGACTTTTTGTGACTAATGAAAATTTATGAAAAATAATTTATGCATAAAAGTTTTAATCTGATAGAGTAAAAAGAAAATTTCTTTGAACATAACTCAGTTTAATAATGAAATTTTTATTAATTTTTAATTTATTAAATTTTTTGAATAGTTTGTTATTTTTTACGATATTTTCATCTAAATTTTGATTTTTAGATTTTATATTTGTGAGAGGGGGCGGTCTTTCAAATCTCGAAGATTTCAATATCTGGGAATACACGATGAGTTTTACCGTTTCTTGTGCTTTATATGGTTCAGCGATGCAACATATAAAGCAGAAGCAACATATAAAACGCATCGTGTTACCCAGCTTGGAGTTTTAAAAAAATAAGCAGTTCCATATTTCGGTGCTCCTCTTTATTTTACTTCACGAATAGACTCCACTTTGAAATTCCACCACGGAAATTGTTAACATTGTATTATTAGATTTTTTTGAGAGAATTTTTAATTTCAAATGATTTCTAGCTGGAAAATTTCTTATTTGTGATACCTAAAAAAATATATAATTTTTAAACCTAAAATAAATTAATAAGACAAATATATAACATTAAAGAAGAACTTTATTAAGAACTAATGCAAGTTAAAAATGCCATAAAAATACATGCATAATAGTTACTTTCACTTAAAAATAGTTAAAATGTTACATACTTCTTTGTCCCGCATGTCCGGTATGAGGATCCAACTGAATGAAACACAAAGAGCATACACAAAGATGAACAAACCCTTTTAACATATAAGAACATCGCTGGTATATATATTCAATGGTACATAATATTACAATTCCAATTACAAGACTTTCAATAAGTGATTAATTAAATTAGTTTAAAATCTTAGAGTTTCACTTCTATGAATGGTATAATTCTCCAATAAAAATTAAGGGTGGATTTGACATCATTCAGTATGATAGATTAAAAGTTCCCACTAGAAAGGCGACATCTATTCAGGCCGTCGAGAACCGTGACGGGCCGAGGATCAGTCACCCCCCCCCTTCTTACAAAGACACTCAAGACACATGAAAGGCTTGTGAATCTTTAATAAAGCCTCGTCTACTTTGTAGACTACATGAGACGTCTTTCATAAATTACATTATTTATTTTCCTGCAGTTAAAGATAATAATTATGTGTTAATACTATTTAACAAAAGTAAATACAGTCCTTTCTTTTTTTTTTATTGTTACATTATGGCATACATAAAAATTATAATATACAGTGTGTATTGCAGGAGTTGTGACCCTTTGAGATTTTTAGACCCCAAAACAAGTTTACGGATGCACCCACCCCCTCTCCTCAGACATGTGCGCATTAGGCAGCAACAGCAAGAGCATCACTTGAGAAAATGCCGTACACCGAGGCGAGGATCCCATATTTTCCCTTACTGAAATATAATTATTTTCAGTATAAATACCGCCTTTTTACTGAAAAACAATCTTTTTATGGTATAAATACCGTTTATAATTGAAATAGCACAGAAAGGGGTCATTTTATGGTATAAATACTGTTTATAATAGAAATATCACATAAACTGGGTTTTTTCAATGCCTAATATACCTTAGAAATACGGTACTCATACAGTAAAGAATGATAACAGTAGACGTACCGTAAAATTTAGGTACATCTATTGAAATGCTACGTAAAGTTTTAAAATGTCGTTTTCCTTACTAAAAAATAATTATTTTACGGTATAAATACCGAGTTTTTACTGAAAAATAAAAATTTTACTGCGTAAATACCGTTTTTAATCGAAACAGTACAAAAAACTGTTTTTTACGTTTAATATACCTTAGAAATACGGTATTCATACCGTAAAGACTGAAAATGGTAGAAGTACCGTGAAATTTACGGTATATCTAATGGAACTTTACAAAAATTTTTTACAGTGTAGCACATATACTCTAAACTTTTTCAGGGCTTCAATTACAGTTAAAACTTCTAATTCGTAACTAGTGTACTTCCGTTCAGCTTCGGTGGTTTCTTTACTTGCGAAATAAACTGGATGAAATTGATTATCTACTGGAGATTGTTGCATTAAAACAGCTCCATAGCCATCAATACTGGCATCACAATGGATTTCGGTCGCACTTTTGGGATTGTAAATTAAAAGTACTGGTTCTGACGACAAAATACGTTTGAGTTCATTAAAAGCTCTTTGTTCTTCTATATCGAATTTAAATTTTGAATCTTTTCTTAGCAGGTCACTTAAAGGTTTAGCTATAACCGAATAATTTCTTATAAATTTTCGAAAGTATCCTGTCAATCCTAAATAACTTTGAACATCTTTGGTACACTTTGGTTCGGGAAAATTTATTACTGCTTTAGTCTTCAGTGGAGAAGGATACAATTTACCATTTATGATTCTATACCCCAAGAAATCAATTTCACGCTTCAAAAAATTGCATTTTTTGAGATTTAATTCTAATCCATATTCCGATGCAGTTTCGAGTACAAGTTTTAATTTTTCTAGACCTTCAGCTTCGTTTTTAGCAGGTATTATTAAATCATCCATATAAATGACAACAATGTGATCTTTTAATAGGTTTCGAAATACATTATAAATATACTTTTGAAAAACACTAGGGCTATTGGCCAACCCGAATGGACATTTCAAAAATTCGTATTGTCCTTCATGAGTAACAAACCAGGTGTATTTCCGCGAGTCTTCTTCAACATCTACATGAAAGAAACCGTTTTTCAAATCTATGGTGGTAAATACTTCGGCAGAATATAATTGGTCTATTACATCATCAATAACTGGCAAGGGGAAATGCTCACGTACTGTCTTTTTGTTAAGACATCTGTAATCAACACAAAGTCTCATTGTGTTATCTTTTTTCTTGACTAACACAACCGGCGAAGAAAAATTAGAAGAACTTTCTCGAATTATTCCCTGAGCTAGCCACTCCTCAATTTGGTTTTCGACTATTTTTTTCTCGCATGCCGGTAATCTTCGAGGAGAAGAACAAACTGGGATTTCGTCAGTTAAATTAATTTTCATTTTAACATCTACTGTTTTAGTTTTAATTGGTACATAATTTTTAATTAAAGAGTATAACTCTGAACGTAATTTTTTGTCAGCAATGTGAGTTAAATCAATTTTAGGCTCATCCAAAACATTTACAATATTAACTAAAAAGTCATTAGACTGAACTTCAGCTTTAAACAGTTTCACTTTATTCTCAGAAATAGTTAATGTACCTTGATGAATAACATCAGTGCCAATAATTGATTCGAAATTAATGCAACTGTCCTTAACGACAAAAATAGTAACTTTAAATTTTGAACCATCCACTTCGATTTCTGAATTGAAACAACCTTCTGGTTTAATTGAGGCTTTTCCTAGACCGGTCAAAGAGATACTCGTAGGTTTTAATTCTACAAAGTTCTTCAAATTATCATAAATACTTTTCTTTAACAAAGTCTTTTGGCTACCAGTATCTATTAAAGAGATTAAACGCAAAGAATAAAGCTTTATCTCTTTCAGAATTAAATCTTGGGATGTAATAATGTTTACTTGTGACTGAGCATTTTTAACACTTGTATCTTTAGATTTATTACATTGAAATGATTTATGACCATAAGCGTTACAAGAAAAACAAAGCGGCCTTTATCTTTATTTACACAGTTAATACTCTTATGATTATTCCCGCCACAATTAAAACAACGCATATTTGGCTTTACAGGCTTGAATTTGTTCTTAACTTCAACTTCGGATTTAATTTTAGGCTTAGCTCCTTCATATTTATGAAATTTTGCATTTTCATACTCCGATCTTATTTTTTCATAAATCTTTAATTTTTGTTTAAATTCAGCAATATTGGGACAACCATACAAAAAAGATTTCCTCATAATAATTTCCAGCAAGGATTCCATCACAATTCTAAATAATAACGGCTTCCAGATTATTTAAAGTATATATATATTTCTTCTCTATGGGCGTTCGTTTGTCTCGGTTCTGACACCAAAATTTATGGAAATTCTTCTTATAAAAGTTCTTTCGAACACATAAGTAAATAAACTCGGAGGTAAATTAAATTCTGACACCGTTTTTAAACTTTTAAATGACTTATATTAAACGTTAATATTTACAAAAAAGATATTTACATATTAATATTTACAATTCGAACATTCAAAAGGAAACTTTAATTAAAACATCTTAATCGCGTCATCTTAATCAACATTCTTCTAAAGTCAACACCAACTCTCCCCACATTCCATCCAACGATCTCTTCCGTTCATTTCTTTTTTCTTCGGCTTTTCGTCTGAATGGAGTTTTTTCAGAAAATCGTCTGCTTTCTAAAGACCTTTTCTATCAGAGTTGCGATATGAAGAATGTTACAAGACATGATACTTGGCTGTTGGAGAAAGAATCGCTCCCACAATATCACACACGTGTAAAAAACTATACATCGTTACTGACAATGAGGCAATTTAGAAAGTTATAGAAATAAACTCGTTTGAAAATTTTTCTTTAGCGTATTCTTAACAATAACCATAATTTTCATCGTTTTATGACGTAATTTTTAGTATTTTTCCGTTTTCAAATCCTAATTATTCCCATTTGAAATATTTATTTTAGTTGTTGTTTGTGGTATTTAAGTGTAATTTTTTTTTCTAATTTTGGAGGAAATATTATTATGTGATCATTTGGCAACAATTTAATGTAATAACCTAAAATATGCAAAAAATGACTCTCAAAATGCCGAAAATTAAAATTTACAATATAAATAATTCCTCAAGAAAAATTTAAAAAAAAAATGCAAAATGTATATTAATAAATGATTGAAATTAAAAATATATATATGTTGCGGCCAATACCCGGAGCCTGGCCAATTCTAGAACTGGCCGACCAATACCCGAACTGGCTAAGCTTCCTGGGCAAAACCCGAAATACATGAAATGAATAGCGTATTTCGGGATTTGGCCGGCCAATTCGCGAACTATCCGGGAAGCCTTGGCCAACATCCGAACTATGATGCATAGGTACCATTTTTTTTGTAATTAAAATAATGTAACATTAAAATGTACAGTAAAAAAGATTCCCATTGATTATATTGAAACGAAATATTTTTGTGTACCCAACTAAATTAACCAAAAATAGTACACAGTTCCCTTTCAATATAGAAATTATTTGATAAATCAAATACGATGACAATTACAAGTTAAACGGAAACTTTATTTGAGTTAGATCACGGACAGGCTCACGTCTAGACTATTTGAATTCATAAACACTTTCAACTTTGTTAGAAAGGATTAAGCCGAGTGCTTATATCTATTTCGCGAATTGGCCAATCGCATCTGGCTAGTTCGCGAATTCGCTGGCCAATTCTAGAATTGACCATTCACTTTTTAACGTTGCTGGTCAATTCGGGAATTGGCCGAGCAGTTCTAGAATTGGCCAATTTCGGGTATTGGCTGCAACATATATAAAATACAGTTTGTTATATAAAAAATAACTGTAACCGAATTAATACTGATTTTATTGCTTTCAACTTTACAAATTATTTTCATATTAAAATTATTTAACTGTTTGAAAAGGTTTTCAGTCCATCATGCCTAAATAAAAGCTCAGTTATATAATTCTGCATTTTTCGTATTTATTCATCGTAAGTAGCAATGATACAGTTTCGAAAATTGTATTAATAGCGTCTTTTAGATATTTCTCTATAGCTTATTCTGCCGCTAAAGCGTAATATGCTTTATTAAAACTGTGATCAAAATTTAATCAATAGGTACATTTATTTACAGTTTTCTAAACCATAATTTAAAGTCTAGGAATCTGGCTGATTTCCAGGCTTTTCACTGGGTCAAAGTTATGAATGATCTTTTGTCGTAGCTTAAAAGTTCATTCATCTGTGTTGCAAACTGCATCATTATTTTACCCTACATTCACTTTTATAACATATTGCTTAATTCATTGTTCTTTGTAGAGTTTAATAGAACTTATAATTTTTGACTTAACACATTGTAGTTATGAGAACTCTTTTCTATTATATGTTATATATCTTATGTAAATCTTATGTGTTTTATATTATATTCACTTTATGATTTGTCTTTCTGTTAAATTTATTTGATATTGGAAAAGATTTGCCTCTCAGAATGTCAATTGTGAACTCTTTTTTTGTTAATATAAAAGACTAATAAATTTAATTGTATTAAAAATGAAAATAAATTCTGAAAAAAAAAAAGAGTCAATTAAAAAAATGCAAAATGTATATTTACTGATGTTTAGAATTTAAAATTTAAAAAAATGCAGCTTTTTATATTAAAAAAACCATGACCGAATTTGCACTGGTTTAATTGCATTCGACTTTACAAATTATTTTCACATTATATTTATATACTGTTTAAAAAGGTTTTCAGTCCATCATTCCTGGTCAATGTATTAAGAAGTTCTTTGAATATTTCTCTCTAGCTCATTCTACTGTTAAAGCAAAATGTACTTTGTTAAAATTTTGATCAAAATTTAAATAATAGATGAATTTATTTACAGTTTTCTAAACCATAATTTAAATATCTGGAAATCTAAATGATATCCAGGCTTTTCGCTGGGTCAAAGATATGAATCATTTTTTGTCGTTGCTGAAGAATTCATTTATCTGTGTTGGAAATTGCCATTCACTTTTACAACACATTGCTTAATTCATTGTTCTTTGTTTAGTTTAACATAATTCTTGACTTTATACATTATAGTTATGAGAAAGCTTTTCTATTATATGTTACATGACTTCTCTATTTATTATGTCTTTTCTGTTATATCGATTTTATGAATTAATTTCATGTTAAGTTTGTTTATTGTTTCAAAAGATTTACAGTGTATAATTTTTAATTATGAAGTCCTTTTGTTAATGTCAAAGATATTTGAAATGGAAATAAATCCTCAAAAAAGAGTCAAGTAAAAAAAATAAATAAATGCAAAATGTATATTTATTAATGATTGGAATTTAGATAATAATAAAATACAACTTATATATAAAAAATGACTATGACTTAACTAAAAATTACTTAATTGTCTTCGACTTTACAAAATATTTTCGCATTAAAGTTATTTACTCTTGTAAAAGGTTTTCAGTCAATGATGCCGAAATATGAATTCAGTTGAATCACTCTACAGTTAAAGAATTCATTCATAGCAACTAATAGTGATACAGTTTAGAAAATTCTATTAATAGCGTTCTTTGAATATTTAAGCTTATTCTATCATTAAATCATAATGTGCTTTATTTAAAATTTAATTATACTTTAAATAAAAGGTGAATTTTTAACAGTTTTCTGAACGATAATGTAAAGTCTAAGAATCTGGCTGATACCCACTCTGCCCATTGGGTCAAAGATATGAATGATCTTTTGTCGTTGATCAAAAAATCATTCATCTGTGCTGGAAATTGCATCATTATTTCATCCTACATTAACTTTTACAACAGATTGCTTAATTCATTGTTTATTTTGCGAGAACTTAAAATTCATGACTTTACGCATTATAGTTATGAGAAATATATTCAATTATATGTTATATGCCTTATCTATTTATTATGTCTTTTCTATTATATTGATTTTATCAATTGTTTTTACGCAACATTTATTTAATATTTGAAAAGATTTGTCGTTCTTAATGTCTAATCATGAACTGTTTTTGTTAATATCACAGACATGTAAAAGTGTATGCACCGTTACTGAGAGAGATGCAAATTAGAAAATTATAGAAATAAAATTATAAATTTGGCCTGTTCTTAAAATTAACCTAGTGCCCTTTACTAACACTTTTATTAAAATTTAAATAAAATTTGACTGCATTTACAGCTTTCTGAGTGGGTATTTCAATCCTGGAAATCTGGCTAAAATCAAATCTTTTCATTGGGTAAAAGATGCGAATAAACACATTTAGTTGCTCAAAAATTTCTTCATCTGTGTTTAAACTAGTATCATTATTTTAACCTACATTTACATTTACAAAATATTACTGAACTCATTGTTCTTAGTGTAGTTTGATTGAAAAAGCGATTCTTGACTGTACCCAATATAGTTATAAAAATATCATGTACATTATAATAAATAAATATGTCATTTAAAGTATTTTTGATTATTGATATTATTAAAGTATATATATTAAAAATTATTTCTATTTAAACTGCTCTTCTATCGCAGTTATAGAATTTAGAAGAAAGAAGAAACTTAGATAGAATAAATGACTTGAACAAAGACCCTTATAAAGCTGCTTAATAGACTTCACCCGCTATACCACTCATTTTCTTCAAACGGATTTTGAATAAAACGTAATATATCTCTGAATGTGACCTTGTGTTTTACTATAGTACAGTCAATAGCTGACAATATCCTAGCAGAATACTTAAACGCTACAAACGTCGATTGTACTATTACATTTTATTTTATTCGTCAGATAAATTTGGTTGGTAAAAATAAACTTTTTTGCTCATCATTTATGATGGAATTTGGTTAAGAACGATTGAACAGATATGCTATAGTAAAAACATCCATAGATATTTATCTAACAATGCAGGTTTCATCTAGATCCATCCAGTAGAACTTTTTAAAAATGTAATCTTTCATAATTGCTAATTCTAACTATTGAAAATTTCACCATAGACTTATAACAAAGCAAAAGTAGAACGATACTAAATGTACTAAAACCATCATTGAAAAAGTATCTAACAATGGAAATCTCATCTAATTCCATTCAGAACTTTTTACTAGACTAATTTTACATAATCGGCTTAACCTGATAATAGAACTTCCCACCATACTTCTATAAATAAGCAAAAGTAAAAATATATTTAATATATTAAAACCATCTCTTAAAAAATATATATAACTAACAGTAAAAGTCTAAATAACATTAAGTTATGTAGAATTTTAAAAAGACTAATATTTCATATTCGGGTTAACCTGATTATAAAACTTTACGCTTTAATTCTATAACTAACGCAGGATGCTATATTATGTACTATAACCTTCGGTAAAAAAACATCTATCTAATGTTGAAAAGTTCATCAAAATACATTTAGCAGAACTTAAGTTATAATCAGCTGATATTAGAACCACATTTCTATTTTGAATGTGTATACAGGAGATATAGTCTGTTAATTTTTTTTAAAAACAAAAAAGATTAAAATAATATTTTGGAAAAATTATGTTTATAGTTTAATCTACATATTTAATATGTCAAATGTTATTTTCGTGCTTCCAGAAGGAATGAAGCGGAAACATTAAAAAAAACTTTTTCCGTGAAAAATAAACGAATGAATTATTATTATAATTTAATCGCTGATCAATAATTATAAATAAAAATGCATGTGAATAAACATCTGTGTGATTATAATGCCATCAAATTTTAGAAATACCGAGTCTTAAACTTAATTTAAATAACCAAAGAATAAATATAATTTATACCTGCGTTGATATTACGCATAGCTTTCATAATAATTTATTTGAGTTTTCAAAATTTAAACAGTTTGAATTTTTTATTATTCACCATTAGTATAAGTATAAGAGCTTTCTAAGAATTATTTGTTTAGTAATACGCGACGTTTTAGTTTATGAAATTTTATTAAATTCGTCAAGAGAAAATTCTTCTTCAAAAGGATTTTTGGACCTGTTTAAAGTCTCTCATCAGTTGTGGAAATATACACCAATTCAAGAGAATTGAGGTAAATTCAGTTTACGGTTCACAGCATAGGTCACAAACAGTTAAAAAAGAAGATTTTCTGAATAAAAGAGTTCTTCGAATTTGAAGGCCTTTTGGCATTTTGAAAAAAAAAAGTGAAACTTGTATTTTTGGATTTTATTTAAAAAATTTGATTTGAACATTTTTAATTCGATTAAAATAAATAACTTCCTTTTACAATTATTTTAAAATTAAATTTGTTAGTGTTACCCAATATATAAGAATTGAATAATAAAAAATTAAAAATGTACAGTTATTAATTAAAGGATACGTTATTTTGAATTAATAAATAAATAAACGAAATCCTCCGTGTAATTTTCGATAATATTTAAGCGCCTGTTTAACCATCTAGATGCGTATACAGTGTTAAAAAATTGAGTGTAATCACTTTAAATTTTTTAAAATTATAGTAACCACTTTTCTCCTTTAAAGTCTTAATATATATTATTTCATATTCAGGTACATTTAAAAACCTATAATTCGTAAATAAAATCGTTAAAGTTTGAAAAAATGCATTTATTTCGTTATTTCACCATTTCTTATCAAAAGTGGGTAATTTTTATCACTGAAACATAATGTGAATTACTCAGTCTTTGATCATAAATCAAAGAAAATGTAATTCAATCACAGTTTTATCAACCGAAATTTTTTATGTTTGGAAGTCTGGATATCATTCAGATCTGTAGAATGGGTCAAAGTTTTTTATAGTTTTTTATAGTTACCTATAAATTCGTTTATCTAAGTTTAAAAGTTTTCTCTATTTTAAATTATAATCAAGGATTGAACGAATTGATCTTCGTACACGTTAAGGTATAAGATCTTATTCAACTAAGATGAATAGAAATGCCACCAATGACAGTTATGAAGTTTTTTGATATTTTTCTTTTTTTTTAAATTTGCAAAAATGCATTTATTTAGTTACCTGAATATTTCTTATCAAAAGCAGCTGACTTTTCCACTGAAACATAATGTACATTTCTCATTCTTTGATCATAAATCAAGGAAATTGTAATTTCATCGCAGTTTTATCAATCAATTATTTTCAAGTCTGGGAGTCTGGATGTCATCCAGATCTGTAGAATGCGTCAAAGTTATCAATATTATTTTGTAGTTACCTAGAAATTCATTTACGTATGTTGAAAAGCTTTCTCTATTTTAAATTGTAGTCAATGACTGAACGAATTGTTCTTAGTACACTTTAACATAAAAGATCTTATTGAACAGCTATAAAAACTCTACTGAAAATATATTTTTAACTTTTTAACTTTTTCAGTTTAAACTATTCAACTAAATGGGTTTTAGAGCTACTTTTTTAGTTACCTTTAAATTCATTCCTCTATGTTAAAAAATGTTTTCTATATTTTAAATTATAGCCGAGAACTAAATAAATAGTTTGTAGCATAATTGAACATAAAATATTGGTCTTGTTCAACTAAATATAAGTGATGATTATTACGGAGGTGTTAGCAAACACAAAGGTGTAGTGTTAACATTTTCATTTTCAATATGAAAAGTCCACTTTTCTAACCAAGCAGATTTCATTATATCAGAAATGAATAAATTATTATTATTATTATTATTATTATTATTATTATTATTATTATTATTATTATTATTATTATTATTATTATTATTATTATTATTATTATATGTTTCAGACTCTTATTCGGTGTTTGAAAAATTGAGTGTAATCATTTTAGATTGTTAAAAGCTATAATAATTTCTTTTAAGTAACATTTTAATATGTACTATTTCACATTCAGGTATTTTTAAAAATTTATACTTCGTAAATAAAACTATTGAAATTCGGAAAAAATCATTTATTTCATTATTTTAAGATTTTTTATCAAAAACGGGTGACTTTTATCAGTGAAACATAATGTACATTACTCGTCTTTGATCATAAATCATGGAAAAGGTTATTTCATCACAGTTTTATCAATCAATTACTTTCATTTCCGGGAGTATGGATGTCATCCAGATCGTAGAATGGGTCAAAGTTATTAATATTATTTTGTAGTTATCTAGAGATTCATTCATATGTAGTGTAAAGTTTTCTCTATTTTAAATTATAGTCAATCATTGAACGAATTGACTTTAGTACACTTTAATATAAAAGATGCTATTCAACTATGATAAAAACTCTACTCAAAAAATACTATTTAGTTTTTGAGTTTAAATCATTCAACTAAGTATGGGTTTGGAATTGCTTTTGTAGGTATCTATAAAATCATTCCTCTATATCAAAAAAACTTTTTATATTTTAAATTGTAGTCGATTACTAAATAAATAGTTTGTAGCATAATTTAACATAAAATATTGGTTTTGTTCATCTATGTAAGTGATGATTATTGCGGAGATGTTAGTAAGAATAAAGGCGTAGCGTTAATGTTTTCATTTTCAAAATGAAAAATCCAGTCTTCGAACCAAGCTTATTTGAATGTGTCAGAGATTAATAAATTAATATAATAGTTATTATTATTCTATATTTTAGACACTTATTCAGTGCTTGAAAAATTGAGTGTAATCATTTTAGATTGTTTAAAGCTATACTAATATATTTTTAAGTAAGGTTTTAATATGTACAATTTCACATTCAGGTACTTTTAAATATTTATACATCGTAAATAAAACTATTGAAATTCAGAAAAAATCATTTATTTCATTATTTGAACATTTGTCATCAAAAGCGGTTGCTTCTTATCAGTGAAACATGAAGTACATTAATCAGTGTTTGATAATAAATCAAAGAAAAGCTAATCTCATCGCTGTTTTATCAATCAATTATTTTCATGTCTGGAAGTCTGGATGTCATCCAAATCTGCAGAATGGGTCAAAGTTATGAATATTCTTTTGTAGATATCTAGAAATTCATTCATCTATGTTCTCTATTTTAAATTACTGTCAAGGATCGAATGAATTGCTGTTAGTATACTTTAATATAAAATTTCTCATTCAAATAAGATAAATAATCTTATTCTACTAAATATGGTCCTAGAACTATTTTTGTGTTTACCTATAAATTCATACCTCTATGTTAAAAAGTTTTCTCTATTTTAAATTATTAACGATAACTAAATAAATAGTTTGTAGTATTATTTAACATAAAATATTTTTCTGATTTAAGTATAAGTGATGATTCATACTGAGATTTTAGCAAACGTAAAGGTGTAGCGTTATCGTTTTCATTTTCAAAATGAAAAGTCCAGTATTCGAATCAAGGATATTTAAGTGTCTCAGAAATTAATAAACAATTATTATTATTATTATTATTATTATTATTATTGTTGTTTTATCTTTAAGATGATTATCCTGTTTTAGAAAAATTGAGTGTAATCCCTTTAGTTTGTTTAAAGTTATACTAATACTTTTTATGATACGTTTTAACAAGCAATTTTTCAATTTGAGCTTTAAATAAAAATTTATCCTTCGTAACTGAAGTTATTGAAATATTGAAAAAGAAAATGATTTTATTTCGTTACATGAACATTTCTTATCAAAAACAGCTGATGCTTTTCACTGAAACACTTTACTTTCTCAGTCTTTGGTCATAAATCAAGGATTAACTGGGAATTTATTAATAAAAGAATAATATTAATAAAATGGGTCAAAGTTATTAATATTTTTCTTAAATTACCCAGAAATTCATCCATTTGGGTTAAAAGTTTTTCTATTTTAAATTATATTGTGTGATTGAACGAATTCTGCTTAGTACACCTAAACATATAAGATGTTATTCAACTGTGATAAAAACTCTTTTTCAACTAAGTATGGTTATGTTACAATATAAAACGTTAAAAAAATCTGTTAACATTAATATCATTAAAATAAACACGGAACATATCATCTTCTTGCGCTATTTTTGTTTGTGTATTTACTGAAATTCAAGTAATTGACAAAATAATTTTAATGACAAATTTCTATATAATTTTTGAATGAATAATTTTATAATTGCAAATCATATTATACTTTTAATCCTCTGTGCGTTTCGCATGTAATTTTCCCCTCACTAAGCTCCAGGTTTCACTGCAATATAAACAATATTTAAGGTTATTTATTCCTATAAATGTATTGAATTTTTAATACATTGGAAAATGATTAATAATCTTAAGGATTACAGTCATATTTGTAATTAAGTTTTTTTTATAATGTTGAAAGTAACATGCATTCATAGCATAGCATTTTTAAAAAATGCAGAGAAAACAGCATTGCAATTTTACTCTTTCGCAACACGATATAAGGGTCAAATTAAAAAATAAATTTCTTGAAAATAAAATGTTACTAATCTTATAAAATGTTACTAATCTTATCTAGATACCTATATTAATGTGTGTAAGTTCGATGATTTTTTAAATTGAAATATTGCTGGGTTTAAAAATATAACACACTTTTTTGTAGTTTGAATGAAACTTGGGTGATACTTGGATGAAGCATTTTTAAAAATAACTTTTTGAAATAAATAACGACTGCTAGAGAATATCTATAAGCTTCACTTTAATTTTATAAAATTATTTAAAATCTTACTTCGGAAAAATAAACTAGATTAACTAACGAATAATTATAAACTTGACTGTGTTAGATTTTACTCATTATTTTCATGATTATTTATTTGATTTTATAAAACATCGGAAATTAAATAATGCCCTAGCATACATTTTATGCAAAAAATTATGCGAGCAAAACTACATGCTTCTGAACTAACAATGCTGCAATTTAGGCCTTGCATTCTTCCATTGTTCGAAAAGATCTAGCAATAATCTTATTACTATCGTAGAAACATAATGTCTTTAATTCAGACTTTAGTCACAACTTAAATAGTAATGTGAAAAAAAGCACTTTTTTGTATCTTGAATGAAGCTTGGATGACGCTTGAATGAAGCTTGGATAATACTTGGAGGAATCATTTTTAAAAATTAACTGTTTGAAATAAATAGCGGCAGTTAGTGAACATTTGTACAATTCACTTTAATTTCATAAAATGATTTTAAATCTTTCTTCAGAAAGTTAAATTTAACTAACTAATGAATAATAATGAATTTGATAATCTAAGATTTTATACATTTTCACAATACTTTATTTAATTTTATTAAACTTCAGCAATTAGAAAAAACCATAGAATACATTTTATGCAACAAATTATGCGAGTCAAAATATATGCTTCGTAACTAACAATGCTTCAATTTAGGTAACAACATTCTTTCATTGTTCGAAAAGATCTTCTCGAAATAATCCTCTCGTAGAAACATAATGTCATCTATTCAGACTTTGTTCATAACTTAAAGAAAAGGTAACTTTACAGTTTTCTGAATCGATTATTTTCATGTCTAGGATTCTGGCTGACATCCAGTCTTTAGAATAAGTCTAATTTATTAATGGTCCTACGTTGCTACCTACAAAATCTCTCATCCGTGAAGAAAGTTCTTTCACTGCATTAATTCATATAAATTACATTAATTGAAATTATTTTTATTAGTATAATGTCTAATAAAAATATATATTTCTGACTTAAACAGGTTTTATTATGAAATTTGTTAAAATTGGTGATTTTGTAGAAAAGTACCATAAAAAAGTTTTATTTGAAAGGAAATTTATTATTACAGACATTACTGTCAATAATAATAATAATAATTAAAAAAAATAAATGTACGAAATACAAGATATTTTAAGGTTAGCTATTATAAATGCTGAAATTAAGGGAAAAAAAAGATCTAAACAATAAGATATTTAAAGTAATATAAATTTCTGCTGAGTTTTGTTGATGTATATTTTAACGCTTGAATTATCTTCCCTCCCCACACTTCCTCTTAATCTTCCTACCCTGTTGAAAAAAAAGTTACGTTTTACCTGAATGGGCCGATTAGACCCAGTTTACTTGTTTTTATTTATTCTACCTCAAAACAAGTATTTTTAACTAGCTTTATTTTAGATATTTTTTTTGTGTTCAGTATTAGAGACCAACATATTTTATAACCCCCCCCTCCCACTTTAACTGCACCCCTCCCCCTCTTCCTTGCAATGCCTTGTTTGTATAAGCAATAATTTGGAAAATAATAATAAAAAATGTACAGTAGAAATTTGTTTTATTTCCATTGTTTTGATACATTTTTTATGATAAACAAGATTTACAGTACACATTTACATGCTCCTGGCAAAGAAAAGATAAGCACAAAGTACATCTAGTCTGCGTTTTCGATCTCTGTTTGGACCACATTCGTTACATCTTCCACGTTTAGCTGAACTAATACTTTCTTTTTTTTCACCTGCTGCGGTAGCCAATTGCTTCTTTATGGTTACTCGGATATTTTGTTTCATCCTAATATCTCTGTGAGGTTCGGTCAGCTGTTTCCCAAGTTCCTTTAGAAAAAGCCGCCTTTTGTACAGTTTGTTTTACATGCTATAAGAAGGATTTACATGCATAAAAACAACAAATGCATTTATTGCAGCTAGATCAATTAATTTGTAAAATAAACACACAGGCCATCGCTTAGTGCCCCTTTTGCATGTATATGCAGCAGCTAATTTATCAGTAGTAGCTACTCCACCTTTAGTTTCAATATAATATAAAATTATTTCCGGTTTCTTTTCTTTCTCCATTTGAAATTTTGGCCTCATGATGCATAGTTGAAAGGAGGATTACCGATTTTTTTTTCGGCACATATGAGACAAGTGTCATATCTTTTAGAAACCCGAATAATGAAGAAAATACAGGGTGGTCATAAAAAAAAAAACTTTACCGATATATGCAGCTCTAGCGGCCAGTCCGCTCAACCGATCAAAATGAAATTTCAGATATAGCTATTCAGAGGTATGAGCTCGAGATTCTGCGAACGACAACAAAATGGCTCTCACAGTTACGGTTATACTTACAGAAACTCGAAAATTTCAATGGCAACACCCATTTTTTCATCGCAAAATGCTCAGCGCATGCGAAAACCCTAAAGAGCGTTGGAACCGTACGTTTATCGCAAGAAACGGACATGTTATGCACGCACAAAAAACCGTTCTGGGAATCCTCGCCCCTAAAGAAAAAACTTGATTGGGGCGCAAGGAGGAAATTTGCATATGACGCAGAGTCAGGACACTAATCTCTGATTGCAATACAGATCGGAGAAACTAAAACTTTTATTTTGATTAAACATTTTCCACAATGGCATGGAACATGGCATTTCCACAATGACATCGAAAAATCTAATTGTTTTCCATGCATTAATATGCGATAAGTGATATGGGTCGATTAGACCCATTCAGGTAAAATGTGACTTTTTTTATTTTGGCTAAAAAAAATAATTTCGGAAGTCTGAAAAAATTATAAACTGAAGATATTTATCTGTTTGAGGAATACTTAAAATATAAGAGCTCTTAGTTAAAACCCGACGGAGCTATTATGAAATAAATAATAGAAATGGGTCGATTAGATTCATTCAGGGTAGAAAGGTTAAAAAAGAAAAAAAAAATCTTCAACAAAAGACATCATACAAAATGCCGCAATTGAATTCATTAGTTTTTATTCAATAATCTTTTAATATATTTCTAGTTTTTTTTTACGAAATTACAGCTAAAAATACACTGTGTATTTACTATTTAAATTTCATCCCAATCAGCTATGATTACTGCATTTAAACTAAGCCCTTTTTAGGTGCGTTCGTAATTATGTAAATACGTATAACCTATAGTGATCGTTTTGTCCGTCCGTCCGTCTGTCCGTCCGCATATAACGACGCAAAAACTACCCAACCGAATCGTTTGAAATTTAAAATACATAATTATTACATAATTTTGTCGAGTCATTTCAAATTTTATGAAAATCGGATGCATAGATCAATTACAGGGGCAATCAAAAGTATTCCGTTACATTACGGTAAATGGGGAAAAAGTTTTAAATGCATTTTAATCGTTTGAAATTTAAAATACATAGTTATTACATAATTTTGTCGAGTTTTTTCAAATTTTTTGATAAACGGGTGCATAGATCAATTACAGGGGCAATCAAAAGTTTTCAATTACATTGAGGTCAATGGGGGGAAAGTTTCAAATGTATTTTATACGTTTGAAATTTAAAATACATAGTTATTCCATAATTTTGTCGAGTTGTTTCAAATTTTATGAAAATCAAATGCATAGATCAATTACAGAGACAATCAAAAGTATTCCGTTACATTATGGTCAATGGGGGAAAAATGTTTCAAATGCATTTTAATGGTGTTGCATTCATTCGAACTTAATAAAATTTATATGCAACTATAAAGTACATATATAATATACATTTTACATAATTTGTGATGCAAAGAACATTTCTTATTGATTTACAAGGCTACACAAAAGTATTCTATTACATAATGTTATAACGAAAACATTGTTTGAGGAGCGTTTTAATTGTAACTTGCTATTTGCAATTTTATGAGATTGATATATGAGAGTAATATTTTTAAAACTTCGTTATCGTACGAACGCACCTCGTTTGCTACGCTTCACGTGCAATTTCCAACTTGTTTCTTCTAGGTATCATTGAAATCGTCTGGTAGATACAAAGTTAAACTATAAATAACAGTATTAAAAACCTGTTTTAAATTTTTCATTATTAATAAAACTTAATTAAATTATGAAGCATAGCTGTAAAAATTTAAAATTGTATTGTATATTGATTGGTGCGCAGACGACAAGAGATGTAAAATGAAGTGAAAATATAATACAATCTGGTTATAAAAGGAGTTTGATGTAATCTTTTTACTTGAAAGCTATATCTGTAATTTATACACTGTAATAATATGGATTGTCTGTAAACTTCCTGTTTTTATGCTGTTATTGTTGTGTGAAAGTAATATGTTTTTGTCTAAACACTGAAATTTAAACGTGCTTATTGATCAATGTGTGTTTTAATAAACATTGTAAATCGATAGAATAGTAAAAATGTTTATCGTTGTCACATAATCCAAGGCTAACTTATAGATGCATAATGACTTTCCATAACTTGATTTATTAGAGAGAAATTGCAGACACATAGATATTGACCGGATTAGCTCACTGGATGCAGCGAAAACCTCGAATGTTGTAGTCCTGGGATTGACTCAGGGCTTTGGCTGACTTTTCACTCCGTTTGGATTTATTGTATGCTTGTATGTTAGGGTGGTGCGAAAAAACAAAAGTTATTATATCCGAATCGCTATAGTGCGGAAAAGTTGCGATTGGTAAATACAAGAAAAACAAAAAAAGAATTTTTTGAATCGGACTTAATTTTCCAATGGCGCAAAAAGCTTAAAAATTCGAAAAAATTCAAAATTTCAATTTTTTTCACTTTTTTTAATAAATGGTATATAAAAATACTTTTTATCGCTATAGTGAAAAATATGTGCCGATTGTACTATTTAATAACAGTAATTTTAAAATAACATATTTAGAGAATATTTTCCGATCGCGCAAGCTCAATGAAAATCGGGAAATTTTCAATTTCGAGGGATTTTTATAAAATAAGAAATATGTGATTTGAGTTTAGTTGGCATTTCAATGTTAACATTTTCATAGCTTGTGTAGCACTTTGTTTGTTTAAATATTTTCAAATGTCTAAACAAATCAGAACTCACCATGGGAAGGCCGATGCAGTTCGAGCTCCATCCACAACCTTCCCTCCATGCAGCCAATGAGGGTATTTTTATTTACATTACTTAAATACATAATTTGTTTTTTTACCTATTTAAGTATGACTTTTAGACGCAACTTTGTACTTCAATTTGATTGTAAAATCGGTATCATGGACCTCGATTTTAGAGCGGCCCTAATGAATCCATCTCCATATTGGGGGTCTACATAACTTAACTAATGATTCCATTACCAATTTGACGCACCGCTCAACAGCTTTCGTGTGGCAGGAAAAATTCTTTAACATCCCAATCTGGGATATCCCCTGATTAGACGAAGGAATGAAGTACTTCATTGGTTATTCTATGTAAAACAGGTGGCGATGATAATTTTACATTACTCCAATCAATTAATTTCGTATAATCTGCCGCATCGAAGTTTAAAGTAGTAGGATGACGTTTCTGATACTTTTAGCATTAGAAAAAAGATTGTCTGGCTTTTAACAATCTTCTTAGTCTTAGATCTCTTATGTGCTTCATTTTATTAAAGACCATTGCCATCAGTAGGTTTGCATTGGGTGAGCAAAAATAAGTTTTGTTCGATTACAGAGAGTACCACTTTCTTTGGGTCGTCAGGCAAATTTTAAGATGTATCTATTGCTCGGTATATGATGAATATGTCAATCTATAATGTACTAATGCAGTCTATTTCAAACCAAACTAAAATGTAAGATTTCAAAATAACTGTAATTATGGATTTTAAGGTGTCCTATTGATTGTTCAAGCTATTATAAAATCGTAGGACTCTGTTTTGACAAATGAGCCATTGGAATATGAAATAGGGCCAGGGTCACGCTTTGAGAAGTCGAATGAACAGTTGCCGCTTCTAATTGTTTGACTTACGTCAAACAGATATCTTTAGTCCTTACTCAACATTTGTCAGTCCTCTTCTGGAATTTCTCATTCAATTTTTGAAAATGAGAGATTTTCACTACCAATGAGATTCTTTCAAATTGGTTCACTGAATGATCTTGAGCCAGTGGTTTCTCCACCCAAATGTTAAAAAAATGGCAAAGAGGTAATGAAACAAAATGGAATAAACAAATAACCCACTGCAGTGGTTGTCCAGTATGCACTTCAAGCTGTCTGATAGCACCACCTTCCCACTTTCCCATCTCTTCCTGCCACCGTCCACTTCCACAGTGCGCTGTTTCGTATCAGTGAGAATATTAGCAAATTACTTTTTTTAATAAGGGTGTTGTATTATTTTAATTACATAAGCGAAGTGGATACGGATACGCATATGTTGGTGACCAAGAAAATTAATAGATAATATTTTCATCGTTCCTAAATGAAGTCATGTAAGAGACTTTCAGCCAAATATTCTTCCAGCACACGAGGATGTTCTTCGATGCTGCTTTAAGATGAGGTTTCTATTAGCTATTTATTTCTATCAACCTTTTTTATAAAGTTTGGCTTTTCCTTGTCTCGAATGTAAGATTTCATTAGTTTACAAAACTTTTAGTAGTAGGCATTGATTATCTGAAAGATCCTATAATTAAAAACTGTTGGGATCGACGCCTTCTCATAAATGTATTTTTTTTATACCACTGCATTGCTGACAGAGGATAAACTCACTTTAATGTTGTTGAAATTACTTGCTAATAGAAGCTTCTCTTCAAAGAACATTCTCGAATGTTGAAAGAATACTTGTGAGAAAATCTCTTGGTTGACTGAATATACGACAATAAAAAGATTATCTAGTAATTTTCTTGGCCACCGACGTACACTGTAAAAAAAATCAAGAGGTTACTAAAAAATTTTTTGTAAATTTGTATTTCACAAAATATTTTAGTAACCATTACAAACATTTTGCAAGTGAAACAAACACTCCTTTTGTAAACTGAACAAAAGAATTTTTTGTATATGTAACTTAAAAAACTTTTTTGCATGAGTCACCAAGTAAATTTTAGTAATAACTTCAAAAATAATTTTTGTAACCATTACGTGTGCCCGAAGGGCAGGAGCTTCCTTCGAGCTGTATCCAATGGGTAAGAAGACAGACTTCTGAAGCGGAAGATTTTCGGCAAAGCCGCAATAGATGGCAGCGCCAAACATTGCTACCTGCTCTATATTGTCATGTTTCTAAAGGAGAGGGAAAACCTAGAGATCATTACCCATGTAACTACTACAACAGGATATTCATAATCCCTTTGCTTAACGAGCATACTTTCGGTGTATATTTGGTGGCGTCCAGCATTGAACCCGGGTACTTTCAGCCTGGAGTTCGATGCTATGACCACTAAGCTATCACGGCCACACCATGTGAGTTTTAGTAATAGCTATTAAAAATGTAAAACTATTAACTCTATTTGTTGCTAGCTTTTTTCTAGTAATTCTTACAGATTCCTTGTAACCGAGTAAGAATACAATAAAATTTTTAGTAATAACAAGGATCACAAATTTTTTAGTAGATTGACCCTTTTTTTTACAGTGTATACGTACCCGTATCCATGTCTCTTGTTAATGTAATTAAAATAATATAGTACACCCAATTAACAAACAAAATTCACTAACGGGTTCACTGATACGAAATGGCGCGCTGTAGAAGTAGTGAGGGGGTAGTAAGTGGATGCTCGCGCGTGCGGCGACTTTCAGTGGTATTTCGAAACGTTGCTAACATGAGTTGCGAGAACTACTAAACTTTTACGCTCTGCAGTGGTTTCGTCGTGGTAAGATTTACGTTGTTCAAAAATGATATAATATTTTCAACAGCATTAATTTACATTTAAATTTTAACAAGTGACCGCAAACTGAATTTATTTAATTGTTTTCTTAATGCATTAAAATGACTGAAAATTGAATTTTCCCGTTTTTTATTGAGTATGCGTGAGCGAAAAATATTCTCTAAACGCAATTAATTTTATTATTATTATTAAACAGTACAATATGCAAATATTTTTTACTATAGCGATAAAAAGTATATCTATATAACATTTTTGTAAAAATTCTGGAAAATCGGAGATTTTCAATTTTTTTGAATTTTTAGGCAGTTTGCGTGATCGGAAAATAAAGTCCGATTTGGAAAATTCTATTTTTTTTTCTTATATTTACCAATCGCAACTTTTCAGCACTATAGCGATTCGGAAATAATAACTTTTGTTTTTTTGCACCACCCTAATATATGTATAATATAAGTATTTACTTTTAAAAGGAATATTGGTTTCAAAGAAAATAATACTTACAAAACGGATTGATAATTATAAAGAAGTTTAATTCTCATGGATAAAATAAGGTATCTTTTATAAATTTATTATTGAGAAGAGATTTGTTTAAACTTTGTTAGTTTGAATTTTGTTTTACTCTTATCTTTAAAATAAATACCAAGTAAAACAATAACAATTTACTATCATATTTACTTCTACGGACTAGTTATGCTTTATGTCCCTATGTAATTATTTCTTCAAAAAATGAACTATATATTCTGATGTATTACTTGAGCTAATGTATAACACGCATCACTAATTTGAAAACACATATATACATATATATATATTATTTTTGGCATTTATTGCTGCATAATATGCATCAAGTTTTCCTTACGAAAAGGAATCAGAAATAAGATATAACCCCCCCCCCCCACACACACACACACACACAAACCCTCTAATAATATGTATTTTCTTTCCGACATTCAACCGTCAAGCTCCACTGAATTCCTATTATTTGGAATGTTTACTATCTCGACATCCAAATATATTTTTTTAAAAAAGTCCTGTCTGCTATGAGCTGAAACTTCCTTACTTCTCTGTTTGTGCGAGTATACAGGTCTTTTCTGGAAACATTAAGAAGCATTAAGAAAACCAGAAAATATGTTTGTTTAGGAAATATTCAGATACCTTAAGATAGACTCTGCATTTAAAAAAATAAGGAATCTAATGCAGATTTGGAAGCAAGGTGGACTGATTTTTTTAGTTCAACCATGTTTCAATACAAACAATCCTTTAAGTGAAAGTGATACAATGTGAACACGAAAAAATATATATTAAAAATTTCTTTCTTTATATTCATGTATATAAATGTATTTAAATATAACTCTAAAAACATGAAAATATTCTTATGATTCTTCTTATGATTTGGTCACAACCAATTTAGTTTCGGAGTATAACCCGCACATGGAAAAATGAATGAATTTCTCATAGTAAAAAGTTCGTATTATTTGCCGAGATATACGGCAGTAGTTTTCTGAATGGGGAAATTATTAGAACGATTATTACACATCTTAATAATTGAAAAACAGAGAATTAAAATTTGAAAGAATAAATAGAGATTAAATATAAAATAATATTTTACATAATAAATTTATTTAATGTTCATAAACATTTACATTTGTCTGAATTGCAACTTTAACTCTATTTCAGCAATTTCAGAGCAAAATAAAAATCGATGCTTTTGTAACTCACAAAAAAACGATGTAATTTATGAAATTGCATATATTCGTTGATACAAAATTTCTCATCCGAAGTAATCAATTTTGACGGTTATAATATAATGTTCCTAACTAAAACTTTGATCATAATTTCAAGAAAAGGTAATTTTACTCACAGTTTTCTGAATCGTTTGTTTCCATGTCTGGTAATCTGGCTTAAATCCAGCTCTAAGAATGGCTTAAAGTCATTAAAGATCTTTTGAAGTTGCTAATAAATGTGAAAGAATAAATATAGATGAAATAAAAACAAATTCATTTTACATAATAAATTTATTTAATGTTCGAGAATATTTACAGTTGACTGAATTGCTTGTTAAACTCTATTGCTGATATATCAGAGCAAAATAAAAATCGATGCTTTTGTAACTCACAATGATGCAATTCGTGAGATTGCATATGTTCGTTGATACAAAAATTCTCATCCGAAGTAATCAATTTTGACTATTATAATATAATGTTCCTAACTAAAACTTTGATCATAATTTCAAGAAAAGGCAATTTTACTCACAATTTTCTGAATCGTTTGTTTCCATGTCTGGTAATCTGGCTGATATTTAGATCTAAGAATTGCCCAAAGTTATTAAAGTTCTTTTGAAGTTACTTGAAAATTATCTCACCAGGGTTGAAAACTATTTCGCTGTTTTAATTGATATTGCACAGTTTAACTCATTGTATGATTTAACAGCAAGTATGCTTTTGAAATTAACTAGGCATAGTTATGAGAAATTGTTTCTATTAAAAGTCAAAAAATGAGACAAAAATATTGTTTTTTGTTATCTTTCATATTATTTCAGGTAAATATGTGAAACTATTTTTGCTAAATTATTTCAATGCTGTAATTACTGACATAGTAAAAAGAAAAACTAGACACTTGAAATGCATACTGTATTTCCGTACTTCATTAAGATTTAAATTTTTTAATGGATATTAATGGAAATATTATATGAAAATACTGCAAATACTGTTTTGAAAAGGTATACAGTGAAATGCAGTTATACGTTTTGTCTGGTACCGGATATAAAAAGAAAGATACATAAATACATACATATATATATATATATATATATTTAAATAAGACTGATATATTAAACTCAAATCGCACACCATATATAATTAACTAAAGAAATATATAAAATATAAAAATATAATTAAAAGCAAAAACTCACGAACATCTACACCGCTAAACAAACTTGAAAAACCACTACGTGAACAATAACTAATCCATAAATTATAAACTGATCCAACAAATAACAACTCATAAATAACTTAAACAAGAAACTCGAAAAGTAACAAACATGGAGACGGGCGCATGGCTAATGACATGCACTGCTGGGTTAAATCTGATTTTATGCATGCAACATTCCCCATGCCCGTCACAACCATAAATGAATTTTAACTAAAAGCAATCCATACTAAAAATAAACTATCGACCAGCAATAACCTTCAAATGATCCTTAAACTAAAACATTAAACTTGTCGAACTATCAAATCCATTCAATAATGATTTCAGTTCATTTCGACGACTACTGCCCCTAACAAAATCATTAATAATATTTTTCATAAAGTTCCGAGGGTAATCTTGTTCAGAACCCAGTCTGTACCATTCCACAATGTCATTAATCGCATCTCCAATTTCTGAACTCAACCTATCAATACGAATTAAACCATTTCTGAAAATATTTCTTTTTACCGAGACATGTACGCATGAATTGAAATTCATTAACTTTAAAGTTCGGAAACTAAAAGTGTTCCGTTTATCAAATATCTTTGTAACCAATTTTTTACGCTCTAAAATTAAGTTTACATCCAAAAAATCAATATTTCTGCAATCCAGTGAGGAGGGCTCTAATTTCAATGTTGTAGGGTAATATAAGAAATCTAAAATTATATTATCGTTATTTAATTTAAAATTAAAACATCATCAATGTATCTATAACACAAAATATTTTTATTTAAGTTATTGTTACGTTCATATAAATATAGGTATATGTCAGCTATAATAGAACTACAACTCCCCCCCATTGGAATGCCACGAATTTGTCTAAACGTTTTTTTACCGTCGTAAAGGTAATTTTCTTCTACAACAAATTTAAATAAATTCAAAAATAAATCGATATCAGTTTCTGATTTACACTCAGTAACATAAAATTTCACAATTTTCTCTTTTAAATCCGTTAAATCTATATTATTGTATAGGTCTGCGAAGTCATATGCATACAGACCTGTAATGTTTTTTATATTTTTCAGCTTATCCAATAAGATGTAGCTATTTTTTATAATAAATGTTGATTCCCTACCAGTCACTATATATATATATATATATATATATATATATATATATATATATATATCACAACAAACTAGTGTTTGCTTCATGTGAAATTTAGGTTTTCGAGAATAAAAGAGATCTCGAGAATAAAAATTTGTTTTAATGAAATTAATATTTATACAACAGATCGAAAATTAGAAAGACGTTTATAATTAAAAAACAAGGTGAACTTATTTTAAAAAAATTGAATATTTTGAAGAGATTCTTCTTAACGAATTTACGATAAATTTGATTTTACTGATGTCCGTAGAATGAATATTAAGGTAAACTAATACTAATTTAAAATTCTTATTTTTTTTATCTTTTTATGTCATATTCTTTTAAACATTTCATAAAAAAATAAAACAAATGAATACTGTTAGTAATGGATGAAATTACAAAAATAATTACAATGCATTTTCATGTTTGACAAAATAGAGGAGTACAACAATGAACAAATCAATACGGGCTAAAAGTAGATTTAGATTAAATCATTTATTTATTAAATGTTTGGGAACATTTTCATTTGATAATGTTTGGACTTTAATTTTATTAGAGCAATCTCAGAGCCATATAAAAATTTATGCTGCGTAACACACAATCAGTTTTCTCTCTGACATTTGACCAACGTTAGTAATTTGGCTAATAAAAAAAATCCCTAAATAAATAATCCCTGTCGGCTGGGCCTATAGGCGGAGGTAGATTTTGAAGGGTGCTCATTTCAACAAAAAAAAATATATGATTAGAGATAAACCCAGTTTAATAACATCATTTGGACGTTTATGAAAAAAATTTAATTTCATTTTTCTGCAAAAACTGGTTTTATCAGAATCATCTTAATAAAAATTCAGCTCAAATGCCCATTTTGACAACATATTTTGAAATAAATTCTGAATTTATTAAAAAATCGACCAAAACAATACATTATACAGTTCCTAAATAACAAAAAACTGTCAGTTGAATGCATTTGAGAAAAAAATTGGATTTAAAAATGAGTCATAAAATAACCGATTTCTTGTTAGAATACATCCTTAATTCTTTAATCATGATTGCTTCGGAAAATTTTGTGCGAAATACTCACTTTGACAGCATTTTAAAAAATATATTATATCTTTATCAAATAATTGGCCAATGCGTCACAGTATATAGTTCCTAAATAAGAGGATCTGTAAATTGGATGCGTTTGCGAGCGAAAATGGATTTTAAAACAGTCATAAAAAACTCAATTTGCTATGTGAAAACTTCCTTAAATTTTCAAATCACGAAGACTTCGGGAAATTCTGTTCAAAATACCCTTTTTGGTAGCCTTTTTCGAAATATATTCTGTCTTTATCAAAAAACCGATCAATGCATCACATTATATAGTTCCTAAATAAGAGGATCTGTAAATTGGATGCATTTGAGAACAAAAATGGATTTAAAAACGAGTCAGAAAAAAACGCAATTTCTTATTTGAATACTTCCTTAAATTTGTCCCGATGACTTTGGGAAATTCTGTTAAAAATACCCTTTTTGGTAGCCTTTTTTTAAAATATATTCTATCTTTATCAGAAAATTGACCAATGTTTCACATAATATAGTTCCTAATAAGAGGACATTTTATACAGTTTCTAAATAAGAGGATCTACCATTTGGATGCATTTAAAATCAAAAATGAATTTAAAAACGAGTCAGAATATAAGCAGTTTGGATTTGAGGTTTTTTCTCCAACTCCTATTTTTCTTTAATTTCTTTTTGCTATACGAATTGGTCCTATGAAAAACTTGTCAATATAAAAGTTGTAGATATTTTTGAGAAGATGTAAAATAAATTTAATCAGATTTGATATCTTAAAAATTGAAGGAGTTATGGATTTTTCTCTTCTTTCACCGCTCTTTTTCTTTTCGTTTTTAATTTTTTTCATCGGTAAAAATTGGTCCTATCAAAAACTTGTAAATACAAAAGTTTTAGATAATTTTAAGGACATTTACAAAAAATTTAGTTGACATGATATCTTGAAAATTGAGGATGTTATGAATTTTTTTCTCTCAAAACCCTTGTTTTTTTTGCCCCTTGAGCCCATTTCTAAATTTATCAAAAATCTGTCATGCATAAACTTTTGGCCCATTTTTAATAAGTAATATAAACTTTAAACCGATTCGATATCTTTTTTAATTAAAAAGTTATGGCGTTTTTTTTGTTTTCACTAAAACGCCCCCTATTCCGACCCCCTTGGTCCGATTTCGCCCATTAACGAACTTAGCCGAGATTTTATATTCTTTGATTTTACGTACCAGTTTGGTGGAGATTGGTGAAGAATTATAGAAGTTATCGTGTCCATAAAAAAGTGAGATATATAGATAGATAGATAGATATACATATATATAAACTGGTGCGATTGCAAAAAGTGAGATATGTAAATATATATATATATATATATATATATATATATATATATAAACTGGTGCGGTTGCAATAGGTAGTATTTCATACGAAATCTACCTAAAACAGTTCTAGCAAATTAGATTCGCCGTGTACACACACACACACACACAAAACATTAATCCTTTAATGTACCTCTTTTTCTGTTTCTAAACTAATCTAAGTTAACTGCGACAGTGACTGTTATTGATCTAATTTCAACTATCCGCTACATATGTATTAAAAATATGTATATATTAAAAATATGCATTTATGCGTACACTATCTACCAATAATTATTTGCACATTTTGATTTTTTGTCAAATAAGTAAAAAATGTACTCGTCGGATTCTTCTGAAACTTCAGGATTAGACAGATTATATTTCACCTCATACTTATCAACATCCATTTGATAAGCAGAGCAATTAGGGGGACGACAAAAAATCAAAGAATAATAGAAATATTTAGTATCACCCTGTAAATGAAAATGCACGAAACGATTTATCGCTGCCGAATATAAATATGTGGATACTTTACAACAAGTGCACTGATTTTTGAAATAATAGCATGTATATTCATGGAGAAAGAGCGATTTTTTTGAAAAATTCAAAAAATTCTGGTACGTTTTTTGTTTACATCATGCAGGGTTTTTGACCAAATTTAACACGAATTTCCGAAAGATTGGCAAAATGTAGTAGAAAAGATATAGCACAATTGAAATATAGATATATTAAATATTTTATGAAATATGAGTAGTTGTATGAAATAATTTTTATCTGCACATGCGCAAACGATAAAAAAGATTTTTTTTACATCATTTAATAATCAATTCTATGGAGTAACTCGTAAAAAAATCCAATCAAATATCGTGAAAATTAAAAATATTATCATTATTATAGTAAGCTTTTTTTACTTTGCTCTCTTAAAACAGCTCTATGATAAGGGATTCTCCACAAATTGACATTATTTTTTATTAAGTGACTTTTAGGAAAAAATTAGTATTTAATGAATACAATATACACTATCTACCAAAAAGTATTTGTACACTTTCAGTTTTTGACATTTTGTCAAATATTTAAAAATATACTGGTCGGATTCTTCTGGAACTTCAGAAATATAAAGATTATGTTTCACTTTATGTTTATTTACATTCATTTGTTAAGCGGGTAATTAGGGGGCCGGCAAAAAAACAAAGAATAATAGAAATATTTGGGATCGCCCTATACATGAAAATGCACAAAACGACTTATCGCTTTAGAATACAAATATATGAGTACAGTAGAATATGTACACTAATTTTTGTGAGAATAGCATGTATATTTATGGCGATAGAGCGATTTTTTTGAAAAATTCAAAAAATTCTGGTATGTTTTTTGTTTATATCATGCTGGGTTTTTGACCAAATTTAACGCAAATTTCAGAAAAATTGGCAAAATGCAGTAGAAAAAATGTAGCGCAATTGGAATATAAATATATTAAATATTTTATGAAATATGAGTAGTTGTATAAAATAATTTTTATCTGCGCATTCGCGAACTAGAAAAACATTTTTTTTACATCATTTAATAGTCAATTCTATGGAGTGACTTATAAAAAAAAATCCAATCAAATATCGTGAAAATTCAAAAAGATATCATTATTTTAGTGCGATGTTTTTACTCTGCTCTCTAAAAACGGCTGAATCTTAAGGGATTCTCCACAAATTGACATTTTTTAATAACTGACTTTAAAAAAAAACTAGTATTGAATTAATACAATATCTAATACAATATTTCTGCTTATAAGTACTTGTCAATTGTGATAGAAAAGAAAAAGAGCTTTATTCACATTCAGGGTCAAAACTAAGAGAGGGTTGGGGGAAAAAGGGCATGTGCCCCGGGCGCTAGGATGAAAGTGTCCCAAATGTACATTTTGTTTGGCGATTTTTTCCATGTCTATGTTTAGCATGATATTGTCAAAATTGTCCCATTCAAAGCATTTCTCCTATACCAAAGCATAGAAGAATCTAATGATGATGGCATAAAGATTCCGCATAAAGCATAAAGCAGATTTTTTTTTTCGTTTTGATACGGTTTCACGATTTTAATGTATAATTTTTTTTAAACAAAGCAGACTACTTTAATCAATATTACATATTTTAAGTTTTAAAATAAGTCGGCTATTAATAAATTAAAAAATTTTTCTTTGCAAATACTTTTGCAGATGCTTTGCAAAGAAGAAAAGGGAGGGGGGGGGGAATTCACCAAAATTCATTGGGCCAAAACTATGAGAGGGTGGGGGGGAGAAGGGCATGTGCTCCGGGCGCTAGGATGAAAGTGTTCCAAATGTATCTTTCGTTTGGCGATTTTTTTCATGGCTATGATTAGCATAATATTGTTAAAATTATTATATCTGGGCTATGCTAAAGCATAAAAAAATCTAATGATGATGGCTTTAGGTCCCTGCCCCTACCCGCGAAGATGCTCACGAGCTAATGCTATTCCTATGGGGATGCATTTTTCTAACACTTTTGCATTTGGACATTTTTAAATAATATGCTTTGCATTGGATAGCGGAAGTCCTTTTCAAGATCGCTCCGTGATTACTTTTTCAATTTTGGCGTAGATATTTTTATAATGTTTCTTTCACTTCAAAAAGCGGTTCTGAAAGTGAAACTAACTTTATAAAAAATATCTATGACTCAAATCGAAAAAGTAGTCAAGGAGCGATTTTAAGAGGGACTTCCGCTATCCAATGCAAAAAAAAAAAAAAAAAAAAAAAAAAAAAAAAAAAAAAAAATGACAATTTTAAAATGCGAAAGAGTTATTAGAAAAATGCCTCCCCACAGGAATAGCATTAGCTCAGCAGTGTCTTCGCGGGCAGGGAGAAGGGCCTTAAAGATCCTGTTGAAAGTAGAATTTTTTTGATTCGGTTTAAAGTGTCAAATTGGAGTATTTTAATAAAGCAGAATACGTTATTTTATATTACATATTTTAAGTTTTAAAATAAGTCGGCTATTAATAAATTGGAGACATTTTCTTTGTAAATATGCTTTGCGAAGGAGGGGAAAGGGGTACCTTCAAAATCCACGTTTGCCTCGGGAAAAAAAGACTGGTTTTGGCCCTGTTCACATTTAATAATTTGTAGATCCTCCTCGAGAGGCAATTACAGCTGCGACTCTCCTGGGCATTCTCTCAACTAGTCCTTGTATTACATTTAATGGTATTTTATTCCACTCTGTTTGCACAAGGCAGGTAAGCTCTTTTACTGATTTTGGGCGTGTGTCACCCGCCTTAATTCGACGATCCAACTCGTCCCAGAGGTTCTCTATTGGGTTCAGGTCTGGGCTCTGGGCAGGCCACTCGAGTCGATGCACTCCATTATCAGCATACCAATCCATGCTGGACCTCGCTACATGGTAGCTTGCGTTGTCATCCTGGAAATAACATGGGTCCAATCCATAGTATTGCCACAACGTAGGAAGTACACTGTTGTCCAGTATATTACAGTAGGCATCGGCATTGAGCTTACCATGAATTGGGACCAAGGGTCCTAGTCCGAACCAGGAAAAACAACCCCAGAACATAATTCCCCTCCGCCAAATTTAACTGCGGGCACAATACATTCTGGTAGGAGGCGTTCTCCAGGCAGACGCCAGACCCATACCCTACCATCAGAACGGTAGAGGGTGAACCTTGATTCATCACTCCAGAGAACCTGTTTCCATTGCTGTACAGTTCATTGCTGGCGTGTTTTGCACCAACTTAACCAAGTTGCGCGGTTGGACTTGGTGATTAAAGCCTTATGGGCGGCAGCACGGCCATAAAAATTAAGCAGATGAGCTTCCTTACGGATGGTATTCATGGAAACAATACATCCTGAAGCTTGTTGAAATTCTTGGCGTATGTGTAACATTGGTTGGTTGCGGTTCTTCCGAATTTCTCTAGACAGAACCCGTCGGTCTCTATCTCCCAGTTTCGTCGGTCTGCCTACTCTGGCCACATTCTGACAATCACCATTCAGCTTCCATTTTCTAATCACATAAGCCACAGTCGTTTTGGGGTAATTAAGCTCGCTAGATATGTCGATTAAAGATCGGCCATTTCGGTGGTACCCGATGATCACACCTTTCTCAAAATCAGACAGCTCTGTTCTTCTTGGCATCATGCATGCGATTGATGTCAGTGTTGTTTTCGACACCACATTTAACAGTGGAGAACTTGACGTATTTCAGGATCGCAGATATCGGCATTTGCATAAGAGCCATTATCAATTATGTATCAATGGGTAGATTTGACACAAATGCTTCGATTTTTTATAATTATTTTTATCCTGAAATAGGTTTGTTCTGGTAATTATCTAATAAAAGAAGTATATCACCAGTAAAAAACGTAAATGGAGATTTGGTAATTTGCGTAAAATCTGACGTCATTCAACTGCTTTCAGAGACCAATTGAAAATCAGTTCACTCCTATCCACAATAACTTTCTGAATTTCCACGAAATTCGATCGGATTTTTTTATGGGTAGCTCCATAGAGTTGAATATTAAATTATGTAAAATGATAAATTTTATAGTTCACGCATACGCTGATTAAAAAATATTTCATACAAATACTCATATTTTAGAAAACTTTTAATATATTTATATTTCAATAGCACCTTATTCTTTCTACTACATTTTGCGAATTTTTCTGATTGTGGCTTTATATTTGGTTGAAAATATTGCATGACATAGAACATTTTAGAAAATATTTAATATATTTATATTTCAATGAATTTTGATGAACTCCCCCCCCCCTCCCTTTTCTTCTTTGCAAAGCATCTGCAAAAGTATTTGCAAAGAAAAATTTTCTAATTTATTAATAGCCGACTTATTTTAAAACTTAAAATATGTAATATTGATTAAAGTAGTCCGCTTTGTTTAAAAAAAAATGATACCTTAAAATCGTGAAACCGAATCAAAAAGAAAAAAAAATCTGCTTTATGCGGGATCTTTATGCCATCATCATTAGATTCTTCTATGCTTTGGTATAGGAGAAATGCTTTGAATAAGACGATTTTGACAATATCATGCTAAACATAGACATGGAAAAAATCGCCAAACAAAATGTACATTTGGGACACTTTCATCCTAGCGCCCGGGGCACATGCCCTTTTTCCCCCAACCCTCTCTTAGTTTTGGCCCTGAATGTGAATAAAGCTCTTTTTCTTTTCTATCACAATTGTCAAGTACTTATTAGCAGCAATATTGTATTAGATATTGTATTAATTCAATACTAGTTTTTTTTTAAAGTCAGTTATTAAAAAATGTCAATTTGTGGAGAATCCCTTAAGATTCAGCCGTTTTTAGAGAGCAGAGTAAAAACATCTCACTAAAATAATGATATCTTTTTGAATTTTCACGATATTTGATTGGATTTTTTTTATAAGTCACTCCATAGAATTGACTATTAAATGATGTAAAAAAAAAAAATGTTTTTCTAGTTCGCGCATGCGCAGATAAAAATTATTTTATACAACTACACATATTTCATAAAATATTTAATATATTTATATTCCAATTGCGCTACATTTTTTCTACTGCATTTTGCCAATTTTTCTGAAATTTGCGTTAAATTTGGTCAAAAACCCAGCATGATATAAACAAAAAACATACCAGAATTTTTTGAATTTTTCAAAAAAATCGCTCTATCGCCATAAATATACATGCTATTCTCACAAAAATTAGTGTACATATTCTACTGTACTCATATATTTGTATTCTAAAGCGATAAGTCGTTTTGTGCATTTTCATGTATAGGGCGATCCCAAATATTTCTATTATTCTTTGTTTTTTTGCCGGCCCCCTAATTACCCGCTTAACAAATGAATGTAAATAAATATAAAGTGAAACATAATCTTTATATTTCTGAAGTTCCAGAAGAATCCGACCAGTATATTTTTAAATATTTGACAAAATGTCAAAAACTGAAAGTGTACAAATACTTTTTGGTAGATAGTGTATACTAGTATATTGCTGCGAATAAGTATCTTGACACCTACGATAGAAAAGAAAAAGAGCTTTTATTCACAATCAGAGCCAAAACTAAGAGAGGGGGGGGGAGATGGACATGAGCCCCGGGCTCCAGAGCGAAAGAGTGCCAAATGTAAATTTTTTGGCGATTTTTTAATGCCTATGTTTAGCATGATATTCTTAAAATCCTCCTATCGGGAGTATGCCAAGGCATAGAAAAAATTAATGATGATGGCATCTGTAGCAGATTTTTTTTCGATTCGGTTTCACGATTTTAAGACATCAATTTTTAACAAGTAAATTACGCTGTTTAGTATTACATATTTTAAGTTTTAAATTAAGTCGACTATTGATAAATTATAGAATTTTTCTTTGTAAATATACCTTGCGAAGGAGGGGGCGGGGTTGCAAAAATTCAGGTTTTGCCTCGAAAAAAAAAGCTTATTTCGGCCCGGTTCACATTTAATAGTTTGTAGATCTTCCACGAGAGGCAATTACAGCTGTGACCCTTGCTAGTCCTTGTAACACATGCATATTTTATTGCACTCGGTTTGTACAAGACAGGTAAGTTCCTTTACTGATTTTGAACGATGTCGCAAGCGTTAATTCGACGATCCAACTCGTCCCAGAGATTCTCTATTGGGTTCAGATCAGTCGAGTCAGAAGAATCTGGCAAGTATATTTTTCAATATTCGACAAAATGTCTGAAGTTGAAATTGCCCAAATACTCAATAGTAGATAGTGCGGTACTAACTACGTAATCTGCTTTGTCACATATTGATTCATTAAAGTTTTGAAGCCGAATCGAAAAAAATTCCTCTCTAAGGATCCTTATGTCATTATTCCATTTTTTTCTAAACAAACGTAGATTTTGGCGAACCTCCCCCCCTCCCTCCTTGGCAAAGTACATTTACAAAGATAATTTCTTTAATTTATTAATAGTTGACTTATTTTAAAACTTAAAATATACAATACTGAACAACGTAATCTGCTTTGTTAGAAATTGATAGCTCAGCTTAAAATCGTGAAACAGAATTGAAAAAAAAAAAAAATCTGCTCTATACAGGATGTTTATGCCATCATCATTAGTTTCTTCTATGATTTAACATACTCCAGTTAGGACGATTTTAACAATATCATGCTAAAAATACATATACAAAAATCGCCAAACAAAATCTACATTTGGCACGCTTTTACCCTGGCGCCCGGGGCCATACTTTCCCCCAACTTTCTTAGTTTTGGTCCTGAATTTGAATAAATGCTCTTTTTCTTTTCTATCGCAGGTGTCAAGATACTTATAAGCAACAATATTGGATTAGATATTGTATTCATTAAATACTAATTTTTCCTAAAAGTCACTTAATAAAAAACATCAATTTGTGGAGAATCCCTTATCATTCAGCTGTTTTTAGAAAGCAAGGTAAAAACAGCTTACTATAATAATGATATCTTTTTGAATTTTCACGATATTTGATTGGATTTTTTATGAGTTACTCCATAAAACTGACTATTAAATGATGTAAAAAATTTTTTTTATCGTTCGCGCATGTGCAGATAAAAATTATTTCATACAACTACTCATATTTCATAAAATATTTAATATATCTATATTCCAATTGCTCTATATTTTTTCTACTACATTTTGCCAATATTTATGAAATTCGTGTTAAATTTGGTCAAAAACCCTGCATGATATAAACAAAAAACAAAGCAGAATTTTTTGAATTTTTCAAAAAAATCGCTCTTTCTAAATGAATATACAGGCTATTCCTACAAAAACCAGTGCACATGTTGTGCAAAATCCACATATTTGTATTTTGCAACGATAATTTGTTTCGTGCATTTTAATGTACAGGGTGATCCTAACTATTACTATTATTCTTTGGTTTTTTTCGGCCCCCTAATTACCCTGCTTATCAAATGGATCTTGATAAATATGAGATGAAACATAATCTTTATAATCCTGAAGTTCCACAAGAATCCGATAAATATGTTTTTAAATATTTTACAAAATGTCAAAATTTGAAAGTGTGCAAATACTTGTTGGTAGATAGTATATATACGAAAAAGAAAATAAAGAAAAGGAAAAAAAAATAAGCACTACCAATCTGGCGAATCTAATCGCTTGTTTACTCGTCAAATGAAGAATTTAGTCTCAATTTGGAGCAATGCCGAGAGACAGAGAGAATCCTGAACACAATGCAGTAATTTATGAAATTGATTTTATTCGTTGCTTTAAAAATTTTCACCAAAAACAATATATTCTTACCTTAAAAATGCAATGTCCCAAACCCATGCTTTGAGCATAATTTTAAAAAACGGTAACTTTACTTACAGTTTTCTGAATCTATTACTTTCATGTCTGTTATTTTAGTTGATATCCAGCTTTAAGAATGGGCCAAATTTATTAAATATATTTTGAAGCTAACTATAAATTATCTCTTCTGTGTTGAAAACTATTTCACTAGTCTAATATATACTACATTGCTGAACTCATTTCCATAGTATGATTCAACCAAGTATGCTTAACTAAGAATAATTTTCAATAGTTGTTTCTATTAAAAGTAACAAAATAAATTACAAGCTAAAGCCTCAGTCTCGTCCGATGGTTTGTTTTTATTTCAGATATATATAACTTAATTGCAAAAAGATTTTTTTTCGAATGTTGTTATTAATAATTTATAACCTTGACAAAAATGAAAGCTTATTTGCCAAACTTTGAATTTAATGGCGCCATTTACTGTTTTGTAGTAGAAAATCATATTTGCTTTTTTAAAGAAAAAAAATCGTAAGGCTTGTGTGATAACTATAAACTAAATCGTCAATAAATTAACAGAAGTATTTTTACATATATGTATTTTACTAAAACAATAATTAAAACTTTTGTGTAAAAAAGATTTAAAATGTTTGATTCATGCATATAAATCGACTGAACAGCGTTATTCTAATTTTGAATTAAAAAAAGAAAAAAAACTAAATTTTGTATCCATTATTAAATGCGTTGGTCATTATAATGATACGTATCACTATAATCGTCGTCTGTTTCGTTTATCCACAATTGACAGAACGAAAATATTTTCTTCCAGAAGTAATTGATTTTTACTGTTAAAATATAATGTCCCTAACTAAAACTTTAATCATAATTTCAAGAAAAGGTAATTTAATTTATAGATTTCTGAGTCGTTTGTTTCCGTGTATCATAATCTAGATGATATTCAGCTCCAACAAGGAAGGTCTCCATACTGGGCATACTAAGAATTTTTTGAAAAAAAGGTAATTAAACTACTTATGTATGTAATAAATGATTAGTTAATCACAGTAGGAAGTCTGTAAAAAAATTAAATACTTTCGAATATCTGGCGTGAAAAGAGGAAAACGTCATTCGATTTGGTGAACAGCACATTTCCTCGCCAAAAGCAAACGATTATAATGTAACTGATGATTCTTTATCAATAGATTTTAAAATGCGTGCAAATGTTATTTATGAATAAAATTTTTAATCAATTAAGGAGTTGCATATTTTCTTTTGTATTTTTGATTTGTATATTTTCTTTTTGTAGTACATATTTATGTTGCTTCTTGCTATTTTTATTTAATTTTATCATTATAAAATAATTTCATAGATAAAAAATGTTTTCATATAGTTAAGCGTATTCCAAAATAAAGACCAGTAAAAGAATGCTGAAGTAATACATTCCGATATTGGAGAAGTTTTTGTTTCCATAGCAACAAATTTGAATCGATAGGGCTCATTTAAATTACATTTTCAGACTGAAACGATTTTTTTAAATTCATAATATTTTATAGTTAACTTTCAGTATTTATAAGAAAAAACTATAGTTAAAACAAACTAAAACTAACAAAATTAAAGTTAAATAAATCATTTAAAAAGATACAAGTTCAACATGAACAGTTTTACCTGAAAAAGTATTTGACATAAAAATAATATTTCTTGAAGTTTATTTCGTCGCCAACTGGTGATAAACATCCAAATAAACGAACTGTTCATTAATTTCTTATGAACGTTTGAAAGCCGAAAATTTCTTTTATAAACATATATATTCACATGAGAACAATACTCTGTAACTTTTTTAGAATTTTCTGAGTTTGTCCGTATGGAGACCTCGCTTGTAAGTATGGTCCAAATTTATTAAAGATCTTTTAAAGTTACCGGCAAATTATCTGGCACATGTTGAAAACTCTTTCACTGTTTTAATTGATATTGCTCAACTCACAGTATGATTACGCAGTAAGTATGCTTTTGAAATTAACTAAGTCCAGTTATGAGATATCATTTCTTCTTAAAGTAAAGAAATGAGTCAATTTAAAAATATTGTTTGAAGTTATCATTAATATTATCTTTATTTAAAGGCAAAAATATTTTTGCTAACTAAATTTAATCATGTAATTACTGATATTGTAAAAGGGAAAACAAAACAATTGAAAGACAGTATTTTTTCATACTTTATTAAAATTTATTAAACGAATATTAATTAATTAAAATATTAAAAGACGATACTGCAAATCCTGTTTTGAAAAGGCATACAGTGAAACTCCAGTTATACGTTTTTCCCGGGACCGGACAACAAAATCTCTGTAAATTAGTGTTTATTTTATGTAAAATTTATAAATTTGAATCTCAAGAATGAAAATTCATCATAATGAAAATAAAATTTGAATATATGATATAGAATTACAAAAACGTAAATAATTCAAAAACAAATGAATGATTTTTTTAATACTAAGAAGTATTCTTTTGAACGAATTTACGATAAATTTGATTGTAGTCATGTCCGTTGAATAAATATTAAGGAAAACTAATAAGTATTTTATATTCTCACATTTTCTGGCGTTTTATATCTTATTCTTTTATACATTTTCTTCTTTAAAACCAATGAATACTTTTTTAAATGGCAAAATTACAAGAATAATAACTGTAGAGTCTGTTACAAAATTATAAGACAACAATATATTTTGCTATTTAGGTGATTAAAAAAAATATTTCAAAATGTTATGTTACAAAATAAAGAATACTTTATGTTTGTACATCAAGTTTTTATTAAAATGCAACAATTTACACAAAGGAAGTTTATTCTAAAATAAATAAATAAATAAATAAATAAAACATCAATATTAAAAAAGGACCACTTGCGGGAAAGGCGATTTTCCGAAATTTTTAGTAATATGTAGCTCCACCATTTCTCTGAATAACTTTAAACACACGATTTGGCAAAGTGTTAATTCATTTTTTAAGGAATGATTCGGGAATATTGTCCCGTTTATTTTTACCGTTAAAATATAACGTCCCTAACTGAAACTTTGATCATAATTCCCAGAAAAGGTAATTATATTTATAGTTTCTGAATCTTTTTTACCATGTATCGTAATCTGGCTAATCATCAACTCTAAGTATGGCCCAAAAGTTATTAAAGGTCTTTTGAAGTTACCGGCAAAATATCTCACAGATGTTAAAACTATTTCACTCTTTTAATTGATATTGTTCAACTCACTGTATGATACAACAGTAAGTATGCTTTTGAATCTAACTAAGTTCAGTTATGAGAAATAGTTTCTACTAAAAGTAAAGAAATGAGTCGATTTAAAAATATTGTTTCATGTTATCGTTAATATTATTTTTATTTAACGTAAATATGTTTAAATTATTTCTGCTAACTAAATTCAATCGTGTAATTATTGACATTGTAAAAGAAAAAAAATAAAACACTTGTAAAGATAGTGTTTTTTCAATAAAAAAAGTATTTTTTCATACTTCATTAAAATTTATTAAACGGATATTAATGTAAATATTAAAAGACAATACTGTAAATCATCCTGTTTTGAAAAGTTATACAGTGAAATTCCTATTATACGTTTTGCCTTGCACGGTACTGGACAACAAAATCACTAGAAACTAGTGTTTTGTTTTATGTAGAATTTATAAATTTGAATCTTAAGAATGAAAATTCGTCATAATGAAAATAACATTTGTATATAAGATCGAGAATTACAAAGGCGTTAATAATACAAATGCAACGTAAAGTTTTTTTTTTAATTTAATATTAAGAAGAATTCTTCTTAACGAATTTACGATAAATTTGATTTTAGTCATATCCGTTGAATAAATATTAAGGAAATGTAATAGTTATTTTATATTCGCACATTTTCCGGCGTTTTATATCTTATGCTTTTATACACTTAATTATTTAAAACAAATGATTACATTTTTAATCGGCAAAATTATAAGAATAATAACTATTCACCTTCATAATAGACAAAATATAGATTTGCAACTATGAACAAATAAATACAGATTCAAAGTAGATTAAGGTTAAATCATAAATTTATTTAATGTTTGGGAATATTTGCATTTGATAATGTTTAAAATTTAGCTTGCAGCTATCTCAGAGCCATATAAGAATTTATGCTTTGTAACTTATAATGCAGTAATTTTCTGAAATTGCATTAAATCGTTGCTTTAAAAATTTCCCTCAAAAGCAATCTATTCTTACCGTTAAAATATAACGTTCCTAACTAAAACTTTGATCATAATTTCAAGAAAAGGTAACTTCACTTCCAGTTTTCTGAATCTATTATTTTCATGTCTGTTAATCTGGCTGATATCCAGCTTTAAGAATGGGCCAAATTTATTAAAGTTCTTTTGAAGCTACCTACAGTTTCTCTCGTCTGTGTTCAAAACTATTTCGCTATTTTAATTTATATTGCACTGCTGAACTCATTGTTCTTAGTATGATTTAATAGTAAGTATGCTTTGGAATTTTGCTAAGTATACATTTGAGTAATTGTTTCGATTAAATATATTGAAAGATTACAAGCAAAAGACTCGCACTGCACCACTGGCTTGTTATTATTCCAGAAATCAATAATTGAATTGCATAATGAAAATTTTTCGAATGTTATTCTAAATCGTTTATAATCTTCACTAATTTGAAAATTTATTTTTCAAACCTCGGATTGATTGATATCTTTTACCATTTTCTAATAGAAAATAATACTTGATTTTTTTAAAGTAAAAATCATAAACGTTCCAGTCTGATAATTATAAACTAACTAGTGTATAAATTAATTTTCAGAGCTAGTATTATAAATGTATTATAATATACAGGGTGATTATATAAAAAAAAAAAAAACTATCCCGACATTTGGGCTCCTAACTATCATATCATTCACAGAAACCGAATGAAATTTTGGAAAAAGGTATTTAGAGATATGCGCTCAAGAATGATATGCAAAACAACAGTTTCACCTAAACAATTTAGGTTACAGTGAGAAAATTTCGAAAAAATCAAATGGCAACTCCCAGTTTTTTGTATTGGGATGTGCTCTCCATTCTCAAAAACCCCAAATAGCGTTGGAATGGAAACTGTAGCATGAAAATCACCGGAGCTAGGCAAGGTTAAATATAAAAAGGACTGCCTTTCAACAGAGCATTAATGCTCGTTTCATTTATGTCACACGTCACACCATTTCTTAGGCTGATATCCCAGCCTGATTTGTCCTCCACAAAACGAGAAGAAGAAACCAAGAAAAGCAAATTTCGTAAGAACTTTCGTAATTCTGCGTAAGATACTGTCATGTCTAACATCGTCAAGCTAGTTGAAAGAAAAGGCACTGCGAAATGCGAGCCACGTATGTTGCTTTCTGCCATTACGAACAAGATGCCGCTTTCAGGAGAAAGACGTTGGGGAAATGATAAAGATTATTTACCTGAATGGAAAAATGCCGCAGAGACATTACTTGTTTACCGCCGCAACCATGGATTGCGGCGAAGCCCGTATTCTGTCGAAGCTGTACGGGATTTGATTCATAAATTTGAAGAAACTGTTTGCACATGCGATCGACCTCAGTCTGAATGACCTTCCGTTCCTGTAGAAGCTGTTGCAGAAGTTCATCAAACGATAAGAAAAGTTCATCCCGAAACTGCACGCGTTGTTTCACGTGTTCTGAATCTGCCGAATTCATCTGTAAGCAAGATTCTGCCCTCTGTTCTAAATATGCTTCTGCATCGATTCGTGTCCAGATGTTGGAAGTGGAAGACTATCAATTAGGGCTGGATTTTGCAAACCAATTCCTTATCCGGTACGATGAAGATAGCAGCTGGCTTTTACCGCATTCTGTGGACAGATGAGGCGTATTTCTCGTTAACTGGTAACGTGAATTCGAAAAATTATGTGCATTAGGCAGAGAATAATCCACATGATCTTCTTGCATGTCCATTACACGAGAAAAAAGTGACTGTGTGGTGTGGTATAACGAATACGTTCGTCCTCGGCAGTTACTTTTTTGAAGAGGTTACTGCCGGTGATCTGCAAACGTGTACACTAACGAGTGCTCGCTATCTGGGCAGGTTAAGTCGTTACGCGATTCCTGCATTGCAACGGTAAAATGCTATATCTGAAGTTGAGTGAATGCAAGATGGCATTCCTCCACGTGTCGGGTCTTTAGTCAAACGTGTCTTAATTCAATGGTTTGGTGACAGAGTTATCTCCCGTCATTTCCCGTTTCCGTCGCCACCTAGGTCTCCTGATCTGACAACAATGAATTATTGGCTGTGGGGATATCTGAAATCAAAAGTGTATCAGTTTCGTCCTCAAACTGAGTCTGATTCGAAAGATGCCATCAGAACTGCGATTCTTGATATTCCTATTGCCATGGTACGTGCTGTATTACTATCCACCATCTGCCACATCTAAAGTCTCAACTCTCATCGTTTGTGAAGGAGGTCATGTGGAAATTTTGTGAAACACAATAAAATGCTTTATTTTATGCTGCTTCTCTGTATTTACTGATTTTCCTCACTTTCATCCTATCTACCCTTTGGATTTTCATGCATCAGTTGCCGTTCCAACGCTATGTAGGGTTTATCACAATGGAGATAACATTCCAATACAAAAAACAGGGTGTTGCCATTTGATTTTTTCGAATTTTTTTTTTCACTGTAACCGTAACTGTAGTTGAACTAAAGTGACACTGTTGTTTTTTAAATCATTCTTGATACCTTTTGCCAAAATTTCATTTAGGTTCTCTGAATGGTATGATAGTTAGGGGCCCAAATGTCGAGATTGTTTTTTTATAATCACCCTGTATATATATTATATATATTATAATGCATATATTATACATATATATATATATATATTTATGTATATGTGTAACGATTCGAAGAAGGCTATGTTCCATAAACTCCTAAGAATGTTACTTCTAAGAATCAGCAGCAGAACGAGCAGAGCAGTCGCTCCGGCAGTTGGGAAGCAGCAAAAGAGTTGCATTGGGCTATTTCCCCATTAGAAAAATAAAATCCATAAATCTTTAAATTCTTTTATTTATTAACTAATAAATTAAGTAAGTTCTTCCCCGCATTCACCTTGGCACTGGCATCGAATATTCCAAAACTTCGTGACTAATCTGCATTCTAAGATATTTGAATTTTTCTGGAAAAAAGAAACAGCATCCTGAAATTTGAAAAGTCAATCGCATTCTGCGCTCTGAAAAAACCAAATGAGAAACCTACATTTGCACGACAAACTAGCCCCTCCTCACTACGCGTCAATCATTTTAAAAATCCAAACAGGATTAATCTGGGTCTGCGCAATAAAAAATTATCACTTCTGATTGGCCTAGAAGGCGTGGACCTCGGGTAAGGATTATATCTTGTCTTGCAAATAGACAAACCTTTTAACATATCCGCGCACTAACACAGATCACGTGATGTTAATAAAAAATAAAATTAAAATCCCTAGAATATTCTAAAAAGGAAAGATTACGAAATAACTTCTCACCTTTTGAGAAACAAGCAATAGATTATTAATAAGTTAAATAAAAAAAGAAAAAGGACATTAGCTGTTAAAAAATTAATATATTACGAAACTAAGAATAAAATATGTTCCGCAATTTTAAAATTAAAGCTAAGAGAGATTAAAATGGAGCAAAATTTTTATTTTATTACACATATATATATATATATATATATATATGTATATAATTATAAAACAATAATTAAAACTTTTTTACATGAAGATTTCCAATGCTTGAGTCATTCATATAAATCGGCAAAACAGAACAATTTTTAGTTGGATTTTAATTTTCAATTTTTAAAAATGTCAATTTTGTATTAATTGCTGCATTCGTCAATATAAAGCATACACCTCTAGTCGTTGCCTGTTCTGTTCCTCAGTTCGCATATGACAGAGCAAAAAATACTTATCCGAACGGTTTGAAATGTTCTATATCTCTCTAAAACGTGACACATCTCGCAAAAATTCATATATATACATTTTTTTGTTTTAATTCCACTAATAGGCCTATCGCCGTTTTTTTTTATATACAAGTTTTTCCATATGTGTAATTAAACGAAAAATCACTTTATTACGCTATACGTCCTGTTGTGCCCGAATAACAGGTGTGGATTATGTGGTGAGGCAAAATTACCAAGACCTCCAAACTTCACCCTACTTTTAAATTTTAAAGATTTTATGCACGTTTTTATTCTTGCATGCAGTACTAAGTATTATAATTTCACGTTATTGTCACTTGTCAGTCCTATTGAGCAAAAAATCCGAAATATCCTTATTGAAATTGTAAAAAATTTGACACCGAATTTAAATTATTTAATAAATTTTATTTTCAGATATCAAAAAGTAAATCTATTGGTGAATTATTTTGCGATATACAGATAGTAGTTTTTATGTACAGATGTAACATCTGGAATACCATGCGTTAAATTTCCTTTTTAATGTTGTTCTAAAACAAACTGCAATGCAGTTTGTTTCTAAGTATTATTTAAAAGCTACTTAATGATGTTAGCTGTAATTTTAGATTCACACGTTTGAAAGCGTCTAGAAATTGATATCTTTTAATAGAATTATAGATTAAATTTCATAAACTTTTAAAATTTTAATCTAATATACATATTGGGGGGGATAATCTTATCTATTCGCAGCTTTATTTCCAAAGCATGAGCCATTTCACATGGTATTGATCCTATTCGCTGGGTTACCAAAATGTACTCTTACACTTCAGTGGCAATTTCAGTGTTGTATAGAGTTATTTCGTAGAATGCCTAATTAAAAAAAAAAAGAAAATCTAGCAATCTATAAGACACTTCCGGCAAAGGTCTAGAGACATGTTGTGCAACAGAAAAAATGGAAAATCATTGCATACAAATTAAATGAATAAATTATTTTAATGGTATATATGTCATCAGAACTCATAATATTTTAGACCATGTAGCGAATAATGTAAAGTACACTTTTACTATATTTTATTATAATAAACATTTAAAATAGTTAATAGGAAGTAAAAAAAAAATTTCCAATGAACTTTACCCAAAGTGTTATTTTAACCGTCAATAAGAAACAATAAAACTAGATAAAAAATAAATGTATATATTTTATTCAGAAGTTTAAAAAAACTTGGTATGGTATATATAAAAAGCTTATTCTTTATACTCAGCGTATCATAAATAAGACAGTTAATGACAGCATGAAAAACATGGTTTAACAGTAAATTTATAATAAACAGACTCTATGTTGCATAAATAGGTTTTTGAATAATTTTATTCTTATGCTATTTTTGTTCGAATAATTTTATACAATTTTTTGAATAATTATATATTATGATATTCGTGCTTAATAATTATGATTTTATGAATGCTGATATTAATAATTTACTGATTTTTGAAGACTTTTAGACTTAGAGACAATTTAAAAAACATATTTTTATTTAAACCATAGTTTATATAATTTTGTTTATAGATCAAACATGTATATGCATGTTTTAATATGAATACACTTATGTTACATGTATTATCTACAAATAATTCGGAAATTGTACGTTAAATACAATGATTTGATAAAATTAGGCAACGATTATATATATTAAATTTCAAACACTTCAATTGGTTAATAGCTTAGTTTTTGTACTGTTATATGCAGACAGACGGACAAACAGTATGACGCAAGGATGGATAAACCACATGACATCTGTATGTGCTACGTATTTATATAATTACGAATGCATCTAATAAAGCACTTCGATAATGAAAGTAACTAAAAATACACAGCTTACAAGTTTTAAAAATTCAAAGAAAATATTTATAAATATTTTATATTTCTTTTTATTATTGAACAGTAATTTATTTCATTCAATATAAAAAAAAAGATATCAAATACTTCATACAAATATTTTTTCATCCGTTATCATGTTAAAGGGATTTGTTATGAATGGAGTTATTAACTTTTTGTTGTAGAGGTATACCCCTTTTGTGTTCTCCTCGTTTAAATCAAATATGAGTAATGATTTCGTTTGATATATGAATAGATCTTTGTTATTTTTATCTCATTTACAAAGATTTAATAATACTCGTAAAGATAAGAATAATATAAATGAATTCTTTTACATTTCATTTAAGATTACCTCTACTATTCAAAAGGTAAACTTTGTTACATTTGTGATTAATACTGTTTACTTTTGTAGACATTAAGACTACAATTCGATTTATGTGTAACAAAAAATATTTTTTTGTATATTTACTGAAAATTTTAAACATGGTTTAATGTTCTTTTTGATTTTTTTCTGTATATTTATTCCAGAAAAGAGAATTCCAGAAAAGACATTCAAGTTTTATTATTTTTTTAATAATATTCATTGACACATTGGAGATAATGATTATGTAACTGAAGTCGTGAAGTGGAAGCATATTTTGTCGTAATTAATATGTATTTGTCAAAATTAAAGCAATAATGTTGTTTCTATTGATATATATATATATATATGTGCATGTGTGTGTGTATGTAATAATAAAAAAATGTTGCCTTAATTCTAAAATAATTATTTCCAAATTCCTATAATATTCAACTTTTCGCCTTTTTTTTTATAATAGCTTAATATATTTATTTTAATTACATACCTTTAGTCAACACTTTCTTTATTTTATTTTTATCTAAAAAACCTTAATCTGTCAAAACAATTGTTTTCTTAAAATTCCATTACATACATTTATTAGTTTATCTGGTGCATAATATCTTTTGTATTTATGTTCTAAAAATCATTCGAATACCCACAATTTTATTCTAAGTGACGCTAGATAAATTATCACATCATATCTACGGATTGACTGAGAGGATAGTTTTTCTTTTTTGCGGCGTAACATTTCACATTTGTTTAAATCACTATTTCTGAATAATTAATTGGAAACTTAGAAAGTATACATAAAATCCTGTATACTAGCACAGAGTCTTATATAACGTTGTTACATCGACTTCGGATTGATTATTCTACGTTTTTCTTGTGCTGATATAACTCTTGTCAGCTTGTGAGAAGAATTTTTCTGGTGAAGTTCTGTTATAATAAAACATTTCTCTTATAATGGCTGCGTCTTACGCCGATCTGAAGTTTCAACTAGCATGAGTGGAACTATTTTTTCTGTGATATGGAATATGAATAAATGTGATAAAAAATATTCGTAACTTCTGTCTAATTTTAGTGTGAAAAAATATGGGATCGCGTGTGGACATGTAAATCAACAACAAATATTCTTCTCACCACAAATTTTACAGAATGTATATATAAGAATATGCTTCACAGATTCACATAAATTTTCGGAAGAATAGGACATCATTAAAATGGACTTGTAACAACATATTTTTCTCATTTGCCGTAATGTAACGGAATGCTTTTGATTGTCTTTATAATTAAACTATACATCCGATTTTAATAATATTTCAAATAAATCGACAAAAAGATACACCATTGACGAACGGATGTACTGAACGGCGACTGTACAAGCTACGTATGAAACATTTCTAAAATATTTTACAGTGCACATTAAGCTGACACAAATGTTGCTCGATTTAAGAGAAAATTAAAACATATATGAAATAGTAAGATTCCAGATTCTAGAAATCCACACACATAGAAAAATAGTTTGTCCTGTCTGATTGGTAATAAACGCAAAGCCCAAATTACTGAAACTAGAAGCATGAAAATTGTAAAAAATATATTTCTTGTGATATAATCATGCACTAAGAAGGGATTTTTGAAATTCGACCCCCTAAGGGGGTTAAATAGATGATCGAAAGTTATCGAAACATCTTACTATATCTCAGCTATCGTTATAGGTAGGAGAATTCCAGAAATTCAAGAAATTCCAGAATAAAAAATTTACTCAAAAATTATAAATCGACCCTAGGGGAGGGTAAAAGGGGGGGTCAAAAATTTTGGAGCACTTTGCACATCTCATTCAGTAGCTGTTTAGTAGGGACGTAAAATTGCAAAAAATACATATATTAAAAAATCATTAAACATGTGCTTTGGCAATTTTAAAATCTCTACCCCTGAGGGGGTGGGGGCTAAAGTGAGGATCTAAAAATTTCAAACAATTTATGGAACCGTGATGTGATATACCATCTTAAAGCACTTGTAACACTCATTCAGATTATGGATCTTTCTTCCATTCTCTACAAAGCCGTCTCAGTAGGGGTAATCTTCGAACTTTTTTGAAACCGCAGCACATTTATCATTCAAAATCGGATTTTTTTGGAGCCCCCGATAAATATTATTTATACTGTAGTAAACTTTTAAAGAGAGAGATAGGGAGAGGGTATGTTTTTCGGGGTAAGGGGGGAGGGGGCACGATAGTTGGAAACCTTGGATTCATCTTTTCAACTATTGCTGACACATCAGACATACCTTTTAAAGCTCCATAACTCTTATGAAATCTTATACACTTCCCAACCCCACTATTTGTCTCGCGAGCGGGCCATTTTTCTAAATTTTGACGATAACCTTCATGTGATATATGGATGATAAGCACTGCGACCACTTATTCATATTAAGCACATCCCTTGCCTCTCCCCTCATTTTTATCCTCCGAGTTGGTACGTTTAGCGTGAAGGATTTTATCCAAATGTAGTAGTGCATCCCGTATTGTGTATTCTATATTGACACTAACCAATGAATATATAGATACAACCCCTCTTGTTTTTGTTTCATTTTGAGAATAACGGATTTTAAACTTATTCAATTGACGATTATTTTCAGAATTTTCAAGTTATGATTTTGTGACTTTCACAAACGTTGCTCTATACATTTAGCTAACATAATATGCAAATGAAATTTTGATATCGTTGACGCATGCGCAGTAAAAAATTATTTAGTAAACCAACTCATTTTGTATACCATTTTCATTATTTTTTAATTCTGATTACAGGGTATTGTGTGCAATGTTGTTTGTCATATTTTCTGAAAAAAAATATTATTTTATATTAAGATCTCTGAAAATTATAAGGAAAAAACATGGAAAAATTTGGGACCGTTTTAAAAAAAAACCTTAATTACTCTGCGAGTATGCATGCTATTTGCATAAAAATGAACACGGCGTATTACAATAAGGCATTAAATCATAATCTAGAGTTTGAGCGCTTTCGCTGCATTAGTTTTGACAGGGTTATTCAAAAGATATTCATTCTTTTTTAATTTGTTGACGGTCCCCTATGGAGTTTCGGGAAAAAAGCTTCACGGAGATGTATGACGTATACTATTATATTTATACACTAAGAGTTTCGAGATGATTCCTCATGTACTTTTCTAGATATTTAACAAAATGTCTAAAATCGTAAGTGTCCAATAATCAATGGCCATATAGTGCAAGTACGTAGCGCCTACAGCATCGTTCAGTTAGTCTGACTGTCATTCTGCCCACTACCGAATATTTTGAAATTTAGAATATATAATATTTGCATATTTTTCTCGAATAATTTCAGTTTTTCTTAAAATTGGATGTGTAATTTAATTACAGGTACAATAGAAAAAAATTCCGTTACAATACGGGCAATAAAGAAAATAGCTTTAAATGCATTTAAACCATGTTATACTCTCCCAAACATAATAAAAATATCAAAAAGTCCATTTTATTTTTTTTAACTATTAAAGAAAATCATGTTGAATTGTAAATATTTTGACTTCTTATTGTCTGAGCGTAGCGAAGTCTTATACTCAGAGTACGTAATGATATTAAAAGTAAAAAAAATTCTTTCGTCAAGCAAATCTCAAAAAGTACTTGTCGGATTTCGATTCTGTTTGTACCAAAAGGTACCTATGAAGGTAATCTGGTGAATGCACCTACTTTTAAAAATTAATTCCAAATAGTATAAAAGTTATATTAAAAAAACTGATAAAAAAGTACAATTTATTTGCATACGTCACAGAAATTTGGTGTGCGTGATTTTCACCTTCTGGATATTTTCGTAGGTAACCGAATCAGTACATGGAGTAAATAGTAATCATTTACGCATTCAGAAATATTGAATTCAATAAAACAATTTAAAATTTAATCATGCAGGAAAATAAAAGTGTTATTTTTTTATATTAAAAAAATTTCATAAAAACTTTGATTTTGAGATTTTGTGATAATCTCTTAATAGCATTTTTTGATCGCTAAAAGAATGTTTTATATATTTCGCGTGTGAAAATTAGAAACAATTACGTTTTTAAATAAAAAGTTTCATTTATGACATCATTTTCTTTTTATGTTTATCTTTATTGCCTGTTTTCTTTTAACTTATATTTTGTTTGTGTGTGGAAGTCAATTCTGGTCACTAATTTTTCGGCACGGATACCACAAGCGCATCAGGTTTGGCGCAATTTTTTTCAAAGCCCATTTGGCGAAAACTCCGTTTTAAATAACGTTTACATATACATTTTTAAATTATTTTCTATTTTCAAAAAGAACTTATAGTAAATAAAATAATAATAATAATTAATAACTATAAAAAGAAATATTTTATATAATTGAAAAAAGGGAAATGAAAGAATATAAACTTTTTATGAGCAAATAAACAAATAATAAATAAATAAAGCCGGGTTACCATCTCAGGTAAAATAATGCTATTTTGACGCCAATTATGTACCCTGGTGCATATGTGACATATTTTCCCATTTTTCATCCATTTCCTGTTGGCATACAACTTTGAAATTTGGAATATGTATGCATACCTGGGAGCAATGCTGGAATTAGACATTGATTTTTTTTATTCGATCCAAAAAGGAGCAACGGGGGCTATTTTTTAAAGATTTATACAATTATTACTGCATAAAGGAGCCACTTACCTATTTTTATATACAAGAAGAAGTAATTGGTATGTAAAAACAATTATAGTATACATAAATAAAATACTTGAGATAATATACTAGAGATATAAGCACCGGGTTTGGCGAGATTTATTATGCCAATTAGGCAAAAACATCGTTTTGATTACCAGATACATATAACATGCTATAATAACACGTTATTTATTTATTTCAAAATGAAAAAAAAAGGAATAAATGAAACATTTTCTGTTATTAAAGAAAATAACAATCAATAAATGATAATATTTTTAGAACAAACAATTTATTATAACATTTATATGATAACCAGCATGTTAGACAACTGAAAGCTATTTTGGCACCAATTAGGTACCTCGGTGTGTATAGAGCATATATGTGCCATATTTATTTGTAAAACTGAGCATGAACGTTTACCAAGTGTGTTTTCATAGTTGCTTATATCTTTTTGCAACATAGCGCACCTTTAGAAGCAAAAACTGCACAATAGAAAAAAAAATCAATATTTGCGGTATTTTTTTTTAATGTAATGCTCCTTTTGTAATAAGTGGGCTCGATAATCAGACCTCGTTGTTTGCTTTAAAAGATGATATTTCATAAGACGTCTTTTTTGGATTCGTCGTTTTTCCATATTTGATAGTATGTGTCTACTCGTTTTGTAACTTTCTTCTTTATTAACAGAGACATTTGGATTTCCTATTTAAATAAAATTTCTTCTAAATACAAAGAATTTTGTTAAAATAAATAAATAAATGAAATCCGGACATCTATTGCTCAAAGCGCAAAATTTTTCCTATTGAGGTAATAAAAATCAGTAAAAACATATTTTTTACGATAATAAAAAGGTGACTTATGTAATAACAGAATCATATATTATGCACATTATAGATTAAGTATGAATATTTCTCCATCATTTATAAATAATAATAATAATAAAATAAAATGCGGACAGACCAAAGTCTATATTTGACTGAAAACAACAACCATTTTCTAAATGCTTTAAAAAAATGGCCAGTGAAAAGTGATATTTCGATAGTATTATAAAATTAGTTAAAAACCATTTATTTTAAACTAAATGAATAAAAGATTTATATTTTTAATGAAATAAATGGGATTTGAAAAATTATTGGAAATTTATCATCATTAGTGTATCAATATTACAGTCAGTACTTTGTATGCAAAATGGAACAATTAGCAATACTTTTTGTGCCCGAAAAATGGTCGTTGCTTCTTTTAAGGTTAAAAAGTAGATTTCGAAATATTCCTATACAGAGATTCCAAGCACCCGCTTATTGCATAGCAGAATTTTCTTATAGGAAAAGTTATTTTTTAAATCCGCAGAATGTTCCAATTTAATAAAACATTTTCTGTATTAAAATACCGGTATCCAAAATGCCGGAGACTTGGCAGCTCTGCCTATAACATTTTAATCAATCACGGTACTTTTTTTAATCGGATTCAAATTTAGTGAAGACAACGTTTTTTGGCCAAAAGCAGCTTTTTTCCACATGTGTAACTACGATACAATTCCTTGATGCTGAAATAAAATGTTTTGATTTATGCTATTATTGCTTCCTCTTATTTATTTATTTGAATTTTAAATAAGATGGCTCAAAATCGTGTTTTTTAAGTGTACGGAAAAAATGCATTTCAAAGGAGGGCGAAAAGAACAATATTTGGCGATTTATTAACTGCGTTTGGCTAAGTGTCTTACTACTTTGTATTTAATACTATTCACAATACTTCGCTGTTATATGGACTTAAGCGCTTTTATAAAAAGTTTGACGTAATTCGGGCTTAAGAAAGTGAGTTTTTTACTGAATAATACAAATAAATGAAAAATGAATACCAAGAAATACTAATAAAAGAAAAATGAAGCATTACATTGATCTATGTATATTTAAAAATGCATCTGATAGCACTAATTAGACAATTTATGTGTATATAATAGGAGATAAATAGCTTTTGATTCTGTATTTGTATGCTATAAAGCATTAACGTTTGTGTGTTTTTCGTTATCATTGGGAGTACCTAGCCGATATAAAAAATAATGTGCACAATAAATGTTGATAACAATCTTTGCTGCAAAATATACTATATTTTGCGTAGGAACAATAATCACCATCAATTCACGAGCAAAAAAAGTTCTAAAATTAAGAATTCTTTGATGTTGATATGACTAAAAATTTAAAATCTTTTTTTTTTTTTGGTGGCAACTTTTAAAATATAATATTCTCGTTATGAACGATTTCTAAAACATTCGACAATTTAATTTCACAAATTAAATATTTTTTTTTCTAGAAAAAGTTTTAAACCCAATTTATTGAGAATATTGCAATTTCTAGGATACTGTTGGGGTCAGAAACTATAACTTTGGCATCAACTTATAAGATGTAAGTGCTCGTTTAGGACAAATTTTTAAAAAAGGATTCCTTAACTCTTATCGACAACCTCATTGCATACGTGGAAAACAGATATTCAACATTATAAACTATTCGGACGGATTTCACACCATATAAAATACACTCCATTCTCTTCAAACATAATAGTTTACATTATTTATAGTTTCTCAAATCGGTTCGAAGCTTCTGTTTATGCTCATGACATCATTTCAAAGAGTTCTATTCCCAATACAGGAAAATTTAGTGATTTATTTTCTGTATTACTTTTAACATTTTGCATATTTCCAATTTTATATCCATGCATGGTTTGCTTTTCTTTTATAAAAATAGTATACGCAACTTTATATACAAGATTTTGTAATTCTATGATTCAATATGCTTATTTTCATCTTATTTTATCACAATGAATGATCAATTAAAGATAACATCTCATTTTCTTTACTTATCGCAAGTTATTAAATGTGCATTCTCAGCAATATCGCTCAGACTAATCCCTCTGAGGGAAGTCCTAGTTTTAGAAATGTGTCAATTATGTCGCAAGATATTGTAAATTTTGTTTATATATCGAGCACAATTATACGCTCAAATCAAATTCTTTAACGGCCTTTTTTTCATGTTGATATTTTCGTGACATTCCTGTTATGATATGGTTTTTTTAGGTGTGTTCGTAATTATATACGTACGTAGCACCTACAGTCATCGTTCTGTTCGTCGGTCTGTCAGTTCGTCAACTACTCAACATAACAGTTTGAAATTTAAAAAAATATATTATTTGCATATTTTTGTCGAGTAATGTCAGTTTTTATTAAAATCGGGTGTATAGTTTAATTACAGGGACAACCAAAAATATTCCGTTACATTACGGTCAATGGGAAAAATAGCTCTAAGTGCATTTTAACAATGTTACACTCTTCCGAACATAATAAAATTGATATACATCTATTAAATATGTACCATCTGTACAATCTGTTGTACAAAGAGTATTTGAATTAGAAGCCCACACAAAAGTATTCATTAATAGTTGTATAGATGGAAATATTAATTGTGGCGTGCTTAAATTATATTAAACTATTTCATATTTTAATAAATTGAAACATTTTGCTAAAGGATACTTCCTGCATACAGAAAGCAAATAGTATTTACTGGGAAACACACCAAAAGATTTTGGAAACTTATTGAGTGTCCGAAGTGCTGTATACTATTACATCTAGATCTGAATATTTAAAAAACTTCGTTATAGTACGAAAACACCTCATATGCAAAGTTTAACGTGCAATTTATGACTTGTTCCTAATTGTGAGACAAATTCAAACTTTTTTTTTTAATTTTTTATTATATGTGCGATAAGTCTGCTCAAGGAATTTTACTTCTTGTTTTTTCTCATTTAAAAAAAAAAATAAAAGTATATGAAGATAAATTAGATCACTCCGTTCTTGATTATAAATAGCAACTAAAAAATTATATTAAATTTAATATTAGATGTTTTGAAAAATGTATGCATAGTCTTTGGCAATTTGCAATTGGAAATCTAAGAAAAAACATTTACAAAAGTATGAATGTATAAAAAAAAGTTAGAGATTTTAAAAATTCATTATATTAAATATGCAATTAATTAAAAATATTTTGTCATTTAAATGCTGTGAGTCCACTATTTGAAGCATATTAAAAATATAAATATGTTGACAAGGAATATTAACGCCAAATGTGGAATATTTCTCAAATCCATGCCTCTCTCGACCAGGCGGAAGGCATCATCCGCTATGTCACGTGACCTACTGGATAACTGATATTAAAACATTTACTCTTTTTTTTTTTTTTTTTAGTTTATGTAATGTAAAACTTAAGCGCAGTAGTTGACTACATTATTTCTTGATATTACAAAAGTGGAAGAGAATAAAATATTGTTTCAATTTTTAAAAGGAAAGAGCTGCTAGAATATTAATTGTAATTTAGAATCATGAGTTCTAATAAAGCAATTAAATAATCAACTAAATATGTTAATCTATAATTATGTGTATATTGTATATAATGTATATTTTCGATTTGTCTATAATAATAATCTACATAAAGTTCTGATGACGATGATTATTTACAAATGATGAACAGAAAGCTTCATACAATACGTGAATATATGCTCTTTTTTTATAATGTGAAATTATTAAATATAGAATCGTGACTTCTTGAAACTTGTTCTTCCACTATTTTTATCAATTGTGACATAACGTGAAAATTCGTTGAACACTTGAATATCTTCACCAATTGCTAATATTACTGGTAAATATGATGGATTCCGGAAAAGGATACTTTCGTGTTCTACAGAGAAAAGGGCCTGAGGGATATGAATCACACACACACACAAAAAGGTAACAGTTAATTTGTTTCCTTTGTAGACATTATATCTGAAAGAAGTACATTAGAATCAATATCTCATCCAAAATTTGAGAGGTAAGTTCTGTGATCTGAATACTATATATTCATTAGGAAACACTTGGTTTTTTAAATAAATTTGCACTGCATTTTATATACCTTTTAAGTTTTGTGGAAGATTTTGGACGCATTCACAAGGTATTATGTAGTTTAAAATGTACTGCGTAATAAATATTACAGTGTAATAACGCCAACCATTTCCGTTATGTATCTTTTCAAAGCTAGAACTACATCCGAAAAAGGTTATTTTTTATGCACGATATAATGATTTCTTTTTCATTTTTGATAATAAAATACGATACTGGGAAATTTATATATCCTAAGTGTTGCTAAATAATCCATGTTAAAAAAAAATATCAACTGATTATTACTGCAGCCTGATATTGCAATTAATGGCAAATAAGAGGAAATTGTCAATTTCTGGGGCTACAAAATTTGTATATGTAAAATTGGACTATTTACATGGCATTATTCCACCTTATTTTATAAACCTGTTGCTTGACGTTATCACCCACATAGGGGGGTAATAAAATTAAACATTACTGTTCAAGAAATCATACCATTACATATGAGTGTATATCGTCTAAAGTATTCTTTCTTGTATACAGGGTGAGTCATAAATATCGAAACAATAGGCTATCTCCTTAAATATTGCCTCTAAACCCAAACTTCCAATTGCAAAAATTCATAAAAAGGTGAAATTTCTAATAAGATAAGATGCAACTCCATGGGGGAGGGTCTATTTGAAAAAATACGAAAATTAAATTTTTATACGGCCCCCGTAGAACAAAATTCCCAATTAAGAAATTGTTCCTTATCCATTCCTAAACTAAACGAAAAAGATTTCATCTCCGTATCTGACAACCTGACAGAGATATTAAAATCCAAAATTCTCCAAAATTCGTGACTTACACCACTTTACCATGCCTGTAAACGATGAGTTTTCGATTAAGTTTCGAAGCAAATCAGGGATCGTCTACAAATTATCCGTTCATATATGTCGATTTAAGTCTCTGCCTCTTACTTGGTCATAAGAAAGCAGCGTATTGATTTAAATCAAAACTTTTTTCAAAATAAGTTTATCGTTAGCACTGGAGGTCTGCATTTATCGAAATATCTTGGTCCGGTACCAAACCGATCCATAAGGAAAAAAGTTCTGCCCAGCATGGAAAAATGTTAAAATCATAATCCGGACCAGACTGGAAAAAAGTTTAAATCATAGCCCGGCTCAGCCGTGAATTTCTACATAGTTTTTTACATCAGTGTAGTTAAAAATTGTTTACCGTGGAGGAGTTCTGAACAAAAATACTTATTATAGCATTTAGTTTTTTTTTTTTTTTTTTTTTTTTTTGTAAAATAAAAGCAATTTTAAAATCTATGTAGTTTTCGTAAAAATTTTAATTGAACCAAATTTTACTTATTTCTTGCGCGTATTAGATTAGTCAGATCTATGATTTTAATACAGATTGTTCGAGAGCGGGACTGAAAATTTCGTCCAGTGCAGACTTAAGAAGGAAGCAGTCTCCTCTGGTATGAAAAATACATTAGACCAGGATAGACGAGTCATCAGAAAAAAGTAACGTCTCGGTCGTGATCCGACCTGGGCCCAGAATACAGATTTTTTAGCAGTTTCTCCAGGACAAGAAAAAGCTTGAAGCCATGAGAGCTAATTTAAAAAAAAAAGACTTAATCTGCATCTTAGAAAAGCATTCTTTTATATAACTGATGGGCAGTAAAACAGTATAACTTCGTTTTTCACAGTATTTCGTTTTTTCTGCATAATAATTTTTTTCCCGATTATATCTTGTCTTTAAATTATTATAAGTTAAGAAATTGTTAAAGAAAAAAATACAAAATTGAAACATGTAATGTTTAATTATTTTACATTTGTTTTGTTTAAAAAAAATTGAAAAATTATTTACTTTTGAGAATATGATTTTTTAAAAAGTTATATTATTTTTTCAATAAAAATTTTTAATAGTTCTAAAATTAATATTGAAATACAAAAACTGCAAAACAAAATTAAAATCAGATTTTCATCTTTAATTAAATGGAAAGAAATTGAAATCCGATAAATAATGTTTGGTGTTATAACGATTTTTAACTATCCCATTTAAACCAGTACTATATGAAATTTTGATAAATTTTACGGTAAATTTTAGGATGTGATTTTCTTAGCAAATTATATGGCTAACCATCACAAAAAAGAAAAAGAAAAATCAAAATTCTAATTCAAAAGATAGATTTTTTACATGTTTCCTTGAACTGTTAAAGTAACATTGCCTTTTGAATTTCGCGCATTTCAATTTCTGTCTAATCCCTTAAAACCTGATGAATTATTCAAATGGCTATAACTCTGCGAGTTTTGAAGATATGAAGATGCACCTTTTTGTGTATTATTCAGGACTTGATAAGGAAAGTTTTCCTAACTGGAATTTTTATCCTACGGGGGCCGTATAAAAAGTTAATCTTCGTACTTTTTCAAATAGACCCCCCCATGGAGTTTCAAATTATATCTTTTAAAAAATTTTACCTTTTTTAATGAATTTTTGCAATTGGAAGTATGGGTCTTAGAGGCAATATTTAAGGGGATAGCCTATTGTTTCGATATTTATGACTCACCCTGTATATAATAAGTTGCGGTCTGAAATCCTACATTTATTTGAAAAAAAAATCTAAGACTAAGTCGTAAAAATCGATAGAACCTTAACTTAGAATTGATACCCCAGGTCATTGTAATTTCTATAGTAACATAATAAAACAATAAAAAAATGTATTTTTATAAAATTAAATTTAGTGATTAAATCATAAAATATTTAATTAATAACTAATGCGTTATATATTCACTTATTAAAAATAATGTATGGAAAACAAATTAATTTTTAATCTGTCATCTTATCAACTATAATAATAATAAAAGAGAATATTTAAAAAATCGTTACTTGTAAAATAATTATATTAGACGTGATTAGTTTACAATGAAGAAATTTAATCTCCGAGATTGAAATTCCATTAAAATTCTAACAAAAGACAGGTATTTATGAAACTACTTTGTTACAAAAATTAATGATTTTCTTTTGAAAGCGAAAGGTTCCTTAATGAAATATAAATACATCCATGATATTTTTAATTAGAATAGCTTTATTTCAAAAAATAAATGTATGAACTGGACATAAAATATTGAAAAAAAAGAAAGTTTGCATCTTAAATTAATACTTCTTTATTTTACTCTTTGTAAACAAATATCTTAAACAAACATATATATTTTAAAATTTATTATGTATAATTTTAACGCTTTTGAAAATATTAAATTATATACTACCTCTGACAATAAAGTTCGGAAAATGAATTCAGAACGGCCGATCTAACAACGCTGGGGAAACAAAACACTGCAGCTGCATAGAGGCAAGTGTTGACCATCTTCCCCCACCGTTGTTCAGCTGAGCGTCGTTTATGTTCTGCGTAAGACATGTTTTACAAAATGCTTGTTCATTGTGTTGGTTGTTAACTGAGAACAGGAAAATGAATGAACAAAAGATAAGTTTAAAGTTTGGTTCTATGATTTGCAAGATACCGAAAGTAATTCATGAGGGGGGGGTGCAAACTGAACATCCACCATACTCACCAGACCTCAATCCTCCACTTTTTCCTATTTCCACGACTCAAACTCTCTTTGAAAGAGATTTGACCATATTCCTGACATCCAACAAAACGTGACGAAACTTTTGGACACTATCCCAAAAGAACACTTCTTGCGAATTTCCCAGGACAAGTATAGCAGATCTCAACGATGCATAGTTTTGGGAGGTGACTATTTTGAAGGAAGGTATGGTAATTTTCGTTAATAATTTCTCCACTTTAATGTTACAAGACTATTCACCGACCTTTATTGTCAGAGGTTGTAATTGTTATTTTCTTCTATCTTTAAGAAAAAAGTATTGGATTCGTGAAAATATTTCAAAATTCAGTTTTCGACAGATTTACACGTTTTAGAAAGTTTGAGAATCCAAAAAACATAAGAGAGGAAAAAGTTAGTACATATAAGAACATAATATTGATTATCTTAGAATCATTGATAAATTTTGTTTCCTGACAAAAAAACTCTTTCATTTCTTTTTTTAACCATAGCGGGTTACAGTTTTAAAGTTTTAAAGTATTAAAAATTAGAAGCTAATTAGTACATTTGTGGAAGAATAATAATGATTGCTGTTAATAAATCTATTGTGGTTGTCGACTTTTTTTTTTCTTTTTTTTATGAAAAAACTAATGTTCAGCAGCATTAAACCTGACACATCTCACAAAAATTCATTTTGCGTTTTATCCCAGTAAAAGGTCTGTCACAGGAAAGAAGCGTCTTGCTACAGAAAACGTTTTATGTGTTGTTATACGGAAAATTGATTCATTACACTATATGTCTATTTACACTCATGTCCATAAATTAAGGATAATGCCAGTTCTAATAAATAAAGTCACGGAAACAAAATAAATGTGACTTCTTCGTCAAGCCCATTCATTAAACAAAAGAAAGAGAACAAAAACGATGCTATATGTACTATAACATTCATAAAATCTACAATTGTTGCTCCCTAGATCAATTACAAAAATTACCCCCCCCCCTTAAAAAACTTAACATTTTATGGTTGGCATAATGGTTAATAAATCGTATGCCTCCCAGTGAATGAAATACAGTCGAGCAATGCCTAGGCATGTTGAGTATCAAATTATCAAGCTGATTTTGGGGAACATTACTAAAATCACCAAGTAATGCTTTCCGATATTCCGGCACAAATGTAGGAGGTGGTTGGCGGGCTGCAACCCGTCGTCCAAGCATATCCCATACATGCTCAATCGGATTCCATTCAGGCAAAAATGCTAGCCAATCCATACGGGTGATATCCTCAACTCGAAGACGTTCATTTACGATGTTTGCTCGGTGGTGACGGCCATTATCATCATTTAACACAATTTCTGAGCTCATAGTACTTCTAAACAGACGTGTATGTTCTTCCAGAATGATGTCCCGATATTTGACATGTTTCCAGCTTGAACATGTAGATCTCTTCTGGAGCCCAGTATAATTCCACCCGAAACGAGCAATCCTGCACCATCGTAGCAATGTCGTTTAATGATCTTGTCTTTTCGGTAATGGGTGCCTGGCGTTCTCCATATGACAGTCAGACGTGATTCAGACTGCAAACTAAACTTGGACTCGTCGGAAAACTTCACACAAGCCTTCTGTTACGATGTCCACATTGCATGTTCTCTACCCCACGCCAACCGCAGGCGACAGCAAGTTGCATTGAGCGGAACACATCTTACAGGTCTGCGAGTATATAGACCAATACTTCCCAAACATCTGCACACGGTATGCCTTGAAACATTCTTAACCGTGGCAAATGACAGCTGACAAAACACGTCTGGTGCTTTGTTCTGTCTTTTTCTTTTGGCAGTTACTGGCCAATAACGGTCTTCATTCGTGGTTGTAATTTGAGGACGACCTGTATAGTAACGTCTACTGACATTCCCATCATCATGGAATCTTTACCAAAGTCTAGATATTACACTTTTGGCAATTCCAATTTCCTCGGATACTTCCATCTGAGTACGCCCACATTCCAGACGGCCGATAATTCTACCACGTAAAACATCATCCACATGTGTCCTCTGTGTCATTACTGTTCGATTTATGCTTTGAGAGGCTTAGAAAATTAATTTTAACTATGTTACTTCTTTGCCACTATTCCTTATATACGGCTCTCTCACACTTTCGTCATTGTGACGTACTATCGGCGCCATCTGGTGTTTTCTGAAATTTGCATATTATTCTTGAAGATGTGTGTGATAATTCTGCAAGTGAAATTTTTACTTTAGAGTTTTATTTCTGTGTCATTCTGAATTATCCTTATTTTATGGACATGAGTGTATAATCGCAGAAGGTAGTGGCTTGTGTGAGGAGATAAAAATATCGCAACTCCATGTTTGTCTTCAATTTGAAATGTTTTAAGTTTTTTTACATGTTTATTTTTCACCTACCTGCGGAGCTAAGTGCTACAACTTCATGTTACACTACAATTACAAAATCTTTATTTTTTGCTTCTCCATTGAAATTTACTTTTCCCGAGCTGTGTCACTTATCTTGCATGGGAGCCATAATGACTTATGATGCAAACATTTATGCATGAATTTGAGTTCATTCTGTTATTCTTTTAATAGCACTAAATTGTCAAATGTCTCTAGGTATTATAATGCCTATTGTAAAATTTTACGATTTCTGATAACCATAATTGATCATTTGTAATGATTTGACAATTAAATATGGAGATTATTCTGTAAAAAATATTGGATTTTCTCAAGAGGACAAATTCAAAGTTAAAAAAAAAGCTTAGTCTATTAAAATAACGTTGTCTTTCTTCTTTAGCTAGATAAACTTTTCTACCAAAAATTGAACCAACTCCAAAAACTACTGCAAAGTAAAAAATAATTTTTGTACACAAAAGTAATAAGAAATTAAATTAAGAGCGGAGTATTTACCATGCATATTATTATATTTATGTACATTATTTTGATTTTTTTGGAGTCGGTGCCAGCCAAGCCAAGTTACATGTAATTTTCCAATATACATTTTTAAGTATCTACGAGTTCTTACGATTTAATATTTAGTGAAAAATGTAAATTTATTTTTTTTACGATTTGCATTGGATATTTAATTTTAATTTTGAAATTGTCTTGGCTGGCACCGACTCCAAAAAGTAAGTTTAATGTACATAAATATAACAATACGCATGGTAAATACTACGCTCTTAATTTAATTTCTTATTACTTTTATGTACAAAAATTATTTTTCACTTGGCAATAGTTTTTGAAAACGGTTCAATTTTTGGTAGAAAAGTTTATTTTTCACTTTTTAGTTAAAAATTAACGATTTTTTGAAGTCGGTTAGTAAAAATTATAATACGGAAAAAAATATTGTAAACTATACATGGATGTAAATTCTGTCAGGAGTGGGGTTCGAACGCACGCTCTCTTTCCAGAACCAGAGCTTTAATCTGATTCCTTAGACCGCTCGGTCATCATGACTGCCCTCCAATCGGCGAGCTTATTAAAAACGCATGTTACTTTTAATTTGCGAAAAATCACCAGTTTTATTAGTTTTTGCCTAATTACTAAAAATGTACTGAACCAATTTCAATGAAATGGAAGTGGTACCAATTAAAAAGTAGCTTCTTTTATTTAACAACAACAACAACAACAAAAAAACAAATTAATCGGGTTGATAGTTTCGGAGTAATCTTTGAATATGCATAGAAAAAATAATACATACGCGTCAAATTGATAACTTCCCATTTCTTTTCTGAAGTCGTTAAATAATAAAAATTATAATACGAAAAAAATACTGTTTGTTACACATGAATGTAAATCATGTCAGGAGGAGGATTCGAACCCACGCTCCTTTTTGATAACCTGAGTTTAAATCTGACGCCTTAGACCGCTCGGACATCCTGACTGCGCTTCAAACTGCGAGCTTATTCAAAGTCCATGTTACTTTTAATTTGCAAAAAATCACCAATTTTATTAGTTTTTGCCTAATTAGTAAAAATATATTACACCAATTTCAATGAAATGGAAGTGGTACCAATTCGAGAGTAGCCTCATTTATTTAACACAAAAACCAAATTAATAGATTGGATAGTATCGGAGTAATCGGTGAACATACATAGAAAAAAAAATATGTACGCGTCGAATTGATAATTTCCTCTTCCTTTTCTTATGCGGGTTAATAATAAAAGTTGTAATACGGAAAAAAATATTGTAAATTATGCATCCGGCGCCTTAGACCGCTCGGCTATTCTGTCTGCAATCAGTTCGACGAAGTTATTCAACACTTTCAATTAGCAAAAAATCACTAATTTCATTAGTTTTTGCCTAATAACTCAAAAAGCACTGAACCAATTTAGATGAAACGAAAATGGTACCAATTCGAGAGCAAGCTCTTTCTTTTAACACCATAACCAAATTAATCGGATGGGTAGTTTCGCAGTAATCGATGAACATGCATAAAAAAATACATGCGCGTTCAATTGATAACCTCCTCTGCTTTTTGGAAGTCGGTTAAAAAACACTTGATTTCATGTTCAAAGTAGGAGCAAGACTAAAAGGAAACGGACGCAAATTGGACAAACCAATAAACAACAGCTGGAATTAAAGCATAATACATCCGCTAGCCTCACAAGAACATTATTATATCCAAATAAAATTATTTTTACTGTGTTTTAATGAGATACTTATTCTTTTTGTGAAGTATTAGATGTTTAGTATTTTAAAACTTTTATTCTTTTTTTCTTCTTGTTAAAATTATTCAACTAGAATATTTGCTTCCTTGCTGGGAAGTTCTTTTTATTTTTAAATAAAATTTGTTATTTTGTGATAAGCTTTTGGTAATATTTCATCTTATACACTACAAGTTTGTGGAAATTCTCGCTCCATATTTATACAGGGTGTTTCGCTACCAGACCGACAAACATTGAGGGATGATAGTAGACACGAAGACAAACATTATTAAATGGGAAACCATGGGGCACAAACGTCTTCTGTAGGAGCTAGGGGCCATTAAAGCTTAAGGTGCAAAATTTCAAACTATGATAAAAAACGGAAAAACGGGTCGATTCGTTTGCGGTTTTCACTAAAATCATTCTTTATATCACGATTTTTTTAGAAAAAAAAATTAAAGGTTACGATCAAAAATTTTCAATGGAGGTCGGTTTAGACTTTAGAGTAACGAACAACTTATTTTTATCGTTATTTTGTGCATGGGGCTGAAATTATTCTGAAGTTTACACTTTAACTTAAATTTTAAGCCAAAATCGGAAACATTGGGATCGGGAAACTAGCGAAAATTGAACTGTGAATAGAGGGGGTGATTTTAAACGCTCATAAATATTGGACAAACAAATCGATTTTGTTGCGGTTTGCGTGTAAGTCATTCCCTTGGTAGTTATTGTATTCAAAATGACATACAGCTTTGGTGTCCTCATTTTTTGATAGAGGGCGCTTCCGACACATCTCTAACATTTCTGTGGCATTACTCCTGGTTGTTTTATTACCAGGCTAACATACTTCTAGGAAGTGTTAGGGATACAAAGACGACTCGGAATCACACAGGAATGTAACGTTGGAAATGCCTTTTTTGCAAGTTATGATTAAAGGAAACAGAGACAAATGCAACAGAAACAGCAGAGGAAGAGCGACATGTTAATGTAACAGAAAACAGTTTATTTAAACGGTTTACTAGAAAAGGGGTTCGAAAATACGACCAGAAGTATTCCGGAAAGTTTGACAGCGACGGTAGATGGCGCTGTGGTTTCCTTGCGGTAGATGGCGCTAAGCGGTAATGCGCCTGAGCAGAGATCACTTAGAAGTGATCATTCGCGACCCGGTTCCAAAAGTTGTAGAATGAAGTATTTGAACGATGAACAGCATGATAGGACTCCTCCACATTTTACCAATGACGTTTGCCAACAGTTCAAAGTAACATATGGACAGTGGTGGATAGGTCGTGGTGGCCAAGTTCATTGGCCTGCCAGATCGCCGGACCTATCATGTATAGACTTCTTTAGTATGGTCAAATGAAAAAATAGGTTTATGAGACTCCCGTACCATCAGTTGAAGATCTCGCAGCTGGTATTTCTGTAGCTGCCAGAAAACTACCAGAGCTGCCAGAAAACTACCAGAGCTACACTCCTGGTCAAAATTATAAACTCAGAATTTTTTTAGTTTGTTTACATCATAATATAAATAAGCTTAGCTTTATATTAATAAATTAATGATTAATATTTATAATAAGACATCTAAATTTAGTATAACTTATAAATAAAATGGAGTAAGTAATTTAAATAAGAAAATACATAACTTTTAAAAAATAACATTATGTGAGTCCTGGACAAAAATATAAACTCAAAGTTACGAATTTCAATATTCTGGCACATTTCATATAAATAACTGCATTTTATGATAAAAAACAAATAAATGGAGTCATTATGGATGAATACATTTCAATATATCAATACATGTTTTAATTTTTCCCATAAAATAACATTATGTGAGACCTGGACAAAATTATAAACTCAAGGCATGAATTTCTATACTCTGGTATTTAATATCTAAATAATAAATGTGTTCTGTGATAAGAAACTAATTCAAAGAAAGTATTTTTCACATTTGTATTAAGGCAAACGACATTTATTCATATTTTCAATTCTCTCCATGATTTTATTAAAGGTCTGTAATGGTGTGAGCTGGTTCTTTTCAGAATGGTAAAACTGCTTTGGCTTTTCTTAATGGGAAACAAACAGCAGAAGACTGCGAGTTAATGCTGGCAGATAATCTTTTGCCATATGGACCATTGATCGCTGGAGTAAACTGGGTATTTCAGCAAGATAATGTAGAAATACACACAGCAAAAAATACAAAAGAGTGGCTGCAGTGCTGGCATGTAAATGTCTTGAATTGGCCAGCCCGCAACCCTGATCTAAACTTCATTGAAAATTATTGGGATGCAATGGATCGAAGAGTCTAACGCGACGGACGTCAATATCAAAACACAAATGATTTAAAAGTGGCTATATTTTCAGCCCGAAACCAGTACTCTATGGAGTAGTTGGAAAAATGCATATTCGAAATCATTCGGAAAAATGGCGATTAAACACATTTTTCAATGTATGTGTTAATACTTTGCACCAGGATTCAAAAGTACGTTCACTTCTTAAACTCTATAATTTTATGTTTTCAGTTTACACATGTACTATACTCAGACTGTACTATATTACTCATCTTTTTTGAAAGAAAATCTTAAAAATGCATTCATGTATTGAAATATATTCATCCCTAATAACTCTATTTATAAGTTTATTATCACAAAATGCATTTATTTATGATAGAAATTCACAGCTTTGAGTTTATAATTTTGTCCAGGTTTGACATAATGTTATTTTATGAGTAAAATTAAAATATGTATTGATGTATTGACATGTATGGATCCATAATGACTGCATTTATTAGTTTCTTATCATAAAGGCATTTATTTATATCAAATATGCCAGAATAGAGAAATTCATAACTTTGAGTTTATAATTTTGTCCAGGTTTCGCATAATGTTATTTTTTTAAGTAATGTATTTTCTTATTTAAATTATTCGCTTCATTTTATTTATCAGTTATATTGAATTTAGATGTCTTATTAAAAATATTCATCTTTATTTTATTAATTTAAAGTTAAGTTTATTTATATTATGATCTAAACAAATTACAAATTTTCTGAGTTTATACTTTTGTCCAGGAGTGTACCAGGAACCTTTCAAAGCGTGAGGAAATCCACACGACACCGCTGTCAAACATGCCGGACTACTTCTGGTCGTAATTTCGAACACCTTTTGTTGCAAAACATTTAAATAAACTGTTTTCTGTCACATTAACGTGTCGCTCTTTCTCTGCTGTTTCTGTTTTCTTTTTTTGTTTACTTTAACCGTAACTAGCAAAAAGACATTTCCAACGTTACATTCCTATGTGATTCAGAATCGTCTTTGTATCCCTAACACTTCCTGGAAGTATGTTGTTCTGGTAGTAAAACACCCAGGAGTAATGCCATTGAAATGTCAGAGATGTGCCGGAAGCGCCCTCTATCAAAAAACGAGGACACCAAAGCTGTACGTCATATTGAATAAAATAATTACCAAGGGAATGATAATCTAAATATTATGATAAAAAGTCTAAATATTATGATAATTCCAACCCCATTCACAAAATAATGGTAAAAAGTAGTTATTCGTTAATCTAAAGTCTAAAGCGCCCTCTATCGACAATTCTTGAACGTAACCTTTAAAATTTTTTTCTAAAAAAATCGTGATATAAAAAAAGAATAATTTTAGTGAAAACCGCAAACGAATCGACCCTTTTTTTCGTTTTTTATCATCGTTTGAAATTTTGGACCTTAAACTTTAAAAGCCCCTAGCTGCTGCAGAAGACGTTTCCGCCCCATGGTTTCCTATTTAATAATGTGTGTTGTCATGTCTACTATCATCCCTCAAAGTTTGTCGGTTTGGTAGCGAAACACCCTGTATAAAATTTGAATAGTTTAAAGTAAGGACAAAGAAAAGTAAAGAAATTTAATATGTTTGCCATGGTATGTCTCAGTCAACAGTTTCTGAAACACGATGCAACAAAACAAAAATTATATTAGCATTTAATAAATAGCTGCTTATCCAAATATGTACATGATTATTTTTATTATTTTCTCTCGTATTTCTATGTAAAGCATGATCTGTATTTCTATGATGTAGAAAGAAAGGGCTACATTAGGATACAAAACTCACGTTTCCTCAACTGTGTTTGAAAAAAATCCACTATGAATACACAAATAATATTTACATTTGACAAAGCGTTGGGATTCCGATGTATGTAATTAATTTATTGCATTGTTACATTGAAATCTTTTAAATAATTATGTATGTATGTTTGACGACCAAAATTTATTAAAAAGAAAAGAAAATGCATAATACATACATATTAAGCTGTTCAATTTTTTAAGTATGTGTATTTATGTGTATGTATTAGTGAATAAAACATTATAAATTTAACTGTTTTATCCAAAAAAGTAATGCCAACCTATTGCCAACCTATTTTATTATGTACATTTTTCTCCATAAAGGGATATAACATTTGAAAATTGCTGTTTTGTGATTTTAAAAGCCCGTCAATTAAAACAAAGAGCCTAGTATTATACTCGGGAAGAAACATCTCTAAATTCAAATTAAGTCGTTTTCAATCTAGTCAAGACGAAAAACGTTTAGGTAAAAAAAATTCCAAGAACACTTCATTATACTTTTCAACTACAGAAATAAAAAAGAGTAGATAGAAGATATAGAAATAAAAGGAATAAAATAAAAATGAATTGAAGAAGCAAAACAAATTTTGTTGATTTATCAAATACCTCTGAAAGAAAGTTCATGATTTGGAATGACAAATTGTTTTGTAAAATTTCGTGCATACTAAGAAAATATTAATTCAGAGAAAGTTAATCAATGTAGATTTATAGCTTATACTATCAAAATTTATAATAAAATATGCTTTAAAAAAATACTAACCGACTTTAAAAAAAGAATCAAGCTTCGCGACAACTTGGCGCTAACGCATATGAATGCATAGTTTTATTATACTTATGATTTGAAAACGGCTTTTCTTGCGTTCTGCCAGACACATTTTGGCGGATGGCATCTTTCAGTTCTGCCATTGATGCCGGCTGGCCGCGGTACACTTTTGACTTGAATAATTCCCACAGCCAAAAGTCCCAGGGTGTCGGATCGGGATATCTTGGAGGCCATGCGTGATTAAAGTAGCGACTGATAATGCGATCCTAACCAAAATATTGAGCGTAGAAGGCGTTACAAAGGCAGAGCAATATGAGATGGTGCTCCAACTTGCATAAAGGTGACTGTTTGGAGTGCCTGTCGTGCTTGCAATTGAGCAATCCGACAGCGCCATCTCTGTTGGTTGCCAATAGAACTAACTTTTTCGTAGCCACACAAAACCCAGTTTCTTTTTCATCCGTTTGTGAAAACCGTATTGTTTTATCTTAATTCATTTTCGAAATATTCGTTTTTAAAGTTCGTCCTGACTTTTGGATCACCGGCATATCGGGTTTTTCACTGAAAGAAATTTAGAAAACGAATATATTTATTGAATTAGTGTTTAATATATATTTTTTAATAAAGAAAATGCTGAGTTATGACTAAACTCTTTTTGAAAAAAAAAAAAAAACCCTTTACATGCGTATACATTACATAAAAAAACCATTATAAATTTATATAAAACAATTGTTAACTACTTTATTAAAAAAGCATCATTATAAGCTTGTTTCATCATACGAATTTTTCTCAAATATCAGAAACAAAATTAGAAATTTGGAATTTTCTGATTGTAAAGGTTATTTACTTAAAAGTTAGTATTCAATTTTAGTCTATGGAATAAAATGATGCCAGTATGTTAGAACGTCTGTAAAAAAACTTTCAATCTAGTCAAGCGGAAATACATTTAAAAAAATCATCTCAAGAGCACTTTATTATATTTTTAAGTTATAGAAATCTGGAATAAAAAGAAATTAAAGAAACAAAACAAATATAACTCCAATATTTGTTAGTTCTGAATAACAGTTCATGATGGGAAATGACAAGTTGCTTTAAGAACTTTTTTTATATACTAAGCAGAGCTTATTTCAGAACTAATATTAAAACTAAGTCTGTGAAAGAAGTTTTTAATAAAGTTAGAAATAAAAATATTTTGCAGAAACATTCTAAGAGATCTTCATTATAATTTCTAAGTTATATAAATTTGGAATAAAAAGAAATTAAAGAAACCAATCAAATCTGATTCCAATATTTGATAGTTCTGAATGAAAGTTTATGATATGCAATAAGAAATTGCTTTAAGACCTTTTTTTCTATAAAAAGCAGAGCTTATTTCAGAACAAAAATTAGATCTAAATATGTGAAAGATTTTTTTTTTACATTTTGAAAAGGAAAATATCTGGCAAAAATATTCCAAGATCAATTCATCATATGTGTTTGTTACAGAAATTGGAAATAAATGGAAATTACAAAAAAAAAAAAAAAAGTTCAATTGTTTTTTTAGTTCTGAAAAAAATGTTTATGATGTGCAATGACAGACTGCTTTTAATTTTTTTTTACATGCTCTAATTCCTAAAACCTGGTAGAACTAAATCCATGCAGAAATCTGGAATAAAAAGCAATTAAAGAAAAAAGACAAATATTATTTAATTATTTGTCAGTTCCGAATGAAAATTCATAATGTAGAATGAAAAGTTGCTTTAAGAACTTGTTTTATATTCTAAGCAGACCTTAATTGAAAACAAATTTTAGAACTAAGTCAGTGAAAGAAGTTTTAAATATAGTCAGAAAAAAAATTAAGAGCACTTTATTATACTTTTCAAATACAGAAATATCTCGAAAGTAGAGGGAAAAAAATCAGACAAGCGTGGTTTAGTTATTTGTTTATTCGGAAATCTTATAATGTGGAATGATAAATTGTTTTTCTTTTCGTACATAATAAGAATATCTTAATTTTTAAGAAAAGTTAATCAATGCATATTTATAGTTATTTCAATCGAAAATAATAAAGAAGAAGTTTTACAGCATGTGATATATATTACATTTGTAATTGAAAGACAAATTAAAAAAAATACTTATTGAATTAATATTTAATAAATAATTTTTTACTAAAGAAAATGCTGAATCCCGATTAAAATCGTTTTGAAAAAAATCCCATACATACATACATACATTACTGAAAAAAAACAGCATAAAACTATATAAAATAATTGCTAACTATTTTATAAAAGAGTAACACCATGAGCTTGGTTTATAATATGAATTTTTCTCAAATTTTGGACATAAAATCAGAGGTTTGTGATTATTTGAATTTAATCTTTATTTTCCTAAATGCTAAGATTCAATTTTACACTATGAAATAAAAAGGTTCCACTATGTTAGAATGACATCTGTAAAAAAAAAAAGTTTTCAATTCAGTAGGGAGGAAATATATTTAGCAAAAACATTTCTAAGTACTTCATTAAATTTTTCGATTATAGAAACCTGGGATAACAAGAAGTTAAATAAACAAAAGAATTATTATTCACTTATTTGTTATCTCTGAATTAAAGTTCACGATGTGGAATGAGAAACTATTTTAAGAATTTTTTTAAATAATAAGAAAAGTTTAAATCATAACAAATGTTAGAACTAAAACAGTAAAAGAAGTTTTTAACCTAGTCAAATAATAATAATAATAATAATAATAATAATAATAATAATAATAATAATAATAATAATAATAATAATAATAATAATAATAATAAACAGTTAAGAAAACACCCAACTGCAATTCATTAAACTTTTTTAATTACAGAAATTTGGGATAAAAAGAAATTAAAGCAACAAGACAAATGGTTTTCAATTATATGCTAGGTTTGAAAAAAATTTCATGATGTGGAATGGCAAATTCTTTAGTGAAAGTTTTTACCTAGTAAAAATAACTTAATTGAGAGCAAGTAAATCAAAATAGATATACAGTTTTTATTACAGATATAAATAATGAGGACGTTTTAAAGCATGAGACAGTAATTGGATTCGTAAATGACATCACCTTGAAAAATATAATTGAATAACAGTTAATTTTTTTAATTAAAAAAATGTATGATCGCTATAAAATTATTTTATAAATTGCCTTCATATATGTGTATGCAATACTGAACTAAAAATTATAAATGTAATTATGTAAACATTTTCAAACTGTTTTATAAATAAAAAATAACAGCATGAAAATTTTTTATGTACATTTTTTCCAGTTATTAGACACAAATTTAGAGATTTTAAATTTTGTGATTGATTAAGTCATTCCCTTAAAAGCTGGGATTCAAAAGCTAGCCTTCAGTTTTATACTACGCAAGAACACAAAGAAACCACTGTGTTAGAACGAAGTTTGTAAAATAAATTTTCAATCTAGTCATGAAAAAGTATATTTAGCAAATCTGTTCCTAAATCACCGCATTACATTTTTAAGTTATAGAAATCTGGAATAAAATTAAATTAAAGGAACAAAACAAATATGATCGAATTATTTGTATGTTCTGAATAAAAGTTCATGATATGTAATGACCAAGAGCTTTATGATTTTTTTTTATATTCTAAGGAGAGCTTATTTCATAACAAATATTAGAGCAAAGTCTATGAAAGAAGATTTTAATATAGTCAGAAAGAAAAATATTTGGCAAAAATATTCCAAGAGCACTTCATTATATTTGTTAGTTATAAAAAAGTTATAAAATATATTTGTTAGTTAAAAAAAAAATGTTGCTCAATTATTTATTTATTCTGAAAAAGTTTACGATATGGAGTGACAAACTGCTTTGAGAATGTTTGTTTAGAAATACTAGAAATAGTGTTATTCGGAACAAATGTTATAACTAAATCTGTGAAAGAAATTTTCATTCTAATCAAGAAGAAAAGAGTTAGGAAATGCTCTGAGCGTAATTCATTATACATTTTAGTTATAGAAATCTGGAATAAAAAGTAATTAAAGAAATAAGACAAGAAATTCAGAGGAAATAAATCAAAGCAGAGTTATCACTTATGTTACTGAAATAAATAATGAAAATGTTTTAAAGCTTGTGACGGAAGTTAAATATGTAAATGAAGACATATTAAAAAAACTACTAATTGAATTAGAGTTTATCAATTTTTTTAATAAAAATTGCCTTTATATATGTATATACATTACTGAACACAACATTATAAATTTAACTATGTAAACATTTGTTAACTATTTTATAAGAAAAAAAAAACTAATACCACGAATTTGTTTGTAATGTACCTTTTACACGATTATCAGACACAAAATTAGAGATTTGAAATATTGTAATTAATTCAGTCATTCATTTAAAAGATAGGATTAAAAGCTAGGGTTCAATTTTATGCTATTAAAAATATACAAAGAGAAACCACTATGCTAGAAGGAAGTTTTTAAAAGGAGATTTCAATCTAGTAAAAAGGAAATATATTTAGCAAAAATATTCCAAAAGCATTGTATTTTTAAGTTACAAAAATCAGTGATAATAATTAATTAAACAAACAAAACAAATATTATTCAATTAATTGTTTGTTCTGAACAAAAATTCATGATGTAGAAAGACAAGTTGCTTTAAGATTTTTTTTTATATATTAAGCAGGGCTTATTCCAGAACAAGTTTAGGAAAGAAGTTTCTGATACAGTCAAAAAGGAAAATATTTGGGCAAAAACATTCCAAGAGCAGTTCATTATACATGTCAGTTAGAGAAATAAGAAATAAAAAGAAACAAAGCAAATGTAATTCAATTATTTGTTTGTTCTGAAAAAAGTTTACGATCGGGAATGACAAAGTGCTTTGAGAATTTTTTTACATTGTAGAAAAAGTTTAATTCGGAACAAAAGTTATAACTAAATCTGTGTAAGAAGTTTTCAATCTTGTCAAGAGGAAAAGCAGTTAGGAAAACGCTTCGAGAGCATTATACTTTTTAATTAAAGATATCTGCAATAAACAAATTAAAGAAACAAGACAAATATGATTCAATTATATGTTAGTTTTAAATGAAATTTCCTGATGCAGTTTGCAGATTACTTGGAGATTTTTTTTTTTTTTTTACACAGTAAGAATAGCTTAATTCAGAACAAGTATATCAAAGCAGATTTTCAGCTTATATTACATAAACAAATAATGAAGAAATTTCAAAGCACGTGATAGAAAATGAATTTGTAAATGAAAACATATTGAGAAATAAACTACTAAATAAATTACAGTTCAGTATTTTTAAAAATAAATAATTGTATAATCTCCACAAAACTTTTTTAAAGCCTTTATAATGTTGTATACATTAATGAACAAAACATTACAAATGTAAATATGTAAACATTTGCTAACTATTTTATAACGAAGAACAATCACCATATTTTTTTTCTATAATATAATTTTTTTCCTAATTATCAGACATAAAATTAGATATTTGAAATTTTGAGATTTTTTTAAGTCATTAGCTTAAAAGATAGCATTCATTTTTATGCTATGAAAGAGCAAAATATTATCACTGTTAGAATTGAGTCTTTGATAGAATTTTTGAATCTGGTCAAAATTTTGGAAAACTATCCAACAGCACTTCTTTATACTTTTCAGCTTCAGAAATCTAGAAGTCTAGAACTTTGACAGTTTCTGATAGAACTAAATTATTGTCTATTGCAAGTAGAAATAAATGAAGTATAGCATCATTTCAGTGCAGGATACAAATAGATACAAATAGAACTTACAAGGTCAAAAAGTATTTGTTTAGGAATGAAAGCTATTAAAGCAAATTTATTATTCTTAAAGCTACCTTATTATTCTCACACCTGTGGACATAATGTAGAATTAATATTTTTTTTCTAAATATGTTACCCAAAATTAAGATTTGCATTTTCGTGATTATAAAAGTCCGTTTCTTAAATATAAGTATAAAGACTGTTAAAGAAGTTTTGTATCTAAAAAAGAGGGAAAATAAATCGGGAAACACATTCCAAGAGCAATTCATTGCACTTTTCAGTTGCATAAATTTGTAATAAAAAGTAATTAAGGGAACAAAACAAATGTGATTTATTTAATAATTATTTCAAGGAGAAAGTTAGTTATATTGCGGGACTAATTTCTTAGTGAATTTTCGTACATACTTTTATTGCATTTTAAATAAGAACAAGTAAATGAATGCAGTTTTACAGCTTACACTATCGATTTATATTTTGAAGATGTTTAAGAGCATGTAGTAGGAAATGTTTTTTTTAATCAATTATTCCACTTTAATTCAGTACAAACAATGCAGATTTATAGTTTATATCATCAGTACCAATATTGAAGATGTTTAAAAGCATGTACTAGTGGCATTGCATTTGCAAATAAAAGAAATTTAGAATAAAAACATATTTACTGAATTAAGTTTAACATATAAATATATAATTGTAATAGAAATGTTTGATCTCTATTAATATTTTTAAATTTAAAAAAGCCCTACATGTTTGCCTGTATATAACGCAATGAAAAATAATAAATCAAATTATGTAAACATTTTACAAAATATTTTATATAGAAATCGATAACAAGTTTTTTAAAACAAGTTTTTTAATATAAGATTTTCTAAATATTCAACACAAAATTAAATATTTTTAATTTTGTGATTCTAAAAGTCCCAAGCTTAAAAGTAACGATAAATGTCGTGAAAAAAAAAATTCAATCATGTCAAAACGGAAAATATTTCAGAAAAATATTCTAAGATCACATTATTATACTCTTCAATGACATAAATATGGAATTAAAGAAATAAAATAAATGCGGTTAATTTATTTATTAGTTATGAAAGAAAGTACATGTGGTATGAAAAATTTCTTTGAGGAATTTATTTTTACATAGTAAGAACAGTTTAATTCAGAACAAGTAAATCAAAGCAGATTTACGGTTTATAATAACAAAATAAGTATGAAAAAATTAAGAAGCATGTGAAAAAATTGGATTTGCAATCAAAAGGAAATTGAGAAAAAAAACTAATGATTAAATTTGTGTCTGGTATTATTTTATTTTTTTAAAAAGAAAATTTATGATCCCTATAAATCTTTTTAATAAAAAAAAAGCCTTTCTGTGGGAGTAATAAATTATTGAATAAAACACTATAAATGTAACTATGTAAATATTTTTATAACTGTTTTACAAAGTAAAAGTAACATTATGAACTTGTTTTATAATGTGCATTTTCCCAAATTATCAGACACAAAATTTGAGATTTTCAATTTCGTGTTCTTAAAACTCAATCGCTTAAAAGCTAGAATTCAATTTTATACTATAAAAATGCCCTATGTTAGAAGTAAGCCCCCAAAAAGTTGTCAATCTAGTCAAAATTAAAAATACGTCGATCGAAAAACATTCCAAGGGCATTCCATTGTATTTCTTTTTAAAGAAATCTGAAAAAAAAGGAGTTGAAACAAATGTGGTTCAATTACTTGCAAGTTCTGAAAGAAAGTTAATCATATAGTATGAAAAATTTATTTGCGAAGTTTCGTATTTAATTCAGATATTCACATGAGGTAGAAATGTGATTTGTAATCAAACGGAAATTGAGAAAATCTGCTAATTAAATTAATGAATTATATTCCTTTTTTAAATAAATAAATGTATGATGCCTATTAAGATTTTTAATAAAAAGTATCATTCTGCATGAGAATACATTACTGAATAAACCACTTTAAATACAATTATGATTATATTTTGCTAACTAATTTATAAAGAAAAAGAAACATTATGAATTTGTTTAAAATTGTGTAATTTTCCAAATTATCAGACACAAAATTAGAGATTTGCAATTTTGTGATTTTAAAAGTCATTCTATTAAAAGCTAGGGTCCAATTTTATACTATAAAAGTAAAATTCCACTTTCTTAGAAGTAAGATTGAAAGAAGTTTTCAATCTAATCAAAATGAAAAATACACCAAAAAAATTCCAAGAGTATTTGATTGTGTTTTTCATTTACTGAAATCTGGTATAAAGATAAATTAGAGAAACAAAACAAATGCTGTTCAATTATTTGTTAGACCTGAAAGAAAGTTAATTATATGATATGACAAATTACTTTGTGAAAGCTCGTACATACCCCTATAATACTTTAATTCAAAACAAGTAAATCAGTTTAGGTTTACAGCCTATATTATCAAAATAAATATCGAAAGACATTTTAGAGCATGCAACAGAAATTGGGTGCGTAAACGAAAATAAATTTAGAAAAAAACTTTACTTACTTATGTATATTTAATATATATATATATTTTATTTTTTAACCCGTCAGTAGTCGCGTGTCGGTCTTTTCGCCGCCCGTATAACTTATCTTCTCCTAACTTATATCACATTACAAATACAACGGAGATCTACCATGTAGCTGACTTTGAAGCTTTCTCGACCACATTAGTGAAGTAACAGGACACTTCTGTTTTTCTTTCAGGTACATTTTTAGAACAAAGTTGAAATTGGCGAAAAAGTCTACGTGAAAATTACTAATGTCAGTTCTTGTTACTTTTTCCAATTACTCCAGATCTCATGAATAACATGCATAATTTAAGAAAACTGCAAATTTTTATCTTCGTCGTAAAGTTATTTTCGTATATTAGGTGAAAAATATTTCTTATTTTACTTATTTGGTATGCGGGGGGCCAGCGGCGAAAAAACCGAGCGCGACCAATGACGTTGTGAAAAAAGTCGCGACTACTCGCGGGTTAATAAAGAAACATGTTTGTCCAATGTTAAGCTCTTTAAGTAAAAAAAGCCTACATGTATGTATACACATTACTAAATAAAAAATATAAATCTAACCATGTAAACATGTTGCAAACTATTTCTGAAGAAAAAGTAACATCCTGAACAAGGAAACGAGTACAGATTTACAGCCTAACGAAAGAAAAAAACCCTACTTACATAATTATGTTTCATATATTTTTTATAAAGAAAATGTTTTATCCCTCTTAAGCTTTTTAATTTTAAAAAGGCTTTTATTTATTTCTATACATTACTCAATAAAAAATTACAAATTTAATTATGTAAACATTTTGTAAACTATTTTATAAAGTAAAAGTGACATACCGATTTTTTAAATTAAGTTTTCCCTATGTATCTGACACAAAAATAAAGATTTGCAATTCCGTCATATAAAAATCCTCATGATTTAAAAGCTAGTGTTTATTTTTATCCCAAGAAGAAAACAAAAGTGCAAATAATTTAGAAATAAGTTTTAAATGTATTAAAGATGAAAAAATTCAAGATCGCTGTGGTGGTTACTCGATAACCCCTGTCATATTTTTATTTTAATTCAATTGTATTAACCATTTTATTTCCTATCATCCCCTTTTTTATTAAGGGGGTAGTAAGGTATTTTTTTTTTTGCATTTTTTTATTTTTATTTTATATTAATGTACAACATCTTAAGATTATTCTGTGAAAATTTGAAAGCAATTGAAGTTAAACTGACGGAGATATACACTTTGTAAGTCTCCGCCCTCCGATTGTCCGAGCGGTGCTGATTCATGGTGTGAATGGCAGAAGGCTGCAGCTACAGAAGATCTGGAGTCATTCAAACACAGTTACACCGCACTTCCGAGTAATGTGCTAGAAGCCATCAAACCTATTTATGAGGATTTAAGCAAAGATGCACTTCTGGAACGATGTGTTGGAGGTTTCACTCAGAACAATAATGAAAGCCTTAATCAACTTATTTGGAAAATTACTCCAAAAACAGTGAATGGCACCTCCAACGTCGTTGAAATTGCAGCTAATGTTGCAGCATGTACATTTAATGAAGGCTGTTTTTCTCTGCTGTTATTTTTGCAAGAAATGGGCATAAAAACTGGAACAAGTTCTCATGAATCGGCGCGAACATCAGATAGTCTTCGAGTATGTAAAGCGGAGCGAGAGGCTGCAAAAGAGAGCAAAGAAGGCAGGATTCGTCGTAGACAAGAGCAACAAGATGCTCTGGACATCATCTCCGACAGCTTTTCGCTTTATGGGCCTGGCATTGATGATTCTGTGTAAGTATATGAAAAAAGCAGTAATTTACAAATATCTATTTCGACAATGAACGTCTGTGAAACTTTAAACGTGTTTTTCTAACACTTCGCTTTTATAAAGCCGGTGAACTCTGTAGCTCAAAATCTACTGAACCGATCTTTATAAAATTTTACACACTCTTTCTTTATATAAATTACGAGATAACGCTGTCGAGTTTTTTTTTTTTTAATTTGAACTTACTTTAAAAAACAAAATATCAGATTTTTTTTATGAAAAATCAGTATTTTGACTTCCGAGCCTTGTAAAAAATTGAAAAATCAATAATATAAAAAAAACTCGACTGCGTTCCCTGAGGAAACTTATTAACTAATTAAATCAATTTGTTTTTTTAATTTTAGTTGATCCAGTCATGATTTATGCGGTTCACCGCGAATCAACTTTTTTTTGGGACGTCTTTGAAGATTCGCTGTCTTCGGCTCATTTTTTAATATTTCTTAATGAAAATTTCACAGAATACTCTTTAAATGACATATAATTATACTATAACTATACAAATGAATAAATATTAATTGTATCCTTACAAAAAATGATAGAAAATATGTTTTTTTTCCCTCGAATTAACCTTACTACCCCCTTAATGTTCTCATTTTAAATATTATTTCGATTTCGTTTCTTTTGATGTCTTCTCCTGTAAATATTTCTTCCTTAAGTAGCTTATCGAATGTTCTAAAACGGTAAAATCTTGTTTGAATTCATTCCTTCCGGTTTAAAAAGCTTCTAGAAATTTCTCGATCGTTCTATGGGTGGTTACTTCCGTTTAATCAGGCCCTCCCCTTGGCCTATCAAATTAAATTCTACAGATGACGTGATTTAAGCAGTTATGTGCCTGGCCACCTTTTTGGCTTTCCTTCTTTAAGAGTATTATCATTTTTTTCCTATTAAATTCATATTTCCCTATACATTTGCACGTAACTTGGCTTTTTTTCTCTCGCTTTTCCCATTCTAACTTTGCCAACTTGGCGTGTTCCGATTTTACGGTAACCCTTTCTCTTTCCTCTCCCCTCGCTCAGTGCCGCTAGTGCAGTGGGATGGAAGTTAAGCTGTCGAGTGGTTGTTTTGTTGGATTGAGTAAGGTATCTCTACCGCCCTGACCTAATTCTTCTGGGTCGTTTCTTTTACCGACCGCTTAAAGGTTCGAATATCTTGTCGTGAATCTGTTAATATCATATATGTATTGTCACAATTTAAAATGGCACTCTCCTATGTTGTTCGAATTCTTCTGTTTCATCTCATATTGTTCTCAAAGAAATCACTTTTCTCGGAAAGTGATGAAGAAATAATTATTCTTCTTGCATAAAATATTATGATGTTTTTTTTTATTTATGGAAGATGGCTGCTAGGCAAAGTATAATTATGTTCGCAAATGGGATCCCCAGGAAATAATAAAAAAAAAAAACTCATCACGATTCAATTTCTTCTTTTTATTGATTTGATGATGTTGATGATGTTAAGAGTTTGTTTTCAGATCTTTATTTAAATGATAGATCGATTTTGCCAAGTGAATATTTATAAAGAAAAATTTATTGTGAAAAAGAATATCTATATCTGTTTATCATCCATGAGAAGAATTATTATAAAATAAATAATGATATGTATATATATTATGCATTCAGGAGAATATATTATAAAAATATAATGTCATGACTTTGCTTCACAAATGATTATAAATAAAGTTTTTTATTCTTCAATTTCTTCAACAATTTGTACCAAGGTAATTTCTTTTTCGTCTTGAGTCTTATTCTTCAGTCGTCAAGATTCAGGTAAAGTTTTTTCTTATTTACTTTATTTTTCTCACAAGTGACTTTTAAGTTAATATTATCATTAAAAATCTCTATGAAGAACTATAAAAGTATATTTTGTCATGTCCTTTTATTTTGGGTATTTTTGCTGGCCCTCATTCAATGCAATGTGCTTCTAACCATTACTGTGATCATTTGGCCTATTTCATGGAACGAAAAGTAAAAAAAAGCGTTCTCATCCTTTTTCCAAACACAACAATAAAATCTTCTTTGGTGCCGTGTTTCCTTGTGAACCAATGTTCTTCTTTTGGCACCATGTACCTCTTTGAATCAATTAATATTCTTCAAGACATGACGATTATTAAATGATATTGTGTTTTCTTTTATCTAAATATGTTTAAAAAAATAAATTAACTCTTCATTATTTGTTCTTCATACAGTGATCAATATTTTATAATTATTCTTTATTGAACGAGGTGTAATAAATGAATATATAATATATTTTGATTTTATGCTAAAATAATTTTTGAGAGCAGAAGATTCTATATATTATTTAATAAAGAAGGTGTGTCACAGTACATGAATAATATAATTTGATGATATATTTTTCTTGTCTTGATATATTTTATAATTAATATCTTATAATATTTAACGAAAGTGCTTGTCAAAATAATTGATTATTTTAATATAAATTATTCTCTTCTTTTCATAAACATATGAACATATGTATTGCAAGTATGATAAAAAAAATTTTTTTGGGTCTTATATTCTTGATCCCATGCTAGGAGAGATATGTTCCCATTTTTTCTTCTTTTCGTCATACATTTTTTTTTACATATAAAAATGGTGCATAACGTAAATGAAATTCGTCATTAGGTTAGATAATGTGTCAATTTATATATTGTTTATTATATGACCAGTCTATAACCAAATTTAACCTGTCATTTATTGAGCTTTTACTTTAAATATCTCATCATGCCTCCTAAGCCAAAGTTAAACATTGCAATACAACCGTTTGATGGCAACCCACAGACTGTAGAATTCTTCTTTGATCAATTATCTGATCTACAAGAGTTAAATAATTTTTCTGACAAAGAACTTTTTGTTCTTTTCAAATCAAAACTTGAAGGTACTGCTTTACTCTTCTTCCTTGAAACACAGTCTCAATTCAAGAACACTAATTTCCAGGCCATTCGTAAAGCTTTTATAGACTATTTCTTAACCTCAAGAAAGGCTGTTTCTCTCAAATCCTTGCAAAATTTAAAGTTAGACTCAAATGAATCAGTCAAAAATTTTGCATTTCGTCAAGATAAGCAGCTTCGCCTGGCATATCCCAAATTAGATTCTGCTGCTCTAAATTCACTAAAATTCACTCGTTTTCTTGAGGCTTTGCCTAAACAAATTAAGAGAAAGATTCTAGAAGAAAACATTTCCTCATTTGATTTAGCTCTTGAACGAGCAAATTTCCTTCAAGATATATATGATTCTCCTCCTAAAAAATCTTATGAGAATTATGATCAAGTTTATTGTTTGGATAGTGAAAAAGGTCATGATAATTGTATGGCTTCTAGTAATGTGCTTCATAAGACTCCTTTAAAACATACGAAGGATAAAAATTATGTCAATTCTCAAACTACCTTCTCACCTTCGCAAACTCAAAAAGAAAATTCTCATACTTATCGTAATTTTAAAAGAAAAGCTAGAACATATTCACCTTCTCCAAATAGACAAGAGGCTACAGATAAACATAAAAATAATTTTCGTCAACAAAGGTCATATCGAAAACGTCCTTATTATCAACCCACCTTCGACAAATTTTCTCACAAAAAAAATTCTGCATCCTTTTATCACAAACGAGATGTTATGCAATGTGCATATTGTGGAAAATTTAATCATCGTATGGACTCATGCTACAAATTTAAAAATGTTATCAATTCTGCTAATCAAAATTCTTCATCTCAGTTTTCGTCTAATTCTCACAGAAGGAAAAACTACACCTCTTCTTCTGAAAATAAAAACAATGTCTATCATTTAAACAAATAGGGGAGACTGGTTCTACTGACCGCCTTCTCTCCCATAATTTTCATTCAGGGTCAGTACACTTTAGTTACAAAAACAAACGTCACTTTCACAAGGACTCATCAGTCACCTTAGTATCATCTACTGCTGTACAAACATCCCCTATACCACCTAAACTTAATAAATCTTCATGTTCTCATAATTCTATGGCATCCAAACAAACTTTTGAAATTGATGATGATGTACAAGAAAGACACGTCATCTGTAGTTCCTTTGATAATTCTTATGCTCTTCCATGCATCTTGATAAATATACAACATAATGAAATCTCAACTTTAATTGATACTGGCTCAAGTTTGTCCCTTTTGGATCAAGAATGCTTTAATAGCATTAAATCCAGAATTCACTACAAATTCTTATCCAGGAATGTGTCAGTGTCAACTATAAATTCTAAAGTTTTTTTCAAAGGATGCATCGAAATAGCATTTAAAATCGACAAATTCTTTTTCCATCATGTCTTTTACCTTACAAAGATACAAAATGTCAACTTTCAAGCCATTCTTGGGTTTGAGTTCATCAATAAACATTCTGTAACCATTTCTCCAACTTTTAAATCTATATTAATTAAAGATAAACATATCCCTTTTCACAGTCATAATGAATCTCCTACTTGCTATTTCATGAATTCTGAATGTGCTTATGACAATTTAAATGTACCATATTCTTTAGATGCACACAAAATGCCTTGTTATGAAAATTCTATACCAAATAATCTAAGTAATGGTACTTATATTGATGATGTATATGGAAATTATGGTGACACCAATTTACAATTAGTCAATAATTATGCAACTTATCCCTACAATTATAATTTTCAAAATAGTGATTTATTTACAAATAATGTTGCTAATACTGCTATGAATTTTCATAATCCCTATATGTATGGTAATTTTAATTATTTTCCTAACTATTTTCCAACTGATTATGGTAATGTTGTGAACTATTTATCTACTAATAATAATATGCCTCACAAAACTTTTACATCTGAAAGTACTAATGATGTTAGTTATGTTGGTGAAAAGCAAACTCATTTAAATATTGGTAATGCAATTTTGGTGAATTCTAACATGGTACAAACACTCAATAGAGAATTAATCCCTCCGAATTCCTTTGTTTATTTACATGTCAAGTACTTGAATCCTCCATCTGAATATTTTATTTTTAAACCAGCTTTAAAAAATAAAGGTCTTGTTTTACATGAGTTACTGCATTCTAACTCTTCAATTCAAAATAATTTATTTTTGGTTGTATGTCAGAATATATCAAAGCTGGACATTCATTTAAATAAAAATTCAATTATTGGCGAATGTATCAATGTAGATGAGAAGGATATTGAGGAATACTCTTTTGATTTAGATTTTGAAAATGAATATTGCAATTTAATTTTACCATCTGAAGAAGTTAAGAGAAAACGTGTTCAAGAACTGTCTCCAAATGATTTTGACCTAAAACACTTACCTCCTCATGAAAAAGACTCTTTAACAAAATTATTGTGTAGTAAAGCTCTAGCTTTTTCCAAATCTCTTGACACTTTAGGTCATACCGACCTGGTTAATCCTCAATTTTCAATGTTAAATTCTCATCCAGTGAAAACCCTACCCTTTCCTGTGCCACAGGCACTCGAGCAAGAAGCTCTTGACCAAATTAATCAAATGCTAAATGCTGGTATTATTGAAAGATCAAATTCATCTTGGGCGTGACCCATGCTTCATGTTAAAAAAACGAGAACTGATATGTCGAAGCCTCAAAAATATCGTTTGGCTCTAGATTTAAGATTGCTAAATTCTATTATTATCCCATCTTCATATCCTCTTCCAAGAATTCAGAATCTATTGGTGCAATTATCAAAATTTAAGTATTATACTACTCTTGACTTGCCCTCTGCATACTGGCAGATAGCTGTACCCAAAGAAATGCAAGATAAGCTCAGTTTTACTACTCCATGGGAAATTTTTACCTACCTTCGTCTCGTTTTTGGCTTGAAGACAGCTGCGAGCACTTTTCAACAATTAATTGATTCAGTTATTCAATTATCTGAAATTGATTCGTGTTATGCATACCAAGACGATATTGTGGTTGGCGCTAATTCATTTGAAGAGATGACCATGAAACTCACAAAGCTCTGAGACACTCTTATTGCTAACAACATTACTCTTTCTCCTGAAAAATGTTCATTTATGAAAACTAGTATTAACCTTTTAGGCTTCCAACTCACAGATCATAAAATTCTTCCTATTACAAGCAACATTTTAAAAATTACTTCCTTTCCAAAGCCTAAAACCAAAAGGCAAACCAAAAGCTTTATAGGATTATGTTCATTTTATAGGTCAATTATACCTGATTTTGCTAAATTGATTACTCCTCTCATCGAAGTCACCAAACCTAAAAATAAATTTTCTTGGAAATCTGAACAAGAAAATGCATTTAAAAAATTACAAGACATATTCTTTCAGAAACCTATGCTCAATCTTCCAAGGTGGGATCAGACCTTTTATGTTAATACAGATGCATCAAAAACAGCAATATCAGCTGTTCTTATGCAGAAATTTGATGGTGAACTTAGACCCATCTCCTATTATTCCAAAACTTTATCTCAGTCTGAAAGACAGTACCCTGCCATCAAATTGGAACTTTATGCCATTTACAAAGGCATAACGGCTTTTAAATATTATATTTTTGGTCGACCCTTTATTCTGTTATCCGACGCCAAACCTCTTAATAATTATAAAAAAGCTACATCATCAGCCGATATTACTACTCGGTGGATGTTAGAACTGTCAGAATACTCGTACACATTCCAACATGTACCAGGCAAAGAAAATGTGTTAGCAGATTTTCTGAGTAGAACACCTCACATTCCTACTGAAGATCTCCATAATAATCCAGATCTTGTTTCTGCGCAAGAACCCCTACCAATCATTGATAATCAAAATGATTTACATAATGCAATTCCTCATTTTCCATGTGGTTTAATTGGCAAGACACACCACACCTGCCATCTTCAACGTGACTCTCCACCTCAAAATAATAACAATAACGAAGATCCATTATTAGAAATTCTTGATCACACCATCTTCTCTGAACAACAAAAAGATCCAAAAATTAAGAAAATTTATGAAGATCTTAAAGCTAACAAAAAATCTAAAAGTTTAAATGGCTATTATATTAATCCAAATAATGATTTACTCTGCTACAATGGACATTTTTCTTCAGAAGATATTGAGCTACATAAAGCTGTTTTACCTTCGTCACTTAGAGCAAAAGCTTTAAGAATTGCTCATATTACTCATACTGGAATTCATAAAACTATTGTTAATTTAAAGAAAAGATTCACCTGGAAAACCCTTGCCATTAATTATGTCAACTCTTGTGAAATTTGTTTAGTAAACAAAAATCATAAAAAAAAATACTACTGCATATTTACCTGCACCACTACCTACAGCTCCCAATCAAAAAGTTTCCATGGATTTACTTGGCCATTTGAGAAATCGCCAATATGTCATGACCGTTATTGATCATTTTTCTCGTCATTTAGAATTATATGCCTTGAATAACATCAGCGCTGAATCTGTTACCAAAGCTCTATTACATTACATTTCTACTCATAGAAAGCCCGAATTAACTCTTACTGATCATGGCTCTCAGTTCACTAGTGATATGTTTTCTTATTTTAATAAAAAAAAACTTGGCATTAAGTTGGAACACAGTTCTGTAGCCCTTCCCCAGGATAACGGATTAAGTGAGAGATGCAATACTCAAATAAAATCGTCTGTGAATACAATGGCTTCCCAAGGATTTGATGTACCAACTGCTCTAAAAATTCACCAATCCATATACAACGCTACGCCTCATCCAGCCACAAAATTCACTCCAAATCTTCTTCATTTTGGAAGAGAGGTAAATGACATTTATGCTAATTACAAAACTCAAGCTTCCTCGAAAATTCTCAACACTGCCTATGAAATCCATAAATTAATGTATGTTATTGAGAAAATATACTATCAAGCTTACAAGAATAACGAATCTTCTAGACAAAAAAGTGTACCAGAAATCGAGAGAAAAATTAAAATTTGCCAGCATCAATGTTAATGATATTGTTTACGTAAAATTTCCCACTGTGTTTAACAAAAAAGTACATGGCCCATACATGGTGAAGAAAATAATTTCTCCTGTACTTATTCAAATTCAAGATCACAATAATAGTCAAGCATCACCAATGTTGATTCACACTAATCGAATCTTGAAACTTCAAAAAAGAAATGATGCATTGCAATATCCTTCTGTTTCTTCTAAAGATGCATCACATGATCAAACAGCTGTTGATAGTCCATCTTCTGCTCCTGTGAGACAACATTTTCCTACTCAAGTTTCTAATCATGATGCTGCTTGTAACACATCTCCACAAATTCTTTCTTCTTCTAAGTGCCAACAAACATCTTCATATTCGTGTAAATCAGTACATTCACAGGCTCCTCCTGATAGCACTCACACTGCTGTTAGAAACAGGTCTACTCAATACAAAAATTATGATCTTCGCCCTCGCACTCATAAAATGTATAAAAAATGAACTAACTTCTTTTCTTTTTTCAGGATGACTCTTGACTTGTCAATGTTCAGTCAATACTAGTTCGACTGAATAATCGAGTATGAAGAGTGACTGTAAAATTTTTTTTGTTGTTTTCTTCTCCAAGCTGCAGGCAGCTGTTATATTTTTCTCTTCTTTATTTCAGTCATCTTCTCCTTGATGCAATGCAATTGTCATCCTCCAAAAATATGTAATGTATTAATATTTTTTACTATTCACTGTATTCTCTTATAAACCATAATTAGTGTAATATGTATATTCTCTCAAATATGCCATATACTGGTACTTATAAAACCTTTAATTTCAATAGTTGGAGCTAAATTGAGAAAGAATTTGTCTTTTATATACTTGTTGAAATATTGTGTCATTATTTAAATTAGTTTTGACAAATGTTTATTCTACAAAGAACAGTGAATTGTAATTGATGTAAGGTAAACATGAGTACTCATGAAATCAATTTCCCTATTGTGACTCTTATAGTAATTTTTACAATGCATGCATGCTCTAACATTTAACCTCTTTTAACATTTAAAAAAATAATGATGAAAATGAATGATAAACTTATGCAATACTAATACTTCTACTTTTATTGTTGACCTATAGAAAAATGAATGACTCAGAATAAGTATTTTTTGTATGTTTCTAAGTATTTGAAAGTTCATAAAGATGTAAACAAAAAAAAAGGATTTTTTTATACTATAATCATACTTTGGATCCAAAGATATTGGTTGAGTCATTATATATTTATATAAAACAAATACTTGATATGTGATAAATAAAAAAAATGATCACTTGTTGTTTAAAAATGTTTAAACATATTCAAAATATTTTTATATAAATTTTTGACATAATAGATTTTTGTTTGTATGTTGACATTATCAAAGTCATATGGTAGATTGATACATTCATATAAGTTCCTTTTATCAGAGTATAAATATCCTCTGTTTAATTTTTTTACTTTGAATATAGTATTAAAAGTATTTATGAAATTATTTTGAATTTATGTTGAAATTGTTCAAGAATATCCTTTTATGAGAGTATAAACATTCTCTCTGTGAAACTTGTTATATTCTCATTGGAAAATAACATTGTCCTTTTTCTAAAAGTTTACATATGCTCTTTTTGAAGTTGTTATATTTACATTGAAAATGTTGTTGTTGGATGAAACTAAAATTATTCAGTTAAGATTAGTTAAAATCTTAAAAAGGGTACTATATGTTGATAGATATATATTTTTGATGAGAGCCTAAATACTCTCTCTTGACCATTTGTATATTTTTTTTCTTTTTCAAATTTTCAACTTAGAACTTCATTGAAATTAATGATTGTCAACATATGTCATTTGAAACCATTTACTTGTGTATACAGTTATAATGTGGTTCATTTTGATGTCAACTGAAATATATATATACATGTTGTTGTTTTATACTCAAATATTTTTACATATGCTAAAGTATTTTATTATCATATTGCATTTGCACAGCTTAACAAGAGACTGCTAATAGCTACCTCTGGAAGAAACTTACCTTTTGTATACCTTCTATTTTAATATTTGCTATCTTTTGTGTATGAGCATAAGGACTACTACTATGATAGTAATTATTATTATTATTTAATATCATGTAAAGCATCATACAATTATTTCTAGTTCATTTATTTTGTATGATTATTTTATATTATTGTAAAAACTTTAGAAAATATTGTCTCGATGAAAAAATTATTGAATTTTTGTCATCTCTCCAATATTTTCTTTTGGGGAAGCCCGGGTAAATATGTGGTGGTTACTCGATAACCCCTGCCATATTTTTATTTTAATTCAATTGTATTAACCATTTTATTTCCTATCATCCCCTTTTTTATTAATGTTCTCATTTTAAATATTATTTCGATTTCGTTTCTTTTGATGTCTTCTCCTGTAAATATTTCTTCCTTACGTAGCTTATCGAATGTTCTAAAACGGTAAAATCTTGTTTGAATTCATTCCTTCCGGTTTAAAAAGCTTCTAAAAATTTTTCGATCGTTCTATGGGTGGTTACTTCCGTTTAATCAGGCCCTCCCCTTGGCCTATCAAATTAAATTCTACAGATGACGTGATTTAAGCAGTTATGTGCCTGGCCACCTTTTTGGCTTTCCTTCTTTAAGAGTATTATCATTTTTTTCCTATTAAATTCATATTTCCCTATACATTTGCACGTAACTTGGCTTTTTTTCTCTCGCTTTCCCCATTCTAACTTTGCCAACTTGGCGTGTTCCGATTTTACGGTAACCCTTTCTCTTTCCTCTCCCCTCGCTCAGTGCCGCTAGTGCAGTGGGATGGAAGTTAAGCTGTCGAGTGGTTGTTTTGTTGGATTGAGTAAGGTACCTCTACCGCCCTGACCTAATTCTTCTGGGTCGTTTCTTTTACCGACCGCTTAAAGGTTCGAATATCTTGTCGTGAATCTGTTAATATCATATATGCTTTGTCACAATTTAAAATGGCACTCTCCTATGTTGTTCGAATTCTTCTGTTTCATCTCATATTGTTCTCAAAGAAATCACTTTTCTCGGAAAGTGATGAAGAAATAATTATTCTTCTTGCATAAAATATTATGATGTTTTTTTTTTATTTATGGAAGATGGCTGCTAGGCAAAGTATAATTATGTTCGCAAATGGGATCCCCAGGAGAAAATAATAAAAAAAGCTCATCACGATTCAATTTCTTCTTTTTATTGATTTGAAGATGTTGATGATGTTAAGAGTTTGTTTTCAGATCTTTATTAAAATGATAGATCGATTTTGCCAAGTGAATATTTATAAAGAAAAATTTATTGTGAAAAAGAATATCTATATCTGTTTATCATCCATGAGAAGAATTATTATAAATAATGATATATATATATATTATGCATTCACGAGAATATACTATAAAAATATAATGTCATGACTTTGCTTCACAAATGATTATAAATAAAGTTTTTTATTCTTCAATTTCTTCAACAATTTGTACCAAGGTAATTTCTTTTTCGTCTTGAGTCTTATTCTTCAGTCGTCAAGATTCAGGTAAAGTTTTTTCTTATTTACTTTATTTTTCTCACAAGTGACTTTTAATTTAATATTATCATTAAAAATCTCTATGAAGAACTATAAAAGTATATTTTGTCATGTCCTTTTATTTTGGGTATTTTTGCTGGCCCTCATTCAATGCAATGTGCTTCTAACCATTACTATGATCATTTGGCCTATTTCATGGAACGAAAAGTAAAAAAAAAGCGTTCTCATCCTTTTTCCAAACACAACAATCGCTTCATTACAATTTTCAATTACTTCAGAAATTTTGAATAAAAAGAATTTTAAGAAAAAAATGTTTTAATTCTTAGATCCGAAACAAAGTTCATTCGAATTTCATTTATAATCGAATGGAAAAAATATACATTTATTTAGTGTTCCATAAATTTTCTTGAACAAAAATGTAGTGATATCTATTCAAAATTAAAATTGTGCTGCTTTAACAATTTATAAACATAAATCAAGCATTCCAAATGCACAAATTATAATGTTAATGCAACAGTTTTAATTATATTTGTATATATAGGTACAGTTATACATATTATTTATCTATATATATACATAGATATAATGTCAATGCTGAGATTGAGTATTCTCTGCGGTGTACGATTGACTATAAAAACCACTCATGCTGGTGAATTTGCTGACTGTAACTTTTTATCCAAGTAGACTGGCAACAATTTAAAAACAGAAAGAAGCATTCTGGATTCGATAGGAGAAAGATGTTTAATCGAGCTCCTGAAATCTAACCGAAGATGACGGTGCGGCGTAGTAAACACAAGAGTGGTCCCAAATCCCCCTTAACTTATAACTGTAAATACTAATTGTATCCTATAATCTATAATTATTAAATATTGTGTACGACATTCCCTTGACTCCATTATTTACATTTATATCTATACATAACGAATTTACGTTGATAATCAATTTATTAACTAAGATTACATGGGGCAACTTGACCATGATTGTACAATGTGACTCAATATTCTTGAAATTCAACTACCAAAAGCTAATGTTCATCTGCATTAATATCCGAACCTTTGCAAATGTAAAATGTATCCAGTTAAGGGGTCTAAGGAGTCTTACTTTTTACCTTTCGGTGCAATCTAACAACATGTTACATTTTATTTTTTTTCTCAGTCTCTATAAAACATAAATGCACAAAATTTTAAATATAGACAACTTAATATTCATTCTATTTAAAATAATTTTTTCAATATCCCATAATGAAAATTAATTTTATTTTCCTTATGTTTAATTTTAATAAAAAATTAGAATTTTTTTTTTTACTTGCATGCACTGCGCGCAAGATTGTAGCAAAACTATTGGTTCAAGAGCTCCCCAAAATACTGATAATGATGTAAAACTGATGTATCTTGAACGTATACTTCATTTTTGAGCAATAAATTATTTTATTTTATTCAAAATTTAAATTTAAATTTAAAAAATTTGAAAAAATAATTTTTTTAATTAAAAAATTGCCAATTTTAAATAATTAATTCAATTATAACACTAAATTTGAAGTATAAGTTATTTTTCGCCTTAAAATGAAGATATTTAACAAGTTTCATAGAAATTGCTTTATTAGTTCCTGAGAAAAGTTGCGCGCAAGCATAAAATTTAAGAAACTGAGAAAAATGCATTTAAAGATTAAATTCTGTCAAAATTATTAAATTTTTTGAATATAATATTATTAAACTATAATAATAGATAGATATTACCTTTAAAAATGTTTCCTTTCAGACATTTAGCGAAAAAAACTATTTTTAACATGAATCTGATGCATTTTCAATGTTGTTGATATGAGAAATTCGCTTTTTTTCCCCATGCAAGATCAAATACATGCATATATAAAACCTTTCAACAAAAAAACAATAATTTTTATAACTAAATCACAAGTATAGGTTACTCTTTGAATAAAACTGAATGTATTTACCAAGATTTATGCGAATTTCTTTATCGGTTTTAGAAAAATGTTGTGCTCAAGCATAAAATCTAAGAAATCGAGAAAACTGCATCTAGATAATAAATTGTCACAAAATTTTTTTAATTTATGAATGTAATATGATTGAATTGTAATACAAAATAGATATCACACTTAAAAATATTTATTTTCAGTGTATTTAACAAAAAAATCATTTTTTTTAAAGAATCCCGATGCATTTTCAATGTTGTTGATATGAGAAATTCGCTTTTTTTTCCCCATGCAAGATCAAATACATGCATATATAAAACCTTTCAACCAAAAAACAGTAATTTTTATAACTAAATCACAAGTATAGGTTACTCTTTGAATAAAACTGAATGTATTTACCAAGATTTATGCGAATTTCTTTATCGGTTTTAGAAAAATGTTGTGCTCAAGCATAAAATCTAAGAAATCGAGAAAACTGCATCTAGATAATAAATTGTCACAAAATTTTTTTAATTTATGAATGTAATATGATTGAATTGTAATACGAAATAGATATCACACTTAAAAATATTTATTTTCAGTGTATTTAACAAAAAAATCATTTTTTTTTAAAGAATCCCGATGCATTTTCAATGTTGTTGATATGAGAAATTCGCTTTTTTTTCCCCATGAAAGATCAAATACATGCATATATAAAACCTTTCAACCAAAAAACAGTAATTTTTATAACTAAATCACAAGTATAGGTTACTCTTTGAATAAAACTGAATGTATTTACCAAGATTTATGCGAATTTCTTTATCGGTTTTAGAAAAATGTTGTGCTCAAGCATAAAATCTAAGAAATCGAGAAAACTGCATCTAGATAATAAATTGTCACAAAATTTTTTTAATTTATGAATGTAATATGATTGAATTGTAATACGAAATAGATATCACACTTAAAAATATTTATTTTCAGTGTATTTAACAAAAAAATCCTTTTTTTTAAAGAATCCCGATGCATTTTCAACATTGTCGATATGAGATATCTTGCCTCCCCCCCCCACAAGATCACATTACATGCATATAACTTTTCAACAAATACACATTTATATTTAACACTGAATTTATATTCAGAACATTTATATTTAACAATGATTAAACTGTAATAAGAGATATATCTTACCTTGAAAAATGTTTCCCATCAGTTATTTTAACAAAAAAAAAAAACTTTTTGCTAAATTTGAAGATTGTGATATATGTAAGCAATTGTTACATAAGTAACAGAAGTATAAGTTATGCCTTATATCAAAATAAATGCATCTTTTAGATTTCATAAACTTCACTAACAGTTTTTGAAAAAAAAGAAAAGTTACTAACAAGCATAAAAATTAACAAATAAAGAAAACTGTCTTTTGAATTTTGCAGTTAAAATGCACCCGATGCATACATTGTGCCTTCTAACAGTTTGTTAGATTCATTTTCTGAAATTTTTTGTCTTTTTCTAGCTTTGCGGTACTCGTGTGTTGCAGCTTTTGCACGATTTTCGGCAGTTTGTATACGAATTTTGTCCTTCTCGCAAAAGTTTTCTAATGCACATTTAGATATAGCTAAATCTAAGTTTTTCATTACTTCGATAATTCCCTTAGTACCATCATTAAAAATAACTGTAGCGATGGATGCTGCAATTTCTGTGATTTTTCTTCCACTTCCAATAGTCTTTGGACAGTATTTCCAAAGTGTGGAATTGTATGATTCATTTGGGTTCTGAGTTTTACCGTCCAGACAACGCTTCAATAAATCTGGATGGGAAAGATTTTTGAAAATTGGCTTTATAGCAAGCATAACAGGCAAAGGAACAGTATTCTTGTGAGTAAAATGTTCATTATTTAACGCAGCTCTGTTATACTTACACCATGAATTTTCACCTTTAGGACAAAAAAAATGCATGAGTTCCTTGTCCGACGATGCTGTATGAGACCACACAGCCCAAATCGCTCTTCTCATTTCAGACACGCTTTTAGAATTTCCCCTTATTGCATTTCCATAATGAGATGAAAGTTTTAATATTAAAGAATCAGTCAATCGTCCCTTTCCACCGATAGTTTTTCCATCAGAAAGTTTTGTTTTCTGCATTTGCATTTTCAGTTTTTTCAAACGGGAACCCATTCTTTTTTGAACGTGACCAACACACTCTACTTTATTGATATTGATGTCATCATAAGGTTTTTTATCTTTCAGTGACAAAAAAGTTTTCGTGTCGCCATCTCCTATATAATTTACATATCTCACACCGTGCTTCTCAAGCGATCGAGAAAATATTGAGACCATGCCTGATACTTCCATTTTCCCCGCCGATCCATCATGATTTCTTTTACACACTTTAGCATGATTTTTCTTCCACATTTGAAAGCGCTCACCACTTTTCGCACCTTTATAGGATTCGCATCCTTTACAGAACGATGACATAACATGCGTGTCAATGACTTTACCTGAATTAGCTCCAATAACAACACATGCACCTATAAGAGATGAATGGCCCCTTGTCTTCCAGGTGCCATCACCACTGACAGTTATATCGATACTACCATCAGTAATAGAACTTTCTTGAAGCACAGCATTGTGCATGGAAATTTCAGCAGTGGATGATGCAGCTGTACAAATTTTTCTGTTTATAGCATCATATGATTTTTGAGACACAGGATTTTGTAAGCACATTACACTGCAAAATGTTTTTAAATCTGTGAAGCTTTTGCCTATACATCTCATGGCAAAAACTGCCCGCCTGTTAATTTCAGGAATATTTGATTTTGCTCCAAGAAATTTGTTATTCCTGAAAATATTGTTTTCTTTGCAGATCTTACATGAGATTTGGAAAGTGCTGCTCAATCCAGAAACTGATTTTTCTACGATTTTTATTTCACCTTTACAAGTCTTGCACACTAAATGCTTCTCTAAATTTTCAAATAATAATGCAATATCCATCATTCTATAGCCTAAAAAGGATTTACTAAGGCTTTCCTTGGTATAAGAGGATTTTATCTTTCGATTTGATGCACTTATTTTTCTATCTTTCTGTGATTTTTTAGCATTAACGTATTTATTGCCATTAAACCTTTTTTTTCGAGGCCTTTCACCTGATCTCCTTTTATTTTTATTTGATTCCATCCTATAAAACAATATAAACAAATCGCAATCATAAGATAAAAACTCATATAAAGCACGCCGCAAAGTAACTCACAAACATGTGCTTATTTCAGCTTGTTTTCAAAAGCAAATAACTTGTTTGATTTGACACACTAAGGTGTATATTGTAGGTTGGATGCTTACTTGATATTCTCCATGGAGTATAAAAACATGGGACTATAAAAACATGGGGTTTAAAAGAAATTCTGAATGTAAACACGGTACAGCAACGATGTAAACAAAGAACATATGGTAGTCGGCTGTCCCTTTAAATTTTAAACCGTCATTTCAGCTTTGAGTGGGTATGCTTCTAAAAGCCATAACTTCTGTTCTAATGGGAATTTCAAGAAAATTTTTACATCAAAATGTTCAGAAAAGAAAGTAGTTTAACATAAGTAAAAAAAATTTTTTGAAAATTTTGAAAATTTAAGAGTCTTGAGACCCCTTAAGTCCACTACTGCAGACAAATGTTTTCAAAAGTATAATATAATGTTTAATATGTATATATATTATCTCTCACTTTTTAATGGGTCTAGTTGCTCTATATTTATGGGACAAATGGACCAGGATGTCTATGTTCAACCAATTTTTTTTCTTAACCCATTAACGCCCAGCGTCCTCGTTTGAGGACGGTTACAAAAACAGCAAGAAAGCGGTTTTTCCACCAGTAAAGAGGAATAAAAATTTATACCTTATTTCACGAGACAGAATCCTTTATAAATTTAGATAAAAGTTAATTTGCTTTTAAAAGTGGTGGGAAATACAAAATTTAAATTTTAGCGAAGAAAATAATTCGGGCGTTAATGGGTTAATATGGGTTATCAGGTCTTGTTCGACAAAGTGTCAATAACTGGAAAAACGTATACCAGGCAGATCCTGAAATTTATATATTTAGAAAAGAGCATAATAAGGGAAATCTTTTCTAAGAGGATCTATAATATGTACAAACGTGAAATTATTTAATTTATTATTAAAAAACCCATAAAAATTAAGTAAGTACATATGTACTTTATTTTGGGTAATTAGTAGAAATGATGCGTGGAAATTTTAATAAAAAATGACACGATAAATCTATAATCAAATAGGTAGGTAAGTGGTTAAATTTATCATTCTGTTATTACCATTATGAAATTGAAATTAGTCCAATAAATCTGTGAAGAATGCAGCCATATTTTTATATCGAATAGAACTGTTTTGTTACAGGTTTCAATAGTTTTCTAATAATGTCACTAGACCTTACACTGTAAAACATTTGTGTAACGTTACTCCATAAAACTGGTGGCAGCCTTGCTGCCTCCAACTTCGTGGAGTATTTTAACCGATATAATCGGTGTAACTTTGCAATGTTACACCAGTAATGCATGTTTTTATTACACCATTATGTAAGTAAAATATTACTCAATGAAGTGTAAATCGTAGCTGCCACCAATTTTATGGAGTAACGTTACCACAAATGTTTTTCAGTGTATATACCCTCTACAACTGTATTGTAAAATTTCGAGTTTTAGATAGCTCACTTAAAAAATTTGGCTACAGTGACATGCTTTTATTTATATTTTACTATGTAATTTTATGTTACATAATTTCCTTCACTTCATTCAAAAGACAGTTGATAAATTAATTTCCCGCAATTACAGAAACTCTTAGAGTCTACTTATAACTGTTACTAAAACTGGGTATTATATGGTCCAGTTGCAAGAGATACAATGTATCAGTTACCCCATTCTTGAAAAAAAAAATGTGTAAGATAAGTGTTTAATTTTATACCATCAAGGAAAAAAATGCGCAAAGTTTAGAAATAAGTTTTAAATCTATTAAAGAGGAAAAAACATTTCAAGATCGCTTCATTATACTTTTAAGTTATTCCAGAAATCTGGGATAAAAAGAATTTGAAGAAATAAAAAAAAGTGTTTTAACTAATTGTTAGTTCCAAAACAAAATTTAAGTCTGTATGCTGGTCTTAGGTTTGAAACATGAAACAAATATGAATAGATACCTAATAATAATACTGTATTTATATGTCTAACTGTTAATAAAAGTGATTGTTTAATAAAAGTACTTATTTAAATAAACAGCCAAAGAAGTTCAACCAAAAATACGTTAAAAAAAATGTAAATTGCACGTAAAGTGTAGCAAATGAGATGCGATCGTACGATAGCGAATTTTTCAAAATATTCAGATTTTGCTGTTATAGTAGACAGTAATTTAAATACAGTATAGTATTTAAATTGATATATTACGAAATTATTTGTGGTCGAAATCATTTTTGTGTTCCTGTAAATATACAGGAAGTAACTTTTATTATACATCATATTCATAAAATGTGAAATAGTTTAATATAATTAAAACACGCCCCAAACAATGTTCGAAATATATCATTATGTAGTGGAATACTTTTCCTGTAGTACAATAATAAAGATTCATTGTATCACAGATTGTACAGAGTGTATATTTAAGTATATATGTACTTCATAGGTTCCATACAAGTCTATTATATTCTAAAAAGCTTAAAATCTTCAAAATATACTTGAAACTATTTTTTCCTATTGATCGTAATGTAGTGGAATACTTTTGATTGTCCTTCTAATTAAACTATTCATCCGATTTTCATAAAATTTTAAATTTCTCGACAAAATTATGCTAAAATTAAATATTTTAAATATCGTGCGATTTGGTTGGGCAGTTTTTGCTTTGTTATATGCGGGTAGAGAGACAGGCGGACTGACAGAGGAACTGACCGACTGAGCGACAAATATAGTTTCTACCTATTTAAATAATTACGGACGCACCTAAGATTATTCAATTCTTAATATAATGATTCGGATGCAGTCTAGTAACGAAAATATTTTGTCTGTCCCTGTAAATACTATCTGCTTTCTTTTATACAGGAAATAACTTGGAAGTATTTCTCAGCAACTTATATCAATCTCATAGAATCCTAAATATTTAATTACAATTAAAACGCGCACCAAACAGTGTTCTCCCTATACCATTATGTAACGGAATACTTTGTGTGGCCTTGTAAATCAATAACAAATGTTCTTTTTACCACAGATTGTGCAAAATATATATTATAATATGTACCTCATAGATGCATATCAATTTTATTATGTTCGAATGAGTGAACGCCATTAAAATGCACCTGAAACTTTTCCCCATTGACCGTAATGAATCGGAATACTTTCGATTGTCCATGTAATTGTTCTATCTATCCGATTTTTATAAAATTTGAAATGACTCGACAAAATTATGTAAAAGTTATATATTTTAAATTTTAAACGCTTCAGTTGGGTAGTTTTTGCGTTGTCATTCGCGGACGGACGGACTGAACAACAATTATAGATGCTACGTATTTACATAATTACAAATGCAAATAAAAAGAAACTTGAATTTTCGGTAACTTATCATAGAAAAGACACAGTTATGATTGTATTAAACACATTGTTTTAAGAAATGATGGATGTGAAATGTTCACAATATCTAAGACATAATAGTCATCTACGGTTTATCATGAAATAAAACATGGACATGTTACCCGTGGATCCAGTCCTTTAACACTAGAACGCCCGGAAATTCTACTCAAGTTTGAAAATAATATTTCTCACCAGAATTTTTATTCAAAATTATTTAATTGATTTATTTAACGTAAATTTGCGTGGATTAGATTTAAATTATTTCAAGAAAATTTTTCTGGTTCGAATTGAAATTTAGTTACATGATTGGAGTCGAATCGACTCCATCCGGGCGTTCTAGTGTTAATTAGTCTGGAGTTATCAGATTGAGGCTTTTAATATTTATTTTTTTAAAGATAATTCAAACTTAAACTAGGAAAATAATAAATGATACCATTAAATTCGAAGTTTGAGAAATCTCAATTTAGTCAAGATTTTAAATTATTTAAAATACATTTCGAAAAAAAAATCATTTAGTTTTTCCTAAATGTCTGGGGCAACATTTTAGCGATTGTAAAAGTTCACCACTAAATGCTAGTATTAAGCCTGTGAAAGAAATTTTTCATTAGTCACGAGGAAATAGATTCTTAATAAAAACATTCTAAGAGCACATCATTATGCTTTTCAATTACAGAAATCTAGAATTGAGGAAATGAAAGAAATGAATTGAAGAAGTAAATGAAACTTTGTTCTTTCATTTATTGGTTCCGAAAGAAAGAACGTATAGTAGGACAAATTGCTTCGTGAAATTGTTTATATATTAAGGATATCTTAATTTAGAACAATTGAGTCACTGCAGATTTATAGCTTATATTATCCAAATAAATAAAAAGGTGATTTAATAGCACATGATGCAAATTGAGTTTCTAATCGAATGGTAATGAAGAAATGAAAACGCATTGAGTTAGTGTTTAATTTGTAGTAGGAAAATGATATCCTTTCAAAAAAGAAAATTGCGCTGCTCAGTCGGTTTGTATACATGAGTCAAATATTATAAATCTTTGTGTACAGTCGTACAAAAAGTAAAAAAAAAAAAAAAACATTTGCAACAGTTTATTATAAAAGTAAGTTCAAACAATTAGAAATTAAATCTACAATTAAAATTTTTTAGAGAGGATAGTTTTTTATTAAGCTATTGTGATATGTGCTGTCTTAAAACTAAAAGTAAAAGTAAAAAAAAAAAAATATGTGATGACGCAATAAATATAAATAAAAAAGAATATTGCCCAGTTAAACTGATGGCATTGAGCTCACAGGCTAAGCATACTAATTGTACATTACAGCCTTGTATTTTCGTTAATTCCGTTCGAAAAAAAATAAAAAGGGGAAACAGCCCTTTCCTTTCTCCTTTTTTATACTTAATCATTGAACCTCCTAAACTATCAAGTACATGCTTTATCATATTAAAAAACCTATATCCAAAATTCAGAGCAAATCGGATAATTCTTAATAAAAACCCATTTAGCATTTATATAATTTAAGAGGAGTTATTCTCCTCTTTTATACTTAACCATTAAACTTCCAAAACTATTCAGAGATTTGAACGAAATCTGACAATTCTGATTGAAAAATCCATTTATACAAGTTAAGGGGAGGAGCATTAGAACCCCCGTTCCCCCTGTTTATATTTATTCAGTGAACACCTAATAACAGCCACGGACTCGCCTCATCAGAATGATCCTATATCTAAATTTTGAACGAAAACTGTTAATTCTGCATGAAAATCCCGTTTATATCAATTAAGGGGAGGGGCATGAGCCCCCCGTTCCCCCTGTTTATACTTATTCAATGAACACCTAATAACAGTCACGGAATCGCTTCATCAGAATGATCCTATATCTAAATTTTGTACGAAAACTGTTAATTCTGCATGAAAATTTGTTTGTATCAATTAAGGGGGGGGCATGAGCCCCCCGTTCCCCATGTTTATACTTATTCAATAAACACCTAATGACAGTCACGGAATCGCCTCATCAGAATGATCCTATATCTAAATTTTGAACGAAAACTGTTAATTCTGCATGAAAATCCCGTTTATATCAATTAAGGGGAGGGGCATGAGCCCCCCGTTCCTCCTGTTTATACTTATTCAATGAACACCTAATGACAGTCACGGAATCGCCTCATCAGAATGATCCTATATCTAAATTTTGAACAAAAACTGTTAATTCTGCATGAAAATCCCGTTTATATCAATTAAGGGGGGGGGGGCATGAGCCCCCCGTTCCCCCTGTTTATACTTATTCAATGAACACCTAATGACAGTCACGGAATCGCCTCATCAGAATGATCCTATATCTAAACTTTGAACGAAAACTGTTAATCCTGCATGAAAGTCACGTTTATATCAATTAAGGGGAGGGGCATGAGCCCCCCGTTCCCCCTCTTATACATATCGAATGAACTCCAAAAACTAATCAGGGAAGCGCCTTATCAGGATATACCTATATACAAAATTTCAAGTGGATCCGATATTTTTATTATGAGTTATCGCGTTATGCACGAACGAACATACGAACGTACGAACGTACATACAGAACGGACGGGCACATAAGCTCTCAGGCTATGAAAGCCTGTGAGCTAAAAAATAAAGACAAAGAAGCAAAGGATAATGTTTATGTTGATAAAAATGATACCAATGCGAATTTAACCAATGCGAAGCCTGAATGATGAAATTGACACATTGAAATCTGTACGAACTTTTATTTATGCTCAGGAAATCACGTAAAAATGGTGTGTATCTTGAAAATTTGCAGTTTAACTTAAAATATTAACGAAAAAGCTAACATAATATTATGATTTTTAAAAATAAATATCAATTTTCTACAACTTCAATTTATTTCTTTTACAATTTAGTAAATGAAAAAAAAAATATTTATTATTATGCTGTTTACATTGTGAATATTATTAATGCATAAACCTCGTTTATTTATTTATTTATTTATTTATTTATTGGAGTTCCGACGTTAACCCGCATTCATCGTTTTACTTTATACACCCCTGGAAAAAATGATGTATCGATGTTCTACTGTAATATGCAATTATGATAAACAATACTGCAGAATTTGATTTCGTAGGAGAAAACGAAAGCTTTAAAAATATATTCCTTGATAAAAAGCATGTAATTTTTTTCTTTTCAATTTACTCAAAAAGATAGAGTTTTTCGAATAATATTATTCCAAGAACTCGTCATTATGCAGTTCAATTACAGAAGTCTAGAATAAAAAGAAATTGAAGAAATGGTACGAAGGCGGTATTTTATTCCCTTAAACCTCAAAATAAGTATAGAATTTAAAGTGACAATTTATTGTATTATGTAATCGTTAATGTATAAATCATGATTACATGAATATTTTAAATCAGGACAGTAGATTGAATGGAGATATCTAGCTTACTTTTTGAAAATAAATAAATGTAGAACAACATTGCATAAAAAGCATGTTATTTAAATAAATAGAATATAAATACGCATCTAGTAAGTAAATCGTTTAATAATTTGGAACATTAGGAGCTAAAGGGAAGGCTGTAACGGCCATTCTATGAAAGTCTCCCAATATTAATACGTTAAGCGCCATGCCGTTCACCGGTGACTGACACTGAACTTTCCGTTTAGACTGCGTCTTTTACCGTCTAAAATATGATAAAAAACTAAATATGTATGTATACATTGTTTTAAGTAAATGATTAGCATTTATTTAAATTTTACTTAATCTTTATTTATTACAAAAATATAATTTCTTAATTATTACTAAAAACATTATAATTTTTTCAGTGTCGGTTACCGTGGCATTCAATGTGTTAAGCACAGTGTGTCTGTCCAAAAAGTTATTAAATCAAAAGAATATTTCTCAGTTAAACTGATGACATTGAGCTCACTGGCTATTCTCACAAATTGTACATTCCAAACTCTTTTTTTAAAGAATAATGCCTCTCGAAAAAGACAAATAAGTAGGGCTATAATAAATAAGGGGCTATAAGTTCCCCTTCTCTACCTTTATACTTAACCACTGAACCCCCAAAACTAATCAGGAATGCGTTTTATAAGAATGAACTTGAATGAATAACTAAATGGGTACTTAAATGAATTACTAAAATCGAAGCAAATTGGATGATTCTGTATAAAATTCATATGTCTAATTTAAGTGGGGTAGTTCCCCGTGTCCTGCTTCTACACTTATCCATTAAACCCAAAAAACTATTCAATGGTTAGAATTATCTGAAGGAACCTATGTCCCAAAGTTATTTAAAGGGGAAGTGGGTAAACGCCTGTTATCCTCTTTATATTTAGTAAAGAAACCTTAAAAAATAATCAAAGATGTGACTTATCAGAATAAACTTATTTCCAAAAACGGAAGCCAATCGGTAAATTATGCATGGGAAAACCCATTTATCTAAATTGGGGAGGTTATCTCCCCATTCACTCCTTTATTCTTAACAAAAGAACAGCCAAAATTAATTTTGGAAGTGCCTTAATAAAATGAACCATTATCGAAAATTTGACTGGAATCTCATAATTCTGTATGAAAAACTCATTTATCTAAATTAATTGAGGGGGGGGGACTTGCGCATCATTCTCTCTCTTACACTTGTCCAATGAACTACCAAAACTAATCAGGAAAGTTATTTACCAGAATTAAACTTTATAAAAAATTTTAATGAAATCTGATAATTCTGCATAAAAAACTCAGCTACCTACATTAAAGGGGGATTAACTCACCATTTTTCTTCCTTATACTTAAAAAATGAACTCCCAAAACTAATCAGGGAAGTATCTTACAGGACAAAGCTATATCCAAAATTTAAAAGGATATTTTTATCATGAGTTATCGTGTTACATACGTACATACATACATAAATACAGAACTTGTTGACACACTAGTTCTCAGGCTTTGATAGCCTATGAGTTAAAAAATAGTAAATCCAAATAAATACACCATCGATGACAATATCCAAGGCTTTATTACATTTTCAAAATGCGGTTGAGAGGAAATGCTCTATATCTCACCATCAAAATTGACTTTTAAATTCAAAACTGTTGATTTAATTGTCACTTCATCGAAGTAGATTATCAATTATGACATCCCATAACATATTGTATTGCTTGAATGACCGAGCATATCAGGTCGAACGTAGTTACTACAGTAATCTTCGAACGGAATTCTGGGCCGCTACTTCAATAATCGTCTGATGGATCGTCTTTAACTGTTTCTAAGTCATCAGAATTAAAGTCAGCCTATTTCTATTTCCCAATCAGCATTGCTTGAAGAAGGATTACTTTATTATTTCCAGTGTATTAGATTTGAATTGCGAGAACTTCCGTTTCACCAAAATATTTTTTAGAGTTTTCTAATTCCTTGATTCAGGTACACACAATGTAAATGAAAATTTAATCTCTGAGGTCGAGATGGCAGCTAAAAATGGAATTTATTCAACAAATGATTAGTTCCATTAAATGAAAAAAAATGAATTTGTTGATATCGAATAATTTTTTGAAACAATGAATATTAAACTAGACATTTTAATAAAACAATGATTTTAAATAAATATTTTTTATAACGAAAAATTTCATGAATTAAGATTTATAATATGAATTTTACAGTCTTTGTGAAAATTTTTAATGTACATCTTTAAATATATATTCTTTTAATAATAATAATAAAATATCGTATGTTATTACCTTAACTAAAAACAAGTTGCAATCAGAAAGGTAAAATTACATGTAGATAAGTACTGAAATATCCCTGTGATTGGAGGAATTTTTTCCATAAAATTAACAGATACATTTTTAAGCGTAAATGTTGTTCTTATTTCTTGTAACTCTTAAAAAAGTAGCTGGCATTATATGATGAACTACTTTCAGAAATTACCACATGTATATAAGTACTTAATTCATTCTAAGCAAAATAATCAATACAGATTTGTTACTTAAATTATAAACCTATTTAATAAATAGATTGAATATCTTTTATTAAAATACAGGAAAAATTCCTGAAGGAACTGAAAAAAAAAAAAACAGTGAAATAATGGTTAATAAGTATGGGTAGACAAATGTATTTTAATATTCCTTCTAAATTTTAATTATAATCCTCATAATATAATATTTAGATTTTGCATATATAAAAGTTATAAATAAAATTATATAAACATTAAATATCTTTAGAAGTTGCTTTATTGGTAGTTATCTGGGAAAATTTTGAATCTTTTAAGATTCCTCTTTTTAAACGTTTTAATATAACTTCAGTTTAGTTTCATATGAAGAAAAAATGAATTAAAACGAGAAAATTGGGAAATAGTTTTCAATCAAACGGAGAGGAAAAATTATTCTGAAAAAAAAAAAAAAAAAAAACTTTCCTGATATACTTTATTATACAATTCAATTAAAACATTATTGAAAGAGAACAAATATTCAAGAAGTTATTTAACCCTGCTGTTCTGTTCGGGTCTATTTGACCCGAAAATTTTATTGTTCACTTATAAAAAAAATTAGCGCAGAGATATTTCCATGAAACTTTTTGACTTTGTTCATTAGTAATATAATTATATATTCCTAGAAATATTTACGTTTATTTTTATTTTCTAGAGATATTTTTTAACTTAGTCCTAATGTACTGTTCGGGTCATATTGACCCGAGTTAAAAAATAATTTTATCTTGCACTTTTAATTTTGTTTGGAATCATTCAATAAAAATAATTACTGCAACGTATCTATTTCGAAATCTGTTTCGTTGGCACAGGTGTTAGATCATGTGACACGAGAGCAAAGTCAAATGTTGATATCATTGGCGGAAGGAAAAAAATACACCTGTTAGTAGCGTTTATTTTTTCTTGCTGTATTTCAAGTATTTGTTTGCCTAAGAAGGACAGCTCAGACAAGATAACCAGGTCTGTAGAGCATAGTGTCCTTCCCGGTCACTTTTATTAAGGTATTTAAAAAAAAGGTTGCATAATTCAGTTAAAACTGAAACCGCCAGATTCGCGACAGTGGGCGGTATTGAAACAAAAAAAAATAACATAACAAGCTCTGAGTATTAGTGAAAAAATGGCGAATCGTAGAAATTTGAGCGACGCTGATATTGCTAAATTAATGGAAGCCTTTGACAGCGAAGAGGATAATGCGTCTGAGTATGAAAATCATACAAGTGAGGAAATTGAAAGTGAAAGTTCTGACAACAATTTTGATATTGATATTCAAAAGACGCACAATGTACAGAGTATTCAGTCTAAGAATCGTGAAATAGTATAGAAATTGAATACCCTTCTTCATTCTAATCGGTTAACGTCTGCTAATATTATAAAAACTATCCAGGTGTCACAAGATATGCAACGACAAGGATAACTGACATAAAAAGCGCATTTGCGACGGTATTCAATTCTACAATCGAGAACGAAATCATAAAAATGACTAATATAGAAGGAAGAAAAGTGTATGAAAAAGAGTGGAAAGATATTAGTACTGAAACTTTTCAAGCATACATCGGATTATTATTATTAGCTGGTGTGTACAAATCATATGGAGAATCAACAAAAAGTTTGTGGAATCAAGAAACAGGCAGAAGTATATTCCGTTCTACAATGTCCCTCGAAACCTTTCATAAGATATCGAGAGTTATTCGTTTTGACTATAAATCTAATAAGCAAGAAAGAAGGTATATAGATACATTAGCTACTGTTCGAAATATTTGGGAAAAGTGGATAGAAATTCAACCTAAATTGTATAATCCAAGTGAAAATGTTACTGTAGATGAACAGTTAGTAGGATTTCGTGGACGATGCCCTTTCAAACAATATATACCTAGTAAACCCTACAAGTATGGGATAAAAATATGGAGTTTATGTGATAGAAAAACTTCGTATGTACTGAATGCACAAATTTATACTGGAAAAAAAATCAAGGATCGAAGCCAGAGAAAAGTCAGGGTATGCGGGTAGTGAGTGAATTTCTTATGGGTATTCGGGGCAAAATGTTACATGTGATAACTTTTTCACATCCTATAACTTGGGAAAACTTTTTCTAAAACGGAAAATGATTATGCTTGGCATCATTACAAAAAATAAGCCCGAACTTCCTGAGAAATAGCTAAACAGAGAAGTGCACAGCTCATCATTTTATTTTACAGAAGATACAAGAGTTGTAAACTACATCCCTAAAAAGAACAAAAATGTTATTCTTATGAGCACATTCCATCATGAAAATGAAGTTAGCGACAGACCTGACAAAAAACCACAAATGATATTAGATTATAAGGGGCGGTAGATAGTCTTGATCAACTTTTGAGTACATACACTTGTAAGAGAAAAACAAATCGCTGGCCTATGATAGTACTCTATAATATGCTTGATACATCTGCTTACAATGCATTTATTTTGTGGATTTCAATAAACAGCAAATGGAATGAAAATAAATTAACCAAACAAAGGCTCTTTTTAGAAGAATTGGGGAAATCTCTAATTTTTCCACACACTGAAAACAGCATCTTCCCAGAAGCGAAGATTCAGTCAAAATTGTGAAGAGAATGCGTAGTAAAAGTGCAAACATACCCTCGCAATCAGATGAGAACATCGATGATTTCATTGTGTGCTAAACGTCCAAGATGCAAGTTCTGCCCATCAACCAACGACAACAAAACTAATATGTTATGTTACAATTGAAAAAAAAAAAAAAAAAAAAAAAAAAAAAAAAAAAACACTTGCAAATTTTACGTAAGCTATTTTTGTCCAATTTGTAAATAGAAGTAACTTTCAAATATTTTAAAGTTATTTTACTGGTGTTTTGTATAATTTGATATACATTTAAGCTTATTTTACTATTTTTTAAAATTATTTCTAAAATAGTTATTTTCATTTACTGCTAGAAAAGGTAATATTCTAAATCGGGTCACATTGACCCGAACACTACATACGTATAGTAAATGCGAACAGAACAGCAGGGTTAAAAGCGGCTCTCTTATACATAAAAATGATAATAAATGGAGTACACGATGTACCGTCACAAATTTCTTTTCGAAATATCTTGTATCGTAGAAATGAAGATTATTTGGCTATAGCTTAATTTAGAAAACAAATAACCTGATAGAGATTTCTACATTGAAATAAAATTGAGTAAACGACACGGGGAACCTTCAAATTAATTCTTTTATTTTATTTTTTTCATTTTAGCTTTAAATACTATTCAAGTCGCATAATAGTCTCATAGGCATATATATATATTATGAAATTTATTTGTTACGCATTAAATTAAAAATACATAGTATTTTAAAGAAAAATGAGCATTTATCCTGAATATTTGAAGAGCTATACAGGACTTTTCAAAATGTCCTTTGCGCAATCAGTTGCAATTCGAAACATTTTGTTATGCAAGTTTGATTTATACACGGTGTCCTACGATTCTTGAGACAAACTTTAAGGAGAGATACGGACATGAAAAAAAATCAGATTTGCAAAACAATCCATAGTCAGAAACATTTCCTGAAGCGGTATTGACAAAACAAAGCATACACACAATAAAAAAGAGCGACATAAAAAAAAATTAAAAACTGTTTATTACTTTTAGAACTGCAGACATGCCGAAATAATACTGGTAAGTTCTGAGGAACTTGTTGTACGCATCGTGGTAGTAAATGAATCATTGTTTTGATTTAGATGTTATTTCTGGATTGTACTTAGACACAACAATTTTTCTTAAAGTTTCCATCAGTTAAAGGGTATATATAAGATTATACTAAGTCAGAGAAACAAAAAAGAAGCACACCAATAAATGGACAAAATTGCTGAGGTGAGGAACCGGGCGTAATAAATAATTAAGAATAACATTTAAACAATTCATCATTATACACATTTTATTTACAGAAGAACTGGACTGATGGAATAAAGGAAATAATACAAAAAAAAAACCTCCGTATTTTTTCGTTAGCTCGTAAAGAAAATACATAATGTAATACGGCATATTAATTTATGAAGAACTTGCATCGAAAAAAATTGAAAACCTATAAGTATAGTTGCATTCGAAATAAATGAATTATTGGCTGTATCTACTTCATATTCTCGAAACAAATAATGAAAAGCTTAATAAAATAAGAAGTTAATATAGTGCTAGAAAAAAATGCATACGATGAATTTGTTTTTCATAAGATTTTTTTTATTAATATAAATGAAAGATGACCTTAAAACAATTAAATATTTTCTATTTGCATAAACCGAATAAAAAGTTGTAAATCTAACGGTATAAGAAATATTTTCTTATCTTTTATTAGGAAATATACATCACTAACTAAATTAAAAAATTAGGATAACTCTAATGATTGTCCATTTTAAGAATTATATCTAATCTAAAAAAGATACCTCTAAATGAGGAACTCGAAAAAGAAGTTTTCAATCTAGTCAAGAGTACATATTATTCGGAAAGACATCCCGAGAATACTTCATTATGCAATTCAATTACAGAAGTCTGAAATAAAAAGAAATTGGAGACATAAAACAAATGTGGTTATTTCTTCCTTTAGCTTTAAAAGTAAGTATTTGATGATTTATGGCGTATTACTTCGTGAAATAACTATATGAATATAACTTAATTAATAAAAAGTTGCGATTTTAGACATTTTACTAAATATCTAGAAAAATACATGAGGAATCATCTCGAAACTCTTAGTGTATAAATATAATAGTATACGTCATACATCTCCGTGACATTTTTTTCCCGAAACGCCATAGGGGACCGTCAACAAATTAAAAAACAATGAATATCTTTTGCATAACCCTGTCAAAACTACTGTAGCAAAAGCGCTCAAACTCTAGATTATGATTGAATGCCTTATTGTAATACACTGTGTTCATTTTTATGCAAATAGCATGCACACTCGCAGAGTAATTAAGATTTTTATAAAAATGGTCCCAAATTTTTCCAAGTTTTTTCCATTATAATTTTCAGAGTTCTTAATATAAAATATTTTTTTTTCAGAAAATATGACAAACAACAATGCACACAGTACCCTGTAATCAGAATTAAAAAATAATAATAATTGTATGAAAAATGAGAAGGTTTACTATATAATTTTTTACTGCGCATGCGTCAAAGATATCAAAATTTCATTTGCATATTATGTTAGCTAAATGTATAGAGCAACTTTTGTAAAAGTCTCAAAATCATAGCTTGAAAATTCTGAAAGTAATCGTCTATAGAAAAAGGACAAAATCCGTTTTTTCCAAAATGAAGCAAAAAAATGAGGGATTTTATTCAAATGCAGTAGTACATCCCATATTGTGTATTCTGTATTGACACTAATCAATGAATATATGGATACAACCCCTCTTGTTTTTGCTTCATTTTGAGAATAACGGAATTTCGACTTATTCAATTGACGATTATTGTCAGAATTTTCAAGTTATGATTTTGTAACTTTCACAAAAGTTGCTCTATACATTTAGCTAACATAATATGCAAATGAAATTTTGATATCGTTGACGCATGCGCAGTAAAAAATTATTTACTAAACCAACTCATTTTTTATACAATTTTCATTATTTTTTAATTCTGATTACAGGGTACTGTGTGCAATGTTGTTTGTCATATTTTCTGAAAAAAATAATATTTTATATTAAGAACTCTGAAAATTATAAGGAAAAAACTTGGAAAAATTTGGGATCATTTTTATAAAAACCTTAATTACTCTGCGAGTATGCATGCTATTTGCATAAAAATGAACAAGGCTTATTACAATAAGGCATTCAATCACAATCTAGAGTTTGATCGCTTTTGCTACATTAGTTTTGACAGGGTTATTCAAAAGATATTCATTCTTTTTTAATTTGTTGACGGTCTCCTTTGGAGTTTCGGGAAAAAATCTTCACGGAGATGTATCACTTATACTATTATATTTATACACTAAGAGTTTGGAGATGATTTCTCATGTCTTTTTCTAGATATTTAGTAAAATGTCTAAAATCGCAAGTGACCCATAATCAATGGCAATATAGTATATATATATATATATATATACAGATATTTTCGTATTGAATTCTTATGTCATAATTTTTCTTACATAAATGTACATTGCAAAATTTAAGTCGTGTGTCATAACTTTTTTTACATAAATGTATATTAAGAGCCACGTTAGTTACTTAAAAAGATCCGGATGATTATGTTAAGTCTATGGATTCGTTAATTCTAAATATTAAGTTCAAATTTTATTACTTTTACAGGACTCTTTTTTTTGCATAGAATAGCTGAGGAAGATCTACAACCGGGCCAGTTTTCACTTTTCGATTTTGGTTCTTAAAATATTACTTTAAATTTCGAAACCAGTTGAAACATATTCTCAAATTAGAACAATCACAGTATAAAAAAGACTATAACCGAAATCGAAAACGTAAAAACTTGCACGGTTGTACACTGTTCTCAACTATCCTATGCGAAAAAAATCTTGTAAAAGTAATAAAATTTGAGCGAGAGACTTGAAAATAACGGACCCATAGGCTTAACATTATCTTCCAGGTCTTCTTAAGAGACTCGACTGTCATCGTAATACTTTTATTTTACGTTTAAGTCGTACAACTTTTATGGATGTGTGAATTATTATGAGAATTTTTGCTTATAAATCTCAACTTTAAAAATATTTTATCAGTTATTTAATTAAGAGTAAATATGTCAAGAATTTCTTTTGCAAATTTCATTATTTCATGTTCTAATTCCCTTATTCCATTCAAATACCAGAATGAAGCTTTTAAGAATTTTCCTTTAAATTCTCGTATTCAGTTTTATACTGGAAAAGAAATGTAAACATAACACTAAATGATATATCTGGGATGACTGCTTTTAATCAAGATGATATCTTTTTCGAAATTAAATTACTTAATACAGTTGCAGAAGCTTGGAATAAAAAGTCCGGATTTTACTAGAGTTTAAAAAGAGTACAATTTAAAAAAATAATAAATTTATCATTGCCTAATTGTAATATAACAAAAACTTTTTTATAAAAGAATAATAAGTCGTTCATAACACATTTCAATGTTTAGGAATTTTTCTATCATTTATTTCCAGTAATTGCCTCCGATAATTGAAAGTAAATAGAATAAAAGACTTTGGTTATTTATTGCAATGATTTGCTTTAGCACGAATAGCCGTATTATCACCTGGACTTGAAAATTGTTTTTACACTCTAAAACTGACATTTTCTAAATCAACTAAAAACTTATTCATATCTGATATGTCGCATAGTAAAAACGGAATAAAAATCACTCAAGTTTTAAAAATGTAAATAGTGATTTGTAAAAACATAGACATACTCTATTACGAATAACTGACGTTTTATTCATGAAGTATCTTGATGATTATAAATGATGTTTCTATTTACATATTGTTGATGGTTGTAAAATTGCGCCTGCATTGTCTTTCTTTTACGAATTCATTTATTCTTCGATTTCGAAAGTTGCAGAGTAAAATTTGCATTTTTGCGATGATATTATGCTGGCTTTTAAATGTTCTTTGCGAACAAGATAAAAATGTAATTTGTGATATTTCACGTTAGAAATTATTACTGAAAGCCGCATTTACTGGGAAACCATAATATATGAAATATCTGGAATAAATCCAACTGTCCTGGTAAAATTTATTATATTTAACGAATGAAAACTACCATTATTTGGAACAGAGTATTTCAGGCATATCAGAATTAAAATCAATGCTTCATCATATTTGAAGCCCCACCAGTGGCCGAGACGTATGGACCTCTCAACTGGTAGACAGCAGGTGCTGGGTTCGAACCCAATCGCGGTTGTCGGCCTAACCGTTCGGAGTTTTCGTGGTTTTCTTCGAACCTTGCGTAAATACGGGTAAGGTTCCCTTAGAAAGACCCCCACGAAGGGCATTCCCCCCTGGTCCTATATCCCTAGCGCAGATAATCGGACGACAAAAATAAAATAAACCAATCATCATATTTGAAACAAAAGTTTCACAGCAAAATGAAAACATCGATTTACTCAGATTTAAAAATGTAATTTTTCTCAGTGCCTAGTTCGATTTTTAAATTAAAATTTCGGCTAATTACAGCCGAATTTTAAAAATCATTATCAACATAATCAAAATTTTAGGTAGATTTCGTATGAAATACTACCTATTGCAATCGCACCAGTTTATATATCTATCTATCTATATATCTCACTTTTTTATGGACACGATAACATCTATAATTCTTCACCAATCTCCTGCAAACTGGTACACAAAATCAAAAGGGATAAAATCTCTGCTAAGTTCGTTAATGGGCAAAATCGAACCTAGGGGGTCGGAATAGGGGGCATTTTTTTGAAAACCGAAAAAACGCCATAACTTCTTAATAAAAGTAGATAGCGAATCGGTTTAAAGTTTATATTACGTCTTAAAAATGGGCCAAAAGTTTATGAATGACAGATTTTTGATAAAATTAGAAGTGGGCTCAAGGGGCGAAAAAAACAGGGGTTTTAAGAGAAAAAAATTCATAACTTCGTCAATTTTCAAGATATCAAGTCCAACTAAATTTTTTGTAAATGTTCTTACAATCATCTAAAACTTTTGTATTTACAAGTTTTTGATAGGACCAACATTTACCAATGAAAAAAATTAAAAACGAAAAGAAAAAGTGCGGTGAAAAAAGAGAAAATTCCATAACTCAGTCAATTTTTAAGCTATCAAATCTGATTAAATTTATTTTACATCTTCTCAAAAATATATACAACTTTTATATTGACAAGTTTTTCATAGGACCAATTCGTATAGCAAAAAGAAATTAGACAAAAATAGGAGTTGGAGAAAAAAAAAAACTCAAATCCAAACTGCTTATATTCTGACTCATTTTTGAATTCATTTTTGATTTTAAACGCATCCAAATGATAGATCCTCTTATTTAGAAACTGTATAAAGTGACGCATTGGTCAATTTTCTGATAAAGACAGAATACATTTAAAAAAAGGCTACCAAAAAGGGTATTTTGAACAGAATTTCCCAAAGTCATCGGGACTGAAAATTTAAGGAAGTATTCAAATAAGAAATTGCGTTTTTTTCTGACTCGTTTTTAAATACATTTTTGTTCTCAAGCGCATCCAGTTTACAGATGCTCTTATTTAGGAAGTATATAATGTGATGCATTGGTCCGTTTTTTGATAAAGACTGAATATATTTCAAAAAAGGCTACCAAAAAGGGTATTTTGAACAGAATTTCCGAAAGTCATCGGGATTTAAAATTGAAGGAAGTATTCAAATAAGAAATTGCGTTTTTTTCTGACTCGTTTTTAAATCCATTTTTGTTCTCAAACGCATCCAATTTACAGATCCTCTTATTTAGGAACTATATACTGTGACGCATTGGGCAGTTTTTTGATAAAGATAGAATATATTTTTTAAAATGCTGTCAAAGTGAGTATTTCGCACAAAATTTTCCGAAGCAATCATGAAAAAAGAATTAAGGATGTATCCAAACAACAAATCGGTTATTTTATGACCATTTTTAAATTCAACTCAAATGCATTCAACTGACATTTTTTTTGTTATTTAGGAACTATAATAATGTACTGTTTTGGTCGATTTTTTAATAAATTCAGAATTTATTCCAAAATATGTTGTCAAAATTGGCATTTGAGCTGAATTTTTCTTAAGATGATTCTGATAAAACCAGTTTTTGCAGAAAAATGATACTAAAATTTTTTTATAAACGGCCAAATGTAGTTATTAAACTGGGTTTATCTCTAATCATATATATATATATATATATTTTGTTGAAATGAGCACTCTTCGAAATCTACCTCCGCCTATAGGCCCAGCCGACAGGGATTTTTGTATGTTTTCACATTTATAAATCACACATCAACTCCCCTGCTAAACACCTGCAAAATAAAGTTGGCGGTTAACGATAAATGCGATTTTCTACAAACTGTGTGATGTAGGATAATAGCCACAGTTTTCCGTAAGCCATAAATAAAGTAAAAAAATGAAAGAAATCACTAATTTTTTCATAATTTTGTTTTTTAGAAGATAGGGAAAGACACACATTTTTCTAATATATTTTTAACGATATTGCTGAAATTATTATAGATAAGCACTTCACTGCGACACGTAAGCTGAAACAGTGTAACCCCTGACATCCCCTACCCCTGATCATCCCTGACATCATAACCCCTACCCCTGACTTATCTCGGGGTAGAAGGTGAAGGGATAAATACAAACAAATATATTTTTAAGTTCCTAATTAAGAGGTCTTTCGAATGATAACATACAGATTACATGCAAAAAAAAAATCAAGTAACTTGGCAAACTTGCCTGAAATTTTCATTAAAATATTTATGAATAGTTAATAATGTCTAAATCTGCTGGTCACTAGTTTATAAATAGACAAGTTTGAAATTTCTACCTCCATACTTTCCGAGAAAATGATTATGACAGTCGATCAGACACACGAGTGATCTTACAGTGGCTCTCTTTTGACTTTTTAAGTACGGAAACTTAAACACAAAAATGTTTTGCATTTCTGTTAGCTGTTAAAAGAAATACCTCATGTAATTTTATAAACTTTAGTGTGAAATATTTAACTTCATAAAAAAGAAAAAATCAATTTTAGTTTTCTCTTAGTGCGGTGTTTCATTTGGAGATTTTCAATTACTACGCTGATTGTTTTGTGTTTCGTTCCTCTGACGAAACCTTATTCATCTCTATCCTCTGTTTTCTGTCCATTACAAAAACTGTATAACTCAGACACTTCAAATTTTCTTTATAACTACACTGTAAAAAAAAGGGTCCATCTACTAAAAAAACTTTAGTGATCCTTGTAATTACTAAAAAATTTTTAGAAATCTTAGTCGGTTACAAGAAAATCTGTAAAAATTACTAGAAAAAAGTTAGCAACGAAGAGAGTTAATAGTTTTATATTTTTAATAACTATTACTAAAACTCACTTGGTGTGGCCTTGATAGCGTAGTGGTTATAGTAACGGGCTCCAGACTGAAAGGTCCCGAGTTCGATACCGGCCACTGCCAAATACTCCCCGAATGTATGTAGTGTAAGTACTCGTTAGCAAAGGGATTATGAAAATCCTGTCAGAGCAGTTATCGATGTTTGGTGCTGCCATCTACTGCAGTTTTGCCGAAAATCTTCCGCTTCAGAAGTCTGGATGCAGCTCGAAGGAACCTCCTGCCCTTCGGGAGCACGTAATGGTTATTAAAAATAATTTTGGAGCTATTACTAAAATTTGCTTGGTGGCTCATACTAAAAATTTTTAAGTTAGTTATTCAAAAAATTCTTTTGTTCAGTTTACAAAAGAAATGCTTGTTTCACTTGCAAAAAAAAGTTTGCAATGGTTACTAGAAAATTCTGTGGAATACAAAAATTTGTATTCCACAGAAAAAATTTGTATTCCACTAAAAAATTTTTAGTAACCTCTTGAATTTTTTTTTTACAGTGTAGCTGAATATCTCGTGTTACACAACAAATCTAAAATTTCGAAAAAATCGACTCATTTAATTAAATTACTATTATTTTTTTAATATCACGGTTTATTTTTTCGATTTCAAAATCAAAAGAGAACCAAAATTTCAACATTTCTCCGGTAGACATCATAGCTTGGAGGTATATATCTCGCTTGTGAACATAAGGTTTTTTATTTCAAACTCTGGTTCTTTAAATTGAAATTTTTATATTCCGATGGATTTCATTAAAAGAAATTTTGTATTTTTTGTCAGTTTAAGAGTTTATTATGCTGTGATAAATAATCACTGACATACATAATATTTTTTGGTTTTTAGTTTTTTTAGTTTTAATTTTGTCGTCCGATTACCTGCGCTAGGGATATAGGACCGGGGGGAGTACCCTTCGTGGGGGTCTTTCTAAGGGAACCTAACCCGTATTTACGCAAGGTTCGAAGAAAACCACGAAAACTCCGAACGGTTAGGCCGACGGCCGCGATTGGGTTCGAACCCAGCACCTGCCGTCTACCAGTTGAGAGGTCTGTACCTCTCGGCCACTGGTGGGGCAATATTTTTTGGAGTTTAATTTCTTTCTATTAAAAAAATGCAATTTAACAATGATTTTGCATTTTAAATTTTTTTAAACAATTTTTTCGCTGATGGAAATTTAAAATTTTATTAATAATTCCGCTATTTTTTTTTCAAAAAAAGAATTGAAGTTTTAGATTTTATTTAAATAATTCGATTTCAACATTTTTAATTTGATTTAAAAAAATGACTCTTTGTACAATTAATTTATAATTAAATTTATTGTTGCTGCACTGTAAAAAAAAAAAAAAAAAAATCAAGAGGTTACTAAAAATTTTTTAGTAAATTTGTATTCCACAGAGTTTTTTAGTAACCATTACAAACTTTTTTTTTTTTTTTTTTTGCAAGCGAAACAAGCATTTCTTTTGTAAACTAAACAAAAGAATTTTTTGTCTAACTAAATTAAAAGTTTTTAGTATGAGCCACCAAGTAAATTTTAGTAATAGCTCCAAAATTATTTTTAATAACCATTACTTGGGCCCGAAGGGCAGGAGTTTCTTTCGAGCTGCATCCAGACTTCTGCACTGTAAAAAAAAAATCTGCAAAGGTACTAAACCTTTTCTAGGAAACTGGGATTCCAAGAACTTTTCCTGTAACGGTAACAGCAAAAGTTCAAGTTTCAGACTCGATTACATGAATTTTTCCTGTTATCGGTACATGAAAAGTTCTTGGAATCCCAGTTTCCTAGAAAAGGTTTAGTACTTCACAGATTTTTTTTACAGTGTCAAGCGGAAGATTTTCGGCAAAACCGCAATAGATGGCAGCACCAAACATTGTTACTGCTCCGACAGTATATTCATAACCCCTTTATTAACGAGTACTTACACTACATATGTTCGGAGCGTATTTGGCAGTGGCCAGTATCGAACCCCAGACCTGTAAGCCTGGAGCCCGTTACTATAACCACGATGCTATCAAGGCCACTCCAAGTGAGTTTTAGTAATAGCTATTAAAATATAAAATTATTAACTCTATTCGTTGCTAACTTTTTTCTAGTAATTCCTATAGATTTCCTTGTAACCGACTAAGATTACTAAAAATTTTTTAGTAATTACAAGGATCACTAAATTTTTTTTAGTAGATCGACACTTTTTTTTTACAGTGTACCATTGATTTAAGAATTAAATAACTAAAAATAAACAATTTAGACTTATTAATTAAAGGATAAGTTGTTTTGAATGAAATAATATTAAGCAAAACCATCAGTGTGTTCTGCGATCACACTTATCGACTTGTGTTTAGATGTTCTTCCGGGATAAATGGATGGGGCATTTTTTATTAGATCTCAGACTCAAAATTTTTGATCCTTTTCTTTACCATCAATCTGTCATTGAAAATTAGTGTGTAAATTTTTTTGATTATGAGGAGAAAAGGAATAGAATAGAAAAAAAATCTAATGTAGGTTTTAAAAAGTTAGAATTCTATGAATGGCACTTGATAGATATCACTTCAGACATCAGCAAAACTATGCATGTGCACCAAAAGTAAGGAAATATAAAATTCGTGTCAATTAAGTTTCTAATTTTCTTTATACAATTGTAAATTGTTGAATTCGGTGGTACAAAATAATTTAATCGACTAAAATGATGATCTGAATTTGCAAAATTACCGGAATTCAACGATCCTACTCAAAACTTCTAGTCTATTTTGTCTAGTTTAAGTTAATTCGTAGATTGAATTTTCATTCTTTTAGTATCAAAAGACTATATTTCAAATTATTTTATTTTTTGCTGATGAAATATTAAAGGTATAACAACAATAGTAGGTTTATCACAGGCGATCATTGCATTATTTTTTATCTACCATTTTAAAAAATACAAGGTAAATTTCTAGTTTTATCTAGGAAAAAGAATATTATTTGCGAGAAATTTTTTTTTTTGGGGGGGGGAAAGAAATAACGTAATGATATTTTATATTTCGATAAAAAAAAATAATTTCTTATACGCTAATAATTTAAAAAACGTGCGTTATTTACAATAAGATTTTGAAGAAAAAAAATCAATATATATATATATATATAGCAGTAAAAAACGTTAAAAAAATTTGCATGCATAAGAACCACATATAAATTTTAAAAAAATGCAAAAATAATATTCCAATTCATTTGTTTATTTATAAATTAATAGAAGATTAATAAAAGTATAAATAAAAAGTATAAACATAATAGAGGAAAAATTAATAGAAGTAATAAATGACACTTTGAAAATAATTTTATAAAAAAGTCAGTATTTCCTTCTGCTTTACAATTTATCTTTCTTTACGAGTAACCTTTCAATGTTACCATTCAGTTTTTTATCACACACGATAGTTACTATTTTAGACATCAGTCACTATTTACTTTTTTATCAATAAATCATCAATAAAATCACTGAATGTTTTTCGAAAAAAAGGAATATTTGAAAGTTGGAGGTCCTTTTGCATTTTACGAAATCCATAAAAAAGGATAATTTAGCTAATTATGTTTTCTATAAACATTATAATCCATATTATGTTTATATAAAAATGGTCAAAAATATTTTTAATTTACCTTAGGTAATAAGTTTTAATTCATTTTTATGGTATTCAAGTACATCGTCATTTGTAAATTTGATTCTTCATATTAAAATTACAAATGTTTTTGAAAACGCTAAATTGTTAAAAAAAAAAAAAAAAACAGATTAATGCAAATTTGAATCATTTTTTTGGCTGTTAAAGAAACTCTTCATTTTTTAACTTAATTGTTCACATGAAAATTTTCAGTTGAATTTTTTAAACGCATAATTCTCGAAAACAATGAAAAAAACCTCTTTTTAAATCTGCAGACAAACATAATGTGATTCACACCTGTCAATTATACCTGTCCCAAAAGTTTAGACAATCAATAAAATTTGCATTAACATAAAACGTAATAAGATACAATTAAGATTTGTAAGATGGGAAATAAAAAAAGTAGTTTTGCTAATATACTTATATAAATTATGAACAAAGATTTGATATTATAAAACATACATTAAATTATGTAAAAATGCGCTGTCCGAAAAGTATAGACAAATTGCAATTTACATTTTTCTTTTACATTTTTCTTCACAAATAAAATAGTTTTATTTTCGACTGCTTTTGTAAATACAGAATAATTTTTCACTTTAATTGAAATATTGTTTGTTATATTTTTATCAGAATGATTTATTGATATTTTGTGGAATTAAATGAGTTGTATTTGTTTTGCTTGTGATTCTAAAAAGACACTCACTGCATATTCTGATAAAAGTGACAAATTCTAGATAAACTTCTAAAGATGAAATTATTAAGATTTTACATTTGAAAGCGCAAGGACAAAATTTTGTACAGATATCGAGGAGACTAAATAGATCTAAATAGAATAGCAGTATTTATAGAGTTTTGAGATCAGTAGGGACATGGAATACTAGAAAGCGAATCAGAAATCCTAAAAGAGCAATGTTATGTGATAATAGAATGTTATTAAAAATGTTTTCAGTTGATAATTTATCTGAGTGTGAAATTGAATCAATTTCCAAAAATTTCAAAAGTATAATAGGATTATACAATTAGGATTATTAGTATATTTTACGTACCGATTTACAGTCAACTATAGATTTGTTAGCAGGACCAGACTGCGTTATCCAAAATGATGGTACTTTCATACACATCGTCACATTAACGAAAATATGGCTTAAGCAAAACAATATCACATTATTAGACTGGCTAGCGCATAGTCTAGATTTAAATCCCATAGAGAACATATTTTGTATTCTATCTCGTAAAAAATATGGAATTTAAAAGTCTAACATGTGTAAATGACTTAAGAGCCCACAATAGTCACAGAAAAAGTACGCAAAAAGACCCGGATGACCATGTAAAGTCTATGGGAGCGTTCTTTTCTAATATCTCGCTCAAATTTTAATATTTTTGCATGATTTTTTTGCACAAGATAGCTAAGGGCGATCCACAACCGGGCTAGTTTTTACTTTTTCGATTTTGGTTATATATTTTTTATATTACGATAGTTTCAGTTTCAGAACCGGTTTAAACCGGTTGCGAAAGTTAAAGTAATTTTTTAAAGAAAATCTGAAACAAAAATTGAAAAAGTAAAAACTAAACCGGTTGTGGATTGCCCTCAGCTATCTTCTGCAAAAAAATCATGCAAAAATATTAAAATTTGAGCGAGATATTAGAAAAGAACGCTCCCATAGACTTTACATGGTCATCCGGGTCTTTTTGAGTAATTTTTCTGTGACTATTGTGGGCTCTTAAAAACTACAATTGAAAAAGTGTGCTATGAACTAACTCCTTCTGTAATGCAGTTCTTAATCTGTTCAATCGAACAACGTGTATTTGATGTTATAAAGTATTGTGGCAATGCAATTCAATATTAAATGTAAGTTTGTAGTTACTTTTATAAATGTAAAATTAGAAAAAGCTACACGTGTCTATAGTTTAGGGACAGCACATGTTAATATAATTTAATATAAATTTTGTAATTTCAAATCTTTGATGTGTGTGATTTATATGTGTATTCAACAAAACTATTTTTATTTATTACCTATTTCGTGAATTTTAATTACATATTAGTACTTTTGCGGTAATGCATGTTTTATTGATTGTCTAAATTTTGGGAATAATACAAATTTTAACTATTAATGCGATATTTGAATTTTTCGTCAGAAGTCGTCTTTGCAAAGAAATTAAAAAAATCTTTACAAGTTTCTATATGTTTTTGGTCATCGTATTTATTTTTTTCGGCCAATTCTTTTTTATTTATAAAAAAGCAAGTCATTCTATCGAATAATTTTGGAATGATGTAGATTTAAAATTTGAAACTCCTACAGTCATTCGCTTTTATCAAATAGTTTATTTTTATCTTTAAAACACTACGAGCATTGTCACTTGTCTTGAAAAGACTGAAAAAGAGTTTAACGTTAGTGTCTCAATATTTAACTGAAATAACTCATGATTTATAAAACTTATCGAATGATAACCTATTTCACGTCACCAGGCAAAATTTACCAAAAAACCTATTCATGTAGCCAACAAAAGGTTTTAGCTTCCGAAAATATAACCATCTCTATAAGCAAAATTTATGTATATTATTAATTAGTTTATGTTATTACGAACCAAACGGTATTATACATTTTTTAACATTTTCTAACAAATTTGAAAAATGGTTATGAATTCAGTTGTCTGTCTTTCTATAGCATAATTCACGTAAATATACTCTATATACAAACAGTTAAAAGGTCAATTTTTTTCTATTAAGAATAACAAAGAAAAAAGAACAAACATGGCCAAAATATCATCCGATATAAAGCCGATATAAGTATATGGGAAAACAAAAATGGGCGCAAACTGTACCCTAAATTAGAAAACTGATCACGGTTCCAGCATAGCAGCTGACCGACACGCTGTCAGTCAGACTTTTACAGGTATAATACGGTGTATGATCACCTTTAACAACTACATAATTCTCGCATCGGCATTTCATACTGTTTACCAAGGTTCTTATTAATTCGTGTGGCAACAACATCCACCCTTGCACCTAGGTCTTCTTCAGTTCACCGATAGTCGTTGGAGCTGGTCTTCGAGCTTAAATTGAATGTGCAAGGACATCTCACATGTGTTCGATGGGATAATTTCCGGAGACATCGCAGGCCACTACATTCGTTGAATATTCTCCATTTCAAGGTATTCGTTCACTAACTGGGCGTTATTGGACGGGCGTTAGCGTTCATAAAAATGAAACTTCGTCCATATATTCTTCGGAAATGTTGCATATATGTTGTAAGAACCTCGTCCCTGCATCGCTGACATGTCAGGGCTTCTCCATCAAACTCATGAAGGTCGGTGCGCTCGTCTGCGATGATACCTGCCCGGACTTTCAAACCATCTCCACCATTTTTGGCCGACCTCGAGTTGTAACAATTCCCCACTTTGTGAAATCGTCTAGACGATCACTCTTAGCAATTCTAATGATGAGTAAACAAAGAAAAAAACAAGAATTGGGGTATCTTACGAGGATTCAAAACGTTCTCATTCTACAAACTTCGGCGATCTCGATAGATACGCGATCACAGAGCCACTGCCTTATGAGGACACAGGCCCCTGCGTGGCAGGTATGTCCGTAATGATCCTAACTATCATCTAATTCCTTATTTGCGTATAGGCATAACTTACTTTGATCCTTTTTTAATTGTTTTTCCATTTAACTGTTTTCAACAGTGTGGTTAGAAATTGATATATGTTATTGGTATTTACTGTGGCAGTCCGGTATTGCAAATGAAGTGCAAAGCATTTACAGTTCATTTACAAGGACATTCAAAGGAACTGAGTTACATTACTGCCTTCAGGGTAAATCGTTTGCGGAATATTTCAATGCTATTACATTATCTTAAATATATTGCAATTTATATATACCATTGTGGTGTACTATAAAAAACCATAATGTCGAATTCTATTGTGCATATAACTTACCGTTCATTACTAGGACACACAAAGTATTTGCTGCAGTACTACCTATAAAGAAGAGTGCTGCAAATGCTTTTTCATTATGATACAAGTTTTAAAGCATAACAATATTTTGCATATTATTAAATGTGAATAAATTATATAAATATATTAAGGGCTACTAAAAAGATTTCGCGTGCATACTCTTTAATTTGGAAAATTGCTGAATGAGAAATTTGATATATGCTTTCTTTTAATTAAACTAACTTTTAGAATAGCCCTTAATACGGATACGAATCTATGCAGAATATATATAGGGCTGCACATTTTCCTATATATTTTATGATTTTTTTTAAGTAGAGTTCAATAACTAGTGATCTAATGTCTAACATAGTTAACTTACAATTTCGGAACTGTCTTTAAATGTCTTTTAACTCAATTATTCAATGCATGTGATAACCGTGACTAGCTTTGTAATATTTGTGAATTATGGATTTTAAGAACTGCATTACTGGTGTTTAATATTTTATTTGATTGTATGTCAAAAACTTAACGTTATCATTTATGTTTTGTAGATAAGTTAAAATTCAGTACTGTCGTTTATACCTTTCATTTGAAAAAGTTTTAATTTGATTGTAAATATGCTTTATAAATGATTAACTGTTATTTTATAAAGTAAATACTAGTAATGTATGATTGATTCTATATGTGTTAAAAAACCAAATGGCTTTATGTTTTTCCATCATGATTGCACTTATATTCTAAAACGAAAACTGAATTTCTGGGATGGTAATCCCTTGTTATTATTTGTTTATGTAGACATATTTTACTTTTATAAATAGTAAAATTTTGTTGCAGTATTTCGAGTGTATTGGGAAGTATTAGATAATCTATGCCAGATGCAATGCTTTTCATTCTTGTTTATACTGGATAATGACTTGTATGATGAATTTGCGGAGAAGATAGTAAAGTTATGTACCTCCTTTATCTCCCTGAATTGTGCATACTATCTTGACTGATCATGTTATTATTAAAGTATACTTCAAAATAAGATTTACAATGAAAAACACTCTTACATATAGAATGCAATTTTTTGCTCATAAAAATGCAATATTTAAAATCTGTTAAAATGTTAAAATGTATTAAACAAATCATTCAAAGATTTTCTCCTACTTAATGTATGACAGAATTTACTCTTAATTCAAAACCAAATATTGAAAAATGAAACTACTTTAAATTAAAGCTTTCAAAAGAAAAATAATTTTCCTAGAGAAATTCAGAAATGCATTTTTTTTGTTATTAAGTTGAATACTTTATGAATAATGAAAATGTAATGAATGGGTTTATTGATGTATAAATGACCATTATCTACAATTTGGATTTGTTTTCTATGTTTTTCTGCATTAGGCACATACAGAAAATCTATATTCTGTATATTTATAGATTTTTTACATGTTATATTATTTATGATAAATGTTTTTCCACTATCATTCTTGTCAGATACGTTCTTATAGCAGACGGAATTCCAATACTTATTTTCTATCAGAATTAAATTTCATTATGCACTTTACATTAATCATGACAAGTTTTGTAAAACCTGTTTATCTTGTGTTTTTACGTTTACGGAGGCACAGGTAATGATAAAGTCTTATTTTTGACGCGCTTAGATTTTTTTTTTTTTTTTTTTTTTTTTACTGAAGATCTATACTAAAGATATTAATAGGCAAACGCTGTATTTAAATGTGGGATTTTTATTTAATAAAAGTTTTTGTCGATTTTTATAATTTTAAAAAATAAACCCCTATAAAAGTAAAAATTTTCGAAATAATCAAATTTCGTAACAGTAATTCATCATTTAAATAGTTTTTTTTTTCCCTTAGTACGTATTTATATCATATCGCTGGCATCATAGTTAGTTTTAGTGACAACATTTAAAATTTGTTGAAAACACACGAAAAATATCCATGTTTGGGATCTTGATGTCATTTTTAATTTTAAATGTTTGTTACAAAAGCAATATGTACACAGCAGACAAACATTTTTTATACATTTTTATAAGCAGACAAACAATTTTTATACATTTTTACATTAAGAACACAAAGTATATGTAGTTGTGTATCGTTTTGTATTTCATATAATTTCATTTAGTAAATTTAAATAGAAGTGAAATATGTACTACAAGGCGATTACTATCCACAAATTTTCAATTTTAAAATTTTGAACAACATTTTTTTCAATTTTAACATCGAATATTTAAGTGTATGTTTGTTAGATTCTTCTGCAATTTCAGATTTAAAAAGAACAGGATTGACCTTATATTTGTTAACGTCGATTTGATAAGGAAGACAGTTGGACAAATAATAATAATAATAATAATAATAATAATAATAATAATAATAATTTGGGATCATGCTGTAAATTAAGATGCACGAAATGATCTATAATGCAGAACAAAAATTTGTAGATATTTTACTGAGCATGTTTGATTATTTGTGTAAAAATAGCACGATATTCATGGGAAAAAGGGATTAAAAATCTGGCATGTTTTTAACTTATATCATACTTTTCAGCCAAATTTAATGCCAGTTTTAGAAAAAACAGAAAAGTATAGCAAAAACAATACAGTACTGTTGGAATATAAAAACATTGAATATTTTAGGAAATAGAAGCAGTTGTATGAAATAAATTTTATCTGCTCATGCGCAAACGATAACAAAGATTATTATTATTATTTTTTATTTTTTAGATTAAACATTGTTTGACACTTAGCATCAGCTCTTAAAAAAACTCCAGTCAAATATCATGAAAATTCAGAAAGATATCGCGAACTAAGACGAGTTTCCCTAAAAACAGCTGAATGATAAGATATTTGCCACAAATTGTAAATTTTATAATTATTTTTTAAATTTTAATTTTTATTCATCTTTTAGTTATTTCTGAATAATTACTAGAACGAACAAATTGCACAATAAAAAGAAGTATCAAAATTGGAGCTTTTGTTACAAAGCTATTTATTGATATTTATCGGATATTAACTTTATCCTAAGAACCAGTAGTGAAAAATGACAGTTTATGGACAGTCAATTATTAGTCAGCTGTTTTTTGAGCAATTAAAAACCTGCCCACTATATCGGCGACATTCTTCTGAATTTTCATGACATTTGATAGGATTTTTTTAATGTTGCAATTTAGAATTGACTATTAAATTATGTTAAAAGACCATGTTATCGTTCGTGTATGCGCAGATAAAAATTATTTTCAACAACTGCTCATAATAAAATTATTTTCAACAACTGCTGCATGTGTGATAAAATGTTAAAATTATCCCTGTTCCAAATGCATTTAAATATTTCTATTACATTTTTTCAAATTTTCTGAAACTGGCGTCAAATTTGGTTGAAAAACATGCAGAATAAAAATTATAAACATGCCAGATTTTTTAAGACTTTTAAAATAATTGACTATACCTTCATGAAAAAATGTTCTGTTCATATAAAAATTAGATAACATGTTGTACAGTATCCACATGTTTGTATTATGCAGATATAGATCATTCAGTGCCTATTAATAAACAGGGTGATCCTAAATATTATTTTTTTCTTTGATTATTTTTATTTGGCCCTAAATTATTCTGTTTATCAAATTGATTTTGATAAATTTGGGATTAAACAATTTTTTTATAATCCTGAATGTCCGGAAGAATTCGGTAAGTATTTAAAAAATATTTGGCAAAATGCCCAAAATTGAAAGTGTCCAGTGATTAATGGCCATATAGGGTATATACCGACAGGCAGAGTAAATTGATGTTGATGCACGAACAGTGCACTGATGACTACTATAACATAAAAGTATGTTATGTTTAAAGAGGCTACGTCATTTACGTGAAAACACCAACTCACTTATACAGTGAAGGATCATTTAATGAACTTAATCTGCGGTAAAACGTATTCGCTAGCTGAATTTTCGTTGACTGATCATAGATTTTGTACTGATTGGTATTGGACGCTTTAGTAAATATATAAAAATGTAATACACGTAATCGCCTTTTGTCTGTTAGTTTATCCGCTTGGAAGTACGCAAAAACTACATAACAGAATGATTTGAAAACTTAAACTGTTGCACATTTTTGTCGAATTATTTTAAATTGCATGAAGATCTGATGAATAGTTCAATTCCAAGGACAGTCAAAAATATTTCCTTACATTACCGTAAATGGAAAGTAAAGGTTTCAAGTGCATATTGATGACGTTACACCCCTTTGAAGGTAATGAAATGCATATGCATTTATGAAGTGCACTAAAATATACATTTTTTAAACTATGCAGTGCAAAAAATATTTATTATACATTTATGTATTCCGAAAAAAAATTTCGTTACCACAGAAGAAACATTGTTTGCAGTGTATTTTACTTATTTTAAACAATTTAATATAAAATGAAATTGCTATACGTTTATAAGTTTTACTAAAAGTTACGTTCTACATAATAGAACGTCCAAACATTTACAGGGACATACAAAAGATTTAGGATACCATACTGCACCCTAAATACTGTTTATCAGCGATGATTCCTCGAAAGGATTTTAGGTGTGATATGAAATTTAACTGGATTTTTGCATATTAAATTGCATGTATAAATGCTGTAGATGATGCACAGGGCTAAACAAAAGAATTGTTAAGAGGTATTGAGTATGAACTGAAAGACGTTTTTTAACCGTGTTATTTATTTCCAAGTTCAACTTCATTAACAGATTAGCATAACATGCTACAAAAATATATTTGTAAAATGTAAGTAAAATTATCTACATGCAGATACTTAAATTTATGGAAGTCTATACTCAATAATATTCCTAGTTTTAAGCGTATTTTAAATTTAATTAAGTTATAGCTAAATATTGGCACAATACTGGGATGTACAAAAGTATTCAAATGTGCTTTCATCTATTGTTACTAATATCTGAAATTAAAATTTCAATTTTTTATGTGTTTTTTAGATTTTCGAACATAGTTATGAAATCGATCGATCTGTCCGTTTGTCTGCTTGTCCTAACTCGGACTTGCGGTTTGGTTTGGTTTATTTTTGTCGTCCGATTATCTACACTAGGGATATGGGACCTAGGGGGGAGTGCCCTTCGCGGGGGTCTTTCTAAGGGAACCTAAGCCGTATTTACGCAAGGCTCGAAGAAAACCACGAAAAACTCCAAACAGTTAGGCCGACGGCCGCGATTGGGTTCGAACCCAGCACCTGCCGTCTACCAGTTGAGAGGTCCGAACCTCTCGGCCACTGGTGGGGCATTCTCGGACTTGCGGTAATATAGTTGAATTGTTCTGTAATTGATATATGCTATTAATATTTCCGATGCTATGATCTTTAATGGAAATGAAGGTATGGAGCTTTCAAATATTTTTATTTACAGAGACTCTCAAATGTTTTGCAGTATATTTTGGCCTATGAAAAGCATCGTAACTATATAAAATGAGTAGCTTCTACATTCTCAGTTTGATAGATCCGTTTGTCTGCCCATTTGTCGATATATAATTTCGCAACAATTACTCAAATGAATGGCGGAAATTCGATGCATATAATCATTGCAGAATTTTGTGGAGTGTTGTAAAATTTTAAATAAATAAAAAAATGAAATGATATTAATAAAAGTATTCTCTCTACTGTTCTTTCTATAAAATGATAATAATTTTAATTGTAAGTTCTTTTTATAAAATTATATAATGTGCCATCAATTTAATGACATCCCATAACAGATAATGATTATAGAATTCTATAGTGATTATATCCTATTTAGGATTGAAATGTATTGTTTCCTTTTCTAGAAATTAGTGTATATTATCAAAATAAATTTTACAAATTACGTACAATTCACAAATTGTTTGCTTCTTTGATGTTCTTTACTACATATTTGGTTTATTAGTTCTGATCAAGTCCAAATAATAAATGCATTTCCATTAACAGTGATAATAATAAAAAAAATCGAAAAAGTAAAAAAAGTTTTTGGCACAGATCAAACTCATATACTCGATCCATGAAAAGCACAGTAACTGTTCAAAGCACTTCTAAAGTGTTAAGTTTAGTGAATCGGTAATTTTGCGTTTTTTAATTCCTTACACATTTTTCATTTAAAAGTAAAAAATGAATTATTTCTCTTTACTTACAAATCATTAAACATATATTGCACTTATAAGACTTTATACATTAAAATAAATGTACATACTAAATTTACACTCTTAAAACGAAAGAGCTGATTTGGCTTCTCATGAAAGAGCTGTAATTTTTTCGATCATAAAAGAGTTGTTTTTCAAACGATTAAATCTTCTTGATCTAAATTGGTTATTTAAGTAGCTCAACTTCATTTAAATTGGTTAAAACTCGAGTTATTTCAACTCTTTTTTGAGAAGCTGCTTTTCAACATTGAGATGAGTGGATTTCAGTTCAACTTGAGCTATTTTGTGGCTGACATTTTAAGAGAGTATGCAATAAATTAAAATAATATTTCGCTTAATACATAATTTTAATACAATAAGATACACTTAAGCACTGTTAAAGAAAGTATTAATGTATCGGATCACAAATACCATTTTGACCAAGTAGCTCACTGTATCCGTAAAAATCTTTATAGCGTAACTACCAGACTTCACCCGCAACTCTGGTCGGTTTCTGTAAAACAATCTTGGATCAAACGAAATACATCTGGTAAAGATTAAAAGCTTAATATCTAATTAAACATCCATGTTTGTTGTCTTCTTCGTATAATTTTACAAAATATTCTGTTCAAAGTCGATGTAGACGACATACTAGACAAAGCTGATCTAAAATAACTAAAGTGCGTATGTTTAACTACTTTTTTAGTAGGTGTGTTACTTTGAATTTCCTGCATCTGCCTACTCCTGCTGCTGTAACATGGTAAAATGTCATAAAAGTGCGACTATCCTACACTGTTAAAAATTTGGAGCTACGTTGAACCAATTTATGGTGCTGCAGTAGCTGCCACCATAGGATGGTGAAATGTTGTTCCAACATTTGGTGCTAAGGTCGAACCATAAAGTGGTGAAATGTTGAACCATAAAGTGGTGAAAGGTTGAACCATTAACTTTAACAGAACGCATTTAATGGTTCAACCTTTCACCAACTTATGGTTCAACCTTTCACCAACTTATGGTTCAATCTTAGCACCAACTTATGGTTCAACCTTTCACCAACTTATGGTTCAACCTTAGCACCAACTTATGGTTCAACCTTAGCACCAACTTATGGTTCAACCTTAGCACCAACTTATGGTTCAACCTTAGCACCAAATGTTGGAGCAATGTTTTACCATCTTGTGGTGACAGCTATTCAAACACCAAATAATGGTTCAACTTAGCACCAAAAGATGTAGGTAGATAATCTATGACTATTGTTTTGCAATAAGATTTTTTGACTGCTTTAACATAATTTAAGGTGTAATATTTATGCCTTTTCCAGTTAAATTTTTATTTGAAGATTATTTATAAAATCAGAAACAAAATTATTTAGGAAATTTAAATATATTTCAATTATGACATTCCTCCATCCTCCTCCAATATGTAATGTTCATAGCATCACTGAAGTTTTTACATATTTTATACAATCATACAAAGAAGTTGCAAACATTTCATACCAGGGGGAAAAATCAATTTTACAACTTCTGAAATAAATTGGAATTTATTAACTAAATGTAGTTTTCAACTTTTAATAATACAAAAACAATCTTCAAACAAAAATCAATCACAGACAGTAAATGTACAGCTTAAATTATATTTTTTAAAAACTGAAAACAATTTATAAGGAAAAAAACAGTGCAGTGGGAAAAATCAGCGATTATCCCCCCCCCTTTTTTTTAATACAATGTTAAGTGATTCCTTACAGTCATGGCAGATTTTGATAAAATGCAGGAAATTTTAAAAGCATAACTATGTATAAGTGCATTAGTAACATCAAAAAGTTTATAAGAAGTCCCTCAGTTTTTATATTTTCAGACATATTTTGAAAACGACAAATAAAATTTTGAAAACTGGTTAAAAAAATATTATATGTCGGTATCTGATACCAATATTATGCTGGTAAAAATACAATTTTGAAAAGTGTGTTTAGTAATGGATCATATTTTTAAATTTCTTATATTAACAATAGTATAGTGACTTGTAAGTGATTTTTTTATTTTACTTTTTTGTTTTTAAACTAATAATATGATAAAGACTGATTTTTAAAAAGTTTGATTTTCAAATACACAAATCATTAAAACTGTCGTTAATTGCCAACGAGCACAGTGCACATCACACAGCAAAGTGAAATTAATAATATTCCATTCACAGATGTTACAGCAATATTCAATTTTTTATGATTCAGATATTTTTACGCTGAATTCAGCTGAATTTTTACGCTGATTCAGATATTTATGGGGTCTATCAAATAACAGAAATGTTAAAAAATGTAATTTACTGTGGATAAGGTTTTAAGTTTAAACACATATTTAATTTTTATGTAGTCCTTATCATAAACAAATTATTTGATGACTAAACATGGGAGAGGACTTCTTTTATTTCTTTGATAAAAATAACATGATTCCAGTTGAAGTGAAGTTACATTTAAAAAAAATTTTAATGACATGATTACTTATTAGCAGACAGCGCATATTTGCATAGTCAAATGCTTTTCATTTAAGTCACAAGTACTCCCTATATGATCTGTGGATTGAATGTGACACTTGAAATCATTCCATTGTACAACCCCCACATTATTGAAAAAGTATAAATTTTTCACTCAGATCAAAATATTCAATTTGTATAACTTCACCAATCTGTTCAACTGTGTTAAAAAATAGTTTATCTGCATATCCTTTACCTTCAGTTCATTCTGTTAAGCTGTTTAAATGAAAAACCAGATGTTATTACCAATAAGGTTATCCGAGAAGGTGCTCATTGGTTGTTGACCCAGTTAGCTTAAAATGTAAAGCATTGGCCCTGTAAAATAAGGACCCGGATTCGATTCTCACCCTGAGCATTTTCTTGCTTTTTTTTTTTTTTTTGTATACGTAAATCTACACAAGTATATATATATCTATATTGTGAAATGTATTTTTTTTTAAATTATTTGGAGTTGTTTTTAAAATTTGTCAATAAAAGCAAACAAAGGTTTCTAAATATTTTTTCCCGTTAATAATCCCAACACTGGAACAGAAACTAGGAAATCTAACTTATAGTATTTGGTGCACCACACTGCAACGAGACATGCAACAAAAAAGTTTTGAGTCATAAATTTTAAAAATAATTTCATTTTTCAAATTTCAATTTCATCATTCATTACATCAAAGAAAAATTGTTAGACTCTCATGTTTATTTTTTTCTTTTTGCATGTCTAACTGATGTGTGGAGAACTTTTCACCTCAGAATCCATATTATCTAGTAAAAAGCATCCATCATGCAGTATTATTAATATTTATGTACTAATCATGATATATAACTCATTTGATTATGACTGCTAAAGGTTAAGCATAACCAACAAGTTTATTTCTTGATCAGATTCAAGATCTTACAGAAATCGTCTAACTACTTGGTTCAAAAATCTCATCACAGTTAGTCACAAGTTCAGTTAAAATTAATAACAGTTGTTTGAAATTACAATACAATGAGTGAAAATCTTTAGTTTGTCATAATTTTAGCAAATGATTCATTAAGAACACTATCATAAGAAGCCTAAAATAACACAAATATTTAAAGAAATTCATTTATCAGCAAAATTTGATATCTTTTAATTTATTTCTTTTGAACTAACAATGTATGTTTCTACAATCAATATAACAAGTCACAATTTTTTTCAATGCATAACAACCTGAGAAAAACTTTAATGTTAATTAAAAATATATAAATTAATGTGTACGAAGTTTATGTTTTCTATATTTTAAAAACAATATTATTTTATGATAAATTACAAACATTACATTCAAATACGTTTTTTTAATATCTTTTATTGAAAATATTGCGTTGAAATAACATAATTTCAGTATTTCAAAATTTTTAAAATATGCACATCTGTTATAAAGAATCATTTAAGTTGACAAAAACCATCAAACTAATTCAATACCTGTCACCTTTGTGAAATAGAAGTCTTCTTTGCTTTTTAAAAGCAAATTTCAATGAAACAATCACAATTATAAAATCTCTTATACCCTCAAGATGAGAGAAAATGCAGTACTTAATTAATATATATATATATTCAAGTTTAGTTTGCAACATTAAAAATTTCATGTTTATTACTGACATATATCAGTACAAAAATCAAAAAGTATTTTTTTAATACATTTTTATAAAAGGCAATAAATCTGAAATTACTTTAGTAAAATTTTTGAAACATTTAAAAATATTTATGGTCTGAAAAGATCATTTTAAAAAAATATATAATAGATCAAACTTAACATTAACTGGAAATCAAATTTTGTAAAATGTAGATAATGTTTCTTCCCCATACACATCCTGGCACTTAGAAGAAATTTTCAGCTATAGTATTAATAGCTGTTTAGTGAATGAATGCTATTTATAAAATTAATCCGAGAATAAATACATTACTACTGTGAAGTGTTTAATTATTCAAAAGATAACATTGTAACCCCTCATTACATCAGGCATGGTATGAGAAAAGAATGCAAATCTCCAAATTTACAAATAACCAAAAGGATTGAGAAAATTACAAAATTTTAAATTTCAAATTTGTTTCTTAAATGACAATATAAAAATACAAATCAATTTAAATAAAAACTATGGATAAATCTGGTGAAGTTAAAGCCTAAGAGGCGCACCCAATACCATTTAGTTCTAAAACATGCAATGCTTGTCATCTGTTTTAATCCTTTAATCGTCCGGCAAAATTTTACATGCAAGTTTAACGACTTATAAAATAATAGCTACAGAAAGTATTGATATTGAGATTTGTATTCTATAATCTTAGATATTTATTTTTCATATGCAATGCAAAAAAATAACATTAATATCAGTTTTGAGTTAAATAAGCATTTGAATCCAAAAAATATGTGACGGAAAAACACGGTTAGTCCACTAAAAGGGTTAAAGTTTCTTCTACCAGAATGGATCACATTAAACATCAACAGCTGACTATCAATATGCAACTGAATAAGCAGTGAAAAAGGCAATGTGTATTTTAAAAATTTATATACAGTAGACTTCCTCAAATCTGCAATCCTAAAATCGCACATAATTTACAGATGTAAACAGTAAAAATTTCAGTTCAGATAGAAGAGCAAAATTTGACTTTTTTTTTTTTTAGCTTTATATCAATTCCATATATATTTTAATTTGATTTGTTTTAAATATTACTGAATTCATGTTTTTCAAGAAGGAAGAATAAATTTATTTCTGAAAATATTCAAGAAATTGCTGATAACACTGACAATCATTATTTTTTAACCGAATATGTTTTTTTTTTTTTTTTTTTTTTTTTTTTTTTTTTTTGTTATTAAGTCTGCCTAAACCGGAAATAAAATTCCTTATTTTATGATTTTGATGTGAATTAGCAATGTATTTTTATGAAGTAAGTTTCATTGAATAATTTAAGAAAAATTCATTTCATCTTTATAACTATTTAATCATATATTATTGATAATTAACTTGACTTTCACTTTTTAGTATTTTAATCATATTAAAAATTATCTAAATTTTTATTAATTTATTACTTATTTTAATATTTTTTATACTATTCTAAGCATTCATTATAGTTTCAATTGCATTATTCATTACATTCAAATTACTGTTTTAAAAAATGTAAACAAAGCAATAACCAGAAATCCGCAAAACCTCTGGTCCCAAGCTGTGCGGATTTGAAAGAGTCTACTGTATATATACACACACACACACACACACATCATAGTTTTAATTTGTCACATAATTATATACACATAACTAGGCGACAAATTAAATATCTTAAATCAAATGTTTATATTTTAAACTAAATAATTAACACAAACTACATTAATATTTTATAGAATTTGAAAGAAAAAATAACACACAATTGAAAAGTAAACATTTATTAGAAAAGGAAACTTCATCTACACATGTTATAATATCTTCCACAAAATGGTTTAACTATTCTGGTAGATAATAATAAACAGATAAAGATAATAACAAACAAACCATATTAAAAAAATTATGGCCTTGTGTTAGGCAAATGTTTTCAACAACTACCATAAAAATGTTGCTTTAAATTCCTCCGATTGCAAAAAATTTCAGAGAAACACAGGAAAATTCATCTTCTAAAAGTGAAACCTGAAGAAAAAAGCTGGTTAATATTTTACCATAAACAAATTTTATTTAATGAAGATTTCATTAACAAATGCATGAAACAAACACATTTTTAGGAAACAAAATTCTAGTTATTCTTTTTTGGTTTCATAAATGTTAACTCAGAAATTATTTTTTTTATCACCAAGTTATTTTATTTCTTTTTAGTTATTATATGTATACTAAATACTTTTAATGCCCTTTATTGTAATATAAAAAAAAAAAGAAAGAATGCACCAAATACAGAGATTTTAACTAAATATTCCATCACTGGAATAAAGGTAATTTTTGGTTAATTCCAAACATTTGGCTGGTCGAATATTGTTATTTTACAGATTTTAAAGGTATTCAAAAGTTGAAATTTAACAATTTGAAATCATATTTAATATTTTCATTTTTGATAATAACACCTCTACACTAGTAAACTTAACAATAAAAAATTCTATGCTTTCAAAACTTTTAACTTTGTGGCTTCTGTAAATTAAAGCACAAAAATGAATAAAATGGATTAGTAATTTTTGCAGATTTTGAATTAAATGATTTATTATTTTCAATTTATAATAGCATTTTAAATATAAAGAAAATGCTTTTATTCTTAATATCTTTTTGTAATTCATGAGGGTAAAATTATGAATATTAGACTATATAATAATATGTACCTTTACTATTTAAGTGCACTATGATTTGACCTTTCTAAAAAAACATACAATATAAGAAAAATTCTTAAATGTCCTAAACTGTAAGCAGAGTTTTCCCCAGGTTTCAACGAGGGCAGGGCGCTACTGTTCTGAAAAGGGCACTTTTTACATTTTCAGGGCACTTTTATGGAGTTGAATCTAGAATCTAGCGGTTCAAAAAGTTGTGAAAAAACAAATTTCTTCAAAAAATTGAAAAAGGAAAAAAAGGTAAATTTTGTTAAAAAAATTGCGAAAAAACGTCAAATTTCATTTTAAAAAAAGCACGAAAAAACGGCAAATTTTATTAAAAGATCGCATAAACAGCAGTTTATGTCAAAACTCCCAAATTTTGCTTAAAAAAATCACGAAAAAACGACAAATCTCATGAAAATATCGAGAAAAAACAAAACTTTTCAGAAAATTTTCCGTTTTATTGCGATTTTTGGACGAAATCTGCTATTTTATCGCAATTTTTTGATGAAAGTTGACATTTTTTGCGACTCAATTGACAAAATGTTCCATTTTATTGCGATGTTTAAAGAAATTTGTCGTTTTTCTATGATCTTCTGAGAAAATCTGTCATTTTGTGACGAAATTTAGCCTTTTTTTGCGAATCTTGCCAGAAATTAGTCGTTATTTCGCGATTTTTAATGAAACTTGCCGTTTTTTTTAACGAAATTACCCATTCCAAGGGACGCATATGAGGCTATTTTTTGCGTAATTTACGCGCTATAGCGCGTTCGGATCATCGCTGCAGGGTTGCGTTTTTTCAAATGTGGGCATGAAGGGCACTATTTTTTTTGAATGAATGACAAGAGGGGCGCTAGTTTTGGATGAAGGGCAAGAGGGGTGCTATTTTTTAAACTATAGGGCAGGAGGGGTGGAGCGCCCCCCTGAAACCCTCTGGGGGAAACTCTGCTGTAAGCTAAACACAAATATTTAAAATAATCACAGTGTACAAAAATCATGATTTTTTCTTTTTAAATCATATAAATCAGATTTTATAGATTTTTTTCTGAGCATTAAAATACTGAATAGATACCGAGAGTTTTATGTTTCCAGATCAATTAAACCTCTAATTACTAACATAATCTACACTTTAATTAATAAAAATTATTAGTTAGTAATTACAGAAATTATAAAAATTACAAATTAATAGTTTCATTAGTTAGTATATGATAAGTTATACACATTAATATTCTATCATAAATATGTATAATTATATAAATAAAATTAGCCGCCTTTGGCGACCAGTTTTGTCTCCCTTAAATGCATACTAAGCATTAAATCATATTGCTTTTATTCATAATTTATTTTAATTGTTCAATTTTTTCCAAATTTGAAGATTCTGCTAAAGAATTAGGCACAGATGTCATACATGCATCACATTGACACAATTGTAACAAAACGGCAAATATATGCCTCACATGATAACCCAGCAATTGTTACTTATTCTGTAATAAACTGTTTATTTACTTTCTTTTTTAAAATGATATAGGTTGTTTTGTTCTATAATTATTAATTAAACTTTCATTTATTTATTATTATTTGCTTTTTAAAATAATAGAAGAGAGTTAAAAAATAGATATGTAAATGGTATTGAAAACAAAGTTTTCACCAAATAATCATTAAAAAAAAAAAAAAAAAAAAAAATCGAACAAATGTGGTGCATGTAGGACATCTTGTGCCGATTAATCAAGCATTCGGTATTTTTATACTAACTTTTTGCATTGGCAAATATTGTACCTGTGGCATTTTTGTTTTTTTATTTCAACTAATTTTATTTACAGAGTTTCCCGCAGATGGTTTCAGGGGGGCGCTCCGCCCCTCCTGCCCTTTAGTTTAAAAACTAGCGCCCCTCTTTCCCCGTCATCCAAAAACTAGCGCCCCTCTTGTCGTTCATTCAAAAAAAAAAAAAAAAAAAAAAAGCATTTTTCTTGCCCCACATTTCAAAAAACACAGCCCTCCAGCAATAATCCGAACGCGCTATAGCGGGTAAATTATGCAAAAAATAGCTTCATATGCGTCCCGTGGAACGAGAAATTTCGTCAAAAAATCGCCTAAAAAACAGCAAGTTTCGTTAAAAATCACGAAATAACGACTAATTTCCGACAAATTTCGCAAAAAATGGCTAATTTTGTCTCAAAATTTCACGAAACCGCAGATTTCCTCAAAAGATCGTGCAAAAACGACAAATTTCTTCCAAATATCGCGATAAAACGGAATTTTTTTTAAATGATTTGCAAACAACGGCAAATTTCATCCAAAAATCGCAATAAAACTGAAAATTCTGTGAAAAATTCAGTTTCCGCGATACTTTCACGAGATTTGTTTTTGATTTTCGTTTTTTCGCGATTTTTTAGCAAAATATGTAGTTTTCTATGATTTTTTAACAAAAACTGCTGTTTTTGCGATCTTTCAATAAAATTTGCCGTTTTTTCATGATTTTTTCACGAAATTTGACATTTTTTCGCTATTCTTTTTAGCAAAATATTTTCTTTTTTGCAATTTTTTGATGAAATTTCTGTTTTTTCACGACTTTTTGAACCGGTAGATTCTAGATTCAACTCTATAAAAATGCCCTTAAAAATGAAAACTGCCCTAAAAAATGCAAAAAGTGCTCTGAAAAATGTTAAAAGTGCCCTTTTCAGAACAGTAGCGCCCTGCCCTTTTTTAAACCTGGGGGAAACTCTGTTATTTAAAATATATTTAATAATATAATTCTTTCATTCATTTTATTTATAAAAACATAACATTAATTTGAATGTGAAATATTTAAAATTTATGATTTTTATTTATTTTTTAAGCCAATAGAATAAAAATACAAAACAAAAATATGATATTTTGAAGCTCTATAATTGCAGCGAAAGAACAAAAAAGCAAATCAACCCAATTTACCATGGCTTAGATGCGTTTAATTAAGTTTTTTCCATTAAACAATTGACCACAATTTTTGTGCCGCATACTTTAGCTTAATATATATATAGATACTAGAGATATTGACATTTATCAAAATGATCAGTAACTGCATTTAATATTAAATTTAAAACTACTTTAAAATCATAATTATTAAACAAATAATCTTTAAGTAGGTATGTAATATGCATTTTTATGCTTTAATTACTAAAGTGATAATTTAGAAGGAAAAAAGGCAGTGTGTTAGCTCCAAAAAAGGACACTATATATATCATAAGAAAATATATTAGTTATTAGTGATGTGTTTAGTAACAATAAGGGGAGAAATACATAATTTTTTACTATAGTAAATAACAAATCATTCGTAGATTGTACTAAGAAAAATTAATAATCGCCTATGCTTTAACTAACAGGATGTATGTATATATAAACTAAAGATGAAAATAAGGAATTTTCCTTATTGGCCAATGGCCAGTAGGGTTAATTTTTTTTAGTAGCTAGTTATTGGCTAGTGAGAATAATTTTTTCAAGGACCAATAAATACATTTATGTCACTGAATATTTTACTACAAAATATAGACAGGTTAAGTATAAATAAGTGCTAATATATGAACTAGATAAAAATATTTTATTTTGTTTGTTGAACAGCAAAGTTATATGCAACATGTGTATGTAGCAAGCTATATAAGTACAACTATGCTTAGGTACTTGGGTAGCTAACAACATAAATAAACTCCTACCCTCTTTTTTATAATTATTTGTCTGAAATTAAGATTTGACAAAAGAAAAAGAAAAATGTTTATCCCTGATTAGCAGGTTTGATTCAAAAAAAAAAAAAAAAAATTGTAATTTACAGTGAAATCCTGACAAAAATAAAGAGAGAGAGGAAGGAGGATCTCTCTTGATACTAATATTTTAAGTTTTTTTATGATCCTTTGATATAATGTACATTTAATTTTGCAGTCTTTAGACAAAATTTGTGCTTGTTTTTCAACTTTTTAATGAAATTTGCTTTCATTAGGATGCACAACTTGCAGCCGCGATGACGTGGCCATAGAAAAATCGCAAATTTTGTTGATGTGGTGCAAAAAAAAATGTGTATTTTATCAATTAAAGTTAGATAAAATGCACATTTCGTTGATTGGACATCGAAAAAACACAAGTTTTATTGATTGGATAACGGAAAATTGCAAATTTTGTTGGTCAGAAATGTAAATAAAAATTGCTAATTACATTGATTATGTTCTAAAAATATTTTGAATTTTTTTCGAACTGGGAGCAGAAAAATCGCTAATTACATCGATCAAGCAAAAAAATTCACAAATTTCGTCAAATGGCTTTGTAAACATAACGAATTTTGCGATTGGATTCATAAAAATTTCAAATTTTGCCATTCAGGTGCATAAAAATTGGGAAATTCATCGATCTGGAATGGAAAAATTGCGAATTTCGTTGATCCTCTGCATAAAACTCTGAATTTTCTCAAGCAGACATGGAAAATTAAATGAATTTTGCCTATTAGACTCTGAAAAAAATATGAATTTTATTGATAATGCGAGAAAAAATTTCGAATTTCATCGATAAGCTTTGTAAAAATCACGAATATCGTTGACAGGCTACATAAAATAACCAATCTTGTTTATCAGTCGCGAAAAAATTGTAAATATTTTTGATCAACTTCGTAAAACATTCAAATATTGTTGATCAGCAGCGAAAAGATCATGAAATTTGCAGATCATGCGAAGAAAAATCGCCTATTTCGTCGATCATACGAAGGTAAGTTTTGAATTACATCAATCAGTTTCGTAAAAATCGAGAATTCTGTCAATCGGCCCTGTAAAAAATATGAATTGTGTCGACCAGTTTCGAAAAAAATATCACAAATTTCATTGATCAAGCGCAGAAAAATAGCAAATTTCGTTGATCTGCTTTGGAAAAATCATGAATTTTGTCGGCAAGGAGTGAAAAAATCATGGATTTCATTGAATATGTGCAAATTCGCCAATCGTATGACCAAAAATCGAGAGTTTCGTTGATCATGCGAAGAAAATCGTGAATTTCGTAGATTGGCTTTGTAATAATTGTGAGTTTAGTTGATGGAAGTTCATAAACATCCCTAATTTAGCTGATCAGGTGCAGAAAAATCAAAAATATTGTCGATTTGGCATCAAAAAAGTGAGAATTTCATCGATAATGTGAAGAACAAAATAAATTTTGTTGATAGTGTAAGGAAAATCACAAATTTCATCGAACATGTGAGGAAAAATCACTAATTTGCTAATCAGTTTAAAACAGTGAATTTTATTGATCAGGTGCAGAAAAATCATGAATTTTCTCGGTTGCTTCATAAAAATTGCAAACTTTTTCAATTGGTTTTGTTAAATGCATAAATTTTGTCAATCAGGCATAGAAGAATCACTAATTTCATTAATCGGACACAGAAAATCTGGAATTTTGTTGATCAGGCATGAAAAGTCTTGTTGATCGGTTCCTTTGCTCTCTTTTGTTTATAAAGTTCACATTTTTTCTGTATGAGCAATTTAAGCATGTTTTTTAGCATTTTTGTTAAACAAAACTTACTCTGCCAAAAAAAGTCAAGGTATACTTTTGCATCTTGAAAATAATTCTAGCTATACCTGTTATATATAAAAATGTAAAAATTGCTGATATATTCTTGACGATATTCAAATTCATTATCGCGATTTTTGGACAATGTTCATTTTTTTTTAGTTTTTGATGACATTCATGTTTTATGTGTTCTTTTTCACAATTTGACAAAATTCGCATTTGTTTTCGCGATTTTTTTGGTCAAAATTCACGATTATTTGAGGATATTCACGTTTTTCGTGATTCTTTGATGATAGTTGTATTTTTTCATGATTCTTTGACGCTAATTGAATGTTCACTTTCTTTTCTTTTGTCGATTCTTCAGTTTTTTTTTTTGCCATTCTTTGACTATACTTTGGTTCTTTTCGTGATACTTGCACGATTTACATGTTTTTCTTGTGGTTCATTGGTGAAATTAAGTGTTTTTATTACGATCTATTGACAATATTTGCATTTTTTTCATGAATTTTGGGGGGTTTTGTGATTTTTTAAACAGAATTTGCAGGTTTTTCAGCAATTCTTTGACAAAGTATCTTTTAGAACATCCTTTTTTGATCGAAATTCGCGATTATTTGACGATATTTACTTTTTTGTAGTTCTTTGATGATATTCGCGTTTTTTCCTTATTCTTTGACGATAGTTGTGTTTTTTCACGATTCTTTAATGCTAATTATGCATTCACTTTTTTTTTTTTAACTTATCCTTGCACGATTTTCATGTTTTTCTTGCGGTTAATTGGCGAAATTAGTATTTTTTTCTACAATGTTTTGACAATATTTGCATTTGTAAAAATGAATTTTGGGGGGGGGTTTTTTTGCGATCTTTTAACAGAATTTGCAGGGTTTTCAGCAATTCTTTGACAAAATATCTTTTGGAACATCCTTTTTTGATCGAAATTCACAATTATTTGACGATATTTACTTTTTTTGTGGTTCTTGGATAATATTCACGTTTTTTCCTGATTCTTTGAAGATAGTTGTGTTTTTTCACAATTATTTGACAATTACCCAGGGTCAACCTACAGATAATTTGGTACTTACGTATTAATGCCATCGCAGCAGAAGTTATGCTAATGCACCAATAAAGAGCAATTTTGTTGATCGCACACACAGAAAAAAAATGAGCAAAAAATAAAGCACTAAAAAATGGCATAAAAAATTATCGAAAAACAAGGTAACAAGGAATCCAAAAGATAATTAAGTGTGCTGCGTTCTGCTGCGGTCGCATTAATACGTAAGTACCGATAATTCTTATGTATTTTATATTTACTATCCTTTTTTGTTTTAGAATTTAAATTTGAAAAAAAAAAATAGACTTGTGTATAAGCTGACATCGCCCCCCCCCCCCCCCTCTGAGTAAAAAGTAGTATCCAAAAATTCTCAGCTTATACACAGAAATATAAGGTATGTATACACTTTAATTTTGTTTTAGTATAATGTTGATCATATATATACAAATAACTTTCAATTTTAAAGAGGAAAAAGAATTTAAAACAAATTTATATTTATTTGTCAGTTTAAATTTTTTAAATAATTTTATGTATTTCTTATTTTTGCAACTTTCAAACATCTAGATACTGCTAATAATTAAAATAAAACTTTTACTAAATCTGAATTATAATAGAATAAATTTATTTACAGGAAATTAATTCGTAAACATTTTTTTAAAATAGGAACTTCTTGATCATTTTACCAATTTTAAAATACACTTTTGAAATTTATTATTAAATTTTAAAAACTTATTTAAGCACAAAAAATTACGAAATTGCATTTTATCATTTTATTCCAAAATATATCAGATTCATTTTCTATAAGTCAGGTTAGTAAGTTATTTTGATTAAAATATAAAGAATTTACAAAAAGTTTATAATCAAATGATACTTTTATCCTTTCTTACATTCAAAATCAATAATATTCTTACATTCTTATAATTCATGAGAACATATTTTCTGAAATAACATTTAATTTAGTAAAGTTTACTGCAGAGAATGTGTTCGTATTCATAAACAATTTTTAAGAATGAGCTTGATCCGAAATCATTTTTCAAGCCCTAAGTTAAAAATTACATTAAAACAAAAGATATGGTTAAAGTAGATGTAGAATACACATTTAACAAAAACTTTGATATTTGAACCAACACATACAATATTCCATTTATATAACAAGCACTAAAAGCATATACACAGAAACTGATAAGCACATTAATGAAGGAAAATGTTGATTAAGCAATATATAGAACATAGTAATGTTACATATTAAAGCCAAAAATCATGCAAATAACTATACAAAATTGAAAACTATAGAATTAAAAAATATATATTTTGCTTAATACACACCAATATCGGCAACGGCATCCATTACTGTTTTTGTTTTGCTTCTTCTGTTCTTCACGAAAAGCGTCGTAGACAAAATGCGCAGAAATCTGTGTTTTGATTGGCTGTAAGTAGCACCATCTTTTGGTGAAATAAATGACTACTCCATAACATGGTGCTTTCGAAAAATAAGTAATACCATGTCTTGGAGCTTCTCTTTATATTACTCCATAAGTTGGTTCGACATTGAACGGAAATTTTTAACAGTGTATTAAGAGTGGCGATCAATAACTTTCCGAATTCCCCTTCGTTTTGTAAAGTCTATGTAAGTTTTATGCATTCTTATATTTAAAACATTTTCTCAGGAAATTAATATCATCAACTTCTTTTTTCGGCGAACTTTTTTAAAGGTTATAATTTTTTCTTAGATTTTTAAATATTTCTAAAACCTATGCTTGTTTTTATATGAAGCGTTGAAATTTTACTTCCAGTTCGTCAGTTTTTAACACATAAAATATCATATTAAGTATTTTAGAAAACTTTAGAAATATTTTGAAAACTAAGAAAAAAAAGTTACATCCTAAGAAGAGAACACCGGAAGGCGAAGTTTAAAATAAAAATATAAATATGCATCAAATGCCCATATACATAACATTACGTAGGGGAATCCGGAAAGTAAGTGACCAGTAGCCTTAAACCCGATTAGCTGGGAAATTAAAAAATAGATAAAATACATGGTTTCATTTGTTTTAGTAGATGATATAACCTCAAATTCACGACTCTATTCAAAACTGCTAATGAAGTAGAACGGGATGACCAAAAATTTTCTACCTCATAGTAATTCATTTGGATGAGGTTAATTCTTAAATCTGCTAAAAGAAATGTTAATATATTTCTAATAGACTCGTGAATTTCATACTTTTACCTAAAACTGCTGCTGGGATACGTCTAGAGATGGGCGATTCTCGAAAATTTCCCAGTCGAAAAAAATCGTCATCGTAAAGAACATAGTCGAAACTTTCATCGATTACTTTCGAGGATATACAATTGAGATGTCCTACAATCATTAGAATAATTGGTTTTACATGCTTATATAGAGGATTTTTGTAAATACATGGCAACTAAAAAAAGATGGAATTAAAACACAATACGCCAAAGAAAGCCTAAACAGGAGCCACAATGGTAGAAAAATCAAGTGACTTTATTCTCTGTTCGCAAAAATTAAAGAAAAAAAAAGGCGCGAGTAAATATAAAAAGATAACGACGTTTAAGTATCAAAAATTATAATTTATCGACAATTATTAGCAAAATGGTTATAAAAAATTTGAATTAACGACAGTCCTTGTTCCAAATACAGAAACTATAAATGGTAACTGGGATCAATATTTTTATTGATTTCCCTATGTCAATTTAGTTCTATAATTTGCCCTCATTAGAAAACCTCCTAATCGAATAACATAACTGCATTCCCCGAGAGTCGCAAATTGGGGGCAGGGTACAGGAAGTGCATAACACCAATAAGTAGTCACAGGGCTTTTTAACGATATGTCACATGAAGAGTGTTGACTAAATTTAGAAAAGTACCTCCCGCCCCCACGTAGTCAAAATGGGGAAAAGAGCGGAAGGTGTATTATTTGAAATAACGGTCAGAGAGCATTTCAATGATGCTCATGAGAGTTAAAGGCCAAATTTAAAAAATTGCTCACCTTTCTGAGAGTTAGAGGATACCCACCCCCCCCCCGAAATAGACCCTTCTCCTCCCTTTAAAAATTTCATCTATTATAAATAATATTTATCTGAGGGCTAGTTTAAAATCCGATCTAAAATAGTAAAATGCTACGATTTACCCCTCGTGTAGACAATGGGGGGGGGGGAGTGAAGAAAGGTTCATAGTGTGAAAAAATGGTCTATTGGCTTTCCAGTGATTTGTCAAATGACGGGTACAAAAATGATTGAAAATTTTCGACTTTTACTTTAACGCCCTCGGGGGTGGAAAATTTTAAATTGCAGAAACACGTGTTTAATTATTTTTAATAGATACATTTTCTTTCTCTTCGCGCTTCTATTTAAAAATGGCTGCTGAGACGTGCCAAATGTTTTAAATTGTTCATCCCTCAATTATTTCTCATAGGGGGAAGGGTATTTATAAAAACGCTTAAATACATGTTTAATTATTTTTTAGTAGATTTATTTTATGGAACTTTAAGCTCCTACTTTCAATGGATGCTGAAATATAGCAAGATGTTCGATAACTTTTGACACCATGTTTTCCTCTCATAAGGAGGAAAAGTTCAAAATCCCGTCTTAGCGCACGCTTAAATCAAAAGAAGAATTTTCTCCCCAATTTTCATGTTTCAAGGTTCAGTAGTTTTGGCAGTGCGTTGATTACCAGTCAGTCAGGGCAAACTATTTTATATGCATATATTATAAAAATGTATTTTAATAATGTTATAAAAGGTCACTAATTTTTTTTATTTCTTTTATTCTTTATGAAGATTTCGATTTATGGCATTGTAATATCCTTTACATTATTTAAAAATGAAATTAAATATGCATGTCAAGAAGGCTTAAAAGATTTTCTTCCTGCGTAAACTGTGTTAAAAGAAGAAAACATTTAATTTACGAATTTTAAATTACGTTGCGTTATTTCGCATTGAATAGGAAAGATGAATTATTCATGTAATTTTTATCTGAACCATTGATAAAAAAGGTCTTGCTTTATTCTTTTGTTTTGTAGAATAACTTTTAACTTTTCCTGTTTACATAAACATGTTTAATACAGATAGAAAAATCCTTTTTGAATTTTGCTTAAACTTAATTCGTTTTTGATGTTAAAAGAATTTAAAAAACCCCAAAATATTATAATGAATTTTAAAATATTATAATATGACGTGCAGAACATGAAATTTTAAATTTGTATGATTTATTATTATCTAAAACTAAGCTTTTCATGTATATTTTACACTATATAGCCCATGATGAATGATCATTTGCGATTTTACACATTTGTTGAATATATAAAAATATATATTAAAGATCAAACTGATAATTCTGGTTTATAAACAACATATTATCAATAATACATTTCCAAAAAAGATTCTCCCCCCTGTATGCAAATGTAGTAGTACGTGAAATATTGTTTACGTGCAATAGTGTATAAAATATGCCACTTTTAGATTATATCTTCTCATATTTTTTCATCCTTTTGGGAATTACTGAGCTTATTCCATTGATGATCAATTTCAGTATTATAAAGATATATTTTAAAGCCTTTCGTAAATGTTGCTCTATACGTTTAGACAATACCTTATGCATATTACATTTATATTGCATTCGCGCATGCGTAGTTAAACATTACTTACTAAACCTATTCATTTTTATTCGAATACTTATTATTTTTTAATTATGATTGCAGGGTCGTTTGTCATGATTCCCAAAAAGAACATTCTTATATACTAACTCTGTAAACTATGAACAAAAATCTTTATGAAGTTTGGAATTGTTTTTATAAAATAGTTTAATTTTTTCACAAGTATTTGCCATATCCTAAGATAAATTAACCTTCCTGCAAGCGTGCCGTCAATGACTTTGACGTGGCACGGATAATAGACAATAAAACAATTGATCTTAAAATGATAGATTTATGTTTCGAGTGAAACATTTTTCAAATGGTTGGTGTAATTTCTTAAATTGCAATTTTTTAAATTTGTTTACGGTCCCTTGTGGGCTTTGGGGTTAAAAATCTTCGACCAAAATATATTACATCTACTACGTCGATTGCACATCTGAAGTTTTAAGATAACTTCTGATGCGTTTGTCTAAAATCGCGAACATTGGTCCCTAGAGTAGGTAGGTCAGTACACGTTCTATTTCATACCGGAGATCTTACAAAACTTTTTTATGAGTAAGAGGTACCTAAGTCTTTTTCTCACTAATAATGCACCCTTCCAACAACACTTATATAAGTTTAATAAACGGGACTTACCTCTTTGTATCAGTGAATCCTAATCAACATCATTATACCACATCTTACATTGCCCACTAACGTCCCCCTACCACATTCAAAAACTACAACAGATGACACTTCTTGACTGGCTGATGTACCAGCTTGACAGTCCAGTTTTTCTGCAGAGTATCACGGACTGTATGAAATTTTAGAAAACAATGAATTAATATTTACCAATCTCCTTTCACTCTCGGGTAAATGGGTTTTCCATTTGCTCTTAGCTCTACAGGAGCCCCTGTTTTGTACATGTAGATATTTTAATTGCTTTCTTTGTTTTGTTTTATTGAATTAAAAAGTAATTTTATCATAACTATAAGCAGATGCATTTTCTAATATTTTCAATTCTAAAATTCAAAAATTATGTTTTGTAATTTTTAATGCATCTATAGAACATAGTACAGTTTCTGTCAATGTATTTACCGATGATATTTCTTATGAGTTTTAGAGCCAAAACTAGAAAATTGAATTTGTATTTCTTTATGTTATTAACTGTTGAATAATATTGTAAAAGCTAATAATTGTTAATGTATCTAAACGTATGCAGATTAATAGAGTCTTCAACCCGAGATTGAATTTATGCTCTGAAGCGAAAGCTGGGTTCCCAGGGTGGTCATACTGGTCTAAAATCGCCAGTGGATGGTCATCTTTCGTCACATAGTGTATTAATTAACTTCGACTGAAAGTTGTGTAATTTCAATGCTATTTTACAAATTTAAGTTTATTTTTTTTTCAATATAGAAATTAAAGTTATAATACGCGAGAATAATCGCTTTAGATAGTCGAACTAGTTTTTAACTTTATATGAATTTTCGTACATTAAGTATTACAAATGTTTTCGATTAATATTACAACATGAAATTTCTAATTAAACATACGTCAATGAATATATTTAATACAAAAATAGTAAAAATAAATAAAATAAGCTGTGTTACTTCTTTGTATATACATAATATATATTTATATCTCTGAATGTCCATTTATGTTATGCTTTGATTAAAGTTATTTTATTACAAAATGCGCAGAAACTCTTTTTTTTTATCATTCTTCTAATTTGTCAATTTTGCATTGATTAATCCAATTTGCGTTAATGTATTCATCAATCTTTCTAAATTATAGGAAGTTTTTTTTTTATTCTTTTACAGAATTGTATAAAAAACGTTATAGACAATCTAGTACGAAATCTTATAGAATTATGGTCCATTATCCGATAATCCCGTTTATTAATATGAATATAAATATTTTTAGCAGTTCAAAAAAATGTCTGTTCAGCTACTTAAAAGCATCTTTAGCAATAGTATAGAGTTTTGTAAAGAAATGATAGAATATATTGTACAGACTAATCCACAAAAATATTTAAAAATATTGTATAAAATATCCTATAAAAACATTTATATATATTACATTATAATTTTCCCCGCAGGGAAAACTTTAAGCAAAAACAAAATAAAAATTACATTAAATAAATATTATAATTCAAGAAAAATTTATATGCAAATGTTGCCCCGCGCACATTGCCATGTTTGGTACTGCCAGACTACCCCGTCGACCAATTTCACCAAATTATATAAATCGCTAAACTACTCCGCAAATTAAACAAAGTGACGTATTATTTACTTTAAATGATAAAAGAACAATTGAAATAGTAAAAATTGAAATAAAACATCGAAACAATAATCACTTGACAACGTAACAAACATATACAAGGTTTTTAATGTGAAATGAATGTGATATTTACGATCAATAATTATTGGAATTTAATCTTATAGTAGTTCGGCTATAGTTTTTGGTCGGCGGAATAATCAAGAAGTACCCTATATTATTAGTCTGCCTTGGTGTTATGTAGTATTGTTTAAGATTCATCTCGATTTAAACCTCCAATGTATTAGTGATGTTATTCTCCGCAATATGGGAGACATTTTAAGTGCTATTGCTTAAATGAGCAAATAATACTATGTGTGTATTCACATGATATTATCATGAGTACATTAAAATCTATCTTCTGAATATCTCAATGGCCTTTACATTCGGATAAATATCATCTTAATTAGTGCCTACAAACACTAATTTCACTCGTTAAACTGAATATCACTATAATACAAAACTGCCAATTTTTTACAAATGTAGTTACTATTGATATTTTCTCTATCCATGTATTATCGGTTTATTCTTCATACTGTGGAACGACATAACCGAATTGTCGAAATAATTTTTAAATTACATATAAAATTACTTTTTTTCTGTCTAAGGCATATAAATCCAGAATTTTCGCCATGATGAAATATTTTAATAGTTGTTTAATTGGGGCTAAGCTTTTACTTAAGCACATCATACAGCAGAGACGAAACTTACGTATGAAGACAGAGAAACACAGCAACTCTTTCATAATAGATTCTATTTTAATGAATTTTACTTTACTTTAATTTACAATCCTGTTTTTTTTTTTTAACGAGAATTTACTTTACGATGCATATGTACTTCAATGAATTTAACAAGCTATATTGTGTTTTTTAAAGAATATTTTATTTATTTTTTTTTTTTTTTTTACCTCCAGATTTTTTAAAACTTTATCTACAGTAATTTTTAAGATTTAAAACTATTTATAATTAAATGCGCAATACAAAGTACACAGCAATCATTGCTTGAACTAACATGATTAAAAGTGCTTGGAAAATGTTTTAGAAAAAAAAGGAAAAAAACTATATCAATACTTAACTTTTTAATTATCAAAATTCTATTAAGATTTTTTTAATTAAATGAAACCGTGAATTACTTCCATAAGTGAATTCAATGATTGCTTAGTTTTTAGACAAAACTGTAACTATTCAGCGGTTGATTTTAGTTCATTTAATCTATTTTACTGTTTGAGCCATGTCATTCCAAGTCAATGAAATAAGTACAAAATAAATAATTTCTGAAAATTGAAATCACCAAACGCATATCACTACATAGAAAATTTAATGGACATTATTCGCTTAAATACCCCTTTATGCCTTTTAAATTGGTCACTATGCAAATGAAAGGATTTAACTCTGTAATGTAATTATTCATGCAGTTTGAAAGGTTTAGATATTATTTTGTAAATTTAATTTATATATTCTATACGTATAAACATGTTACAATTCTACATTTAAGCTTATGCTAACTAATTTATTTTAGGTTATACACTTGCTAATGTGAATGTTGTACATGAAATTTCTATAAATAAGCACATTACATAAAATAATTCACATCATTGAATTTTACAAATTTGAGAATATTTAATAAATAAGCTCTGTTCACTAGTAAAAACTCTGATCCATTTATTCATTCCAAAGATTTTATGAATAAATATTTTAAATTCATTGCGATCGGCGAAATATCAAGTATATTTTTACGAAGAAGTTTTTAATGTTTGTAAAGGGTTAACTGCTGAATACAATTGTTTCCGATTTTTTAGGATATAAAAGTCTGTTTACTGTAAACATTTTGCTTTCAATTACACATTTCTTGATAAGTATATAGCTTAAAAAATTTGTTTTTGGTTTATATGGAAAAAATCTTCTAAGGCTTGTTTAATTTTCCTTTATGATACTTTCTAACATAATTATCATACTTTCAAATGAAGTATAATCACGATAATTCGGATTAATTGGGATCAGACCTAATCCGGGTTATCAAAAATTCAGATTATCTGGAGAATGAAAACAAATGAAATAAAATAAAGCATACTTACATAAAATCACCATTATATTAAACATATTCAATATTTACAAATAGTAAAAATGTATACTTTACAGCTGGTGTTTTTTTTTTTTTTTTTTTTTTTTTTTTTTTTTTTTTTTTTTTTTTACTTTACAGCATACATAGCTGGTCATTTGATAGATAACATCAAAGATTTTAAATAACAAAACTTAAAGTATTCTTTCAAAAATATTTCAGAAAAGATATTTTTATTAAGAATGCGAGAATGAAATAAATGTATGTTATGAAAATTTGTCGATTGCTTCTCACACTTGGAAAAAAATGATCAGATCGACCTGGATTATCCAAAGATCCGGAATAACCGGATCCGAATTAGCGGGGTTCTACTTACAGTTGAAATGTTTTTTGTTTGTGTGCTTGCCATTTTCTAGTGAATTAACTTTCATAAATATAGTCGGGTTGCCCTGCAATTCATTTAATTGAATTTTACAGTACCATTTTCACCATAAAAAATGTTGTAGTATAGATTTTTTACAGGTACATTCAACATAATTCCGTTGCATTATGACCTATGGCTAGTAAAATGTTAAATTACAAATAAATAAATAAATAAATAAATAAAATAAGAAATAGGTAAAAAATAAAAGTGAACTAAAATGGGGGAATCAAGGTGTCATAGGAATAGCAGAGTCTGTTATGGATTTTTTTTTTTTTACTAATAAATTGCAGTTAGTAACAAACATGTAGGTAGCAGTAGTCGCAGTACATACCTAAACATTAACCTGATGCCCCAGAGTGAAATTACCCAAATAAAAAGGAATTAAATTATACACACTGTTATTTTCCTATGTCATCTTTTTCACTCTTTTTAGTCGCTATTACGCAGTCGGGTTTTTTTGTTCTTGAAATTTATTTTTTTTCCTTCTTTCTAACTTTTTAAACAGTGGAGTTTTCGGATTTTTAAGATTTAAATTTTTATTTCGTCAAAGTGTTTCAAAATTTACAATTATTTCTTGCAAATAGTTTTTTTTTCTGTTGCAGAAATAAATCGTTAATTTCATGCAAATCTAATGGGAAAAAATCGCAAATTCCAGTCTTTTATACATAAAGAAAAAATCGTAACTTTAATCAATAGTTGAAAATAAATGCAAATTTTGAAATTGATCATGAAAAAATACTCTGAAATTCTTCAATCAGCCAAGTTTTTTGCTGATATTTTGCAGTGTTTTTAATCTAAAATTATCTTTAAGTAACAAGAGATTACATAAATATTTATTCACAATATTTATTCTTTTCATTCCAGATTGTCAATCATATGTGGAAATATGATGAAATTCTACTTAATTATGATACTTAATTATGATGAAATTCTAATTTAAAATGATTATATTGAAATTTTCATTTTTAAATAAATAATGTTTAACAGTAGGTGTTCAGTATACACCATTGAAACACAAACTCTTCAGTACATATAATTGAATTTGAGTATGAAATGGGGTATGCAGTATGGAAAATTGCAATACGTAAACATAAATTTAAAAATTAACAGCAAAGACAAATACATAATTAAAAATATAATAAAAACCACATTTGATCAACACATACCTAAATCGAATAAATGAAATGCAGGAATTAATGTTTAAGCTTAATATTAGAAATTAAACGAGTTGTTTAAGATTGAAAAAAAGTTTTTTTGTTGAAAAATTCGCATGAAATACTGAAGAGAAAAATACTGTTCTTCACTCAGAAAATTAATCTAAAAAATTGCAAAATGTAATCAGAAGCTTAATAAATGAAATCTCATTACATGCCGTCACATATATGATCAAAGTGAATTGTTTTACTCTTAAAAAACAATATTTGTTAAATTTCTTACAAAAAAGAAATATAAGTATTTTCCGCATTTCATTGCTAGTACTAAATATCCTGAGGTTTTTTTTCTTTAGATTTAAAATTGATTAAATTTTTAATTTATAATATAAACATCATTTTTATTTGCGTTCAATTTTCTACTTTTCGTTTGCTTTATGCTTTTTTAACTTCATTGCATTTCTTTTAGATTCCAAAAACTGTTTTAAAGCAATTGAATTTTCATTTAATTCTAAGAAATATTTTGAATTTTGAATAATGAAATGGAATTTAACGAAAGAAAATAGAACTTTAGAAAAATGTTTCATCGAACAATCAACGGAAAAGAAAAGTATGCATACATAAAATTATTTTGGAAATAATAAAAAAAATTCAGTTAAAAGATTGGAAATGCGGGAATTTTATTAGATCGTAATGCTAATACAAAATATGGAAAAATGAAAAAAAAAATCAAATAAATAACAATGAAATATTTTTCAATTTATTCAATCACATGCTATGTTTATTTTGATATTTAATATTTAACGTTTTTTTCTGTAACGAATTTAAATAACTAATAAAGAATACTGCCCAGTTAAACTGATGGCATTGAGCTCACAGGCTACAAATACTAATTGTACATTAAAGCCTTATATTTTCAAGGGTTAATTGCGTTCGAAAAAAAAATTAAGAAGGGGAAACAGCTCTTCCCTTTCCTCTTTTTTTTATACTTAATCACTGAACCTCCTATACTATCAAAGACATGCTTTATTATATAAAAAATCTATGTACAAAATCCAGAGAAAATGAGATAATTCTTAATAAAAACCCATTTAGCATTTATATAATTTAAAAGGAGTTATTCCCCTCATTTATACTTAACCATTGAACTTCCAAAACTATTCAGAGATTTGAACGAAATCTGAAAATTCTGCTTGAAAAACCCATTTATATAAATTAAGGGGGGGGGTCATTAGAACACCTGTTGCCCTATTTATACTTATTCAATGAACACCTAATAACAGTCACGGAATCGCCTCATCAGAACGATCCTAATCTAAATTTTGAACGAAAACTTAATTCTGCATGTAAATCCCATTTATATCAACTAAGAGGAGGGGCATGAGCCCCCCGTTCCCCCTCTTATACATATCGAATGAACTCCAAAAACTGATCAGGGAAGCGACTTGTCTGGATATACCTACGTACAAAATTTCGAGTGGATCGGATATTTTTATCATGAGTTATCGCGTTACGCACGAACGCACGTACGAACGTACATACAGAACGGACGGGCACATAAGCTCTCAGGCTATGATAGCCTGTGAGCTAAAAAGTACATTTAAATATTTATCAATAGAATAATAATATCAAAAAGTTTAATTAGTATGCTGCTATGAGGTAATATTGTTTTCTAAGAAATACTTGAATGGAAACGGAAAAAAATCGCTAAAAATTACAAATGGTCATTAGATTTTATTATTCAAAAATATAAGTCATGAGATTAATACGCAGTTCATTATGGCCAATATATAAATTGGCTAATTTTTGGTTTAATCACATATGGCGCATTAATTATTTTCTTTCAAATGTATATAACACTTCAAAAAATGTCTTGCAAATATTTATTACTTTTATAGCGGTCAGAATATTGTTTATGTGCATGTATATGTAATAATCATCGAATGCATATGTGATAACAACTCAATGTATATGTGTGATAAAAAGCGAAGTTCACAAATGATGATTTTTTCATTGCTATAAATAACAACTGTACCAGTTCTGAAAATGTCGTAAAAACAAATGTGAATTTCTTTAGCATGCATTATTACAATGTAATATACAAGATAATTTATTTTAAATTGCCATTCATGTTAACTATGTGTAGATTGATTTACTAACCATAGTGACACGAAATTTGATACAGAATACACAACAAAAATTTTCTTTCAGAAGTAGCGGATAAGGGAATATATGTACTTTTTGAAGCTGAGAATTTTCTTGAAATAGAGAGGAAACTTCAATATTCAAATTCTCAGTAACCTATCGATAGCAACGTCGGTAATGCGGGCTTTAAACTGTAGGAATGTGTGGATTAAAATAGAGAACTTTCAGCAATATCATGCACTTTCTAAAACATCGAAAGATTTAAATCTAGATGTCGCTTTATTCATCTTGTTTTGATACAACTAACAACTGTCTCCCATGTACTTTCAAAAATTGTAGCCACAAAATAATAATAATAATAATAATAATAATAATAATAATAATAATAATAATAATAATAATAACAACAACAACAATAATAATAATAATAATAATAATAATAATAATAATAATAATAATAATAATAATAATAATAATAACAATAATAATAATAATATGTTCTGGAACAGGTTTCAGATGAGGTCACATAATCCTAGGAAGGTCCTTGATTATAAATTATTTATTTTAGTAGAATGAATTTCATTTCCTACTGGTACTGATGTTGGATTACAATATCACTAACGGTTCACTTATCGACAAATTGAGGAATTCATTATTTTCTCTATTCACCTTTTTTCTTATGACGTCATTACTCGGCTTAACACGAATGCGGACAGTCTGATTATAAAATCACGCAACAATTTTGATTTAAAAAAATGTCCTGTACATAAGAATAAGAAACCATAAAATCTACATAATTCTTCTGCAGAACATTTAAAAAAATTTTTCATTTCTCAAAGTATCTCCACGAAGTTTCATTTACACAAGAAGTATATTCTAAATCATTTCAGGCTTATTTAAACCATTCATTTCTAATATAAATTTTAGCGTAGATATTTGATTTTCTTACCACTAGTTAATTCAGTACCTAAGTTATGTAAACCTAAGTCTAATCAAAATCTATGTTAGTCCGAAGCTAGATACATCAAATATCTGCAATTCCAATATTATTTGTTGCCATTTAGTTGTTATACATTCTTAAATTGCATTTTAAAGTACAATCAGGGGTCATAATTTTTGCAGAATTATTAAATAAAGCCACAAAGAAGCAGATAATTTTAAGGTATTGCATTTGTGAATAAAATGTGAGTATTTTTAAATAAAATAATATAATTCATTAAGTGACATAATAAATATCAATGATAAAGGATAATTATAAGGAACTTAACCCTTTAATTACCATGATAGAACACGTTCTAGAAATTCTGTAGTTCAGGAAGTTTCAATGGCTAATTTCGGTTTACTTAAATCCAAAATATCTGTTATGAAATAAAGCCATACCGTAAGTTTCTATTTTAATTTTCTGGTGAGAATTGGGATATACGAATTAAAATATCTCGGGCGGAGTCGGGCGGTTTGGGACTTAGAGAGTTAAAGCTCATTATTTTGTTAGATGTTGTAAATAAGTGTATCTAAACATAAGATCTACTTATGAAGGAAAGAATGAAAAAAATGTTATGTACTAACGATATCGCTTGTGATGCATAAATAATATCATGAGATAAGGAATAATGATATATCTCTAAGATAATAATCGAAATAAAAAATGAATTAATAAAAATACTTTTAAATTGGCTGATGAAAAATATCTGGACTACGACGTAAGAAATACATGTAACGTGTTTAATGTCACATGAATGTGACTTTTGCTATTATCCCAAAGTGGCATTTAATCTAATAATTTGGTGATAGTTTTTGATCGGCTCGATAATCAAGTATTGCCCAAAAAAAGATACATCCAGTAGAGATAGATCTTGCAAACTGAGAGCATAGTAAAACTTTCAGATAAATTTTAGAGGTGAGAAAACTGGCAAACATTCTGCATTTTTTATTGATACGATTTTTTTTTTTTAATGGTAGAATGAAATTTTCTTCCCTAAATCTAATGAAATTTTGCATTTTGAGAAACATTACACATAGTCGTTTCATATATTTTGACAATATTAAACAGAGGACCCTTTTTGTGAAAAATATAGTTAAAGAACATCATTGCTTTGTACTTAATTTTATTGCACATAGGATTGTTTGTAAAATTAAATAAAATTAGATGCATGCAAAATTACTATATTTATTAGCACATATATTACTAATTCGACTGCGCTAAGTTAAATTTTTATAAAATATTTTTGCTTAAATTCTGTTTTACAAGAATGTTGATTTTTTTTTTTTTTCATTTATAAATTTATATAAAAATTACTTGCTCTTAAACAGCTCAAAATACGTAATTTTTATGCTTAAATTTAGCATCTATCTGATCAGATATGCACTCTAGTAATTTATTCCCTTATCCTTCACAGAAACATGTCATTACATAAACATATTTTGTATCCATTTTTAAACATTTTTAATTCCATTAACTTGCACAAGATAAGATTAGATACTCGAATACACGACTCAAATTATCAAATATTATACAGAAGATAAACAATTTTAGAATAAAAGTAAACTAATATATTGCAAGTTTAGTGAAAAAAAAGTGTAATTTTACGGAGGTAAAATACTCAGGAAGTCTCTATGTTTACTAAAATTTTGTTTTGTAGATGTAAAAGATGCAAATCTACAAAACTAGTTTTTGTAAAGCTACATAAATCTGTAATTTACTAAAGAATCTACTAAAATTACATTAAATTTACTAATATTTTATCTGTAACCCTGGTTGCAATAACATACAATGACCTAAGTATTCGAGTTTCCCCCCCCCCCCCAAAAAAAAGGTGACCTTACAGGATTTTGATTTAAAGTGCAAATTTGCATCATTAATTTTTGTTGTTGCCGATTAACAATAAAAATGATTTGAATTTGGTAATTTGTGATGAAATTTAAAACATTTCCAAAAATTGTGCATTTTGCATGAAATAAATTTCAAATAATCTGCTACAGTAATGGTATTATGAATTACAACAGATTTCTTGCGTTAGATATCAAAATGTAAAATAAACAAACTAAAATAATGTTACATTGAAAAGCGTAAGAATAAGCATTTTATACAGTGGCAGTAAATTAAGTTCTATTTGTAATTTAATAAAGAGATTAACTCTTAAATCTCAGAAACAACCTTTGAAGTGAGAAATGTGCGACAGTTTTAATTTGAAAATAAAATAATCGAAGGCGAAGGATATTTGTCGAGATATGGGATTTATATTTACAACTTGTATTATGGAAATAGAATAGATATAAATTTCAACGAATTTCAGATGCAATATAAGAATTAAATTAATGATTAAGAGTAATGTAAGCTAAACAAACATGTTGTTTATTAAATTATTCGAATTTAGGACTGAAAATTAAAAGTAATTTCTCTGCGGTTTGCTCCTGCGGAAATTCCTGAAAGAATTATAAAATTTAAATTAATTTAAATTAATTTTGAGAGTATGTTGAATATTTTTTTTTAACAAGTTATTCTCGCAGACACATGTAGAGAACTTTTTCCCTTATATTCATAAAAAATCAAGATCAACTCTTATTATTTCTGCCTCAAATAATACTATACAAACGTTAGATGAACCAATTAACTGATAATAATATATGCTAATAAGTGGTACATTAAACAGTTGCTTAGAGAACCGTTGACATGCAAAATTTTCGAAATTGTATTTTTGAAATGATAGCACTCGCTTTTGACAAAGAATTCGAATTACGTAGATCCCAATAGCCTGGATAAAATAAAATTTCATTCATCTTTTGTTAAATCTTGATAGAGTTAAAGCATAAGAGTGAACGATTTAGATGCTTATCAACATAATTTTAAATATAGTAGATGAAGGAAAAAGCTTCATGTATAATTAAAATAAACTCTTTCATTAAAACATAGCAACTTCAAGGCAATTTTTTGGGCTACTACTTCGGTTAATCTTGTACATGGCTCATACTACAAGTACGCTAACAAAATAAAAAAAAAGAAAAATTTTTAATAAAATATTAGACAGGCGCAAATTAATGTTTAACATGGTGAGGTATTATAAAGAGGGATTCATGCAGCCAGCTTACTTTATTGCAATACATGCTTTACTGAGTTACTGGCTTTCCGGTAGAGTAATTTTTTAACAATTCCGAATTGTAGGTTTATAATAAACTTGTACTGATTATGTATTTGTAAAGTAAATCTTTATATATCGGTGTTTGGTGAATCCATTGACAATATTACTATAAAAAGAATCTATTTCTATTAAAATCGTGTTGGGAAGTAAGGAACAAAAAAGCAGGAATAAACAGAATTAGGAATTTACGAGGCATAAACATAGAATGATGAATGTATGAAATGTACAGGATGATCCAAAACGCATAGCTCAATTTTTTGAGGATGTAGGATTCACCTAGACAATTCGGAATCACATAGAAATGCCGGTTCGGAAAATCCTTCCTGACACATCAAGGGCATTAACAGTGTTGCCACTGCGCTATTTTTTGTAAATTTAGATTTTTCGACTGGCACCACTTTTCTGAAATGGTAAAATTTCCTTTCTTTTCTCATTAATTAATATGTCATGGAATAAGATTACTTTTACAATTAGTGTACAATAAGTGAAGACCTCTAAAGATCCTGCTACATTTGCAAGGCTATCATAGGCTACTATTTTTTAATCATATCTCTTACCATTTTCAGCAAACATAAGTAATTCACGTATTCTTTGACAATACCTGCAAGAGAAATATACTACAATTTTTTTTTCTTAAATTACGGGTGCGAATAGATTATAAAAGTCCTCACCTGTGGGAGCTTTGTAGTTGAGGGATACAGTTTCCTCGCCGAGAGTACAGAAATCCCACCATCCGAATGCTCTAACCATAAGGCCGCCACACATCAGGGAGACATGCGTCAAAAATCGTGCAACATGACGCAGTCAAACCGGTTTTTCCTTTGTTGTCAGTGTGAAATTGTCGCATGTCTCACGTTTTTTTCGTTCAATGTTTCATTAGTGTGTGGCGGGCCGGACACACTGCCGGGTGTCTCCCCTCTGACCAATCAGAATATGACCCGTAAACCATCGTAAATTTTGCACTATAAAAGCTTTAACCCTATTCTTCATTTAAAATAATTTTCAGATATTTATGGCTGCATTAATGCAATAAATTCTGTACTCAGAATTACTTTACATTATGTTCCATTGGAAGTCTTTAGAATAGACAAAATACATGAAAAGTATCATTTTATCATAAAATACACTCATCCGAAAACTAATGTAAATTTACAGAGTGTATAGCTTTTTCTGTGTTTACAACAATTTTTAACTGCGTATTCAAGACTATTACTCATTCCTCTAATTTTCTTACATTTATTTCAACAAATGTTATTGTTAGACTATAATTATATAACGATATTAAAATCTATTAATTTCAGAATTTTTTTTTACAAAAACTGTTAAAATTACTGAGGATAATTAAGATATTGTCTTACTTTCCTATCACTATCCTTACATGTTTAATATAACTGTTGCAATAAATTTGCGTATATTAAAAAGATACATATTTCATTCAGGCAAAAATTTGCTTAGAACTTAATCAAATGTAACGTAAGTTAATTTTGAAATGCATTATGTCTAAAATTATTCCCACGTTTCTGCATTATAAAATGAATTCAATGAAATTATATTTGAATTTTTGAATTATCATTGTTTATTTTCAGATGTCAAAATTCTTGATGCTTGAGTACTTGGTATTTTTAAACATTTCTCTTGTTAGCTAGCATTATATCTAAATAAAGTAAATTGATTATACTACAGAAAATATCGAAAGTACTGGATAACTAAATAATAGAGGAATTTTAACAAGATAAAAGAAATTTAAAAAAGAGTATAATTATTTTGAAGATAACAACATAAAAGTGAAAAGACACAAACAAATTTTATCTATTTGTTTAAAAGAAAGACTAACTCTATAGATCTTATATTGTTTGCAGTACACATTTTTAAATACAGTATACTCCCTCAAATCCGCATAGATTGGGACCAGTGGTTGCGCGGATTTCAAAATTATACCGATTTCTGGTCACAGTTCTTTTTGCACTTTTAAAAGCAATAATTTGAATGTAATAATGCAATCTAAATTACAACGAATGCTGAAAGTATAATAAAATATTAAAATAAATAAAATAAAATAAAGTAAAGTAAAATAACAATGAATGCTGGCAGTATAATAAAATATTAAAATAATTTAAGTAAAGTAATAAACGTTAAACTAATAAAAAGTCAGATTATTTTTAAAATGATTAAATTATTTAGAAGTAAATGTTGAGTAAATATTAAAAAATGCATAATTAAAAATGCATATCAAAGTTGCATACTTTTGAAGTATTCTATGAAACTTTCCTTATAAATGTACTCTATTAGTTCATGTAAAATCTTAAAATAAAATATATAATTATCTTGACGAAAACTTTTGCTAAGTTCGAAAGCATTATATTAAGTGTATACTTTTTAGTTTCTAAGTACTTTTTTTCAATATATGAATATTGTTCTGATATTATTTCCCCACAAGGTACGTGGCATTAACACTAGAACCGCGGGAAAATTCATTCAAATTTTATAAAAATATTTTTCACCGAAATTTTAATTTAAAACTGTTTAAATTATTTATTGGAAATGTTTTTGCTCAGCATATATTTAGATTATTTTATTAAGAGTTTTCTTGTTCGAACCGACATCTCTCCATATGATACGGATCAAAATGACCCGTCGCCGCGGTTCTAGTGTTAAAATATAAAATTGACGTAATTTACTTTAAAATTTTACTTACGTAAGCTAGGCATTAGTGTTTTAAAATTTGTGTTAAGTAAATACAAAATTCTTTTTTTTAATTCTTTCCATTTTTATTATAATTGAAAAGACTTTGAGCTCGTTCAGCAGACCTAAATAAAGCAACCAATGTGACCGGATCCATGACATCACAGTAAGTGACCAGTTTACAGATTCACAAGACTTCAATGGTGTACTAAAAGCGCTATCTGTATTACTTTGCTGTAATTATTCCTTTATTATTGTTGTGATAAGTATTCTGGTAATCGATCACATGTCCAAATTAACCGATATTTTTTTTTCTCGGCTACTTCGGTCCTTTACTAATCACATCGGTTATTTCCACTGAACGACAGTGGTGGTGTATAGGTTAGCAGCACTAAACGCCTTGGTAACTAACCCGTCATATAGGTACGTAACTGATGGCTCCGCGGAATGTATTCTTTATGATTATGTTCTGCCGGTCATGATTTGGAACTTATTAAATTTTTTAAAAGGGATTTTAGGACACATTTTTACTTTTTTTTTAAAGTACTAATGTATGATAAATTTCTAGAGATAAACATAATGACAAAGATTTTTTTCATTACATAAATGTAAGAAAGCCCCACTAAAAAATCTGCAGAAGATCTGTAGGTATTTGCAGCAAAAATTTGGAGGCAACCTGTGGGTATTTGGCTCATTCTGCAGATATTTGTAAGAATATCTTAAAAAATTCTGTAGATACTTTAAGAGAAATCTAAATCTGATAAATTTCTTCAGCTTTCTTTGCAATGTCTGAAGAAAGTGGGGATTTCTTCATCTAATCTGAAGATTATTTTGAGTGGGGGGGGGGGGACTTCAGTAGTTCGTGAAAATTAAAATTTCTTTATTTCTGTTATTAGCTTACTGAAAATCGTAATATACACTCTAAAAAATGTGAAGTTTCTGAAATTTTTCCAAAAAACTGGCTTTCCTAGAATATTCTATGTACTGGAAAAAAACGTAACAGATATACGTTTGCATTGTAAATTAAAAAATTTCTATGGTTATTAAGAATTTTTTAGGGAACTGGGATGGTTAGAATTTTTTACATAACTGCAACCAGGTTATAGATATAAATTATTAAGATTACAATAATTTTAATATGTACATTTTGTAAAATTACAGATTTCTGTTTTTTTAAACTACAAATTAATTTTGTAGATTTATGCCTTTTTCTATGCGGTGTACCAGGTCATATTATATAAGCATACAGATTATATTATTATTATTACTATTATTATTACTATAAATTTATATTCATAGAGGTGCATTTTTTTTTTTTTTTTTTTTTTTTTTTTTTTTTTGAGTTTATGTTACAAAAGTTTGATAATTTTTTTTGAATATGAAAATTAAATGTTTGAATAAAAAAGAAGAGAAAAACATTTTTTTCGTCACATAAAGCATTAAAAGAGTCTTTGCACTGTAAATAAAATAATAATAATATAAAAAAAAATCTGTAAATTTTCTAAACCTTTTTGTAGGAAACTGGGATTTCCAGAACTTTTTATGTAACAGTAATAGTAAAACTCCATGTATTAGAATCGAATACATAAGTTTTTGCTGTCACTGTCACATAAAAAGCTGTAAGAATCCCAGTTTCCCAGAAAAGTTCCGTTACTCTACCATTCTTTTTTTTTTTTTTTTTTTTTTTTTTTTTTTCATTGTGGATACATATATGTACTGCAATTATTATATATAAATATACGAAAAAAGATATTAGCAAAATTATTTTGTACGATCCGTATTCGTTAATATATGTCTAATGATAAGAATATTTTAAAGTGAAATTTACATTAAAATAAAATTTATAAAGTAAGTAATAAACTTTTCCTGGAGTTTAATTACTATTGTATACATTTTATAGTAATTATATTGTAATATATATATATAGTAATTACATTTTAATTATATAGTAATTACATTTTATAGAAAAGATCCAAATTTCCACTGAATTCACTCTTCCACTTTCTGAAATTTTGATAGCAATTTGTAAATTTCATTTACGTTTCGATAAGCATGTAACAAATTTAAAAATGAATTGCAGAATAATGTAGCTTGTTTAAAATAATATGTTTATGGAAGCGACAACTGAAACTAAGTATATTATTTACCTTGTTGTGTCCAAAACTTTGAATCATACATGCTCGCTTATTTTCCAGCACTTGACTTTTAAGACTTATTTTGAAGATAAATGTAACTCTTTATTTAATATTTATTGTTTTATATACATAAAATCTGTTAACATCTAGTAAATAAACATGTAAATTATTTATCCAAGATTTCAATGACAATACGTAATAACACACATGTTGATTGTAGTTAGTTTATTTCATAACTTTAATTTAACAAGAAAGAACAGCCATACATTAAACATAAATTGTACAATACTATTCAACTCTTCCTGAAATGATTAACAAAACCTTATTGATTAGGAAAATTGCGTAAATAAGAAATTTAAGTTAACAATTTATAATACAGATAAAAAACTTACAAACTGATTTCAATACTTACTTTCATGTCCAAATGTACAATTCATTTTTTTAATAGTTCTTTATTTAAAATGCACATATTTGTTTTTGGAAAATTTTGTTTAGCAAGAGATTGCATAACAGATTGAAATATCTCTTACCACAGTTTTAAGTTATTAATGGAGACATACTTAAAAACATTTGTTCAGTCCTGTAGTCGAACTACTGCACGCCACCAATTAGCGAAAAGAGAATTCAAAATAAAGCACTATTGAAATTACAGTGAACACCTTGAAAAAAATGTATTTCATCCATACACGGATATGTATCCAATTCTTTGCGGGGCTCTTTGTGTCTTTTTATATAGATCCTATAAAGAAATCTTTGTAAACGACATGCAGTTCAGCATACAAATGCATAATTAATTTAGAAAATTACACTTTAGGCAATTTACGCTTATACTCAGTAACCTTTATGAGATCTTTTGTGCAGGCTATATCATTTATACACACCATATAATATACATAAATATAATGAAAATTGAAGTCACATATAATTAATAAAAATGCATTTCCTACCATCATCGCTTAAATACAGTAATTCAGTTAAAATGTACTACCTTAAATACTCTGTTTACCCTGTAAATAATTAGCATTGTGCATTAAATGACTTATAGTAAGCCACAGCGACGTATATAATTTGCTTTATACATGAAATATTTTAACATAATTAAAATACTCCGCAAACAATTCCGCTTCTTACACAAATATGTAACGGAATTCTTTTGTGTGGTCCTCCAAATATATAATAACTATTCTTTGCACCACATTTTCTAACGAATGCATATTTTAGTGCATTTCGTAAACGTAATCGCTAAATTCATTTGAAGCGATTTTTTTCCATCGACCTTATTGTAATGGAATATATTTGACTGCCTCTGTAAATAATCATAATATGCTACAAAATTTGATTGAAATAGGAATCGCGCGAGAGTAAATGTTAATAACATCCAAATATTTTACAACAATCTGAGTATTTTTCCGAGTTTCATTGTGCGAACAGATGACGAGATAAACCGAAATCATAAAAACTTTTTAAATTTCGTTGGAAAATGTAAAAATCAGAAAACAAAGTGGTGTTATTTCACGGTCATGATTTTTTTAAAAACTGTTTTTATAATGAGCGGTAAAAGAGTTGGCTATAAAACGTATGTAAAATTTTATTAGATTTATGTACATTATATTTATGTCAAATGACAGAATTATATATTAATATATCTGGACATCTTAAAGATACTTATTAAATATATTATAGTGTATGTATACAAGACGTGTTAAACTAAAATTTGACATTTATGGAAAATATCACTTATTTTCTGATTTTCTAAATCGGGAGTCATTGTGTGATATAGGCTAAAAGACAGCGTCCAACACCAGTTTTTGACCATAATAACAGATATGCTGTACAATCGTCTTTCACTACAGCTATTGTTGAGGTGGTAAAATGTGGACATGCTGAGTACTTGTTCTGAAGAATAGTGACTTTGCGTTACTATATTTTTTTTTAAATTCTTACCATAGCTTTTCTGGTGACACAAAATGGACATTAAAAAAAAATTTCGGACATTAAAAATTTTTTTTTGTGCTTATAATAAAACCCCATCTCATTACAAGCATATGTATTTTTTTTTACTTCTCTATCTACATTATTCTGCGAATTATTAATTTTTCAAATATATACTCTTTTTCTCATCAGCCTGTATATTCTAGTGCTGAATCTGAAAACAACCATAGAATCCATTTACAAATAGTAGCTGCCAAAGTTAAAATTTAGCGAAAATCTTATACTATAAAACTGATGTAAAACATTTTAAATTTAATTTAATTAAAAAAATTATTCAGTTTTTTGTCTTGCTCTGGGGTTCTTACAGCTAAACATCGAAGAGTTCCGATGTGATGGGGGGGGGGGGGGTATAAATGTGTATGCTATTTTTTCTTTTCTTAACTTTAAAATTTAACATTTGCAAAATAATTTTATGTAATGGTTAATAATGAAGGCCAATTTCGGATTTAGCTAGAAAGAATTAATAAAAAAATCAGTTATCAAAAGCTAAAAAAATGAAATAACTCAAATTTTATAGGCTTGTGTAATCAAATAATATTTTAAAATGTATAACAGATATTAAAAATGAGATTCTTAATTTTTATCATTTTATTTCGCAAAAAATCTGTTTTTTTCATTCTTACCTTATTATAAAAAATTGCATATTTCTCATTAATATGACAGAATTATTAAAGATTTCCAATTTGTATCGCAATATTAAATTTACACTTAGTGATATTTTTAAGTATATCTGATAAAAATATATTTCTTGTAAACTTGTGAATATCTCCAAAGTATGGTCCAAGTTCAGATATTAACTCGGTCAAGTCTACTCGTAGAACAATGGGATTTTTTTAACAGACATGTCAGTGCAACAGAAAAATGTTACTAAATATAGCTCATGCTATCATTAATTATGTTATTCATTTTAAATATTACATCATTATTTATCTTTTTACTGGAAATTGATATTCATGATTATTGTATTTTTAAAGAACACTTGAAAATCCAACTTATTTTCAATTATAAAGGTGTTTTTTCCATGCGAAATATTTTTCGAATAATATAACTCTTTTCAATCTTTAATTTTCTAATTAAGACTATTTTTGAGAGAAAACCACTTATTAACGCATCTGATATTCATGCTTCATGTATAATATAGGATATTTCTTCTTTTTATTCCAGATATGACGTCATAGTCATTTTTTTATTCTTACTATTTTATTTTTCGAAATTATTCAGTTGAAAATTAGTTTTTGAGATGAATCATTTCGGGTTTTTATTTTGGAAATGAAGAAATAAAGTTCATTAAATTTTACAGGAAAAGTGTCAATTGGTTCTTTATGAAAAATAAGTAAAACTTTGAATTATAAAGAAAAATATCTGAATAAAATGGATGAAGGCTAGTCTACAAATTTTTCTGGTTTATAACGTATTTATACGAAAAGGTACAGAGTCATCTATTCATTCATTTATGGGTAATTCATGAGCACATGTCGTGTAAGTCACATACTACGATTTTGGATACCAGCATTTTACAACAGAAAAATTTAACTTATTTTATCAGAGATATTTCATTAATTGAATAGAGCCATGCAAACCTATCGAAAATAATGGTGGCCAACAATTTAGCAGTTATTAAAAATGTGACTTAGACGACAAGTGCTCATGGAAATACCCTTATATGTTGACTTCATTCTAAATTTCAGACACACATCCGCATTTATAATACATGCGGCATAGCAGGATACGCCCACTGCGCTGATCAATATTCCTAAATGAATTTTGGATTAAAAGAAATGATAAATTTGAACTTGCATTTCAAACAACTTCGAACTTCAGCTGGACTTTGTTCATTGTTGAAAATGGTGCAAACGACATTGAGATATTATTTTATCTTAAGCGGTTCGAAAAAATTTACTTAGAAGCAAGCTGTTAAAAAGCAATTATTTTAGCTGATTATGAAGAGTTCACATCTGGTAGAGAAATAAGACCGTTATGACAACAGAAACTGAAATTTTTACTTATATGAAATTACTAAGTTAGAGAACACTTCAGTGATTGCACAGATTGACCATTCAGCATGAATAATGTTCAAGTGGTTCATTTTCGTTTATTAGTTCTTGAACTCTTGACCTCTTAGTTTAGACATTATGTGATTCTGGACGCTTAAATGCAACCTCACTTAATGCTGCGTTTTATTTCTTAACAAAATGTCTTTTTGCAACGAGTCTACTACTGATTTTTTTTCTATTTGGTTAAGAGCCGAAAAAATACCGTAAAAATGTATCAAATGATTTGCAAACAAAAAAGGGTATTTTACGTATTTATGTATTTATATGTGTATTAAATATGTCAGTGTCAAATACTTACAAAATACATATTTTACATGTTATTTTAGATTACTATGAAATATTTAGAAATTCACATCTGTTTTAAAGATTACAAAAATTAAAACCAATAGCATTTTAAAAAAAATAACAATGAATATTGTTTTTATTGCATTAATACTTACAGAAAATTTCTAAACTTGTCGTTGAAAATATTTTACTAATATTGACGTATTTTTGACGTTTTACAAATATTTACTACTTAGACGTAAAAATTCATAACTTGTAAAAAAATGGAACAAATAAAATGGAACAAATGTAAAAAAAAAATATTACATCAAATAGATTTTTTTTCCCATGAAAATGACCCATTTGTGTTTTTAGTAAAAATTTTCTGTATGCTCATAAATAGTTTTATAAAACGATATATTTTTATTGAAAACGGATAAAAGTTTAAAAAAAATATATCTATATACATAATTCAATGTTCTGAGATGTAATTTTATTAGAGAATATTAACTTTTTCATTCGTATTCACACAAGTAATTTACAGCATCGCCAATTAAATGTACATCTCAGAGGAAGACATTCTTAAAGAAATAGAACAATTAAAATAATAAAATTTCGAATATTATTTTTTCCATCAACATCTGAAAACAAAAGTGTGAAGAAAAGTTCCAAGAAACTAGATTACTCAGTTCAATTATAGAAACCTAACAGAAAATAGAATTTGAAGAAAATAAAGTATCCGATATTGCACTTAAGTGGAAATAGGATATTTTTGATAAATTGTGCAGTATAATAGTATGTAATAATAAAGAAAATGTATAGAAGAAATACAGAAGACAAGTGATTAAATAGAAATCATATGTTTAGTGTATATAAATATATATTTACTATACATTAATTTTGAGCAATCATGTTTAAAAAAAAAATAGAACGTACAACAACAGCATTCGGAGTAGAAATAATTAAAAGTTTTAAATATTAGGTGATTGCAAAAGTTTTTGCGGAGATGCAACAGATGGCGTTAGAAGTGCAATAAAGTGTTGCCATTGTACTATCATCTATGTAAGACAGATCGTTTGAAAGGCGACGTCTGCAGCTTTCATTCAAACAAAATAATTTGTATAGAAACAAACTGCTTCGAGAAATTTTACTTTCGAAATGAGTGGCAAGTTATGCCTTACGAGTTTCGGAAGGGAATAAACGCTGCTGAAGCCGCAAAAAATTCTAGCGTTTATCAAGATCAAGCACCAGCTAAACGAACTATGGAAAAATGGTTTGAAAATTTTCATAAGGAGAGTTTAAACGTGAAGATGAGGCACGCTCAGGTTGACCTTCACACATTGATGACAATGTTTTACATGCTTTAGATCACAATACTTCACAAATTTTGACAGAGGAAGTTGCTACAGCAATAAATGTTGGCCGATCAACTGCTTTTTTCCGTTTAAAAAACATGGGATTCGATTTGAAGCTTGATATACGAGAGTCCCATTTGCTGACCGAGAGGAACAAAATTGAGCGAATTTCTGCTGCCGTTTCTTTACCCGGGCGGCTCAAAAACGAGCCATTTTTGGATCGATTACTGACGGGCGATGATAAATGGGTCCTTTACAACAATATTCAGCGCAAAAACACATGGAAAGATATATTTGAGCATAGTGACGCAATGAGAAAGGCCAGTTTGAATCCGACGAAGGTGGTGAAGGTGGTTTGTGTTTGGTGGGATCGCAAAGGCATAATTTTTTTTGAGTTTCTTTTCGCGGGCCAAATGATTCGGACAATTACTGTCGCCAGCTAAGCAATCTTAATCGAGAAATCAAACAGAAATATTCCATTTTTGACAAATCGCAAGGGCGTAGTCTTTCATCACGACCACGCCAGACCACACGTTTCGAGACAGACGCTGCGCAAACTGAATAGCCTCAAATGTAATGTACTAAGTCATCCAACGTATTCTCCTGATGTCTCACTAACTGATTATCACTTGTTCGGATCATTTCAAAATCATTTAAATGGAAAATAAACTTGACTTTTTGTATGCCTTAAAACAACCTTGTGTCCTCGTTCTTCGAATCTAAACCGCATAATTTTTATGATCGGAACATCCGTATACTACCAGAAGTTGGAAATAGATCACAGATAATGATGGAGCATATATCATTGATTTAATAAAGAACCTTGTTTGCCTAATAATTGTGTGACTTTTACCATCAAACTCCACACGAACTTTTGCCCTCACCCAATAATTATTCATTCAGTTGTGGAAGATGATATATAGAAAGTTTTTTTGTACATCTCAAAAAATTAAACGCTAAATAAGATCAATACATATATCATATTGCACATTCATTTACACAAGATAGACTTTGGAGACATAAAATATAGTTCATACTTTAGGCAAACGCAAATTTCTATGAAAATGCAAGAACAAATCTCGAAAACTGTATTTTAGCATTGGAAATTTTAATTTAGCCTTCTTATGATAGGACATATTATAAGAGTATATAACCCGTCACATGTTATCATTTTGTCAACTAATATACGATTATTGTTTAATCACGCATAAAACATCCATTCGAATTTTAAGATTTTTATTTATTATTTTACTTAGTTATTATTATTATTATTATTATTATTATTATTATTATTATTATTATTATTATTATTATTATTATTACACAACATGAGGTTTTTTTTTTTTGCTTTTTTAATGAAAATTATCCATTTGTTTTTTTCAGAAAAATTTTAGGGATACGTATGGGCATTTCCATGACCATTTGTCGTGTAAGTCACATTTCTCGTAACTGCTGAGTTGCTGGCCACCGTTATTTTCGAAAGGTTTGCATGGCGTTATTCAATTAGTAAAATATCTCTATAAAATATGTCACATTTTTCCGTTCTAAAATACTGGTATCCAAAATCGTAGTATGTAACTTACACGACATGTGCTCATGGAATTACCCTTATAAATAGTTTATAAAACTATATATTTTTATTGAAAGTGGATAAAAGTATCAAAAAATATTTCTCTCTATATATAATTCAATATTCTAAGATATAACGTCATAAGTGAATATCATTCTTTTCATTCATATTCCCGCAAGCAAATTATAGCAATGTCAATTAAATGTACATCACAAGAGAAAACATTCTTAAATAAGTAGAACAATTGAAAAAATAAAAATTCGAATATATTATTTTCCGTTTAGTTACAAGAATAAAAGTGTGGAGAAACATTTCAAGAAATTTGATTATTCTGTTCAGTTATAAAAATTGCAGAGAAAATAGAATCTAAAGAAACTGAAGTATCCGATATTTCACTAAAGTGGAAATAGGATATTTTTGACAAATTGTGTATTAAAATAGCGTGGAAAAAGAAACAAAAAATTATAGCAGAAAATTACAGAAGACATATGATTGAATACGAATTACCTGTTTAGAGCAACTTTACATATTTACTATGCACAAATTTTGCAGTGTCATGTTTTCATGAGAAGTTTTTAGAACATGCAGCAATAGCTTTCTAAGTAGAATCCATTAATATTGCTAAATATTTATTATTTTAATGTGGAAATACTTCATTTTAGATGATAAGTACAAAAATTTCTGCATATTTCCAACAAACTGCAAAAAATTTAAACTCTATAAAAATAATCTTAATTGACTCATATTGCACGTTCATTCGCATATATTTTACTTCAGAAACAAAAAATATACTTCAAAGGAAATCCTGATTCGCATTGTTTTTCATAAAATTACATTCTCATATTTAAAATATTTCCAACACTAATTACTTAATTATATCTTCTTTTACATTATTCTTTTTTATATACATGTATCTTCCCTTAATAATGTGAGAATAAAAAAAATAATTTATGAAAAATGAAATTGAAAATTTGTCCACTAATTTACGATTATTTATTAAGCCTATATTAAAAAAACTATGCAATATGTAACCTTTTTTTTTAATTATAAAATAGATTTTTTGGCTATTTTTTTGTGAAAATGACCCATTTGTGTTTCCAGTAACTTTTTTATGCATACTCGTAAATATTTTTATTTATATACTTTCACAGAAAATGAACAAATGTATAAAAAAATGCATGTATATGCAAAATTCAATATTCTGGGGCATAATGTCACGTGAGAATATCATTCTTTTCACTCATATTCCCACAAGCAATTTATATCATCGTCAATGAAATGTACATCTCAAAAGAAGATATTCTTGAAGAAGTACAATTGAAATAGTAAAAAATTGAATGTTTTATTTTCCATCTATTTCTGAGAACAAAAGTGCGGAGTAACATTCCAAGAAATTGGATTATTCAGTTCAATTATAGAAACCGAGACAAAACAAAATTTGAAGAAACTGGAGGTATCCGATATTACACTAAATTGGAAATAAGATATTTTTGACAAATTGTTTCCTAGAATAGTGTTGAATAATAAGAGAAAAAGTATCGCAGAAAACTTCAAAACACACATGATTCAATGCAAATTATCTGTTTAGTGCAACTTTTCACACATACGTGTTTACTATGTGAAAACTTTGCACAATAATTTTAATAAGAAGCTTTTTAAAACGTACAACAACAGATTTCGAAATAGAATTTATTAAACGTTTTATGTTTTTTTACTTAAGTTGTGGAATTACCTAATTTTAGATGATAAATAGAATTTTTTTGCATGTTTTCAAAACTACTAAGAAAATTAATGGCTATTTAAATAAGGTTAATAGATGTATCATATTATACATTCATTGAAATAAAATACACTTTAGAGACATAAATTATACTTCAGGGAAATATAAATCTTACATAATGAAACGCAAATCTCTATTATGAAATTGCAAAAACATGTCTCGAGAGTTTTATTTTTACATTAAAAATTTTAATTTAGCCTTCTTTTGATACGACATATAATAATAATATATACTACATCATATTCTATCATTTTTATTGAATGTTTAAGTTGTTTCTTGCATACGTAAATCACAGTATGTCTAAACTTGCCATTGAAAATAATTTAATTCTATTAGCCGAAAAGTAACATTATTTTAAATGTAAATTATAACAATATATATTTAAGTTTCACAAGGAATCAAAAATGGAATTTTTTTCTTTGAATTTAAAATATTGAAGTGACTGATAGAGGTCCGTTAGTTTAGAAAGAAAAACAGATTGAAGACCATGCAGACAGAGAAACAGAATTCATAAACACTTTTAACTATTGTCGAATATGTTAAAGATCTTAGTATGTAGAAATTTCATTTTCATTATGCTTTTGCCGGCAACATACTTGAATATTCTTGTACAGTCTTGCATTATACCAACTATATTTATACACACGCAACTATTTTGCTGAAATTTAATTCAGACAAAAAAACTGAAATTCCACTTCCAAACATTATCACACATACACACACACACACACACAAAAAATGTCATGTATCCAATTTTGTGCGTGGTTCTGTTTATCAATTTGTCTATATTTTAAAAAGATACCATAATACATCAAATGAAGTTCAGTGCAAAAATGCTTAACTCATTTAAAAACTACTTTTAAGCTATTCTAGTTCATAGACTTTGTAACCAGTAAGAATTATTTTGTGTAGTTCTGTATGGGATCTACAGAATTTATACACACAATTTATCATAAAAAAGCTTAAAATCACAAAACACAAATTTAAATGCAATTCCAGAAATTATCGCCATTGTATAGAACTTCGGATACTGAATCCAAAATTTTTCATCTGTTTCTATTATTCAAGGAGCAAATGTAGTAAACTTCAGCAGCATATACAAATTTCATTATGTGTGAAATAATTTAACTAAATTGAAATACGACCCATACGATATTTCCCCCAATACTTTTATGGTACAGTTTTGTTTTGTATGGTCCTCCGAATAAATAATAAATACTCATTGCACTCCATACTCTGCAGAATGTGTATTTTAATGAAGTACATGTACGAAAATCAATTCCATGATTTTTGAAAAAAAAATCCATTGGGCGTAAGGAAACAAAAAATATATAAGTGCTATTGTAATTAAACTGTACTAGCGTTTATAAATCTTGCTCAAAATAACTTGAAAAGATTCTGATACGATTGTACATATAAATTTCGATCAACTTGGTTGGGTAGTTTTAGCGCTATTTTTTGCGGAAAGAAGAACGGGTGGACTACAAGACGGCTACAGGTGCAACATATTTATATAATTACAAACATATCTAAAAATATTATGCTATTCAAAAATATTCTTGTTACACTGTGCCAAATGATGAACTATACATGCATGTTTCGGAAAAAAAAAAAAAAAAAAAAAAAAAAAAAAAAAAAACATTTTTTTATGATAAAAATTTTAAACAATTATGTTAATAATTATTGATAACTCTTTATCATCTTTAAAGTTTACAATTGTCATTTTTAAAAAGCCAAGATAAATTGGGTTAAAACGCGAGTAAAAAATTTGGGGGTAAAATTATGAAGGATTTAACAAAAATAATCTCTAACTATTTAAAAAATAACAATAAAATCAACAATTTCGATCTATAGGTGATAAAAGATTTCATTATTAAATTTAAAAAATAGATCTATGTTACACTGAGTAACTATTAAAAATATGAAATATTACTATAAACAGTACCACACAGATAATTTATGTGAAATGTAGAAAATTAGTTAAAATTATAATAAAGTGTTATTACATACATGAGAACTAACTTTATAAAATATTAAAGATTTACTTCTGGTTAATGGGAATAAAATAATCAATACCGATATTTAGCATCTTCCAGGGGAAGATAATGTAAAAGAGAGACTATTTATTTTGAAATCAGCCTTTCTTTCTTCTAGCTCTGCTTTACTGATATTTAAATTTTCTAACATTACATGAAAAATTCGAAAAGTGCATAAACATATTTCGATAAAAGAATATTTAACAAAATTCTATGTATTGATTCAAAAATATTTCACTAAGTTAGAGACATTGTTTGAAGCTCAATCTTTTGCATTTAGATTCGTTTTTTTTTTATTTTTCAAATAGAAAAAAAATATATTTACATTAATGTTTAAAAAATTCAGTGATTTTGAAAAATCCCGGGACAGTGAAATTAATAGAATGAAATTTTTAAACCATGCAGACCACTATCGATTTTTTAAAAAGGGATGGTTAATCTGGATGTTTCATATAATTTCATTTTTATACAATATAAAAATAATAAGAAAACCCAGACACTATAACAAAATGCAAATATCATTTGACACAATATGTTTTCTCGACTCATTTTAACCATAATTTGTAATTTTTTGGTTAAGGGTGTAATGCTGATTTTTATCTACCTTGCCTTATTTGTTATTATTTGTTATGTTGCCTTATTCCAATAAAATCCTTCCTGTTTTACCGATCATTGTACTTGCGCATTATAAGTACTATTAATATGGATTGTTTATTTATCAATTAAAGTTGCTGAATTTTAATTTATAGAATAATGAACGATTGATTTACTATCATTCATGAGAAATAAAATTTGCATAGAATGAATATCTCTCACACAAAGTATCAAACGATTACCTCAAACATGAATAGGAATAAACAAAAAGTCACATAGAACAATGTAAAAGAGTATAAAAAAGCAAAAATATATGTTTTTTCATCCTTTAAAGGTTTTGAATTTTGAACATCTTTTTCAACATCTTTACTATGTCACATAATCAATTTCTTTATTTTGATTATCCTTTATAATGACTATCCTTGGTTATTATCCATTATATATACTAGCTCAGATGTGAATTAAAATAATGTATTGGAAACATGCTTCTTTTTTCAACTATATTTTCCCTTTCAAACTTTTTACAGCATTCTAAGAAAGTCGAACCGAAAACTTTATCTTCAGAATCTTTTATAAGTAGTATCACTTCAATCCAGAGATATTTATAGTATACTTCAGGTCCCATGAATTTCATATGTTTTTGTATTATTTAATATTTTGTTCTTTTAAAAAGTAAAAAAAAATCCCTGTCGGCTGGACCTATAGGCGGAGGTAGATTTCAAAGATTGCTCATTTCAACAAAAATATATATATATATATATATATATATATATATGATTAGAGATAAACCCAGTTTAATAACTTCGTTTCGCCGTTTATGAAAAACTTTTAATTTCATTTTTCTGATAAAACTGGTTTTATCACAATCATCTTAAGAAAAATTCAGCTCAAATGCCAATTTTGACAACATATTTTGAAATAGATTCTGAATTTATTAAAAAAAATCGACCAAAACAGTACATTATACAGCTCCTAAATAACAAAAAAACTGTCAGTTGAATGCATTTGAGAAAAAATTTGAATTTAAAAATGAATCATAAAATAACCGATTTGTTGTTTGAATAAATCCTTAATTCTATAATCATTATTGCTTCGGAAAATTTTGTGCGAAATACTCACTTTGACAGCATTTTAAAAAATATATTCTATCTTTATCAAAAAAATGGCCAATACGTCACAGTATATAGTTTCTAAATAAGAGGATCCGTAAATTGGATGCGTTTAAGAGCGAAAATGGATTTTAAAACGAGTCATAAAAACGCAATTTGCTATGTGAAAACTTCCTTAAATTTTCAACACAAAGACTTCGGAAAATTCTGTTCAAAATATCCTTTTTGGTAGCCTTTTTTGAAATATATTCTGTCTTTATCAAAAAATTGACCAATGCATCACTTTATACAGTTTCTAAATAAGAGGATCTACTATTTGGATGCGTTTAAAATCAAAAATGAATTTAAAAATGAGTCAGAATATAAGCAGTTTGGATTTGAGGTTTTTTCTCCAACTGCTATTTTTGTTTAATTTCTTTTTGCTATACGAATTGGTCCTATGAAAAACTTGTCAATATAAAAGTTGTAGATATTTTTGAGAAGATGTAAAATAAATTTAATCAGATTTGATATCTTAAAAATTGACGGAGTTATGGATTTTTCTCTTTTTTCAGCGCCCTTTTTGTTTTCGTTTTTTATTTTTTTCATCGGTAAAAGTTGGTCCTATCAAAAACTTGCTTTAGATAATTTTTTGATAGGATTTAGATAATTTTAAGTTTTAGATAATTTTAAGAACATTTACAAAAAATTTAGTTGGACTTGATATCTTGAAAATTGACGAAGTTATGAATTTTTTTCTCTCAAAATCCCTGTTTTTTTTGTCCCGTGAGTCCACTTCTAAATTTATCAAAAATCTGTCATGCATATACTTTTGGCCCATTTTTGAGAAGTAATATAAATTTTAAACTGATTCGATATCTACTTTAATTAAGAAGTTATGACGTTTTTTCGGTTTTCACAAAAACGCACCCTATTCCGACCCCCTTGGTCCGATTTTGCCCATTTACGAACTTAGCCAAGATTTTATCCCCTTTGATTTTATGTACAAGTTTGGTGCAGATTGGTGAAGAATTATAGAAGTTATCGTGTCCATAAAAAAGTGATATATATATATATATATATATAGATAGATAGATAGATAGATAGATAGATAAACTGGTGCGATTGCAATAGGTAGTATTTCTTACGAAATCTACCTAAATGTACTAAATAATGCGGAAACTTAAAACACAGGTTAATAAACAAATCCAAACATAAAAATGTATTGTAAATTACATGCCACTATATATATATATATATATATATATATATATATATATATATATATATATATATATATATATTTTTTTTTTTTTTTTTTTTTATAATAAAAGGTTTTTTTGTGATAATGAAAAAAAAAAATAAACATAATGCTTATAATTTAAAACAAGACTTAAATTATGAACACAGTTTAACGTCATTATTAGTAACATGCACTTACCGATTCTACAAAAAAATATTTTTATGCATTTTTTGAATTTTTTTTTCTGTTACAATTTTAAAACTTTGTTTTATAGCAGCACCAAAACAATATATATTTTTAAACTTTCTTTTTCATTTATCTGTAGATCAAAATTTATTCAACAAATTTACACATAATTGCAAGAGCTATTCTTCTTTAAAGCATTTGTTTAATATATCGATTTATTTATAGATTTTATATTTCTAATGATGTAATACACTCTAAGTTAAAAACACATTTGTGATCTACAAAGAAGAATGTCATACCTCCATGGTGAATTTCGACATTCAAGAATACACTTTAGAGTTACAATTTCACAACACTAAGCATATTCTGTCTAGTTCAAAACCCCAATAGTCATTGGGCTGTAAACAGTTCTTTAATGGGTCGTATTATTCATCACCCTTAAGGGAATGACACCACCTTTCAGAAGTTGGAGCAGTACTGAGCAGAGCGTTAACGTATGGGATTCATTTATGTATTTTTAGGATGAAATAATCTTCGCAAAGAGGCAGTAATGAGAATTTAAATTTTGTCTGATGCAGTGTGACTTTATTAATATTATACTTATTATAATTATTATAATTATTATTATTATTATTAAATTTTCGGCATTTTTGAGATGACGTGTTAAAATTAAATTGTGTGGGAAAATTTAAAAATTTTAATGCAATGTGGATTCATAAAAATCTAAATATTTTCTTTTTTACTAAACTTGAACAGAGAAAATATTTATAAGATCTAGAAAAATGCCTTTTACCAGTAAAGATGTCAATGATGTTGTTTACATTCAAAACATGCAATCCAAATATGAAATAGAAACATTTTTTGATGCTGCTTTTTAAAAATTAAACTAAATTTCAACATTCAAAGGATCGTTCATATATTATGGAACTGATTTTCAAATTTATTTCCACGCGTAAATTTTCTGTTTTTTTTTTTTTTTTTTTTTTTTTTTTTTTTTTTTTTTGAGAGAGAGAGGGAGAGAGATTTTTGGTAAAATAAGATAACCATGTCTGCATTCAATTTTTTAAAATTATGTTTGCAGGAAAAAATTGTGCAGCGCTGTATATAAATATCATCAATAAATATATGAGTAATTTATTATTTTGGTATCAAAGAGATTGTTACACTGCTAAAATTTATTTTGTATTTGCTCGGGATAATTTGAGTTTTTTTTTTTTTTTTTGGCATAGCCGGCTGTTTATTTCAAGAAAATTAATGATAGTATGTATGATTCTATAAAAGACTATGCTTTAATAAATACTGGTTATACTGTTTTGAACGTCATATCAGAATTTACCATATATTATGGGATGTTTTTATTTTCTAAGTTACTGTAATCCAAACCAAAATTAACTATGCAGTGATCTTCAATATTCTTTTAATAATGCATTTAAAAATAGTTTAAAACACAATATATTTTTTCAGTTTTTTTATGAACATAAAATCAGAAAATCCAGAATCAGAATTTTTCGAAATTTGTGCAATAATAATTAATTTACAAAAGTATTATATTTTTATTTTCTTAGCAACAGTCCAGGAATTTGCATACGAGATTTTATTATCGTACCCATCGATAACGGAATGTGTGGTGATTACGAAAATTTAAACAATGCAATGTTGAACTAATTGATTGTAAAAACAGATTATTCATAGTTTTAAAAAATAGAATTTATTTATAAATCTTAAATTTTAATCTTTGAAAAAAAATTTCTAAATGGTTGTTGTAACTTGTGTAACATTATTTTTTTTCTTTTTGCCTTACAATCACCTTGAAATCTATTAATTTTTTCTGCCTTTTGCATTTTCATATTTTCTCAAAGCTGTGAACTATTATGTACCTTCACTAAGCTGTTGGTTTCACTGCTGCAGAACCATTATTTAAATTAATATAAATTTACAAATATAATCCAGTTTTTAAAACTCAGATTATGATTAGTAATTTCAGGTGTTTATTTACCTGTATATAATAAAAACAATATCATGTTGGAAAAAACGTCTTCTTTTAGCATTGGAAAAAAGTAATGGAAAACAACCCTACATTTTTGCTACTTTGCTCGGCTGTGAAGGGGTTAACAGAAATCATGATTGATATGTGTTAACGACTTTTGAAATTTGACATTGAAATATGAACATGTCTGTAATTTTGAAACCACTTTTTGACTGAATTTGCACAAGAAAACAGCCTAAGTCCTCTCAATTATTAAATTTTGTAAATAAATAATTATCTTTTTAGGTTAGTTTTGTTTTCATTTTCTATTGCTTTTACATTTTTTAATGTGCAGATGCACTGTTATACGCATAAGAATGCCATAACTTTGAAAATATTGGTGTTGTTATAAATAATAATTTTTAAATCTTCACATAAATAAAATCTTTTGTGTTATTTTTCATACGGTAGGTTACACTGAGTTATTATGCGCCAAATTACATTTTATTTTCTGCAGATAGTGTTCTTTTCTTTTTTTTTACAGTGAAGAATACAAAACACTCTGGATTTCGTAGCATTCCTTAACGTATGTCGGTGATTTGAACACATTTTAGATAATTTGGTTGATATTAAATATAATACTAGAAAAATATTGATAATCATTTAATATTTTGCTTCATTATCTCTATTTATCCTCATCTCAGAAAAAATTTCAATCCCCTTTTTTAAATCAGTGATTGTTAAAATTTTTAAGAATAATAATAAAAAAAAAAAATATTTTTTTTTTATATGGTAGAAAATATTTTTTTTTTTAGTTAAAATAAAAACTTTTCAGTTTTAACTTAAGTAATCGAAACTGGTATAATATTAATTTTCAAAAAATAAGCATTTAATATTACATAAATATGAGAATTAAAAAAAATACTTTTATTTTATCAATAATAAAAAATAAAATTTAAAAATAATATTCGTATATGTCTGAGAACCATTAAAAATATTTCCAACCGCTTTTCAAGATGTTTAACTAATTGAAGAGATCTTAAAGTTGATCTGAGTAATCGATCTTAAATTTATGGTTTGATTTAAATAAATAGACATTTTTAACATAATATGAATTGCAGTAAAAAAATAATTTTTCATGAAAACGGTCATTAAATGCATATACATATATGCTACATTAAAAATCCCTTTCGGCATGGCCTATAGGCGGAGGTAGATTTCGAAAAGTTTTCATCTCAAAAAAAAAAAAAAAAAAAAAAGCCTATTTTTACTCAAATGCCCATTTTGGCAATATATTTTGAATTATATTCTTACTTTATTTAAAAAATTGAACAATATGCTCATTATATAGTTCCTAAATAACAAAAAACTGTTAATTAAATTCGTTTGACAGCAAAATTGAATTTAAAAATGAGTCATAAAATAACCAATTTATTATTTTAATACATCCACAATTCTTTAATCAAGATCGCTTTGAGAAATTTTGTGCGAAGTGCCTACTTTGACAGATTTTTTTTAAATATATATTTAGCCTTTATCAAAACTCTGACCAATACGGCACATTACACAGTTCCTAAATAACAAATAACTGTCAATTGAATGTGTTTGAGAGCAAAATTGAATTTAAAAATGAGTCATAAAATAAACAATTTGTTATTTGAATACAACCTCAATTCTTTTATCATGATCGCTTTGGGAAATTTTTTTGCGAAGTGCTTACTTTGACAGCTTTTAAAATATATATATTCACCCTTTATCAAAAAATCGACGAATACGCACATTATATAGTTCCTAAGTAACAAAAAACTGTCAATTGAATGTGTGTCAGAGCAAAATTGGATTTAAAAATGAGTCATAAAATAACCAATTTGTTATTTGAATACCCACAGTTCATTAATCATGTCGCTTTGGGAAATTTTGTGCGAAGTGCCCATTTTGGCAGCCTTTTTTTAAATATATTCTGCCTTTATCAAAAAACTGGCCACTCCGTCACATTATATAGTTCCTAAATAAGAGAACCTGTAAATTGGATGCGTTTGAGAACAAAAAAAGATTTAAAAATGACTCGGTAAAAACGCAATTTCTTAAATTTCCGCAAATTTTAATCACGATAACTTCGTGAAATTCTGTTCAAAATACCCTTTTTGGCAGCCTTTTAAAATATATATTCTGCCTTTATCAAAAAACCGCCCAATACGTCAAGTTATATAGTTCCTAAATAATAGGACCTGTAAATTGGATGGGTTTGAGAACAAAAATGAATTTAAAAATGACGCATAAAAAACGCAATTTGTTATACTTAATGAATTTTTTAATGATGAAAACTTCGGGAAATCTGTTCAAAATACCTTTTTTGGCAGCCTTTTTAAAAATATATTCTGCCTTTATCAAAAAATTGGCCAATACGTCGCATTATATAGTTGCTAAATAATAGGATCTGTCATTTGGATGCGTTTAAAATCAAAAATGAATTTTAAAATGAGTCAGAATATAAGCAGTTTGGATTTGAGGTTTTTTCTCCAACTCCTATTTTTGTTTAATTTATTTTTGCTATAAGAATTGGTTCTATGAAAAACTTGTCAATATAAAAATTGTAGATATTATTGTGAAGATGTAAAATAAATTTAATTAGATTTAATTGCTTAAGAATTGAGTAAGTTATGGGTTTTTTTCTTTTTCCTCCCCCCTTTTTCTTTTCGTTTTTAATTTTTTTCATCGGTAAAAATTGGTCCTATCAAAAACTTGTAAATACAAAAGTTTTAGATAATATTGAGTACATTTATATAAAATTTAGTTGGATTTGATATCTTGAGAATTGACGAAGTTATGATTTTTTTTCTCCCAAAAACCATGTTTTTTTCGCCCCTTGAGCCCACTTTTAACTTTATCAAAAATCTGTCACGCATAAACTTTTTCCTCATTTTTTAGAAGTAATATAAACTTTAAACTGATTCGATATCTATTTTAATTAAAAAGTTATCGCGTTTTTTCTGTTTTCACAAAAACCCTCCTAACTTTCACCTCCTTGGTCCGATTTTGCCCATTAACGAACTTAACCGAGATTTTATGCCCTTTGATTTTATGTAAAAGTTTGATGAAGATCTGAGCATAATTATGGAAGTTATCGTGTCTAGAAGAAAGTGATATACACCGATAGATAGATAGATAGATAGATAGATAGATAGATAGATAGATAGATAGATAGATAGATAGATAGATATAAACTTTTTTACTGATGGTAGTTTTGGGGTCTAGGAGTCATGATTCGTGTAGATCCGCAAAAATTTTTCAGAAATTCCAACATGGGAGACAATGCAATAGGTAGTATTTCATACGAAATCTACCTAAAAACAACATTTTACGTGAGTATAAGCATATAAAAACCAAATTTTTGAAAACTTTGATATTCTTATCAATAATATATTTTTTAAATATTTACATAAATATAACCTTACGTGTTACATTTTTATGTCTTCTAACGATAGAAAACATTGAGTTATTACGCGCCAAATTAAATTTTATTTTTCGAAGATGTTATTCTTTTCTATTTAATAAATAATAAAAATTAAAAACATTATTCACATTAGTCTCAGGGTCAGTATCTCTCCAACCACATTTTATGACGTTTAACTTATTGCAGATCCTTGTTCTCCAGATTATGTTTTGATTTAAATGTTTAGACATTTTTAACATGATATAAATAATAATAATAATAATAATAATAATAATAATATAATCATTTTAATGAAACCAGTTATTTTATGCATGTTATGTGTGTCTTTATGCTAGATTCATTCATTTTTATTTTTTTATTTATTTTCTTTTGATTTATTATTATAATTTTTTCTTACTAAATAAATAAATAAAGAAAGAAAGGAATTTTTTTTTACATTTTTTACTATAGAACAAATACCATAACTTTGAAATTATTGGTATTCTTATCAATAATGATTTTTAAATCTTTAAAAAATATAACCCTATGTGGTATTTGTATTCATTTTCTTACGATAAATTACACTGTGTTATTATACACCCAATTTAATGTTATTTTCCGAACATATTATTCTTTTCATATTTTTTCTATAGTGAAATCAAACACTCTAAATTTCGATAAAAATCTTTAAAGTATGTCGGAGATTTGAACACATTTTAGATAAATTAGCTCAGCTTAAATATAATACTAGAAATGTATTGATAATCATTAAATATTTTGCAATATATTTTGCTTGACTATCTCCATTTACGATAAAAATTCAAAATCAATTTTGATGGCAGATTTAATAACGTATGTGAAAGACGTAAAATTTTTGCAATTTTCCTTATTGATTATTTAAAAAGAATGTATTACTTTATTAAATTCTGTTTTTACGCAGGATTACTCAAAAAATTAAGAATAAGTTTTTATACGCATCCCAGCATTTAATAAAAGCTTTTACTTTATTTTATTTTGTTGACTTATCAAATTAAACTTTTTTAAATAATTCACACACTAACAGAAACAGAGATTAACAGAGATGCCTTAATTGTTTCATAATATGTGCAGACATACGTTAACAAATGATTTACGAAATGGATAACACTCATAAAAGTTCATTTTCAACATTAAATTTCATATGGGGAAATTTATTTAATTTTCATGTTATTTATTTATTTATTTATATTTGTGCAGCTTTTAAACATTTGTTTATAAAGTATTTTATTTAAATTTATTTGAGTAATTTAATATATAATTTGTTGAAGATTCTTTTTTGCCAGTTTCTATGCTTAGATGGAAATAAGTCCAAATGATTTGCTTGAATACTGTACCTATTTTAAATTTTTTCAACATACAATATATATATATCGGTAAAATTATGTTTTTAAACGATAAATGACATCTATTACACATTTAGTATCAAAGTATATTTTAAAAGTTTCATCGTAATTTTAACCAAATTTTTGCTCCTTTTGAGATAATTTTTCTAAAGTTTGTGGCCTCTTTGAAACTGCAATCAAAATTTGTATTAAATTTTTTATAGATATAGCAACCAAATTTTGGGTTACTTAGACTCAAGATATTTTTCGCGTGAAATAAGTCGTTAAAGGGAAGCTACAAATGGAACGCAACTCGCACTCACATTAATTTTGTTCTAACCTTTTAATTTCATTCATTATTTCTAATTAAATTTTATCCAAGTTAATATGTATACTTAAACTGACGTGTTTGATAAAAATTCATCAGACCTTTATACAAGTTTGATATGTCTAAGTAATCTAGCTCTCCAAAAAATTCTACTTATCAGATAAAAATCCCTTCAATTCCTAAAGTATTTGAGCGATTTCGATAAAATATTTTTTTGGTGCTAGAATGTAAATATGAAATAATATGTGGTAGACAATAGAAAAAATTAATTGATTTCACAAAAAAAAAAAAAAAAAAAAAAAACAGCGAATACTTGTCAGAAGCCGCCAGTGCTGAACTTAGCCGTTCAGACTAATTTGGAGTACAGATTCTACAATTGTTTTAAGGAGCCCATTGCTCCCAAATCCAAACATTCCAGTCGCCACAATAGCTTAATTTCTAAGAAGAATTAAGAAACAACAGATGGTGAAAAAAGCGTGGGATTCTTGTCAGAGCATTGCGGAAAAACGCGATTTGGTCAAATAATCTCGAAAAAAAAAAAAAAAAAACCCGTAAAATTTGCCAAAAGAGTGTGGCATAGAAACGAAAATTCGTCGCTAAGTCAAAACATTTTGTCGCATACTAACGATTGGTGACCGTGAATCTGTACCTGTCATTTTAATGATCTACTTCACAAAGCTAACTTTAATGATCAGGACATGTTGTTTGATATGTGAATCTGTTAAAGAGAATAAAAAACATGTTTTAGAAGTCTAGTAAGAGCTACATTTGTAATAATATTGGATTAAATTTTAATGCAATTATTTCATTCGTAAATAAATCATACGAGCTTTACATTTTCAAACCTCCAGGATTGATTCGAACAAAGTATCTCTTTAATGAGCCAAAACATTGTATTAATACCAGCGTCTTGATGAAATTTACACCTTGTTATTAAACTAAAAATATACAAATAAATACTAAAAAGGTGTTGCAGAAATAGATATTATTTATTTATTATTTACCTTAGATCTCTCGGATGCCCTCGCACCCATTTTTAAAAGAATATAAAAGAAGATAATTATTAGAAATAGAAAACTTAAAAACAAAGCAAAAACAATAAACAGAATTCAAAAACAGTCGGCGTGTACAAACATACCTTTTAAGTATTTATTTATATATCTTGAGTTTAAAGTATCTCTTGCTTGAAGTTAACAATGCTTTGCCGATTAAGCCATCCCGGGGAAATTTGGAGGATCGAAAATACTAATACATTAAAAATCTTAAAATAAATGTGTAAATTAATCACTTTCATACACATATGAGTAAGTTGGTAAAATTACACCTTCATCATAGAATTTACTTATTTTTTAAATGTAATTTGTTATCTTTGCAAAATTCAAACAAATAACTAAATAATAGAAAATGCTCCGAATATACCCGAATTGCTGTGTTAATGTAATTTACAAACTTTCAATATTACACAAATATTTCTGTATTTAACATATTTCACTGAAATATGCATATGAATGAAACGAAAATATCTTCACAAGAACATAATATATCACAGAAGTATGTGTACAAATTTTAGATAGTTATATGTTTCAGAACAGAATATTACACAGACATATGTGCACTTATATGAGCTCAATAAATAGCGATAGCTGAAAACCTCACTTATGTAATATTAACTGAATCTTCAAGTTAATTACATAGAATATTGCAGATCGCAAGTTCAACTCCCGATTGTGTGATTTGTGACTAAAACAGTGTATAGTGATGAATAACAGTAAATAACAGTAAATAATGAGTAAAACAGTGTATTGCTTCAAAACAACTTTAAAAGATATTGAAATGCAATAATGCAATTTCAAACGATCTCTCGCTCTCTCTCCCTCTCTTACTTACTTATTTATTTATTTATTATTATTATTATTATTATTATTATTATTATTATTATTATTATTATTATTATTATTATTATTATTATTATTATTATTATTATTATTACTTTGTAAATTAAGGTTACAGTATTTCGTGGTCTAAAAACAATATGTGTCAGGACAGAATATTACACAGAAATATGTGTATTTCGACTGTATTTTACGAATTCATTTTTAGAGTATAGAGTGTACAACTAGTAAGAATTTTTATTAATAGAATAATTATGTTACAACATTTTTAAAAGTTCTATATAAAATCTCTTATTTTCCAAGAAAGCATAAAATCTATAAATTCAGCAATCTTTTTTTATTCTTATTATTTTTCCGGTAGATGGACATAATCTTATTCCATTCAATTTTATTTTCTTTCTTATTACATGTAGTTGCGGTTACCACAAGAGGTGCTGAACGTCGAGGTTAACCAATAAATGTCTGAGTTCTCAGAAACTTAGAGAAAAAAAGAAAAATATCTGAGTATGTAAAAGTAAATAGGTATGTGCAAGTCTGAGTACTCAGTAACTGTGCTAAAAATTTTTCTACTTAGATAACATTGTAGTTATTTTTTTTTATAGTACTCCATGTAAATAACAAATTGTTCTTGACTTCAAGGGTGAATTTAGTTTGCAGAAACCTGAATATTAACATAACAGAAGTCAACATATCACGACATTTATGCTTATATCGCTAAGCAATGAACACAGAGCTAGCAGAATAAGATCATGTAGAAAAGAGGTAGAATTAAGTTGATGTTAGAGCTATTAAATGTTATTATATTGTTGTATCTTATAAATATCTGATGGACAGCAGACCAAGACTTAATATTTAAAATAAATATGTTCAAGTGTCATTCGAGAGTCTACATTATCCGATACAGAAATGCAGAAATATTTAGTGGGACGTTAGAATGTAAAACACAGTTAGAAGCAAACTGCCAGAAATCAAATAAACTATACATCATATGAATGATGTTTAGAAATATTTCATATCATTTATGTACTTGATACACATCATACAAAATATGAAAATTTAGCAATGTTTAAAAATTCGCAATGCAACAAAACACTTGCATCCTACACATATCGGTTGACGTAAGAGGCTGGAACTAAGATATTTGAATTCTTCAAATTGCTTTGTAAAATTAAAAAAAAAATGAAAAGTAGATGTTAAATATTTAATTTGTCCAAAAGCCCAGGCTTTTCTTGAATGTGAAATGTTTTCTTGAAAAATTGAAGATTTTAACAATTTATTTTATGTTATTCAACTGACAAATATGTGCTCAATAAATTATTGCATTTAGATTTTTTTTAAATTCTGATATACTTTTTTTCAGGTGTTTAAAATGGATTTCCAAATCCAGAAAAAAAGACAATTATGACACTTTTTCTTTTTGCCTTTAATCATGATGCCTATGTTACCTCATATCCCAATAATGTACCTTTTTAGCATTATATATCTTAGATTTTTTTATATGAATATATGATGATAACTCATATGATTCGTGATGAATATATGATTTCAACAATTAATGAAACGTAATCGAATATCCTGCATCTTATTATAAATAATAATAATAATAAATGTTAAGACTTCTTTATTTTCAGCAAAAAATATTGATGTTAACCTCAATACCATGCGTCACTTTTATATGTTTCCAAAAACTTTTTCAAAATACAAAAAGTGAATTATTCACTTCAATGGTCTGTTGATCGACACTTATGTTCTCGACACTTGATAATCAGTTCCATGGTTCAATACCCACCGGCGCTAATCCACCCTCCTTAGTGTTGACCGTTAAAGCACGCTACTCCAACATACCGCATCAGAAATTATTTTGTCTCATATCAACCAAAGGGCAGAACTACTAGGTGGCACGGTCCCCAGAAAACATTTTACCAAAATAAGGAGTATTTGCTCTCCCGCTCTCTTTCACGAGGAGGCAATTTCTCCAGCGGACAATGCATCAAAATATGGTACATTTCATCTTTTTCTCTTCCGCTCTCTGTCGCTAGGGGGCAGTCTGTGCACCAGCGGCTTAGTTTAGTCTGGAAATTTTATCTATTTTATTGTAACTAAAAAACAGTTTTTTTAGACCTTAGTAAATGCGATCGGGTGGGACACTATGCTCTACGGACAAGGCTTCCTTGTCTGAACAGTCCTTCTTAGGCATTCAAATAAAAACACTAAAAAATAAAAATAAAGTAAAAATAAATAAAAATAAAAACATTACACCTATAAATAAATAAAAATAAAAACATTGCACCTATAGCTCGTAAAGCGCTCACTGCACAAAGTCTGTCACCCGCGTATCACGCATGCGTATGATAGTATGATTCACGACTGCATATCGCTCGTCCAACGTCAGCAACACGTTTTTCTCACTAGGGATGGGGCCCCACCAGTGGCCGAGAGGTTCTGACATCAAACTGGTAGACAGTAGGTGCTGGGTTCGAACCCAATCACGACCGTCGGCCTAACCGTTCGGAGTTTTCCGTGGTTTTCTTCGAACCTTGCGTAAATACGGGTTAGGTTCCCTTAGAAAGACCCCCACGGAGGGCATCCCACCCTTAGGGCCTATATCCCATAGTGTAGATAATTGGCCGACATACATACAACAACAACAACAACAACAACAACACTAGGGATGGAGATGTAGACATCTCATCTCACCTGACAAGCATAAATTGAATTACTAGCTTTGAAATACTGGCTTTCCCTTTAGTTCGACTGGAACGTTCTCGCCTCTTGATCATGATATGCCTAGTTGAAATCAAATCGGTGCCAATCCACTCACCTCAGACACACAATTAGAAAATCATACATATGCATTAAGACAAAAACTTTTTTTAATACTGTCCAAAAGTTTTAAAATTTCTAATACTATCCGATAGAAAATATAATTTGTAGCTATCTCAAAGATATTTAATGTTTTATTTTTACAAAATAAAATTATAAAAACAGGATAAAAAAATCCTTATTTAATTGATTTAATTTTTTTCTACAGTTTGATTATTTTAAGTTAAAATTATTCATAAAAGAAATACGACCGAGATGTTTTTAAAACACACAAATGCTAAAATAAAATGCTTATTTAAATAATAATCGTCATATTTGATTAATTGATTAAAAAAAAAACTTCTCTCATTTTAAAGGACAAATTCCATACAAATTATACTGAATATTTTAAAAATAAATCTTTCTTTTCAAATATATACATTTATTTTTGAAACAGAGTAACCTTCCTATTACCGGCTCGTCGTAACAGTAACTCTGCTTTAACAGGTTGATTATTTTTTCCGCAACTCTTTTAGCTGCAAACTCTTACATTTTTTAGTACCACAAAATTTTAACAATAAATTTCACATTGTTTAACCGTCGTAATCTGTTGACTGAACAAGGAAAAGTAGTTATTAAAGATTTTCATACTTTTATTGTAGATTTCACGCTTATTCGTACTACAAAAATTCAATAGAAATTGTTCACTTATTTTCTCTATATTACGGCAAAAGTTGTAATGTGTTAATTTTTGTGGTAAAAAAAAAATCTAAGAATTTGAAGCTATGACTTTAAACTTTGTTTTATTTTAAAGTGTTCTTTTGCTTTAAAATCTTTTAAAAATTTAAAAATTTAAAAATAAAATTTAAAACTAGTCGAATGTAGCAATCCCAAAACATTCTTATATCTCATGCTTGTTAACATTTTTTAAATTTGCTATTATTAGTACCAGAGTTAGATGGCAATCTGTGCCCATCATGAGGATTGTAAATATATGACATTCCGTGCATTACTTCTTGAAATATGACTAACGCTAAAATCGTGTAAATCGTACAAAATTTAGCATAACAGTGCCACCTGCAGAGCGATTTACACAAAAATTTAAATAAAATAATCCATGTCAAGGATTAAATTAATCTGAAGTTTGACGGAAATACGTGCATTTGTTTTTGAGATACAATTAACTATTAAATAAATTGTTACAAATGCAATACAGCAGAGCCATTTGTAAAGCTATTTACAACAAAATATAAACAGCTTCAATTCATGTCAAGGAATCATCGAATCTGAAGCTTTATAGAAATCCATGTTTTTGTTCTTGATATACAGCTGTTGCACAAATTTTAATAAATGCAGCATAGAATTAGACCTATTCAGCGATTTGCACCAAACAAAACCAAACCAAACCAAAAAAAAAAGGTCAATTTATGTTAAGGACTAATTTAATCGGAAATTCCGTGCAATAATTCTGAAGATAGAATTATTCTGCAAATTGCACAAAATGCTGCATGGCAGCACCGCCTTTTGTGCAATTTACTCTTAATATATAAAGAGCCATTTTATGTCACATAATTATTGAAACTGAAGCTTCATGAAGATTTCCTGCATTAGTTTTGGAGATTGAGCGATTCCGGAAATCTTAACTAAAGCTACATAGCAGCGCCAACTATTAAGAAATTTACATGAAAAACTAATCAGCACCAATTTATATCATGGACTACCTTGATATAAATTTTTATTTAATACCGTGCATTCGTTCTTGAGATAGAGCGTCCGCAAAATTTATGTCACATTTAGACAGACAGACAGGAAGATAGAGTCAGAGACTCAAAGGCAGACATTAAAAAAAAACATATTTTTCGGATTATCTGACTCCTAAAAACATGTAAGAACGTCAAAGATTAGAAATTGAAAATTTTCATGAATCCAATACTTTATTCTTGTAAAGATAGAAGAAAGTAAAAATTATAATGTTAAAGGTATGCTTGAATTTTGTTTTTCAAAAAATTACGTAAGCGCATATTTTTAACAGTTAACGAAAATAATTTTCACATCTGAAATATTGTTTTCAATACGGATGTCGTATAATTTGTTTGGATTTGTAAATGAAAGTTTAAGAAACGAAGCTTCCGAATCTTTAATCATATTAAGAGATATTTCCGGAGATAAATATTTGTGTTTATTTACTTTAACAAAATTATGCTAACTTTCTTTGGGAAAGTCGTTAAACTTCTAAAAGTATTTTGGTAAAGATTAAGAGGTTTGAACATTTATTTCTGAATGATTGCACTGCGAAATACTTACTGCGAAATGAATAAAGATCTGAATACTTTCACTTAAATAAATTCGGTACATTAAACTAGTTTTATAAAAGTGAAAACTATATCTTCATATGTCTTTTGAATTTTTCACAAAATACCAGTTAAACATATTTTTTAAAGAACTCTTACGAAATATACGTTTAAGAGTAGATAAATTATTGCAATAAAATTTTAATGTCTTTACATTACATTTATAGAGCCCCAAATATGTTTCTTGTTTTTGTCTTTTGTACGTAATTAAAAACATTAGGTTTGTTTAATATCGCAATTTCTTAAAATTTAATGAAGCATAACAGAAATTATAAAAAAAAAAATTGTATGTAACACACAATTAAAAATTTTTAAAGCGGATAAAATTCTTATATTCAACATTTCTTTTACAAAAAGGATAACAGTGTTTTAATAAATGAAAATTTATATACATATATGATATTTTAATATTCGAGCTAATTGTTTCTGATTTTTTTTTTCAGAATTACCGTGTTTTATAAGAAAATCATCTTCCATTTTGTTTCTTTTTTACTCTACACAGTTAAAAATATTACTGTAAAATTTCGGGATGAGTCCAGCAGCATAGATTTTAGTCATAACCCCCCCCCCCCCTCCTCCAAAAAAAACTATGCCCATCATTTTGTGCTGTCTTTTAAAATAGAATATAATGCACTTTAAAAGATAGTAACACTCTACTTACCGTCTCATTACATATAGCACGTTAGATAATCATGACATAATCACGTTTGGCGGGTTAAATCATCTATCACAATTGAGTGGCATTATTTTTCGTAACATTACTGAAAGGAAGGTTACACTCAAGCGAGGGAAAATGTATGGGGATCATACCGCAATTTTGAACCTCTTATCTTGAATTTATTTGAAATGTATGCAAAATACATTACAATGTAGTTAATTTTTTAAATCATTGTTTAAAATTACTTGACGGAATAGGCTTAATTTTGGATTTCCAAGACATTAGAAATCTGTTTTTGTTAAAAATTTCAGAAGTTAAAATTTCTACGTTTTATTACAGTTCATTTCGATATATATATGCAGTGAAACCTCCTTAAACGGCTACCTCTGAACAATAATATTCACCAAAACAACGCCCTGTCGAAAGTCACAAGGAAATTTTTCATTACAGCTTTTGGTACAACTCTTAATTTATTTGCAAACCGAGATGTGAAGCCGATCAAACAAAATTTATTGATATGTCAACAAACAGGAAAGGAAGAAATTAATCGTAATGGGAAATTTTTATGTACTATTTATAGAACGGTACCTATAACAAATACAAAAGCCAGGTTATTTGTATGTCTGATCAAAGATTTTTAAACATATGGTCAAAGAATTGTAGACATATTATTTTTAAACATATGTATATGTGAATTATGTGTAATTACATCAGCTTCCAAAAATTAAAGGAAAAATCCCCAAAATAACTATAATTTGTTGAAAAATGTTGTCTGTACAAAATTTGCATACGTTATTAACTAAAAGATGCTGAGTAAAGTTACAAAATGCAAATTAATGGTGCTGCAATGGAATTGGGACATTGTTTGGATCATAAAAAAGCATGTCAGAAAATAAGCATACAGGTGTTGCTGTGATTATAAGATAAGAAAACTGTGATCTCATTAGTATGACCTCAAGGCATCATTTCTTTGCAGAACTGTTATATAAAGCTATTGGAAGAATAAAGCCAGCTGAAAGTTTGACAGAGGTGGCAGACCATTAAATCTGAGTGCTTCGGTTGTTCATGGGCTTCGAAGACAATTTTGGTTCGGATTTCACAATTCTCAGAAAAAGGACGGACAAGAGCTATGACAAGCATCAGTGACCGATTCTTGCGGCTGTGTGCACGGAGGAATAGAGCAGCAATCCTTTCTCATTTTAAAACCTCCCTCGTTTCAGCCACTAAAATGTTGTTATCAACGTCTACATTTCGTAATAGGCTTCATGATGATGGCTTTTATGCGATGCGCTTTGATATTTGTGTGTCTCTAAATTCACGTAACAGCAGTGAATGTTTATGCTGGAAACAATAACACGTCCTCAAGAGAGTTGATCAATGTGTGCTTGATTTCTTCACTGATAAGTTCCGTTTTTTTCTGACCGGAAAATTTATGATATGCAAAGTTTGATTTGTAGAGAACATGGAACACGCTGTCATTCATCTATCATATTATCATGATTCGTATGGGGGAGACAATGTCTATGCATGGGATGCGATATCTTTGGGTGGATATACATCCATCCATGTCTTTCTATGTGGATCTGTGAATGCTCACTTCTATAGAGTTGAGACGTAGAAGCTTATGTTTGATGTTATGTCCGCTCTATAGATAATGATTTCGTTTTACACGATAATAGTGCTAGATCACCCGTCGTAGAAGATCACTTTCAGGATAAAAAAATACAGCGCATGGAATTCCCAACTCGATCATCATACTTGAATCGCTTCGAGCATTTTTCGAATGTTTTAAGAAGATGCTTTGCTTCTCTCAAGCCCCTCTCCTCAGATACTTTTTACGCTGATTTACAAGAACAATGGCTCGTACTTCACAGTGAGTATATAAATTCATAGCTGACTGTATCATACATCGCTGTATGTATTATTGCATATATGGGTGATCATACTCTATATTAAAGGTTCTTTTTCGGTACCAAAATGACTCATTTATTTTAATTATTTTATAAGTGTAGTAGTTTCAGAACAGCACAATCGTCTGGTAATTTCTTTTCATGTTATTTTATATATTATTACTTGTTGTCTCTTGTGGCTCATCAGTAGTGTAAAAATATATTTGCAAAATTTTTAGTGATTGCAATTTATGTTGTTTTTCATGATTTTTGAAATCAGTGTTTAAAAAATTATATGTATTAAGTAAAAGTTTACATCTATCAATAAGCTTTTATTTCAGTTTTAGTAGAGAAATATGTTAAATGTTTGATGATATATTAGTAGTTGTATGATTTTTTTTTATCTTCGCATGAGTGCAATATAAAATAACAACAAAAAGAGATTCTTTTTTCATGGTTTGATAGTCAGCTCTATAAAGCAAGTTATATATATGCATATATATATAAACAGTGAGTTATCGTGAAAATTCAGAAAGATATCGTCAATATAGTGAGGTAATTTTTAGGTATTCTCTAAAAGCTGCTGAATGATAAGGAAATTTCCACATATTGTCATCTTTTGTTATTTGGCTTTCAAGAAAATTGTTCATACTTAATGAATGTTAACGAGTAGATTAAACAGAAAGGTTTAGAATCTGTACTTTTTTCTGGGAATAGGCTGATTATGGGGGTTTCCAAAGAAATATTAAATCATAGATAAAAAATGAATACTAAAAAAGTAAAAATTAAAAACAACAATTTATAAAAAAAATCCTTAAAATTTAGCTGTTTATAGATAACAATTAAAGATCTGTTAGGTTATCGGCAATATTTTATTTAATTTCCACGATATCTGATTGGCTTTTGTTTATGAGATGATCCATAAAATTTACTATTAAATCATGAGATTTTTTATTTTTTATTTTTTTTATTTTTTTTTTTAATGCGCGAATGCACACATAAAATATATTTTATATAACTGCTCATATTTCATGAAATATTTAATGTAATTGCATTACAATTGCACTCTATAATTTCTACTGCATTTTGCCGAATTTATTGCAGCTGACATTCAATTTGGTGAAAAAGCCCTGCATGATATAAACAAAAAATAAGTAATAATTTTTTTAATTTTTCAAGAAAATCGATATTTTTTCATAAATTTTCGTGCTGTTATTCCACAAATGAATGCATATATTGCGGAATACCCATATACACTTAATCTAGAGCCATTGTTCATTTTGCGTATGTTATTTAACAGTGTGGTCCCAAATAATATTATTTTTCATTGATTTTTTTGTTGCCCTCCTAAATTTTCGTCTAATCACATCTTCGATGCTAAATCTGAAGCGGATTCAAATTGTTTAGTAATATGTATTGATCATTGTCCTTTTAAAAACATAAATGAAAACGAGAAAAAGAATACTGTTTCTCTTTAATAAAGATAACAATTAATTATTTTAATTGTATTGACAAACTGAAAAATATCTAATAATAAAATGTTAGATTAGTAAAAAAAAATATATATGTAATGCCTATACCTATTGGAATTCTTTCCGTTATTTACGATGAAATGTTCGCAATATATATATATATATATATGTATGTGTGTATATATATATATATATATATATATATATATATATATATATGTGTATATATATATATATATATATATATATATATATATATATATATATATATATATATATATATATATATACATATTATTTTTTTCTGCCATTTTTTCAAATTCAAAATTAGGTACAGCATAAATTAGAACATAAATATATATGTATAACAATTTTAATTTACGAGCTTTTAATGAAAAAAAAATATAAGTTTAAAAGCTTAGTATATATTAAACATAAAATCTTAGCCTTTACGGACGATGATGCATTTACTGTCAAAAAGTGTTCTAAAATTAGAAATTGATGCACTGGAATTCAGTTTACCGACGCAGAATAAAATATTCCTATGTCATAGCGAATTTTCTGCACCTTTGTAGTTAATTAAGTACGTTGTCATGCTTCGGTGCTAATGTATAAATCCGAAGTTAATGGGATTTATCCTAAACTTACACTAAAAATAACACTGATAAATGTACAGTGTGAATCAAACATAGTTGAATTAATTTTAGATTTATATAACAACAAATAATTCTAGAATTAAGAATCATAATTGATTTATTCCTTCAAAAATACATCATGATTAGTTTAGTTGGAACACAGCTATTCTTAATATTTTTATTCATGATACAGATATTTTGATGAACTTTACTTTGAAATAAAATGACATTAAAAAGAAAGCGTTGAAAGTGAGCAGTATTTGTACCAATGATTTCAGATGTATGTCGCATTCCAAAATGTGAAATTTAAAGTTATTTGTATGTAGTTGGTAGCTTCTTTCACTGGTATATTAATCTATTAAACCAAGAAAACTAAATTTGTTACAAGTAATTCACACATACTGCCATTGTTAAAGTTATAAACAAAAATTCCGGCACGAACATACACAAAACGGCCAAAGGTGACCTTTCACTGGCGATTTGAGATGTTTTGTTAAAGCTATAGAAAAATAGATGAGGAATTATTTTAAAACTCCAGGTGTGTAAAAAGGTGGGTGCAGAGGTGATATCTATCCTTGAAGATTTTTCCCAAGCCCCATAGGCGACCTTCAACAATTTGAAAAAAGCGAACATCTTTTGTATAACACTGTCAAAAATAATACATCAAAAGTGTTAAAAGTGAAAATTATGATAAAATGGTTAATTGTAAAAAAAAAAAAAAAAAAAAAAAAAAAAAAAAAAAAAAAAAAAGTTTGTTTTTATGTGGAAATCATGTATATTCTAAGTGAAAAAAAAGGTTTACATAGAAAGAGTCCCACATTTTGACAAGTCTTTTTACTTATAAATTGCAAAGTTCTTAGCGCATAAAAATTTTTCTTTAAGACAAAAAACATTGTGCACAATGCATATCTAAAAAATAACAAAAATTGTATTATCAGCATATTTAAAAAATAATGTTTAAATGCCCAAGCAGAAATGCAGTCAAAATGTAATGTTCATAATTTGTTAGTGAAATGCATAGAACAACTTTTGTGAATCTCAAAAAAATAAGTTTTAAATTTCTGAAAACAATCATCGATAGAATAAGCTCAAAACACGTTATTTCCAAAAGGAAACAAAAATATGAGTTGTTGTAACCAAATATAGTATTGGGTTGGCAAGGAAGTAAATTCAGTTTTCACACATTCGGAGATTTATGTAATTTTTTTAATGAATTCTGCTAGTAACGTTTTTGGCATTTTGCCATTTGATAGCAGTGACGTTGAGGTTGCTTTTTAAACCATTGCAGTATGATTTAGTTTGAAACTATTCGTTGAGGGTCAATTTTAACATGGAGTTCAAAAACGAACATTTCCGGCATATTTTAACTTTTTATTTCCGGAAAAGAAAAAAAAAAGCTGCAGAGGCTCATAAAAAAATATGTGAAGTTTATGGTGTTGATTGCGTAACAGAGCGCACCTGTCGAAATTGGTTTAAAAATTTTGTTCTGGCGATTTTTTATTGAAAGATGACCAACGTTCTGGTTGACCGACTGAAGTTTCTGATGACCAAATCAGTGTCATTATTCAAGAGAATCGTCATGTAACTGTTCGAGAGATTGCAGAAAGGTTAAAAGTATCTCGCACAACTATTGAAAATCATTTAAAAGGTCTTGGGCACATTAAGAAGCTCGATATTAGGGTTCCGCATAAATTTAAAGATATTCACTTAACACAACGAATCAATATTTGTGATATGCATCTTAAATGCAAAAACAAAACGATCCTTTCTTGAAAAGAATAATCACTGGTGATGAAAAATGTGTCACTTACAGTAACATCATTCGAAAGCGATCATGGTCCAAGCATGATGAACCAGCACAAACCACATCGAAAGCTAAATTGCATAAAAAAAATCATGCTGTCTATTTGGTGGGTTAACAAAGGTGTTTTTTATTTTGAGCTTCTCACACGAAACCAGACAATTAATTCAGATATTTACTGTCAGCAACTAATAAACTGGATGAAGCAATCAAAAACAGAAGCCGGCATTGGCAAATCGTAAAGGAGTCATCTACAACTATGATAATGCCCGACCTCACACACAGTTGATAACTCGTAAGAAATTATTAGAGCTTCATTTGCAAGTGATGTCGCATCCCCCATATAGCCCTGACCTGACACCATCTGATTACCATTTATTTCGAAGTTTAGAGAATTCTTTGAATGGTAAAAATTTCACAAATGACGATGACCTAAAACAGTTCTTGGTTCAGTTTTTGTCTGATAAGGACCAGAATTTCTATGAACGCGGAATCATGCAGCTGGAAGAAAAATGGCAGAAGGTCCTTGAAAAAAGTGGAAAATATATAATTGATTAAAGTTTATTCTTTGCCTTAAAAATGACCTTTCTTCAATACTACAAATCCGAAATAACTTTCTTGCCAACCAATTAGTACGTGCAATGTTGCGTATACTTTATTAACACTAATCAGTGGATTAATGGAAACAGTCCCTCAACTTTCTGCTTCATTTTGAGAACAATGGATTTTAAACTTATTCTATCGACGATAATTTTCAAATTTTTCAAACTAAATGTTTTAGATTTATACAATAGTTCCTCTATACATTTTGCTATCACATTATGCGCAATGTATGAATATTGCATTCGCGTATGGGCAGTGATACATTGTTTAGTAAACCTATTTTTTTCATACAATTTTTATTTATTTTTAATCTGATTTCAAGGTATTGTGTACAATTTTGTTTGTCATATTTTATTAAAAAAAAAACCTTTTTTTGTAATAAGAACTTTACAAATAAACAAAAAACTTGATAAAATTTAGGACAGTTTTTTGTGAAAACTTTAATTTCTCTACGACTATACACCCTATCCTTAAAAAAAGGAATACAATTTATTTCAATAAGCCACGAAATCATAATGTATACTCTGAAGGCTTTTGATACATTAGTTTTGATAGGGTTATCCAAAAGATATTCCTTCTCTTTCAATTTGTTAACGGCAGCTAAAGGATTAGAGAAAAAAAAGTCTTCTCGGAAATATATTACTTAGAGTTCTCCCTTTATTATTTTTTTCTGGTAGGAATTTAAAAAGAGGGAATTTTTAAATTCTTTTCTCTGAAAAAAGAAACACTTGGTGCATATAATCGACGTAAAAAAAACCTACATTTGTTGAGCAACCTCATGCTTCGATTGCATTTGAACAAGATGTTTCGCTAAGTTGTAAAGTATGAGATTTACAAACATTAAGGCGAAATATCTATGCCACTTTCAGAAAAAGAAATCGATTAAAACTACAAAAAATGCCTTGTTGAGTACGTTTTGGTTGTTTTAATGAGAAAAAAAGTAAAAAATCGGTAGACCAAAAAAAAAAAAAAAAAAAAAAAAAAAAAAAAAAATCAGATTTATAATTCAACAAAACTTTGTTTTTTTTGCAATATTTAAATTGGTGTACAGTAGTCATAACTCTCACACGTAATTTTGTTTAACTGACTTATATAGCTATACAAGATTAAAATAATTTTCGGATAATAAAAACTTTTCAAAATTAGACGGTTAAATAATTAATAACCGATAATAATAATTACTTATTATCGGTTATATTAACAAAATTTTATATCAATGGTAAAAAAAAACATTTAATATTAATGGTAATCCTTTCTGACACAAAAAAATACTTTCTGTCATAAATTTATGTCAAATCTACGTAGAATGATTTACTATATACGAAAACCATCCCTGAAATAATATCTATCTAACAGTATAAGTCCCATCAAAACCCCTTCAGTAGAACCGGAAATGTTTTGTATTTTATATACACTAGTACAGCGAACCCGGTGTTCCCGGGTCACAGAGTAAGGGCGAAAAACTTTTTTTTAAAATTTAAAATTGAAAAGTCTAATAAATTTTTCCTACGTAATATGATTTTTAAACTGCCAACTAATTCCAAATACCAATTTTATATGAAACATTAATTATGTAATCATATAAAGCTTTGAAAATTATCGGTACTTCTGTATTAGACGCAAGATAAAAGTTATTAGCCAAAGATTTTGCCAAAGAATAAAATTGCATTCGTTCAGTTTTTAAAACCAACTAAGAAAATGACACACAACTTTTCTTTAAAATAAATTTTTGTAAAGGTTAATTGATGTATCTTTTGTAAAGTAAGTTTGCAGCGAACTAAAAGTCATTATTAAATTGGTAGATAAAAACGAAATAAAACCAACAGCATTCACCATGTTTTATAGCCGACGATATTTTAATATGACAGGTTTTTAATTGCTATTTTTTTTTTCAGTTGCTATGAAAAAATAGCAACTAAAATATATAGTGATCTGTTATTTTCCATGGGGGAAAGAGATAGATGGAGGTGCAGTATGCGACTAAAACGGTTTGAAACGGGCCTTATTCTTTCAATTTAAATCTCGTATTCGGCCCAAACAAAACAATCACGTGGAACTGAGACCGAATTCTTTAGCAGCATTTTTTCTTTAAATGAAACAGATCTGATTATATTTTAGCATTCTAAAATGGCATTTCATTGTATTATGAATTAAAACAGTATCGCTAAAAGTTTTCCTTTTATGTGAAAGCACGCGGTTATGTTTGATGCAATGCAGCGAATTTTAGGGTTACATTTATTGCGTCACCTCCAGCTACCAAACTACATATCTATTCTCCCTCTCTCTCTATTTTTTCTTTTCTTTTTTTATGACTATTTTTCTTTTATTTCCCACATAAATGCGATACTCAAGTTGCCACCATTAGAGAAATTGAACAAAAAACTACAAAAAAATTAATATTTCAAAAAAAAATTGAGATACAATTTTTTAACAAACTGCATTTAAAAGTGCATTTTTTTCTCTATACGATGGTATAACGTTTGAAAACGTACTATGTCTAGAAGTTTAAATATTTACAATAGTGAAAATTGCAAAATCGAAATTTTATCGGAAAGTGTTGCCATTCAAAACATGACTTATGCGTTACGCACAGATACGTTTGGTCTTTATTATATAGATACTAGCAGGCGTCGTCCACTCCGATGGTCTGTCTATCGAGATGAATCTTTGATTTTTTTACAGCAGGTTATGCTATAGAACGACATAAACCTATGCAATTTACAAAAACTGTCGCTGAAAATTTGTCTAACTAACAAAAAAGTCTCATCAAAATCCATCTATCAATAGTTTTTTCAAAGACTAATCTTTCATAATCGGGTTTATGTGATTATAGAAATATATTTAACCCTCTAAGCGCTTGTCCCGTAATATTCCATACACTAAGCTCCAGGTTTCACTGCAATATAAGCAATGTTTAGGATATTATAATTCTATAAATTTAATGAATTTTCAAAGCATTGAAGAATGATTAAGACTCTCAAGGATTACATTTATATTCCTAAATAAGATTTTTTCTGTAATATTGAAAGAATCATACTTTATTAGCATTTTAAAAAAATTCAGAGAAAACAACATTACAATTTTACCCATTTGCAAGACGCTTGGAGGGTTAAAAATAACTGACTAACTTTATAATTCAGCATTGTAGAGCGATATGCAATATACTAAAAACACTCCTGGTTCATTCCATACAAAATGAACAAATTAGCTGTGGCTGCCATGTCACAGATTTGAATGAAAATTGGGATATAAATACAACATATTTATTTATGAGTAAATGCAAAATAATAGATTTTAGAACTGTTTATTTCAGTATGTATACTCACATTAAAAGTTCATACAAAATCGAGTTTTGTCTACATGCTAGAAATTTCAATCTTGATTAATAAAAAAATAAAATAAAAAAGGAAAACATTCAAGGATAAAATTCAATATTGATTAATAAAAAAATAAAAAAGGAAAAGTTCAATCTTGATTAATAAAAAAATAAAATAAAAAAGGAAAAAATTCAAGGATAAAATTCAATATTTCTATTTTTAATAAAAAATTAAGGACATATGTTATAAATGTAAAATTATTTGAAGTTGTAGATAAAAGTACGTAATTGAAATGGAGAAAAATCATGTATGCCTTTTTGAGTCCTTAATTGTAAAAAAAAATAAATAAGGAAAAACTTGACAGGAAAAAGCAATATTTCTATTGCATTTTTACACAAGAAGGAAAACTTTTACATCTTTTCAAATTATTTGATATTGTAGATAAAAGTGTATATTTTAAATGTTCAAACGTTACTTCTCGCCTTTATTTTATTTTATTTTTTCTTTTTTGCTACAGGCTTATAATAAAAGCGATGAGACTTGAAGAATTAATTATCTAGTAATATCAAAATCCTATATGCTCCATAGATGACAGCATTATTTTTTTCCTTGAAATCGTGCAATTTCGAAGAAAAGCCCGCATATTTAAAGAAACGTTTTGCGTGGAATTCAACAAAATTACCTTTTTAAACACTTTTTTAAATGTTATAAATAAAAAGCACTATTGAAAATTTTCTAGCATATTATGGACTTATTAATCTTTATGTTTGTGCAATATTGTTCATGCCGGACCTGTCCTTTATTTATAATTTGAGCATAAATAAGAGGAAAAAATATGATTTTGTAATTTTTTTTAAAGTTTCTAAATTCTTTTGAAGATGAAGAAATTAAATGATAATTATCAAACTTGGGGAATTCAATCTTCATATATAATACTGTATTATGCACCAATTTCAAACTTGTTTTATCATTTTTTAAAAATTTTATAACGTTCCAAATTTTCTCAAAATTTACAAATTTTCAATTTTAACAACTGATTTAAAATTAATCACGTTGTTACCAGATTGCTATTGCTAAATAAATAAGAAGATAATTATTCAGAAATTATAAAATAGCAAGTCAAATTCATTTATGTTAAATATTTCTTAAGATACAGAACCATAAACTTGCAACATTGGACGATTGCGCACATGCCGTTCTACATCACAAGTTTTTTAAATATCCAAAACTGTTAAAATAATTTATTTTTGTCCATATATTTTGCAGAGTTCTATTTGAATATGGATAGAACCTGTGCATCAAATTTTATTAATATCCGTTACCATGGGGCCACGACTTTTCTTAATTTTTTGCTCATTTTACGTGGAATGACCCTCTTGTAAAATTATCTAACTTATAATGACAGTTCCTTCAAAATATATATAAGATTTTTTTTAAATGAATAATATTCCACAAATGAGTTTTACTGATTTTTGAACTTTCTCCCATAATTCGATAAATAAGTAACATAAAACAATATGAAACTAGATGCTTCCAAAAAATTATTCCACGAAAACTCTTTGACCAGGACTCGGGTTATAAACAACCGGAATGAAATGCCAGTTTGGATTTTATGTTTAAAGTAGAAATAGACAGATGTAACGTTATAAAACTATTGATCATTAAAAATTTATTAAACAGAATGTTACTTTTAAATATCTCTGCTCAATAACTGCCGTAATCGAGTCAGAATAACGCAAATTTAAATAGGGTTCAATGCACGAATGCTGTGATTTACAACAGCTGTAGTTAATTTTCTAACAAAGCAATGTCCCATAACTGAATTAATTTAACTTTTATTCCGATTATAGAATTTTCTTCACCTTAATTTTAAAATTCTTTTAACAGAAGTGCTGTGTTGAAGTGCACAGATGTCATAAACGCACAACATTGGCACAATCCTATTAGATGACAATTTGCCAAAAAACTTGTTTTCTAATGCCAGATACATACATATTTAAAAAAAAAAGAATAATAACAATAAATTAAAAAAACTCAATTAAGAACTGTAGTAGAAAACAATTTACATAATTTTAAAAAAGAAAAAAGGTAAATAAACAATTTATTCATAACTTAACCACAACATTCTTGTTACCATATCAAGCAAAATAATGAGACTTTGGCGCCAATTAAGTACCCTGATACATATATAACGCTGGCATTAGAAGAAATTTCGCGCCAATGTAGTGTATATATGACATCACTGCCACATCAAGTTATATAGCAGTAGCTTGCAAATGATTTTATAGTGTATTTTCCGCGCAGCTGCTATAAATGACATTATAAAGCTGCAATTTAAAAGTTCAATGCGTATGTATTATATCACTCCATTATCGCTAAGCGTAAAAGTTGACGCCAAATGAAATATTCAAACTATTTTTCATCGTTACTGCGAAAGGAATCATTTTTAAAACATAGCATACCCAAATTACATAGTTTTGGATACTATTTTATTAAACAAAAAATATATGGAAAGTATAAGAAAAAAGAAATATTTACAATAAAATATTTTTTTCAATATCTCCATCTAAACTGCAGGCATGTAATTGGAACTGTCTCTTTGTACTCCAATAAACATCTTGATTTTTGAATCAGGAGAAATTGTAAGTTGTAACTAAAAAAAATTATTTCAGAAATGGTAAATTTAACAGTTTTGCATGGTTACGGTTAAATAATAAGTAATCAGAAAAAGAATTTTCAATAAAAAGTAGTTTACAATGTTTGATATAAAAATTATTTGCACGTTTGAGTCGAAAGTACTAGCGATTAAGGGTGTATTTCAATCCAAACTGCTTAATTTCAAATTTATTTATATACTTTCTTTTGCTCTCAAACGCATCAAATTGACAAATTCTCTTACTTAGAAACTGCATAACGTGTCGTGTTTCTCATTGTTTTTATAAATGCAGAAGGTATAACAAAAAAGGCTGTCAAAGTTGCCGTTTTTAATCGAATTTGCCAAATCGAGATATCTGTGAACGAAAAAAGAGCCATACATATAAATAAAATTCTAATTAATTGAGTGAAAAATGAAAGTACACTGCCTCTTATACATCTCTTCAAAAATCACCTCAAAAAGTTTCAACTTTTTAATTTTAGAAATGAGTCTGAAAATGTCTGAAATGTCTGAAAATTTTTGAGCTCTTCAGGATGGAAAAATATTTTTTGAATGCACCCTTAATATACATTTTTAGCACGGTGCTGGTATAGCAGAAAAGTATCAAAATGTATCCAAAAAATTATGTTCCAAATTACGCCAATTTTCTGTAAACTGCATTATGGATCGTCGAATCAATGTAATCCTCTATTTTAAAGTTCATTATGCGCCAAACCATGCCAATTAAATTACGTTAATCAAGGATAGAATCGATTATTTAATTTTACCACCTTAATTAATACATATATTATAAACTAAAGCTATACTTTATATTCAGTTTTATATTCAGTTGTTACAGCTAGACGTAAGGACGTACAACTAGATGTTTACCGATGTAAATGTGTGTGCTATAGTATTTTTGTTTGACTTGTGGAATAGGAGTATCATAATATTTAATATTAGCATTATTTTTGCAATAATAAAACAGTCCATATAGCTGTCCTTTTTGATTACCAGCATATTTTTTCATTATTCTTCATATAGGTTGCTACAAAAATTGTAACGCAAATAAATATTCTTTGTTAGCTACGCGTATGTAATAAATTAGCAAATGTTGTTTACATATTTGTCATTCCTATTGTAGTCAGTTCATTTTAAATATAAATCTATCTCTCATTTCATTTAGATTACATACATGTAAAATTGATATTTTACATACATTTAAAATATACACATATCACACATTTCATTAAAAATACAAAATAATAAGGGAAGAATTCCATGTCCTCTACTGATGGCGTGATTGGCGAAAAAATCCAAGATGGCCATTTTAATATTTTCTTAAATTTTTCAAAGTATCGTAAACATTTTATTTTTAAAGTTTTATAAACATATATTTTTTATTATAAACATTATATTTGTTTTCTGATGGCGTGATTGGCGAAAAAATCCAAGATGGCCATTTTAATATTTTCTTAAATTTTTCAAAGTATCGTAAACATTTTATTTTTAAAGTTTTATAAACATATATTTTTTATTATAAACATTATATTTGTTTTCTATCAAATAAATAAAAAAATAAAACTGCATAAACAATTTATAATATATTAACAAGAAAATCCACGTTACCATGTAATATGAAATAACGCCATTTTGGTGATAATTAAGTATCCCGATGCGTATATCTTATAAATATTTACATGAATAATCGTAAGTTCTCTTTTTTTATTGCATATTTATTTAAATAAAATTATAATTCTTTTTTATCTTTGTTCACATGTTTCCCAATTAATATAGCAGTTATAATTATTTAATCAACAACAGCATAATATATCGTTTGAGCAGCTGAAGAACATTAAGAAATAATAACCTTTGCGAAAGAAAAAAGTAAATTTAATTTGTTAAAAAGAAGAAATAGTTGTATCGTTATATTATGAATATGTCGCCAACCTATTCATTGATGTAAAAATTTTTTAAAAATGCATCCATCAGTTCTTGAAATTAACTCTGGCATACTTAAAAAAATTGTTTAAAAAATGGCGTCATTTAAATTTTATTTAAATTTAATTTCAGATAATTTTTGTTATTCCCTAGCCAAATATATAGGCAAAAAAGTGATAAATTGCCAGATATTGATTCAATCAATAGACTTCGACAACGCATATTTCATTTAAGCCGTATAAAAATTGCCTCCATATTTAAATAAAAAAGTGTTATTTATACTTTGTTTCTGCTTGATTTTTTCCTTGTTTGTATATTTAATAAAATCAGTAATATATTTTTTTGTTTTATTTTTAGAACTATTCGCGTTTTTTTCTTTATTTCTAATTAAAATAAACATTTCAATTCTTTAATAAAGATAGTTTAATGCGACGCACCGAATGAAAAACATATGCCAAATGGTAACCCTTTTTTACAAAATAAAATAACTTTCCGTCATAACTTTATAACTTATATACATAGAACAATGTACTATATACGAACACCTTCCTTGAAATAATACTTATCTAACGATATAAAATTACTTCAAAATCCATTCAGTAGAATTGGAGGAGTAGATGGGAAACACGAAATTTCCGTTTGTATTTTAATTATATAAGTAGAAGTAGATTAAGATGAATGGACTAAAAAAAAAAAAAAATAGGAGATTCGGTCAACCAGATTCGGAAGCAACAAAAAACACCCCCGACGGCACACAAACCGATCCTAGCCTGAAAATTCCATTGAAACTCAACCCGATCCAATCCGAACCCAAATTATTTACATTGAAACATACCCTGACACTTGTATTGATATATTATTTGAAGTCAACATGCAAACCGACAGGCCCTCCCCCTCCCCCGTAAAGGAAATAAATCCGCCCATCAGTAAAACCATCCGAACACTATAAAATAATTTCAGATACTTTAAAACAATTAAAAAAAATTAAAAAAGGGGAGGGATTTCAATTTATGGGGTAATTGATGTAAAAAAGCGCGTGCGAAAAAAAAAAAAAAAAAAAAAAAAAAAAAGTAGTGTTTTTTCTACATTATGTTTTTTAAGGGAACTTTGATGAATTATATTTAATATAAAAATTTGTCAAAGGCGTTGGTTTAAATCAGGGTTGAGGGGGAGTAGAATACACGCAGAAGGAAAGGGTTCCTAAATATATCCGAACCCCTCATGTGATACTTTGTCGGAAATCTATTTGACTATTATTTAATGTACTATGAGCATCGGTTAATTTCAAAGTAGTTGTTTTTTACCTTTCCAAGTTCTAATTTTAAGAATTTTTTCTAACTGGAGCTCCTAATTAAGCTACAGTGTTCCACGATACTTTTTTCAAGGCTTGACTTGAGGAGTACCTTTAGTAGGTCTTTGATTGTCACTCCTTCAGGAGATGCTCTTTTTAATGATGGGGTCTATTTCGACCAGAAATAACCATTGGGCTTTTCCCCTTGATGCGGCAATATATATATATACTATATATATATATATATATATATATATATATAATCGTTATGGCCGTTTTAGAGCTCGTTTGTGACGTCAGATTGTGATCACTTTGAAGTCACGGTGAAACAAATTTGTGAAAAGTGTGTCATTTGTGACGACTTTGACATTAACATTGTGACGAAACTGTGACAAAAACGACAATATTTAAATTGCCAGAAACATTTTTTAGCAAGTAAATAACATGTTTTGAAGAATATTTGTAATTTTCTAAAAATTTTTAAGAAAATCACATTTTAGCCGCAATGTGACTTCACTGAGTGGTGGCATTTTGGTCACAGATGTGATGTGACCAAAGTGACTCACAGATACGTCATTGTGACGTTACTGTGACCATACATGGTATGAGGGTATTTTCATGCGCTATTTCGAAGAAAAATTTCTAAGTTTTAGAAAAGAAAAACGCATACAACGGAGATTATACTTCTGAAATAATAGTAAGCAAAACATTAAAAAAAGAGTTTATCGCCATTGGTAATAATGTGCATGTATACTTCACATCATTCTAAAATACATCTAAACAACTTTTCTAATATATATAATGGTAATAAACATTTGATATCCTAATACAACAATTTATTTTATTGCATTTCTTGAAAAGATATATCAGTATGTGGAAACCCATTTAAAATTTATGAGGTTAATGCTTTAGAGTTGCCTTTAGATAAATGGATACTATTAAATATTTGATACTGATCCATTTCGACTCTGATTTCATTTCAAAGTTATTTGAAACATAACCAGACATGTTGTGTTTCGATGTTACATTCTTTACTATTAATCCTAATAAATGTTAGATTTAGATAGATGTGATTAGGTTATTTCTCAAAGTAAATGAAAATGTATTATTATTTCAGTATATTATTTAGAATGGTTTACATACTACATATTTGCTGTGCATAGTAGTTTTTTCCATAATAAATGCGGAAATAAATAGAGATAAATAAATAAAAAACATAACGTACTGTTTTTATACCAATTCAAGTCATCAATTCCCATTTTGAAAATTAATTTATTCACTGTGATAAATACAAACAAGTCTTTTCTGTAAATACATTGACAGCGACGTAACTTTTTAATGAATTCATACTATATATGATGTATAAAAAAAGAAAAAAACTTATTTAAAAATTCATTCCAGTAATGTTTATGTTCCTTCTAGAATATTTTCAATTATCTCTACATCAATATGTGTATGACTGATGGAAAATCATAAGAATATTTGGACATTTCGTAGTTCCTTTTATGTAAAACATTTTTATTTATAGTTTGAAATTTTAAAAATTGTTATATAAGTTATTTATATTATAAAAAAAAAAAAAAAAACTTATCCAAATTAATTCGTTTTCTCTGCAAAATTGTAAAAATCTGCAATCCAAATTTACAGTTTAATTGACGATAGGGAGTCACAATTACATATTTCAAATTCATAAATGTCTGTTTCCTAAAAGTGCTGAATTAATATTTTAAAACATTTCAAAGCGTTCATATATGTGCGTACGTTTTTATGTGTATTTATAATTCAAATCAATTGTGGTAAATCCACGGTCGTAATAATGGCACTATAAATGCAGTTACAAAGTATAATTTAAAGGAATTCAAACTTCATTAAACAAATGTACCCAAAGCCCAATTATTTCAAATAATGAGAGAAAAATCATTTCAAAAATAACTTTCTGAAATAAATTGCACATAGCTCATAGACATTATTCTTTAAAGTTTAATACGAATAAATATGATAGATATAGCTCTCAGAAAAATTATTTTAAACATTGAAATAATCGTTCCTTAGAGACAGAATCAATGAAGCATGCAATTTAATAAAGTAACATTTTTATTTTCCTTCTTGAGATCTGCATCCATGTACGTAATTATTTAATAGCTATAACGAGAAATTAAAAATGTAACTAAACCATATGCTTCGAGATTATTATTTTCTTATTTTAGTAATTTACTAATTGAAAGCAAAAAGTCGCTATTTATAAACAATGTGTTCATTAATATATTTAAATTTAGTAAAATTCTAAAATGATAAAACTTTTTATTACGAAATATTAAGATTAATCCAAAAGAGAAAATTTCAAAATTAAAAATACGCCTACATGACATTATTAAGCATTTGCTTTAGATTAAAAATATATGTTTGAGATTATACAGTTCGTACGGCTACTATTATTTTCCAGGTGAAATGCCCAGCATTTCTTCGCAGAAAAATAAACATAGTTTAAATGCACGAAATTCCGTCTTATTTACTCAAAAATTCCTTAAAAAAATACTGCTTATAAAAATTTTCCCCTTATCACGAAAATTCAAAAACCGTAAGAATTCTGGATTATTAATTTAAATAAAAATATTTTTTCTCTATAAATGTATTTACCTTTCTGACTGGAAGAAAAATGTTTGCCTTAAACTGTTTGACATTTTTATGAAATTTGAGTAATATTTTACAGAAATTATTATAAAACTTCCTCATATATATTAAAAAAAAAATAAATTAGTCATATGTTATTAGAAATCACAATACCATAAATGTAAAACAAAGAACTTTTTCTACTTTTTTTCTACTTAAAAACACATTATTTATAAAAATAATTCTAATCTGTAATGAGTCGTAAACGTAAAGAAATTTTTTTATCTTTTCTCAAAATATTTTTTATCGATATAATAATAGTAAATATTTATCTTCATAAAATTTAGTATGGAGTTTATAAAAAAAGAGAGTAGTACAGAGTATATAAAAATGACTACATAAATAAATATAAACATTATAAACAATAATTGGAATAAACACTTAAAACAGCATGCGGAAGAAACGGTAAAGTTTTATTTATGCACTTCAGAACTTCAAAGTCCTCCTTTACAGACAAAGAGAACATAGGAATGATAGTATTTTACGATATACATTGTGAATGATTTATGCATGACTTACAGCGATTATTTTTAATGGGATATGGTCCATATGCTTACAACAGTGTACAATCTGATGATGAATACTGAAACACATAGATTTCAATGTCTCTATACGGTTCGCATGTAGAGCAATTGCAACTAGTCTGCCATGTACACAGTTAACGAGATAATACCGCGCGAAATGAGATTGTAATAATAGAGGGATATACAGACATATTCTGGCATCAGTCTTTTTTCACTTCGTTGTAAATATTCAGCTGCTATGAAATAAATTATTAAAAATATAGAAAATTCTTTGTACCGACACACATATTTAATCGTCAAAATAATCAAGTTTACAAGGAAGATCTGCATACTGGACATACTAAAATAAAAAAAAAAAAAATACTTATTAAACTACTCATGTATGTAATAAAGGATCAGGGAAAGTTAGCGGCGGAATTGCATTAGAAAACATATAGTAAAATAAATTACTTTCGATTATTTGGCGTGAAAAAACGAAAGTGTCACACGATTTAGGGAGTAGCTCTTTTCACCGCCAAAAGCAAATGATTTTAATGCGACTGAAAACTTTTGCATTTTTAGAATCCATGAAAGTGGTATTTAATGAGTTTAAACATAAACAACGAGAGAATTTAATATATTGTATATATATGTATATATATAAAATTGTATATATATATATATATATATATGTGTGTTATTTGTTGCTGTAGTTACTGAATTTACCGCTGGAAAAATATTTTCATATATAAAATATATGTCAAATATATTCAGTAAAATTATTTTCATAGATTTAAGCGTATTCAAAATTAAAGACCAGATTTTTCTATAGCAACAAAATCGAATTGACAATGCGGAATTGAACTTTGAACTTTTGAAACAATTTTAATTAATTTAAACTTGATTAAATTTTATTTCGTTTTAAATCTCAAATTTTGATAGTTAAATTTAAATATAAATACAGATAAATATCAATATAACAAAATTATACTTAAAGCAAACTAAAACTGACAAAACCAAAGATATTTAATTTGTCTAAACAAGTTGAATATGAAACTTTTTTCCTTTACAATGTATTTCAAATAAAAAAGTATTTTTTTGAAATTGTTTTTCATCGCCAACCGATGATAAATCGCCAAATAACGAAATTTTCCTTATTTTTTTATGGACAGGATACGGAGGTTCCGCCGAAATTTTTTATAAACGTATATACATTCATAAGAAGAACATTGTGTAATTTTTTCAGATTATGCCCGTATGGAGAGATTAATTGTTGGCTATCATCGTCTTAAAATTCGCGATTTCATTTGTTTTAATACATGCAATGTAGAAAACACGCACACATATACATATATACGCACAATGATTATATTTGTAATCAAATAAGTTGTTGAAGTATAAATAAAGCATTTGATTTCCTTTGGGAAATTTGCATTAAATGGTAAAGTTAAATTTATTTATCTTTGCTTGAAAAGTTGAAATAAAAAAAGTGAAATTTCAATCAAAACAATCTTCAGAGGGATATGTTTAAGATCTATCTCCTGATCCTTGTGTATTCGGTTAAATTGAAAATATTTTACGTATTTTTTTTTTTATATAAATAGACATTTAGTTTTATTTATCTTTTAATTTTCATGAACCAATCTCCAGTTTCGGTATTGTCTGCGGATTTAAAATATATTACAATTTAAAATTAAATAATTACTTTTATTTCTATTCACGCACCGATTGAAATATTTGTTTATTTCAAGGTTTATGATAATCTATTTCTTTCCTTTTTAGAAACAATATAATGTTATAAATTAATAGAGATTTTTTTTAAGCATTACGATAAAATGAAGCTAGAAACATTTAAATGATAAAATGCAATTTTTTTATTTTTTTTTTTCACCATATAAGTGAAAAATACGGACTTCCTAGATATATAATTTAATTCTGAAAAAAAAACAAAACTGGAAATTGAAAAAATAAAAATAAGTGTTTACATGATATTGGCATTCGATAAAGGAAAATATTAAATAAAGAGAAAAAATTCAATTGTAACACAAAAGTTTAGTATTTACCGATTCACAAAGCGTAATTTTTGTACGTTGTAGTAATTAAAACAATCACTATTTAAAAAAAATGCGATTTTGATTTTTAGAGTTTTAAAGCCTTTCATATTTCAGGAATAAACGATGGCAATGCCAGAAAATAAAGCGAATAAGATAAATACGTTTCTAATAATTTTCCTTTAAATAGTATAGACCAGGAGCCGGCCGCATTTTCAGAAAGAATCACGTTTTGAGCACCTTATCGCCAGAACAACGATTGGCTCGGAGATGAAGTTAATGCTACGCACCCTTTATTGTTTGTGACGTCAAACGCCTAGCGAATAGCAACCCTTCCTTCTGCAAAGAGATCGCAATTATTGTTCATTTGCTTTTCCGTAAATGTTATCAAGCAAAGACTAATATGAGAAAATGTTATTCACCGTTGTTTACGATTAAAACTTAGTTTAAAACAAAGAGCTTTTTCAGATTAAAATGCTTTAAATTTCACAGAACATCTAAACATAGGTTTTTTTCCTCCTCAATTTAAAAATATTTCCTTAACTCGCTATGTTCGAAGAAATTGAGAAGTTAATTAAATACAGTAGTAAATATTCTCTTGTAATAAATATAATTATATTAATCATATGTTTCATGACACATTTGAACTTAATTTATTTTGTGTTTGGCGATGCAGCTAGCTGAACATTCTCGCTTTCGCCAACTCGCCAAGGCTGGTGCTCAAAACGTGATTCTTTCTAAAAATGCGAGCCGGCCGTCGATTTTCCTATGTATCGAGTACAAGGACCGAACATACATCAAAATGTAGGTTTCAATGTGCACACTAAGAATATCACTGGCTGCCAGGTCCTATCTTGCCGGAACACAAGGCAGCCGCACTTTTATGACGTCAATTTTGAGTGTTTGCCTATGTATCGAGTACAAGGACTGGACATACATCAAAATGTAGGTTTCAATGTGCACATTAAGAATATCACTGGTTGCCAGGTCCTATCCTGCCGGAACCCGGTGGAAGCCGCACATTTATGACATCAATTTTGAATGTTTGCCTATGTATCGAGTACAAGGACAGGACATACATCAAAATGTGGTTCTCAATATGTACATTAAGAATTTCATTGGCTGCCAGGTCCTATCCTGCCGGAACCCGGTGGCAGCCGCACTTTCATGACGTCAATTTTGAGTGTTTACCTATGTATCGAGTTCAAGGACCGGACATATATCAAAATGTAGGTCTCAATGTGCAAATTAAGAATATCACTGGCTGCCAGGTCCTATTCTGCCGGCACCCGGTGGCAGACACACTTTTATGATGTCAATTTTGAGTGTTTACTTATGTATCGAGTACAAGGACCGGACATACATCAAAATGTAGGTATCAAAATGCACGTTAAGAATATCACTATCTGCCAGGTCCGATACATAAGTAAACACTCAAAATTGACGTAATGAAAATGAGTCTGCCACCTGGTTCCGGCAGAATTGGACATGGCAGACCATGATATTAATTGTGCAATTTTAAAACATTATATTTATTTATGTATTGTCCTTAAATTCTATACATGGGTAGACATTCAAAATTGAAGTCATAAAAGTGTTGCTGCCATCTGGTTCGGATAAAATTGGACAAAGCAGACCCTTATATTATTAACATGCATTTTCAAACCTACATTTTGATGTATGCCCGGTCCTTGTACTCGATACATAGGCAAACACTCAAAATTGACATCATAAAAGTGCGGCTGCCACCGGGTTCCGCCAGGATAGGACCTGGCAGAATGTGATATTCTTAATGTGCACATTGAAAACAAACCTTGAATCACTGCACTTTGAATCAGATAGGACATATTTGATACTATTTTTAAAGACAGAATGTGGCTTTAAGTCCTCCTTCAAGGTGATTAAATGAGCTGGAACTAGGCTTACTCCATGTCTGATCAGTGCTAACTTTTTCGGTGTCGACAATTTAATTGAGAGCACGGAAATTCGATGCCGCCAATGCATTCAAGTACGGGGTACTCCGTATTAGAAGCAGTTTTTTAATGTTTCTGCGACATTTTACTGCATAATACTGCGATGTACTGATTTCTCCAAAAGGTCGCTTTTAAATCGGTGTCATAATCATATCAGTTGGATTATGTCTGATTGGCGCTAAGTTATGTTCACAGATGAATAGAGATTTACTCTGTATCCAAAATGTCAAAAGTATAAAGGTTTGGATAAATCCGAATTCACGATCCTTCCGAATATTACAGAATATATCATATTCCAAGGTGGATCCAAATATTTTTTGAGCACGGACTTTTTTGGAATATCGTGCTCAAACTATACAATTTTAGATGGGAAACTATTATGGCTGTTAATAAAGATAAAATTTTAAGTCCAACTATTAGATTTTACGCCGCAACAGTGGCTCATAATTTTATTTTAATGGATGACAATACGCATTCCTATATGGCTATCATGGGCAAAGACTACACTGACAAAAATCTGCAACATTCGTTAAATACCCACTCCACCGCTTAGATAATGTCTATTTCTACTCTGATCAATGAAATTGCTTCATAATATCGTCAAGTAATCGTTTTCTATAAAATCGTTGGAGTGACTATGGAACAAAAGATGCAGATTTTTAACAGTGAACTTAAATAATGATGCAATTTTGCAAATGTAATGGCCGACAAATCTTCCAGATATTGATCTTGTTGACAATATTTGGGTTGCACTCGGCTGAGCTGTGTCCACACGTGTCAGACTTCCAGACACTCTCACATATTTACAAACTGTTCTATAGGAGGAATGGCGTTTTCTTGATCCTATGTTTGTTAATCACCTCTTGGAAGGCGTGTCACACGATGTAAAGATTGTATACAAGTGAGGGATGTTCAAATAACATACTAATGCCGATTTGGTTTGTATGTTTTACTTTTAAACATTTTTTATAGTTATGATTTTATCATAAAAATTATGAAATTAAATATAGTTTTAATTGTTATATGTAAGCATTTGTTTTGTTTTATGCAAAAACATTTTTCTCCAGTGGTTTACCGTTGCGTGATTTACCTCTGACAGTATACGCAACGATTACGAAATTTGTAAGGATCTTTTAAAAAAAGCAAATGATTTTAACTTTACTGATTATCAAAAAATTAAACAGGACTTGATAATTTCTATTTAAATGTTTATATCTACCTAAATCTTAAGTGAAGGAATAGCCTATCCGTCTCCAAAATAACTTAATATTAACTTTGAGTTGGTATGCTTTAAAACATGATGGGTCAAAAAATTGGCGTAAGGTTTTTCCTTTCCGATTTTTCAATAAAATTTATCTTACATCTATTTTTTATTATTTGAAAGACCAATCCTCGAAAAATTTGCTTGAAAAAATCTCTGTAACTTGTGCTGATAGCAAAACATAGTTTTCATGTTTCTTACATTTAAAAATCTCTGTTATTTTGCACACTAAACTAAAATCTGACGAATTTGATTATAGAGGATATAATTGCAATTTTCATCAATCTTGAACATCAATGCGAATTTCGCAAAATTAATATCGAATTATAATCCAAGTTGGCTTTATTTAGAGTTATTTATGTTTGATCACAGAATTTAGTGTTACCTTGAAGAATCTGCTACTTTAAAATTCCATGGTTCTAACCTAAGAATTTGGTTACAATATTTCCTGCAAAAAGAGAAATTGACAAACATTTTTTTAAATATAAATATCAAAGAGATTGATGCAAGTTGTGTTGAATAACAGGAGATCTCTATCACAATTTTTTATTATACAACTCAAGCTCGTCATAACTAATATTTGTCTGTTTTGCAAAGTGGATGTTAATCCTGTCTTAAAAATTTGCGTTATTAGTAAAATCAGATGACACACTATATAAGAACTGCGACAGTCAGTATTCATAATATTTTGAGTAGATTTGTTTTTTAATCGAGAGCAACTAAAATTTTTCAATAAAGTTTTTTAAAAAAAGTAGAAAACATAAAGTAGTTTTGGCAAGAAATAAATGTAAGACAAAATAACACATACATAACGGAAATTTGATGTTAAATCACTTACATAGTTAATGAGAAAAAATACACCAATATCCAGTACATTTTATAAGATTTTAAAACTGTAGTTAACCCTTCATTTTTTTTTTTTTTTTTTTTTTTTTTTTTTTTTTTTTGCAAATCTTGAATATATTTCATGTTTCTCTGAATATTTCATAACTTTTTCATAATTTCCCTAAAAAAAGGTAAAATCCTATTTTAAACAGTGTCAGACTCAGCGTCATTATATAATACATGTACGAAAGTGAAAACATTAAATTCTGGAATGTTAAATTATGTAACGCAAATTTTCACGAAATAAGAAAGATGAATAATTCATTTAGTTTTCATAAACAGAACGCAGAAAAAATAAATTTCTCTTTGAAAGCAACTTTTCTTTGTTCCAGAGAATAACGATGATATTTTATTTTGTGAATTAAAATATATATATACACTATATTGCCATTGATTATGGGACACTTGCGATTTTAGACATTTTACTAAATATCTATAAAAATACATGAGGAATCATCTCGAAACTTTTAGTGTATAAATATAATAGTATACGTCATACATCTCCGTTAAGATTTTTTACCGAAACTCCATAGGGGACCGCCAACAAATTAAAAAAGAATGAATATCTTTTGAATAACCCTGTCAAAACTAATGTAGCAAAAGCGCTCAAACTCTATATTATGATTGAATGCCTTATTGTAATACACTGTGTTCATTTTTATGCAAATAGCATGCATACTCGCAGAGTAATTAAGGTTTTTATAAAAATGGTCACAAATTTTTCCAAGTTTTTTCCTTATAATTTTCAGAGTTCTTAATATAAAATAATATATTTTTCAGAAAATATGACAAACAACATTGCACACAGTACCCTGTAATCAGAATTAAAAAATACTGAAAATTGTATACAAAATGAGTTGGTTTACTAAATAATTTTTTACTGCGCATGCGTCAACAATATCAAAATTTCATTTGCATATTATGTTAGCTAAATATATAGAGCAACTTTTGTGAAAGTCACAAAATCATAACTTGAAAATTCTGAAAATAATCGTCAATTGAATGAGTTGAAAATCTGTTATTCTCAAAATGAAGCGAAAACAAGAGGGGTTGTATCCATATATTCATTGATTAGTGTCAATATAAAATACACAATACGGGATGTTACGACTACTTTTGAATAAAATCCCTCATTTTTTTGCTTCATTTTGGAAACAACGGATTTTGTCCTTTTTCTATAGACGATTACTTTCGGAATTTTCAAGCTATAATTTTGAGACTTTTACAAAAGTTGCTCTATACATTTAGCTAACATAATATGCAAATGAAATTTTGATATCTTTGACGCATGCGCAGTAAAAAATTATTTAGTAAACCTACTCATTTTTCATACAATTTTTATTATTTTTTAATTCTGATTACAGGGTACTGTGTGCAATGTTGTTTGTCATATTTTCTGAAAAAAATATTATTTTATATTAAGAACTCTGAAAATTATAAGGGAAAAACTTGGAAAAATTTGGGACCATTTTTATAAAAACCTTAATTACTCTGCGAGTATGCATGCTATTTGCATAAAAATGAACACAGTGTATTACAATAAGGCATTCAATCATAATCTAGAGTTTGAGCGCTTTTGCTACATTAATTTTGACAGGGTTATTCAAAAGATATTCATTCTTTTTTAATTTGTTGACGGTTCCCTATGGAGTTTCGGTAAAAAATCTTCACGGAGATGTATGACGTATACTATTATATTTATACACTAAGAGTTTCGAGATGATTCCTCATGTATTTTTCTAGATATTTAGTAAAATGTCTAAAATCGCAAGTGTCCCATAATCAATGGCAATATAGTGTATATATATATTTAAGTTACATAAGTAAAAATAAAATCCGTAGCTTGTTGCAGCCGTTACTTAACAAGTTATTGTTATAAATGATTGGACGTATTTATGTATTTAAAAAGTATGTATTATTACATTGTTGTAATTATGTAGTTATTATTTTTGTAATTATGTAATTTATAAATCAGAAAGTGAAAGCTATAATTAGGGATACATGGAGTTATTTAGAAGATACACGACGTATACATCGATATACTCTGCAGTAGATCTTTATGATTTCAAATCTAACAGACTCTAAAATTGAAAGGACAGAAAAGTTCACTCTTTGCAAGAGTTAAGGGCATTTTCATTCTTTTTGGAGGGTATTTTATAAAAATAATCTCTTTTTAAAGAGTAAATTATTCCCTATTAAGAAATGAGAATGTCGAAAGTGAAATACGTCATTCTGTTAGCGAGATTCAAATATCTCACTCACTACAGTAAAAACCAGGTACACTGTAAAAAAAATCTATGAAGGTACTAAACATTTTGTAGGAAACTGGGATTCCAAGAACTTTTCATGTAACGATAACAGGAAAAATCCATGTAACTGATTCTAAAACTTGAGTTTTTGTTGTTACCGTTACAGGAAGTGTTCTTGGAATCCCAGTTTCCGAGATAGCGTGTAGTACCTTTACAGATTTTTTTACAGTGTAATTAATACATTTTTAAAAATACCCGTTCAATTTTGAATCAATAAATGGAATAAAGTAACGTAAAATTCCAAAATAAATCAATTTTTAATTTTCCAAAAGTCGATTTAATAATGCAACCTTGGAAGTGACGCTGATCTCCAACTAAAACAACTTATTTTCAAGAGCAAATAGTTTCTCCTTTGAAAGACTGGGTTTTCATTTCTACATAGAGTGAATATTCTCTCTAAGCAAGGGTAAGTACTATTCCTTGTTTGGTATTACTCATCCGCAATTCAGAACAGTAAGTCAACGATGCTTCTTTTAAGGTAGAAGAACAACGTCCGCCAGTTAAGATTCTAATGTATGTATATTATTATATCGATATTTATGGAACGTAGAGCACGTTTTATGCAATTTTAAACTTTTTTTCAGTGAATTTTACGTGTTATGAGTTATATAATTATATGTTATATGTTGTTATGTTATATGATTTCAAAAGCGATTTTATTCTTCGTATTCAGTATTGTGATATAATGAATTTTAATTTGTGGTGGCTTGAAAACAGAATTTTGAAAGTTGGTGCATGACTTTATTCATTGTAGACTATAAACAGTAATTTACTGTTACTTTGTGATTGTGTTGAGACAGCGATTTTATGCTGTTGTATTTTTTTCGTTTTCTTTTATTGTTAGCACATTACTAACACTTCATAATTATTATTTTTGAGTTAAATATTATATTCTTAATAAAATCCTTAATTTTCATACTAATGTTTTTAGATTTAATATTTACCCATTTTTTTAAATAATAGGAGTTTCTCATAACATATGGCAAGATTTTTGAAAAGTTGTTATGTCTAATAAATATTTTAATTCATCTATTGGAGTTTTTTGCTGTTTAATAGTAAAATTTTTGTTTAATAATATAACACTGTTGAATTCAGACAATTTCCTCCAGGAAGGAATTCTGTAGCTCCGAGGTTGGGGCACACATTGTAGGGGGAATTTAACTTTTTGATCATTAAAAAATAATAATAAAATCTGAAAAATTTCCAAGGAAAATCTCATTGCTTAGGTTGCAGGGGGGGGGGGTGGAATGTCCCCTCTCCATTACAACGTACTAAATTCTACTTTGTGTTTAAAACACTAAATATTATTTATAATGCTTTTCAAATTGGTACTTCATTATTATTTTTTTTCATTTAATCTAAGCATTTTTATGTGTATGATTTATATTAATCTCTTAAGAATAGACATTCTGAATCAATTGCTAATGTTCTACATAATGTAAACGAGTTTTTTCCGTTTATGATACCTATAAATACTGGCGCTAAAAATTAAACATGATATTCAAGGCTTGAAAAAAGTATTTTTTATTGCTGATGTGACTTTTATAGATGAAACATCGTGAGTATAATTTTTTAAAAGTTCATAGTATCATTATATAGGATGATATGTATTTCAAAGAAATAAATAACTGCTTTATACATTAAAAAGTTTTTTAAGCAAGTACAGTACATACGTAGTAGTTTTTTCTTTGTAGATTTTCTATTTTTTTATTTCCAAGATAAATCTTTTCCTATAAAACGTACGAAACCTATTTAGCTCATATTATGAAAATATAATGTATATGGGAATTTTAAAAAAAGGAATAAATTAAACATAGCTAGATATTTCGTTCAGTGAATAAGCGTTGTCTTAATATCCACTTTTCGAAAATAGTAGAAGAAAATTTGTAATCATGATTAAGTATTGGATTATATTTAAAAAAATTAATACGTAACACAGAGAATACGAAATATTATATTCCATGTTCATATTTATAAAAGAATAACAAATTGCAACCCATAAAAATTATAGATCTATAATAAAATATAAGGAAATAATGTTAGTTTGTAGGTGGTAATCACTGGAACTGTTGAATTGATTTCAAAAGTAATGGTACAAAAATGATGACGTTAGACTTTTTTAAACATAGACTATAATTTGGGTCAGTGCACCCAAGAGCGGTGACATGAAAAAAAGCCCCCCCTCTCAATAAAAGGAAAAAAAATAGTGGCTATACGATCCGTAAAAGATATGGTCCTACATTGCTCAGCAAAATTTACTCAACTATCCAGTGATCAATTTGCTCTCTTGACTCGTCTTTCAATTGACTCATTAGGATATACTCGTCAACTTCTTGTGGGGTTAATACATTTTTTTCTTTGTTTAAAACACATATTTTTCTTTATTGTAAATTCTTGTTTATAATGATAAAATGAATATAGAAGACATGCGAGTTATTGAACTAAATTTTCAAAGTCATTTAATTTCATTAAAATATCCCTATAACTGTCCTTTAGTCTACAGTTTTAGCTGTTATAAATTTAATTACTCTAAAATGAGGAAATTGCATTACAGAATTTCCAGCAATGTGTTAGCTAAATATACAGAGTAGCCAACTGCAGTACAAAAAACAGGATGTAACATTAAGTAACAGACTAAACAAAGTATGTTCAAACAAGAAGCAAGTCATGCAGAAATCATGGCACGCGAGGCGAAGAAATCAGGTTTACTGCCGGTACGAGGCAATTAGGCGGTCACCCGCTCTTATACCAGGTATCTAATTCCTCAAGTTGAGATAACTCGGCAGTTGGGGCCTGGTCATCTGTTAGAAAGAAAGAAAGCTCAATGTATAGAGTAATTTTAGTGAAAGGCCTAAAACTCTAATTTGAAAATTCCGAAAATTACACTGGTCAATAGCTGTTTTGGTGCCGGGGTATTTTTAGCTGATTTTATATGAATTTGATGTCCTGAATTCAAATATGGCATTAGTTTTTCTCTATCAGCTCAGTTTTTTAAGATAAACAACTTTTTGTGAAATATATGTTTCATTATTTTAAGGTAAATCCATGTATTAAAAAATGTATGTAAAAATAAAATAAATACAGGATTTTTATTTTTTATAATACACAAATGTTAGTTTTTATTATTATGATATACACATAGTGAAATAATAATTTTTTAATTATATTGTACAAATATTTTTACTCACAAAAATAGAGAAAAACGTCACTGATGAAACTGATACTCATTGAATGCTTCGGAAGCTTCTTTTCCGTGACATTCTGGAATATATTTTAGAACAGTGTCTTTTTAAACTCAAACTGTAATCTGAAATCCTTTGCATATTTCATCTTTTTTGGTAGCGGCCCTCCATAGTCTTAATATTGTGATGAAATCTTTCGGGATGTTTATCACTTGTGCCTTCTTTATTTTCAAGAAAATGCTCTAAGTGGCAATGTAAATAGTGCACTTTAATGCTTCTAGTGCACCCAAGAGATTTAAAACTATTATGCTTTTCATTTACCAGTTCTACATAGATTTCTCCTTTGCATTTGCCCGGAATGTTTTTGTGAGCTGCCACAAAAAAAAGTCCAGACTTTTTATTCAGCCTCATTTGTTGAATTTACGAAAGCAGGATCCTTAATCAGTTGTCTTATTTGTTGTCCGTTAAATATTCCTGCTTTAATATCTTCATAACTCAATTCGGGTGTTTTTACCTTATATATGCAAATCATGACCCGTTCTTATGGAGAATTTACACAAACTGCTTCATAGGACAGAGCTTGATATGCAGTGCAGAAAGTATGATTTTATTTCGCCAAACTAAAGTGTTATTAATGACATTCCTTTCTCCAACATCCATGTTTTCTTTCTTAGACCTCTCTTTTCTAATCTAGTGGTGTGTTTTATCCCTGCTATCCCAAAAATAGAAAAACAATAGTATTTTGTGTAACTTCTTTGCTGTCCAAGAACAATCATCTGGAGAATATTTAGGAAGAACTAATTTTTCTAACAGTCCTCTAAATTCATGACAAAATACAAGATTGTTTTTTTAAGAGAAGTAGGGTAGTAGACAATTTTGTCTTATGTGATAAAATGTAAGTTTGGCTCTTTGTTCTAATAAATTTTTGTCTTTTAATCTTGAAACCAACCAGTAATTCAGAAGCTTCTTTTAAAACATTGAAATCTCTTTTGAAATCATTTAAATCAACCTGGCTGAAAAATTTAGGCATTGATGACGTCTCCTCATAATCACTGTAACCTTCACAGCTATCTAAAAGATGATCAGAAGGACAATATTCATCCTCACTAAGCTCTGGTAGCTGATGAAACATTGGGATCGGTAGTTCCTCTGAGTGAGGAAGTGGGGGTCTTGAAGACACTAAATCAGGATAAGTTTTCTTATTACAATTGTTTCGATTAATTCAAATAGTATTCCAGTGCTAGGTAGAAATAATAGTCATAGAAATGGTTTTGGAGTTCTCTCCAAACCATTGGTAAACCGAATTTGAGACTTATTCTCTTCCGTCAGCTCACTGTCATAAATGCTCTATACAAGTTTTACAGACCTGTTGCAGTGCGCAGATTTTATCCTGATCACCAAGTCTAACCCCAAAGTATCCAAGTTAAGCTCTCTTTACAAAGTCATTAATATATTTTCTGTGTTCTTTCAACTTTTATTCTCCGCATATGTAGCAAAATTTATCTGGGTGATTTATACAACTTTTTCTACTTGAACTCATTTAAATTCCATTCTACAACGCAAACACAACAATCTACAACACTACGAGTTTTACGTTAAATTGATACGAATTCTACCTTAAACACAAATATCATGGAAGTTCAAAAACTTTAGAAAGTCAAAGAAAGCCAGTTTTGTTTCCATGGAGCGAACTCTGAAACTAACCTTATCTCTTGGAGGCTTTTACATTTGGCTTTATGGATGAGCTGCGCGAAATAATAAGGATGCGCAGATCTTCAGTTTTGCTTGCACATTTCTTTTTTTCAAGATCTTGTGGTATTTCAACGTCCTTCTAATCGCTTTGAGCATCGTTACAGGGCTATGTATCATAAGATCAGTTTAAGTGTTCAAGGTCAATTTAGTCCTAAAAAATCTTTAGATCGCTTTGCATATCTAATAAAGTAGAGCTGATAGAGAAAAACTAATTGCATATTTGGAATCAGCGTCCCAAAAATATCCAAAATCAGTTGTAAAATCTCAGGCACCAATTTTTTTTTTTTTTTTTTTTGTAGGCCTGTGTTATCGAATATAGAATAAACTCAAAACTCGTTGTTACAAAAAGAAAAATATAAGAGTGGCTGTATGTAAATATAGCAGTAAGTGTGATATTGTGTATGCTATATTGACACTAATCAAAGGGCATATAAATGCAGCCGATCACCTTTCTTTGCCTTATTTTGGGAACAAACGATTTTAACAAGCAATAATTTTCATAGTTTTCAAAGTATGTTTTTCAGATGTTTACAAAAGTTGCTCTATACATTCAGTTAACATATTGCGCAAACTAAATTTTTATTACTTTCGTGCATGCCTACTGAAACATTATTTAGTCAACTTACTCATTTTTCATGCTATTTTTATTATTTTTAATTCTGATTACCTCTAAAGATGCGCAATGCTTTTTATCATATTTTCTGACAAAAAAAAAATAAATAAATAAAAAAAAATAAAATAAAATAAAATAAAATAAATAAAAAAAATAAATAAATAAATAAATAATAATAATACTAATAATAATAATAATAATAATAATAATAATAATAATAAAACTAAGGCCATTGCAAATTATACGAAAAAAGCTCGAAAAATTTTGGATTGTAATTATTAAAATCTTAATTTCTCTACGCTTTTATAGGCTATCCTCATAAAAACTAATTCAAATTTATTACAATAAGCCACTTTACCATAATCCAAATTTTCAACACTTTTGCTCCATTCCACATATAGAACACAATTTATTACAATAAGCTATTTAAACACAAGCTGCAGTTTGAATGCTTTTGCTACATTTGGTATGACAGAATTATTCATATAATATTGTTTATTTTATATTTAACTAATGGTCACCTATCTAGTTTTGTTCAAAAATCTTCTTTGGAAATATATGCACTTGTTTATTTTCAAAAATGCAGTTTTGGATTAATTCATCATATATTTTTCTAGATATTTAACAAAACGTCTAAACTCGCAAGTCACTGGTCATATAGTACACTGTAAGTTTTATTTAAAAACCTAACGAATATGCATACATTTTACAGTAGGTTTAGGTATAACAATAATTGTATATTATAATTTATACTTCTGTTTTTAGTAACATAATATAAATTAATTTCAGATGCAAAACTACACAGTTAGCTTAATTAACTTTAAATTTTAGTTGTTTCAAAGACTGAGAATTGTTAATATGGGGAATATTAGCATCTCGAAAATTTTCCAATTATTACATCTTTTATCAGGCATGAAGCAAAAAGTCATGATTATTTCAGAAAATTCGTGTTTCATACCAGTAACCATTCTTTTCATAACCTATACTAGAAGAAAACCTGAATAAACTATGAGTTATTACTGTACATTAATGAGTCAGAAAGTCTGTGTGTGGGGGGGGGGGATTGACAGTAAAGGGAAATTACAATAGTATGTATTATTGCCCTTTACTGTCAATGAAGTACTATTGTAATATATATATATATATATATATATATATTTACAGTTATTTTAAATGTTCTCTGGGCTCTGTTTAGAATAGCCCATGGCTGTAAATTTACATGCATACTTTTTAACTGTTACATTTTAAATGTGTAAATCAATATTATTTGAAATGTTTGAAAGTATTTTCCATACCAATATTTTCCATAATAGAAATAGGTGGATTTATTACTTTTTATCTTTAAGGTGTGTTTAGAAGCAAGTCAATCAAGCGATGTCCCACAGTTTTGTGGCATTTAAAATTTATTTGGCTAATTTATTAAATAAATACTTATTTTGTTAGACAGCAAATTACTCAATACTGTACCTTTAGTTTAAAACTAACTTGTTTTATATGAATTTTATAAATGTGATTATATAATACCAAAATAATCAATTTACGCATTTAGGTCATTTTTGTCACATTTACTAATGTTAAAACCTACATGAGATGTTCATATTCCCAAGTGCGGTAATGCATTTTAGTACCATTCATCTGAAAAAATTAGTTTAACCTTAACACATTAAGACGGGGAATTACCACATAAAGTGTGGAGCGGTTTGCGAAACTATTCGATTGAAATATGTGTAAAAGGCGTGATTAACTCATAAAATACTATTTTAGTGAAAAAAAAAGTTTATACTATATTATTTCTAATAAACTTTCCCCATTTTCAATCACTACAAACAATAGTGCTAGGTTTTCAAACGAAAGAAAATTTTACTGAAGTAAAACTTAAAAATTACAAATTAAACTGTGAAAAGTTTAGGAAAAGCAGCACTAACAATAGTTCAGGATTAGTTGCAATTTTTTTAGACATAAAATTACACTATGTACAAATTATTTAAAGTATGACAAAAATATTTGTTTTTTCAAAAAATAAGGGGAATTTTTTTAATTTTTTACTGCTGTCAACTGTAAATGTACTCTTTGTTAGAGAATAAAAAATATTTTTGCATCATTTAAAGAATATTTTTTGTCATTTTTTAAGTACACTGTAAAAAAAAAGGGTCGATCTACTAAAAAAACTTTAGTGATCCTTGTAATTACTAAAAAATTTTTAGTAATCTTAGTCGGTTACAAAAAAATCTGTAAGAGTTACTAGAAAAAAGTTAGCAACGAATAGAGTTAATAGTTTTATATTTTTAATAGCTCTTACTAAAACTCGGTTCGTGTGGCTTTGATAGCATAGTGGTTATAGTAACGGACTCCAGGCTAAAAGGTCCCGGGTTCGAAACTTGCCACCGCCAAATACGCCCCGAATGTATGTAGTGTCTCGTTAATAAATGGATTATGAAAATTCTTTCGGAGCATGTAGGAATGTTTGGTGCTGCCATCTTTTTCGGTTTTGCCGAAAATCTTCCGCTTCATAAGTCTGGATGCAGCTCGAAGGAAGCTCCTGCCCATCGGGCACACGTAATGGTTATTAAAAATAATTTTTGAGCTATTACTAAAATTTGCTTGGTGGCTCATACTAAAAATTTTTAAGTTAGTTATACAAAAAATTATTTTGTTCAGTTTACAAAAGAAATGCTTGTTTCACTTGCAAAAAGAAGTTTGTAACGATTACTAAAAAATTCTGTGGAATACAAATTTTCTAAGAAATTTTTAGTAACCTCTTGAATTTTTTTTACAGTGTAGTTTGCTTAAAGTGTAATCATAAGTTTACCGTTCAATAGAGTTAATGAATTTAAGAATTATTAAGATTAAATGATATTAGAAGCCCAAACTATATAGTTAGGAACTAATTAAAAAATATTGTTAAAAAAATAAAATTTTAATGCGTTGAGTGTGTGTGAAATTTCTGTCCATTTTAAATTAAAATCCATTCTTGCTGTTGAATATTTTGTTTTGCAAATAAATATTGAAGATTATCGGTGTATTAATATTCGTTGATTAAGCAATATTATAGAATGTCAGATATACGGAATGTTCTTGTACATACATTCAGAAATAAATGTCTCAACTTTTCTTCGTAAGTCATAAAAATGCTTGAGGCAGTTTAGCGACATTTGTTTCGAAATTTAACATTTATTACCTTCTGTCTGATTCCCCTTTGATTAAGTAATAACTTTGATCCATGAAAGAAGAATCCATCCGGGATCTCATAATATTGCAGAGATTAGATAAAATATTATAAATCACAAATTTTTAAGCATGGTTATTTATAAATATATTACATCTTTATTTAAAAGAAATTAACAATACAGGTATTTAAAAGATTCAAAATGGATTTTAGAAGTAAGTTAGTAGTACATCTTTACAATATTTCACATGTTCATATCTCATTAGTGGCAATTTAACTGGTTAAAGATAGTTACACATTTATTGCAAACAAAATTATGTAAAAATAAATGACAATTGTATGTCTTATTCTACCCTTGATTGTGCAATATTTTACTTGATTACTGGAAGCAATGAACTACCAGTGATGTAGTATTTCAGGGATTTTATAAAGAAATTTGATTTATTAATTTTTAGGATAATCAACATCACATAACGATTATAAAAACAAGTATGTGAGTTTGATTATTATACCAAAAATTCTACATTTTAAGGACGAAAATTATTAACTTGAGATGTAGATTACTATGTAATAAATGTACAAGTTATACTTAAAAAATAGATATAAATTTTTTTCTGTGTTTCGCAAAGTATATTAAATTTTTTTTCTACAGAAAATATAATACTTATAGTATTGTAAAAAATATAAATATTACTAACAAGGAAATTCTCCATACGGGCATACTCCGAAAAATCTGAAAAAATTACAAGATGTTCTTCTCATGAGTATAAATACGTTTATAAAAGAATTTTCGGCTTAACCCCCGTACCCTGCCCGTAAAAAAATAATGAAAATTTCGTTATTTGGCGATTTATCATTGATCGGCAATGAAAAGCAAATTCAAAAAATGTTTTTTTTTTATGTCATTGCATTTTAAAGAAAAAAAGTTTCATGTTCAACGTGTTAAGATAAATTAAATATCTTTTGTTTTGTAATCTGTAGTTTGTTTTAAGTATAATTTCGTTATTTTGATATTTATATGCATTTATATTCAAATTTAATCATCATTATTTGAGATTTAAAACGAAATTCAAACTCATTGAAATTGTTTAAATTTCAAAGTCCAGTTGAGCATTGTCAATTCGATTTTGTTGCCATGGAAACACCTGACTTTTATTTTTAAATACGCTTAAATGTATGAAAATAATTTTACTGAATAAGAATTTCTTATATATGAAAATACTTTTTTCAGAGGTAAATCAAATAACTACAGTAATAAATAATATATATATATATATATGCAGTTTAATATGTATATATGTATATAATATATTAAACTCAGTCATTGTTTATGCTTAAATTCATTAATGTTTAAGTTCTTTTACACGTTTCTAAAAATCCAAAAGTTTTCAGTTGCATTAAAATCGTTTGCTTTTGGCGGAGACAAGTGCTGCTCGCTAAATCGAGTGACACTTTCGTCGTTTCATGCCGAATATTCGAAAGTATTTTATTTTTTTACATGTTTTTAAATGCAATTCCGCCGCTAATTATCACTGATCCTTTATTACATACATGAGTAGTTTAATTAGTATTTTTTTTTTCAAAAAAATCTGAGTATGCCCAGTATGGAGACCTTCCTTGTAAGTTATCAATAGAATCAACACTTTTACGAATTAATCAGATTAAATGATATCAGAAACAAAAATGATAGAAATAAGAAGTACGAAAAAACTTTTAATTTTTCTTTAAAAAACAAAGTGTTAATGTAATAAATAAATAAATAAAAAGTGCTATGTTTGTTCTTGTAATATCAGTTGTTTATGTTTAAAATTTTTACAAGGTATTCAGATTTCATGTAAAATGGTTTGGCTTAATTATTGATTATTTAAACAAACTAGTGTGTTCTTGAATTAGAGTACATAGTCTTAGAGTAGGCAATGGGTTTATATTTACGAATTATGATTGATGTGTATACTTTTAATTCTTCTAACCAGATAAAGATTAAAATAATCTTTATCTGAAAAATCTTTATCTGGATTTTATCTTTCTCTTGCAGATAAAGATTTGTGAAAAAAAAATCGTTAAAATAACCGAGTTCGTAACTTTTAAAGACATGGACTGTTGTGACATGCTTAATGACATGAGCTACTTCCTATATGTAAAATGGTTTTTTATGGCCTAGATAACATATTTTAACTCTATATTTATGTAATGAAATGCACACTAAAAGTATAAAAGCAATAAATGTCAAATTGCTAATTTACTATTTAAATTGTGATAACATTTCATACCTTAATCTCATTACATCTCACATATAAGTAAAAGTTAATACATGGGAAAACGCGGCATTAAGCAGATCAGCTTTGTAAATTTGAGACCTTCTTTCGAAGCGCTCTTATCAAAATTCCAATTTTAATTTTTGAAAAAGGATTTTGTTTTAGTTACACTGAAAAAAGAAAAATATATATTACTACACTGAATTTAGTTTTATGAAATGTCAAATGAAGTTTAAATATGCACTGCTTTTACTGTCCGTACCAAATAAAATTAATCGTAAACAGATTTGGATAAGAATTAAAAAAAAAAACAGTTGTAAATAATAACATTTTTTGATATTATTAAGGACTCATATCTCTTTGAACTTTTATGGTACCCTCAATCATACTTTTCTAGTTCATAAAGCTGTACTAAACCCTACGCTGTGCATTTTTTTACAAAGTCTTATTATGCACTTAAGAACGATATTTTTAATAATACAGTTTATAATTTTTATATTTAATTTACAGACCTCGTCTGAGCGTGAGTAGTACTCGGACGTTGACTGTTTATTACTTTATTTATTGTTATCACATAACTAATTTTTAATTGTTTAGAATTCCTATGCAAAATAAATTTGTAATTTGCTGAAAATATTAAAATTATAATATTTTGAATACCACAGTAATTAAATATACTACATTATAATAATTACGATAACACTTCTTAAATATTTACAAATTGTATCAGAACCTTAGTCTTAGATTAAATCGATCTTTAAAAAATAATAAATGGACATCAAGTGCATTTATTTGATGTAAAATAAAAATATAAAAGGTGGAACGATTTTTTATATGGAACTTTTTAGACTTTTTTTTCTCATTAAATAAAATATTATGTGTTATAAAAAATATTAAATAAAAGCCTGCAAAAGAACCGATAATCTTACTTAAAGCCATTATTTAGTAATTGAAAACACTTCAGAAGAAGTGGAATTTTTTATTCTTTTAAAAATGTCTCTATTTTACGCATGATTAAACGAGTAATCACCCGTTTAAATATCATTATTTTCTTTTTATACCATTTATATGGCTTTTTTATCTGAAGCAATGAAAAGTACATAAATCTTAGGTAATAATCTTTTGTTCAATAATCGGAACAATAGATTCTATTTTACTGAATTTGTAGCAGTTTGTTTTAAATTATTTATTTCTTTTAAAACTTTTTTACCGAACTTAAAAAGTAACATGTAGGAACATGTACTGTAATCGTAGCAAGTGAGTCGCGTTCGTACTAAAAGAAATTTTAAAAGCATTCAAATCTTAGTGTAATTGAATACAGTACTTCGCATACAGTAGAATATCCGAAATCTTTTGTGAATCCCTGTAAATACCCCTGTTTTCTGTTATACAGGATACATAAATTTATTTAATTTAATGATATATGATAACTTAAAAATATAAATGAGTAAAAATCAAAGTTATTATTTTTAGAAGCACTTATCCATATGAATAATTTTTTTCTTACCAATTCAAAACACAAATATAAGCAATTTTTCTTAAACAATAAATTGTAAAAGTAACGAATTCTTAAAATATGAAATTGTTTTTTGATCAAAAAATTTGCTTTTTGTATTAAACCGAATTCTCCGATTCAGATTATTCAGTGTGTTGTGTATATCACCTGAAGTGAGAATTTCAGAATATCGCAAAATCCTGCATTATTGCATATTGCATGTGTATACAAAACCGTTCCCCAGTATTTTGTATAAGGTAAATTCTTTTCAATGACATGATTCCCGAAAATACCTCAATATTTTCGTAATACATTATATAAAAATAAATAAATAAATAAATATTAATTCCAACTATCTACATTTTAGAAGAACTTATTCCTATAATTTTATTTTCTCTTATTGATTCAAAACACAAATATAAGCAATTTGCCAAGTAATGAATTGTTAAAATAAAATTGAACTTTCTTTATAAATTATAAGAGTATTGTACCTATGAATAATGCACGAAATTCTTCAATAAAATATTTTGAAAGCTAAAATTAAATTTTCATGTGTACGTTTTATGAAACGATAAAATTCTGATTACGTATGAAAATTACTTTAAATTATAATTCATATTTCTAAAAGTTTTATATATTTTATAATATACGTTATAATTGTCTGTTTATTCAGATATTTCGGACGTCATTTTGTAATTTTAATATCGTCCCTAATAAAACAACATAACCCTTCAAATAACCCTTTCAAATGAAACATCAATGAAGAATTATTCTAAAACACCAATTTAAGAAATACCCAAATGGAGAAATCAGGGTTAAATTAAAATTTGAAATGTGTTAATCCAGGAAGCGAAGCATTTAAATAATTGCTGACAGATGCAGATTATAGTTTGGATTGCAGTTTTACGTAAATAATAATTGAAATTTAAATTATTCGCAACAGTCCTTTTCAACATCATAATTGAAAGGAATAGAAATCCTTGCATCTTTTAAAACCTCCGTTGCAAACTTTCAGTGAAATTAAATTATTATCCACTAAGACTTTTACTCGCAGATAATATCCATCATTTTGAAATTATGAGAAATTTAAAATTTCACTTAATAAAATTTTATAAGTATATTTTGTGTGCTTTCAGATTATTCTAATAATGTACAGGGATGAAAAAATAAATAAAATTTTCCTGTCTAAAACTCCATTTAACTTGTCTATCTTATAGTTATTTTCTGCAATCTACAGATTTTGTATTTTTAAAACAATATTATAGATCATAATAAAGATATAGAGGATTTTTTACACTGTATAAATCATACTGATAATTGTAGTAGTACAGATGAAGGTTATTCAGTTTGATATTGCAAAACAAAGTAAAACAAAGTAATAGTCTAAACTATTTAAAAACGTATTTTTCACTTTGTTCTAATCAACCTCGACTGTTCTCTAACCATAAATATTATCTTATATATATTGTATATAAAAGAATGTATAGAATGGTTAAGCTAAAAGTTTAGTTATGCTTCTGACATTTATAATGACGCTATAGTTAATATTCGTCCTTGAGTTATGTTTAAAAATTTATCTGTTTGGATACGTAGCTTTTTCGATCCATGGTACAGAAAAATTTTGCGCTTGGGAATTTTTAAGCGTATATTCTATGTTTTAATCGACTTTTAGTTTTTTTTCAAAGGTAAGCATAGTTGATTTATGGATTCTGTTCTTTAATTTAATACACCGCAATGCACATTTCACAGTGTATATTATTTAATAAAAATATAAGAATTTTTAAAAATGTTTTAAAATTTATAATTGTATTTGTAAAAAAAATATAAATAAAAAACACGCAAGTATTATGTTCATATATTTACATATATTTACGAAGCATCAAATAATGTAATATATAAACAAATTCAACAATCGAACTACTTTTATGTATCGTTTTAATGTATGAGGTAATATTATCTAATAAATGCAATTCTCATTCAAGAATTTATTCACTTCGAACCTTTTTCTCTTCCAAAGGAAATCTCCCTCTATACATCTAATAATATATAGTTTTTATATATCTAATAATATATTATACGTAAATACATATTTATTTGATCTATAAGAGAGAGGTAAGATGGATTTTCAATCATATTTCACTTTTGAATTTAAAATTTTTCAGAATATATATATATATATATATATTTGTTAAAGTACTTTTTAAAGGTTTCATATATTACTTAATTTGAAAGCATTTGGGAATATTGTTATTCGTGATTTTTAATTATGACCTGATATTCACTAATAAATGCTTTTCATGCGTAGTAATTTAATTACTTTAAGTGCACTAAATATGACGATATTTAATAATTTTACGTATGATGTTATTAACAACTTTAAAAGCGTTCCGCGTATAATAATTTTATTTAAAAAGTTTTCGAATTTTTAAAAAAATTAAATGTAAATATTTCAACGCAAATTTTCCTTTTCTGTTTTTAGCACATGATCATTGAAATCTTATTGTATTTGTTTTACAATATTTTATATTTTCACTATTCAATTTGATTTTGAATTTGACGAGAAAAATAAAAAATGATTTTTATTTTTGAAATTTTCCTGAAAATCATATTTTAATATTGACACTATAAGTTGAAATAAAAGAAAATTTCAATTTCAGTTTGAAAATGACGAGAAATAGAAATTAGTAATTAATATAATTTTCCGCTATGCTCCACTACTTTTGAACAAAAATAAAGCAGCCATCATACAGAAATATAATTAAGACTAGAAAAAGTAACAACTTGAAATTAATTCAAACTTTAATATTATATTACCAAGTCTATTGCCTATGGATCAATACAAATAGTTAGCGTTAATTTCACAACTAAACCTTTCATATATTAAGGAGAAATAGCCTTCAAACTTAATAAGTGAGTTAAATCAACTGTTCACAATATCTGTAAAAACACAGAAAAAATCGATACTCTGTAATTTTACGCTCGTTATCGGTTAAATGCATTTGATTGAGTTTCCCGGCCGTCATTGTACTGATACGTCTTTTATTTTTATACCTTTATATCTTTATATCTTTATTTAAAAATATTTTTATGTATGTAAAACTTGTAATTCAAAATACACACTTTTAAAATTGTTTTCCAATTTTATTACACAGGTTAACGAAGAAAATTTTGTTTATTTCTTTAAACATATAATAATTCGGAAAAGGAAAAATCATCTCCTCAGAGTTATTGAGCGTTTTTATTGGCAATCACATAATTATCATAAAAGACATATTTTGATACACAGCTTCTATAGTTTAGACTGTGAGGTGTCCGCTCGCTGTCAAGATGTCCCGAGTTCAGATACCAGCAGAGCTCGGTACAAATTGTGTAAAATTCAAACGATACACCACTTCGAATATATTCAAAAAATAAAAGTTCGTTGAGGTCACGAAAGTATGAGTGATTCACTGATTTTTAAAATTAACTGGAATCATTATTATAGAATCTGGCTTAATCTCTGTAATGTTACATAAGTCTTATAATAATGGATTACCAGTAGATTCTTTGTAATTTCACAGTAAAAAATTACCAGTGCGGTCGCTTCATATATACACTGGTGTCCAAAAGTTAAGCATAATTGGTAATTCAGTAATTATTTTTAAGTAATGAAAGAAATATGAATCGGAATGTGCTGAAACTCCAGGTGTGTAAACAAAATAGTACGCGTCACATATTTTCGCGAAGAGTTTTCCCCGAAATCGAACAGGGGACCGTCAACAAATTGAAAAAGAACGAAGACAGAATTAAAAAATAATAAAAATTGTATGACAAATAAGCAGGTTTACTAAATAACTTTTTACTGCGCATGTGTGAACGCTATTAAAATTTCATTTGCATATTATGTTAGTTAAATGTATAGAGCAAATTTGGAAAAGTTTCAAAAACATAGCTTAAAAATTCTGAAAATTATCGTTGACAGAATGAGATCAAAATCCTTTATTCCGTAAATAAAGCAAAAACATGAGGGGCTGTATCCATATTCCATTGTTTAGTGCCTACAAAATATTGCACGTACAACTATATTTAGGTAAAACCCCTGATTTTTTTGCTTCCTTTAGGAATAACGGATTTTGAGTTGAGTCTATAGGCGACAATTTTCAGAATTTTCAAGCTATGTTATTGAAACTTTTACAGAAGTTGCTCTATACATTTAGTTAACACAATATGCAAATGACATTTTGATATCGTTGACGCATGCGCAATGAAAAATTATTTACTAAACATACTCATTTTTCATACAATTTTTATTATTTTTAAATTCTGATGACAGGGTGTTGTGTACAATGATGTTTGTCATTTTTTCAAAAAAAAACACTATTTTATATTAAGAACTCTGCAAATTATAACAAAAAAATTTAGGACTGTTTTTATAAAAACCTTAATTTCTCTACGAGTATACATTAGGGTGGATCGAATTTTTTTTTTTTTTTTTTCGCAGTGTCAAAATCTACCTATGCGGAAAAGATGTTCTCTTGGATGGAGATTAAGGGAAAAATAATTAAAAAAATTAATTTTAAATTTTACTACTGCCACAATGAGGTTGAATTTTGAAAAAAAAGTGAATAAAGACCTAATTTTAGCTAGATGATTTTTGATTCAAAATAATAGTTTAAAAAATTATCCGAAACCTACCTATGCATAAAATATGTTATATTATATGCTGAGTATGAGAAAAATAATTTCAAAAATTATTTTCAAAATTTAAATCTGCCGCAATGTGGCTCAAATATAAGTATTTGAACCTTTTTACGGTTAAAAATCAATCTTTTTTTTTTTTTTTTTTTTTTTTTTTTTTTTTTTGTAAAATAAAATTGAATTTCGAATTTTTAACAAAAACTTTAATTTCTTATTTAGCAGCTTCATTAGTATTAAATCAAGAAAAGTCGTCAACATTACAATTGGCGATAATGACGTTCGGTATAGAAAATCGACATGACATTTTGTAATTTAAACCGATTTTTATAAAACCGTCTCTTGTGTATGGTCCATACACAGCGGAAAATGCTTCCGTGACTCTTTTGATTATTAGTTTTGTAGAATGATCGTTGCGTGAATAGATATTATTTATAGTAGATGTTATTGCCACTGGAATGATTGCTGGATTTACCTATTGCTTCTGAAATCATGTCGTTACTAAATCCGTCAGTTAGTGGAGGTTTGACACATTTTAATATTTATTTAAATCTATGTAATCCGTCGCAAAAGGTCAAAAAGCTGGTAAATGGATAATATAGATATTTTTTAATGTAAAGATTAGGATTACAGCAGACCATTTGATTTCACTCGCGCGCTTTTAGAATTCATATACTGACATAAATGAAAATACAAAAAGCTTCTAACATGCTGCGAATAATCTTTCTATTTCACCAGTGAAACATTTTGTGTGATGTGATACATTTGTGCGGTTCCATCCACGCTGCAAAAGGATGACATAGTGGAACCTCATTGGTGTGTAACTAGCACAAAAACCATTGTAGTGGATGCTTGACGATCAGTTCCATATTTCGAATAACACACCCTTTAACATCTATATTAACAAATATTCCGTCAAAACCGATCGCAACCAACTTTGTCACACGTATATTATTGTTTACACATGACAAAAAAATTTACGTCATGTTTTCAAGTTGTTTGGTACTCTCCCAGAATTTACATATATCTGGCCGATGTATTCGGAACTAAGTTCTTTTTTCAAGCTCAAGTCTGCTTCTGATTGTTCTTCTGTTGTTTTCTAGTGATGTAGTCTGTCTTTACATCCATCAAAGTTTAAAAAAAAATTGCCATGATCATAATCTTTTACAAATGACTAAAGATAATGACTAAAACGATGGAGTGGCCTTTGGTTTGTTTTGTCATGCCGATTTTTTTCTGTCAATAGCATTCGATTCATAGTTTTGTGAGATAATGCCTACACTCCTGGACAAAATTATAAACTCACAAAATTTTTTATTTGTTTTCATCATAATGTAAATAAGCTTAGCTTTACATTAATAAAATAATGATGAATATTTATAATAAGACGTCTAAATTCAAAGTAGCTCATAAATAAAATGGAGTAAGTAATTTAAATAAAAAAATATATAACTTAAAAAAAATAACATTATGTGAAACCTGGACAAAATTATAAACTCAAAGTTATAAATTTCTATATTCTGGCATATTTGATATAAATAAATGCATTTTGTGATAAGAAACTAATAAATGGAGTCATTACGCATCAATACATTTCAATACATCAATGCATATTTTAAATTTTCTCGTAAAATAACATTAAATGAAACCTGGACATAATTATAAACTCAAAGCTATGAATTTCTACACTCTGGTATTTTTGATATAAAGAAACGGATTTTGTCATAATAAATTAATAAATGGAGTTATTAGGGATGAATATATTTCAATACATCAATGCATTTTTATATATTTTTTTCAAAAAATATGAGTAAAATAGAAATATAGTACATATGTAAATTGAAAACATAAAATTATAGAGTTTAAGAAGTGAACGTACTTTTGAATCCTGGTGCAAAGTAATAATGCATACATTCAAAAATGTGTTGAACCGCCATTTTTCTGAATGACTTCGAATATGCGACTCGACATAGATTGAAAAAAATTTTCCAACTGCTCCATAGACAACTGCTTCCAGGCTGAAAGTATAGCCGTATTTAAATCATTTGTGTTTTGGTATTGGCGTCCATCGCGATAGACTATTCGATCGATTGCACTCCAGCAATTTTTAATGGCGTTTAGATCAAGGCTGCAGGCTGGTCAATTCAAGATATTTACATACTAGCGCTGCAGCCACTCTTTTGCGCTTTTTGCAGAGTGTACTGCTGCATTATCCTGCAGAAATACCCAGTTTTCTCTAGCGATCAACGGTCCACATGAAAAGAGATTATCGTCCAGCATTAACTGGTAGTCTTCTGCTTTTTGTTTTCAATTAAGAAAATCTAGAGCAATTTTGCCATTCTGAGAAAAAACAGCCCACACCATCATTGATTGTTCACCAAAGTTTCGACTAAAGATATGCCGTTCTATAGGCTTGATATCGTTCCAATAGTATCTTATGCCACCTGGCCCTCTAAATTTATTTTTTTTTTCGTCTGACCAAATGATTGTGCTCCATTATGTTGTCCATGACACGTGCTGTTGTGCAAAATGAAATCTGGATTTCATGTGATGGGGCTCAAGTTTTGGCTCAGCTTTCATTTTCTTCCATTTTATATTCAGCGCTCATTGAAGAATTCGTCTAACCATTCGAGAGGTTACATTTAACTTTAAAGTATTTACAATTCGGCTAGAAGAAGCTGCAGTACTGAATGCTGTTCATATCATAGATCTTTCTTTCTTTTTCTATATCTTTGGACTTCGACCACTCCATTTTATATACAAAAACAATATTAATAAACCATATTTAACAAAATTTTTTAACTAAAAATTATAAAAATACATTGATGCATTGATATATATTTATCCCTAATAGCTCCATTTATTAGTTTATTATCATAAAATGCATTTATTTATATCAAAAATACTAGATTGTAGATATTCATAATTTTGAGTTTATAATTTTGTCCAGGTTTCACATAATGTTATTTTATGAAAAAAATTAAAACATGTATTGATGTATTGAAATGTATTGATTCATAATGACTCCATTTATTAGTTTTTTATCACAAAATGCATTTATTTATATCAAATGTGCCAGAATATAGAAAATCATAACTTTGAGTTTATAATTTTGTCCATGTTTCACATAATGTTATTTTTTTTAAGTTATGTATTTTCTTATTTAAATTATTTACTCCATTTTATTTATAAGTTACATTAATTTTAGATGCCTTAATATAAATATTCATAATTATATTATTAACGTAAAGCTAATCTTATTTATATTATGATGCAAACAAATTAAAATTTTTCTGAATTTATAATTTTGTCCAGGACTGTACATCTTGAAGTGCACCAGACACGATGGCAGCACCTGCTTTGTCGGAAATGCCCAAACGTCTAATATTCTGGCTGATGCCAATCTTCGTCACTACAGGTGATGTGACGCCTAGCTCGGCAGCATTTTGGCTTTTCAATGATAGCTGATAATGCAGAAAAGTGAGTTTGCTCTCAATACGTCTGTTTAGTTTACACTCAATATTCATAATTATATTCAAATCTATTGAACTGAAAAAAATAGGCAGTATTTTCGGAAATGTTCAAAATACCTCAAGTTCAAGTAGCTTTCAATATCTTATTTTGTTTTACAAGAATTAAGAAGAGCGCAATATTTGTCGTTAAACAGTTTATTTTTTCTTAAAATGCTGCTGTAGTAAATTATTGAGATTGAATCTCATTTACAGGTCACTTGTAACATATTGGCAACTCCTTCTCACTGGCAGGAAATAAATAGATGTTGACTGATTCCTTTCTTCGGTTATTTTTTAAATAACAATATATAAATTTTATAACTTTTTGTAATAGGGATCATATTTACTGGCATATCAAAGCTAGACCCAAATAGGTTGTAATTTATTATTATTATTTAATAGTATTGTCTTTCTGTCTCTGTCTCTCTCTTCTTATTTTTATTTATTATTTTTTAACAATGCCATGGTACGGTAATATTCAAGGTACACTAAGCTACGCAATACACACGCAGACAAATCCTAAATGATGAAACTGGAGCTGCCAGTATTTCGAAACTTTAAATCGCTTGCAGCAGTATTAAATTTCGAAATTAGTTTATTTATTTTTTTTTTACTTAATATCCATGTAATATAATATTTCTTACGCAAAGGTAGGTTTTGATTGATATTAAAATGATTATTTTGCGTCAAAAATAAATCTAACCAAAATTAGAGAGTTTTCCATTTTTTCAATATTTTATCGAATTCTCAACTTTTTTGTGGCAGGATTAAATTTCGAATTTATTACTTATTATTGTTTTTTACTTAACCTCCATACGATATAACATCTTTTCCGCATTGTTGAATTTTAAAAATTATTAAAATAATTAGTTTTTGACAAAAATAACCTAACCAAAATTCGATCTTTTTAAAAAAATTTTCAAATATTCAACCCTTTTGTGGCAGCATTAAATTTTAAAATTAATTTTTTTTATTATTTTTCCCTTAATCTCCATAGAATAGAACATCTTTTCCGCATAGGTAGATTTTGATTAATGGTAATTTTTTTTTCGTCATAGACAATCGATCCACCCTAGTGTACATGCTATCCTTATAAAAATAAACACAGTACATTACAATAAGCCAATTAATCATAATGTGCAGTTTGAACACTTTTGCTATATTAGTTTTGACAGGGTTATCCAAAAGATCTTCGTTTTTTTCAATTTGTTGACGGTCCCCTGTTTGATTTTGGGGAAAACTCTTCGTGAAAATATATGACGCGTACTATTTTGTTTACACACCTGGAGTTTCACCACATTTCGATTTATATTTCTTTCATTACTTAAAAATAATTACTTAATTACCAATTATGCTTAACTTTTGGACACCAGTGTATATATTTTCATAAATTCGTTTTGTTAGGATTACACACACAAAGCACATATAGATATATATACATATATATACAACTTCAAATAATAATCACAAAATTAATAAGCAGCAGACATATAAAAAATTACTATAACGCAGGGATAAAAGTTGGTGTTTAACAAATACGGACTAAATTTGTAATTTAAAATTGAAATATGACTGAAAATCCTTTATAAAACGTTCTAAATTGCGTTATGTAGTTGTAAATAATAGGAACTTAAAATATGACATAGATCTTTATTTAAAATAAAGATCACTGTAACGACTCAGATTCAGATATAGAACAATTTTTAATCAAATGGTTATCAAACTATTTTCTTAATAAAAAATATTGATTTAAATAAGTGAATTCAACCATCGGAGTCATTTTTACCTTTAAATACTTGTGGTAAAAGAAATCGAAGATAGTAAATAATCTAAAACTTCGATTGTTTACTTAACTCATGAAAATATTTAAAGTACATTTAATTATGGATCTTGATATCACTCAAAATTTACTTATTAAGTTAGTAATAATGTTTTTGAAAATTTTTATTACTATACGTTTCTGATAAAATCAATAGCAATAGGATCGCACCACTACAAAACATAACATTGTCTTTTCTGACGAATGATGCCAAATAATTTTTTTTTTATCGCTCAAAACATTATGTTGTTATTATTACCGATCTTTATCTCCTAAAGACATTCTTTAAAGGCAATATTTATGCTTTTGTATAAATTTTCACCTTAATCACGTTAAGTAAGACAAATAAAATAACCTTTATCTTAAAGTTGGTTAGTTGTCTAAACTATATATTATTTTTGAGTTTCATAAAAAAAAATGCAATAAAATACTCATTTTAAAATCTTGTTTATAAGAAATTGGTCAGACATATCAATCCCAAAAGACATACTTTCTATCTAATACATACTTGTACGTCAAAAATTGCTATCACAATGCATTAACAAAACTATTAAACTTTTTCATCTTTATTATTACATGTTTGAGGCCAAAATTCTCCACAGAAAGAACAGAAGAGCAATAAATGTCGCGTTGTTACACCCCGATCTAATAAGCAACACCAATATTTATTTGAAAATGTTGTTTGCTGAAAATATGGACTTTTCTTTTTGAGGTAAATGTACCTTAAAATATTCAGAATAGCAGCGACACGTTTTTATAATTTTTATAAAGACCTAATTAGCAAAAACATTTGTCAAAGTGTAACAGCAACATCATATAAAGTTTGATGAAATTCTGTGAATAAGTTCTTGAGATATGATTGTCGCTAAAATCGTAATATACTACATAGAACGGTAACTTTTGATGATTAACATTAAAACATAAAGAACAAAAACATAGATTAACATCTAACAGAATCTAAACATCGTCCTCTGAAGTCTAGGCTCAAATAAAAATGGCGGATGTCAAAGGCTGATTATTTTCATTGTGTGTACGGACCCTTGAATATTCGTACCAATAATATATAAAAGATTTTTCCTCTCTTTTTATTGAGATTATATAAATAAAAAAAAATCCTTTATAAAATAATGATATCTAAATGCAAGGGATTGTACATGCTTAAAAAAAAATCCGCCTTCGGTAGCCGCCATTTTGTGTAAGCACGCAGGCCTAATCTTCAGGGGACGGTGATCTAAAGGTCGATGAAAATCCGTGCTTTAATACTTCATAGCGCTAACTGGAAATTGTGGAAAATGCAGCATATCATTGGGTGAGTAACACCAAAGTCTAATCAGCATCAAGTTATATCAACGTATAAAAAATTTAAAGTATTTTGAATATCCGTAAATTAATTCGCGAAAAAGAATTACTGCAAAAATCGTGAAATATTTAGAATAATAGCACTAAGTTAAGCCAAAATTTGCACCAAAAACTAATCAGCACTCATTTACATAAAAGTATAACTGAATCAGAAGTTCATAAAAATCTATGCAGTAGTTCTTGCAATGGAGCAATTGCAAAACTCGCGAAAAATAATTCAGGGACAGTTGTCAAGCAATTTTCACTGAAACCTAGTATGAACCAATTTAAATCAAGGTTTATTTCAGTCTAAAATCTTGTTGAATTCCGCGCATTAATTCTCGAAACAAATGCAAATCGCCTTTAAAGTGTCACATCAAGTACAGACGTCTAACAGATACACTCTTTTACAGACCACAGTCAAATAAAAAGACAGGGCTCCGGACAAATTTAGTCAGTTATTTTCTAAAAACAGTCAAATCGTCTTCAAGATATTTGAAAAGTATAATTTCGTCAGTCCCGAGAAAATTATTACGAGGGACCACTATAAAACGAAAGTGGCCAACGAACTCGTTTCAGATATCGATGTATAAGATGTACATACAAGCTACATTCGAATCCGTTCTTAAATATGCGTGATGCCAAGTGATACAAATCAGACTATTTCAAAATGTCAGCAACACTAGAAAAAAGTGCTATAATTCAGCCATTTTTAAAGACAAAAACAAAACAAGAAATGTTCTGGAATCCTCGTATCAAGGCGAGACACACTGTAGAAATATATATTTTAATTTTTAAATCACCTTGATATTATTGTTAAATTAATTTAAAAATTTTAAATAAAAAAATAGCTACAATTTTGAAACAAGATGGCGAAGGAAACTGGCCAACGATCACGGACCAGGTATTATTATGTACTATGTACACACCAAGTTTTTTGAAATCGGTTCATAAATACGATAATTACAGCATGACAAAGATCAAATATATAAATATGTATATGGATGTATATGACATATGTTATATATATATATATATATACCGGGTGTCCCAAAAATGACTGATGGATTTTAAAATTCAATGTTTTGCAAACGGTGACAGCTATTTAAAAAAAAAAAATTGCAGGAGGAATATGTATAATGTCAGGAGTTTTTAATTGCGTAATTTTTTATTTTAGTTCGAATTTCAAACAATAGGTGACGCTGACGGTGATGGAAATCCAGGTCAACGATTTACTCAGCACTGATCACCTGGCCTTCAATCGTAGTCAGCGACACCTACTGTTTGAAATTTGAACTAAAAAAATTACGGTAAAAAACTGCTGACATTATACATAACCCTCCTGCAAATTTTTTTTAAATAGCTGTCACCGTTTGCAAGTTAGTGAATTTTAAAATCCATCAGTCATTTTTGGGACACCCGGTATATATATATATATATATATACAGGGTGATTAAAAAAAGATGGGAAAATTTATAAGAGGTGATTGTACACATCAAGACAAATTATATTAAATGGGAAACTAAGGGTCCCAAACGTCTTCCGAAGGAGATAGGCGCAATCAAAGTTTAGGGTCCAAAATTTGAAATGATAATAAAAAACGGAAAAATTGGTCGATTGATTTGCGGTTTTCACTAAAACTATTCTTTATGTCGGTATTTTATTGAAAATGAATTATAAAGATACATTTCAGAAAATGCCGATAGAGGGCGCTTTAGACTTTGGAGTAACGAACAACTATTTTTTACCGTTATTTTTTACATCTCATTAATATTTTTAGTAGTTTAGACATAAACTTAAATTTTGATCTCAAAATCTGTGGTTAAGTAGCGCAAACTGAACTGTGTTCAATGGGAGTGGGTAGGTTCAAAATTTAAATGATTATAAAAAACAGAAAAATTGACCAATTGATTTGCGGTTTTCACTAAAATTATTCTTTACGTCAGTATTGTCTTGAAAATAAATTATACAGATAAATTTTAAAAAATGCCGATAGAGGGCGCTTTAGACTTTGGAGTAACGTACAACTATTTTTTACCGTTTTTTTTTTTTCATCTCATTAAGTTTTTTAGAATCTTTGACATAAACTTAAAATTTGAGCTCAAAATCTGAATCGTTGAAAGTGGTAAAGTAATGCAAACTGAACTATGTTCAATGGGGGTGGGTAGATTCAAATTTCAAATGATTATGAAAAAAGTAAAAATTGGTCGATTCGTTTGCGGTTTTCTCTAAAACAATTCTTTATGTCACTATTTCCTTGAAAATAAATTAAAAAATATTTCAAAAAATTCCGCTAGAGGGCGCCTTAAACTTTAGAGTAACGACCAGCTATTTTTAACCATTATTTTTTTAAAAATCTAAATAAGTGTTTTAAAAACTTAGACTTAAATTTTGAGCTCAAAATCTGAACCGTTGTGAGTAATTAAGTAGCGAAAAATTGAGCCGGGTTCCTAGGGTGGGCAGTGTAACATTTCAACTCCTGAACACAGTTCTGTTAGAGCTTCTTAACCCCTCCCAACGATTCAGAATTTGAGCTCAAAATTTAAGTTTAAGCTTTTGCAATCATTTAATTAGATACAAAAAAGTAATGGTTAAAATAGTTGTTGGTTACTCTAAAGTTTAAGGCGCCCTCGAACGGAATTTTTTTAAATTTATTTTTAAAATTTATTTTCAAGAAAATAGTGACATAAAGAATGGTTTTAGAGAAAACCGGAAACGAATCGACCAGTTATGCCGTTTTTTATAATGATTTGAAATTTGAATCTCCCCATCCCCATTGAACTCACAAGGAAGGTCTCCATACTGGGCATACTCAGAATTTTATGAAAAAAATGCTAATTAAAGTACTTATGTATGTAATAAAGGATCAGTCAAAATTAGCGGCGGAATCACATTAGATATTGTGTAAAAAATAATATATTTTCGAATATTTGGCGTGAAAAGACGAAAGAGTCACTCGATTTTTGGCGAGGAGTCCTTTTCCTCCCCAAAAGCAAACGATTATAATGCAACTCAAAACTGTTGGAGATTTAGAATGCGTGTAAAAGGTATTTAATGAATTTCGACATAAACAATGAGAAACTTTAATATATTATATACATATATATACATATTGTATTACATATATATATTACTGTTAAGTAGTTATTTAATTAATCACCGGAAAACAAGTGTTTCCATAGATAAAAAAATCATATTGAAAAAAAATATCCTTATACATTTAAGCGTATTCAAAATTAAAGCCAAATGTTTCCATAGCAACGAAATCTAATCTATAATTCTCAATTGGACTTTGAGTTTGAAACAAATTTAATTAATTTAAATTATGAATTTCGTTTTAAATCCCAAATTTTAATGATTAAATTTGAGTATAAATACCTATAAATATCGATATAACAAAATTATACTTAAAAGAAACTAAAACTTACAAAACTTATGTTATTTAAATTAAATTTATCAAAACAAATTCAAAATGAAACTTTTTTTTTTCTTGAAGTGTATTTGACATAAAGTATTTTTTGAAATTAAATTCCACCGCCAACCGGCGATAAATCGCCAAATAACGAAATTTTCATTATTTTTTTATGGTTACTGAATGGAGCTTCCGCCGAAATTTTTTTATAAACGTGTATATCCACACGAGAAGAACATTCTGTAATTTTTTCAGATTTTTCGGGGTATGCCCGTATGGAGACCTTCCTTGTCAGTTCAGTTTGCGATACTTAACCACTCTCAAATATTCAGATTTTGAGCTCAAAATTTAAGTTTATGTCAAAGCTTCTAAAAAAACATAATGAGATGCAAAAAATAACGGTAAACAATAGTTGTACGTTACTCCAAAGTCTAAAGCGCCCTCTATCGGCATTTTTTGAAATTTATCTTTATAAATTATTTTCAAGACAATACTTACATAAAGAATAGTTTTTGTGAAAACCGCAAACGAATCGACCAATTTTTCCGTTTTCTTATAATCATTTCAAATTTTGGACCCTAAACTTTGATTGCGCCTACCTCCTTCGGAAGATGTTTGGGACCCTTAGTTTCCCATTTAATATTATTTGTCTTGATGTGTACTATCACCTCTTAAAAATTTTCCCATTTTTTTAATCACCCTGTATATATATAGGTATATATACCGGGTGATCCAGAAGTTCCGGGAGTTTTGAAATGTTAATAATTTGCAAACTATAAACAATGGAAGTATGCGGTTTTCACATAAATGCTTAGAAACTTATGGGATTTGTTTTTTCGATGAAACAAACAGATTATGTTAGTTACATTTTTTGCCAACAGGTGGCGATAAAATTGATAGTAATATTTTTTATGGTATGATAAAGCTCACTAAAAAGAAAGAATTAGTGTCCAAAGGTTATAAATTTTCATTATAACGCCCTTAGCTAATAAGTACCGCCGTGAGCCGATGCAAAACAGCGTGCACAGCATCTTCAGATCAGAAAGAAATTCCAGAAGAAATTTCAGTTCATCGTGATTTTACAATTGTACTGCATTCGCACTCACCATGAGCTGATGATTTCCATTGAGTATTGGCAGCGAATTCTACCTCATTTATGATTGCAACTGACATTTGGGTACTCCTGCTTCGATTACGATCTTCCAATGAGCCCTTTTCTCAAACTTTGCTTACCATAGAATTTCAGATTTGTAATCGCGATCAAATTTTTTGCAGTTCTAACTTCACGTATTGTACGATCAGAAAACAACTCGACATGCAAAGAAAGCATGTCTAAACATAGCAGTTACTCATCAAATTTTGTATCAAAATTTCCTTTCAATACAATTTCAACAACTTAAAAAAAAGTGTTTGAACATAAACCACCCTTAAAACAGAATCTCATCAATAACCTAGAAAAGATGCTTAGCAATGAACTCATGTGTCTATGTAACGCATGGTATAGGTACATTCAGTCTTGTATAGCAGCGCCACCTGCTGCTAAAAATTGTAACTATATATATTTTTAAAAAATTCATTCTAAATAAAAATCCCACGTGTTTCTGAGCATATATCAGAAAACCGGACCTTTATATTATGCATAGTTTCCTAATTATTAACATTTCAAAACTCCTGAAACTTCTGGATCACCCAATATATGTATATATACATATGTTTATATATATATATATATATATATGTGTGTGTGTGTGTGTGTGTATATAAATGTTTACATATTTGTTTATATGTTTATATTACACATAGTTTATTGGTGTATTAAAATGCATCATTTAGTATCATGTGGGTTTTTAAATGGTCATTTCCGGATTATATTTCGGACTAAATCTTTGTTTCCAGTTATCGAACGGAATTAACCCTTGAAAATATAAGGCTGTAATGTACAATTAGTATGCGTAGCCTGTGAGCTCAATGCCATCAGTTTAACTGGGCAATATTCTTTTTATTTGTTGTCTTTTGGTAGTGCATTACCTAGAAACTTTTGTATTTATTTTGCAAATATAGTATATAAGCTTTATTAAATAGATTATATACCATAACATGGCTTTAAATGAAAAATAATTTTATTAAATTAAAAAGAAATAGGTAAAATATAAGTCACTTTTTAAGTATCATTTTAAAATTTTCAGGTAATAGCTTTAATGTTCTTCTATTTTATGAAAAACTATTGTCAACGTAATTTATATCTCTGTAATTAAAAAAAATTATAAGTACTAACACTTTTAATTACTGGATTTATATAAAAATTATTTTATAAAAATTATAAAAATTTACCTGGTTATAAGATAATCTAAAGATATATCTAAAGAAATATGACCATATTTATGTATTAGTACCAACCTACGTACACTTAATAATCGAATCCCTAAAGTCGAAAGTGAACTTCATGGCATAGATTTCTTAACATAATAATGTTAATGTAACATCAAGGAAACAATACGAATCTTGTACAACCAAAATCCTATTATGTACTGCAACAGCTGGAAAGATCATAAAACAATAATGATACCAATTTACTTTTTAGTGAAACCACATTAGAACATGTAATATAACTTTTTTCGGTTACACAACACAAACTAAGTTAAAAAAAAAAAAAAAAAAAAAAAAAAAAAAAAAAAAAAAACTTGGGATTTTTTATTTTAAAGAATGGGTAAAGGGTAATTTTCTTTATAAAATAACATTTAAAATATGATTAGTATAAATCCAAATTCTCTAATTTTTTCGGTACAATAATTATCTGTTCTCTTTGCTATGTTTTTCATTTTAATTTCTTCAGTAATACTGTTATATTTGATTATTGAATAAAATATTTTATAATAAATTGCCTGTAGAAGATTTGAAACAAAACAAATTAAAAGTTTTTTTTTATATTTAAAACCAATTATGAAAGTGTCTTTTTTTTAATACAACTGTTGTCACTAGAATCTAGCAGAATCACAGGTATTTGACAGTGATAACTGTAAAAAGCTAGTTAATCAAATAATTATAAATGCAGAATAATGGATCACGCGTAAATATAATAATGGACCATTAGTTATTTGTGCATAATAATAGTTGAAGCGGCAATGATAAACAGTGCATTACATTTAAGAAATCGTAGTTAAGTCTCTCAGATTAATAAATGAAGGTTTGACTGCATGTAACTGAAAAATATGCAGTTTTATCATATTTATTGATATTGTAAACTTCTTGCATATTTTGATAGCAGGTTTAGCGTAAACTCTGAACTCTAAATGAGATCCATCGTCTTAAATCGACATTTAATAACGGATAATTTTTGGATGATCCTTATCTTCCTTTCAAAGAGTCAAAAACTCTTCGCTTAGAGGCATGGTTAATTGGTGTAAGTCACGGATTTTGGAGAATTTTGGAGTTTAACATCTCTGTGTGATTTTTAGATATCGAGATGATTTTTTTTTTGTTGTTGTTCAATTCAGGAAAGATAAGGAATAATTCCAAAATTGGGAGTTTTCCTTTATCGAGACAGTAAAAAAAAATTAATTTTCGTACTTTTTCAAATAGATTTCCCACCTCTCATAGGTGTGTAATTTATGTTGTCACATTTTGCACCTTTTTTTCCCATGAAATTTTGCAATTGAAAGTACGTGCTTTTTGGCAATATTTAAGAAGATAGCCTATCATTCCGCTAAATAAGGCTCACCCTGTATATATGAAGACATGTGTTTCAAAACTCGCTTAATCCAGAAAATCTAATTTTGCTAAGCCGTAAAAGGCTTCTAACTGTATTATTTGTTTTACACTGTAAATCATGTTTTTATAATACAAGAAATGTGCGATTTTGTTATTTTTCAAATTGCCCTGCTTTAATGCAGTTTTACTAATAGAATACATTAATACATCTATCTCATTTTTTTTTAAATTTGGATAGCGCGAGTTATGATAATCATATCCTCATGTATATTTTTATGCATAGAAGTTTTGTGTTCAAGGGATTATGATCTGCGCAGATCTGCAATATATTTGCAGACATTTCAAAGCAGGGATGACAGAAACAAATCATGTTTCTTACGAAATGCAGCTACACTGCCAAAAATTTCTCCCAAAACACAGAAAAAAGCGAGACTTTCTGTAAATCTACGTTAGTTCTCGTTTAAATGCATTCGATCGAGTTTTTGGGTTATCATTTTACAGACATTTCCCTTATGTTACATATATTTCCCTGTAGTGATTTTCACGCCTTTATTTAAAGATATTTTTATAAAATGAATAATGCTTAGTTAAAAGGCGATTAAATAAACAATTATATATGATAAAGTTTTATTTTATTTAAAAATCTTTGTACTTTCGAACCTTTTCCAAACAGGTTCTTCCTCAGAGAATATTTTCATTAATAAATACAAATATGAGATTTTGTTTTGAAAAATGAACGAGACTCGTGGCTTGAAAATTGAGTTAGCAATATTTTTACTTGAACGGTAAAATTTTTTGATTGTTATACCATGATTTTTTTAATACGCCATATTCACAATTTGTTAGGATTTTATTTTTAGGATGCTAAACCGTAAATTGGGTATATTATAAGATAGGGTATCATTGCATATTTTATTGCTCTTGCATAAGATTTCTATTGATTCTCTTATAATGGATAAGTAATAATTGGATGTTGGAAATATGATTTTTGTATAATCAAAATCTATTGTGATATTCTGTTTGAGATATAAACGTGAAAGAGCAGTAGATTGGCCGCAAAATTTTATATCTGCTTTATGTTCTTTTATTCTTTTTTTGAGTTTTCTATTGGTTTTCCCGATATATTCTATTACTTTATTGCAAACAGTTTTAAAAGGGATGATATATACACCGGCTAATTCAATTTCTGGTATTGGATCGATTTTTGTACAAATTGCTTTTTTTAATTTTTTTGGTGGACAGGCTATTAAATTTACACTGCGTTTCAGAATAGCACATCTTAATTTCTCGTATAGACCAGGGAAATACTGAAACTTTTTGTATATCATTTTTTTATGGTTTACTTTTTTGATATTTCCTTGAAAATTAAATTCATGAATCAGTTTATTAATGAGATTAGTTGAAAATCCGTTTTCTTCAGCAATATTTCTGATGGTATTAAGCTCTTTTCTAAATATTTATCTGAGCATACCTTAAAAGCACGTCTAATGTAATAAACTCATTCATGAATTTTATTTTCGAGAAAATATCAAAAAAGTAAACCATAAAGAAATGATATACAAAAAGTTTCAATATTTCCCTGGTCTATACGAGAAATTAAGATATGCTCTTCTGAAACACAATGTAAATTTAATAGCCTGTCCACCAAAGAAATTAAAAGAAGTAATTTGTACAAAAATCGATCCAATACCAGAAATTGAATTAGCCTGTGTATATACCATCCTTTTTAAAACTGATTGCAATAATGTAATGGAATACATATGAAAAACCAATAGAAAACTCAAAAAAAGAATAAAAGAACATAAAGCAGGTTTTTCCCCGCGTAATCATAACAGACATACATTGTAGATAATAACAACACTTCTGATATCTCAGTTAGTAAGGAGTTTTCAATTTCAAGAGGTCTTGGGCTCAGACCTCAGGACGGTTCGGTACAAATATGTAAAAATTAAATGATACCGCAGCTCTATTTTATTTGAAAATTTCAAACGCTTTGAGGCTTACTGTAGATTGAATATTACACATATTTTGAAAATTAAATTTAATTGTTATTCTAAAAAATAAATTTACAGATTCTTGTGTGTTTTGAACGATGTTTATTTAAAGAGTCTTTTGTAAAATTTCTTAATAACTTCTCTATTTTTTTTTTAACAGAATCTCTGCTTTTTCAATCTCTGTAATTTTACATAATACTTAGAATAAGGGAATACCTGAAGTTTTTTTTTCAACAGTCTTTAACAGCATAATATGTCTCAAACAGTCTCCGACCCACTCTATACCATTTTGTGACATAACTGATGTGTAAATAAATAATAACATTTTACAACTATTTTGGATAAAGCATATTTCAGCCAATTCCATGAAAATTTCATTATGTTTAATACATTTCATTACGTTTCATTATGTTAAATATTTCTAGCATACATAAAAAACAAAATTTCAAAAGAATTAAGTGCTGTTTACAAATTTTTCAATCGTCTTTTAATAATACCATTATATTTAAATTAATAGTTGAAAAAGGAAATTTTTCCCATATTCTTAGAAAATCAAACTACTTTAGTTTTCAGTTTCAGGCATAAGACATTCAAAGAAACATAAACGCTATTTAGTTATACTTTATATTCCCAACCAATCTTATTGTTCATTTGTAAGAATGTCAGATGGAGTATGCGTAAGAATGTCATATGGTATTCAATCAAATTAGATAAGTTTGTATCTAATTTTAATGGGTTTTTTTTTGTTTTTATAGATAAAAGAAAAGTAAGTTATGTAAAATTATGTTAAATAACACTAAGCATCGAAATATTTGTTATTTAACAATGAAATATTTAATGCATGAAATCTTGATAGTTAATTTTCAAATTCTATTATTTTTGTTTTGAAAGAAATCTATCTTAACAAACGGATATTTCTGTAACGCAGCAAGAAAAGAATATACGGAAAACATCTGTATCAAAATAAAGTTTTTATGGAAATTAAAATAAATTACAAAGTTCAAAAATCTAAATAAATTATAAAATATACCGAAAAGTAAGTTTGCACAGTTTTTTATTCGTTGAAAAATTAAATTAAAATAAATAAATAGAAATAGCGAAGTATAGTACATCTTACTATTATATAGTCTCACAATATTATAAATATTGTTTTAAATTAAAAATATAAGAAAAACCAATTTAATGATTAAAACACTTAAAAGCTATTTTAGAACATCTCAAACTAAAATAATAAATAAAAAAAGAATAGTGTAATCTGCATTAAGAAAAGCAAAATACACAATTTAAAAAAAGTAAAAATAAAGCCGTAATTATTGCCATTTCAATAACGAAATTTATAAGAATTATTCACTTTTACAGATTAAATGCACTATTATTTCTAAATGGACCCTTTAAACATAAAACTGTCTGCAGGTATGCATAATATCATCTTTAGAAAACGCATTCCTTTCAACTAGTTTAGTTAAAATGTCGTTTAAAGTATTATAACCTTTCAAAAATGCTTAGTTATGTGCCTCTGCAAATAAATTTATTCAGAATTTCAGTAAATTGCACGAAATTCGTGTTCTTAAGGAAAGTTCTTTAGATCTGGTTTAAAATTTGTATGTAAATGGACTCAAAACTCTCTATACGAAAATGTATAAGTCCAAGCAATTTCTGCATTTAGGAAATAAACATTTCTAAAATAACTTTTCAAAATATTTTAGACATAATAATTACGTAATTTTGGTGTAGAACTTAACACATAGCGAAACTATGCAATTAGAAATAAGATTCTAAAAATATTTATGAGAAAAACTCGAAAGTCGATGGCTTTAAAGGTGTTGCGTAAACATTTTTTTTTTTTTTTTTTTTCTTTTTTGTTAAGAAGTTTTCATTTTTTCAAGTTGTAAAGTTAAGTAAATAACTTTTGATAGTTAAATTTAAAATTAATATAGCTCTAGATTTTGACCTTTATAGAAATAATGCAATTAGAATTCTAAATATAATTAAGAGAAAAACGTATATGTCCATCACTATAAAGAAGTTGCTGAATAATTTAACAACTTTTTTATTTATCGTTAAGAGTACTTTTATTTTTTTCTGTTATTAAGGAAAGTTAAAAATGAAAATCAATAATTAAATTAACTGTTTTCTTGACGCCAATATTTACTTTTTTTTCCACTAGCTAATTTAAAGCCAGATGTAAAACTTTATTGTTCGATACATTTCAAATTTTATAAAGCACGAAATGTACTATAAATAATTATATATTTTTATTTTCCTTCGGGTTGAGCTTAGTTCAGATAAGACGTTTATGGAGATTATTCATGAAATGCTATCCCCCCACAATACTTTATATTTTGTTAGACTTTGATATTAACTAGTTTGATTAGCTTTTGGTGTATATCTTTCAACAGATGGCGCTGCTATGCTACATTATTCCTAATTTTGACAAAAATCATACCAAAACTATTAAATATATATAATATATATATATATATATATATATAAAACATTGCAGCTATAGCGCTGATCATGTGGATTTTTCGTGAATTTTAAGTTCACTTAAGACTTTAAAAACTTTTTAGACTATATATATATATATATATATGTGTATGTGTGTGTGTGTGTGTGTGCATGCTTAATGAGGATTGTTATTAGGGTATCTCAATCAATACACAAAGTTTGGAAATATCTATATTTCCAAATTATAATTTCTATTATTCCAATCTAATTCTATTATCTATTTCCAAATTATTTTGTAGCCTGAAAGCATCATCTGAATGAAAAAAAAATTCAAGTTATTTTTAGTTAATTTTCGCAAGAACTTCTAAGAAGTGATTTTATTGTTATCCAGAAATTTTTTCGGAATCAATTACCATTTCTTTCTCTAGGACTGTAACATCTTTAATAATGTTTTCCTTCCCTTGTTTCCCAAAACATTGAAATTTGTTATCACAAATACATATCTTTACGTTTTCATTTCCAATGAAGCATTGTTATAAAAATTAGTTCTAATTAACTAACATTCTAATGCAAAAGATGCGGCATTGCATGTTTAATTTTATTAGCTTAACGATTAAATTAATCACGTTTGAAATATTGTGCTTCTACTATATATTTAAATTTATAAATGACTCATCAGGATGTTTTTGTATACATGCATTTAAAAAATATTTTTGTGTATATTATATAATTTGTAATTTCTTTTTTTTCCTCCTTTTTTTCGGTAAAATATGTTTTTATCCAATCCTGAATGCCATTCAGATATCGATGCCTGAAATATCAAAAGTGATAACATACAGAGTGTTGTCCTATTTGGTAAGATGAGTTTTGAAAGTTACGTCTTCATATATGTGTAGGTATATATAAAGTATGTAATTTGTATTAAAAACAGAATGTGTATACAAAGCCAACTGATCCTAAGATTAATCGCACTGAAATCTTTTATAAGCATAGTGTTTAAAATATGAGAATATCATCTGGTTTTCGGTAACTTTGGGGTTGATTTATACGCTTATTATGTTTTAGGTATGTATATAATTTGCGATATTTCTTTACATTTTGTCGATCAAAATTTCAAACAAATTTACTGTGTTTATTACGAAATGCCTAATGGAATGTGAACAGGATTCTTTTATATATTTTTTAATTAAATATTTTTGAATAATTCTTGAAATCTCATTAGACAAAAATACATTTCTTTCATACTTCACTTAAAAGGTGCAATCACATACATTATTCATTATTTCAATGAAATTATTGCATGTTTTATTTAAATTATTCATGTACATTCTGCAGATTAGATATCACCTTCTGGATTTCATGAGTATCTTGTAATGCATATGTTTTATCTTATATAAATACTAATTAAATTATGCATCATATTTATTCTAATACATATTCTCGTGAGAATGTTCTAGATGAAAACTGAGTTGTATTTTAAAACATTTGCGATTTCATATTTTACAGAAGGGGTAAAAATGCTAATTCATTGATATACGTTCATATCGTATCCTATTCTCGTAGATTTAGTGAATGTAATAACCCTTTGAACATTTTAAATGAATAAAAATTCGTACTCATTGAAAATGTTTTGATAGAGTTTGTAAATATTTCATCAAGGATTATATATTTATTATTTACTGCATGTATAATTTAACGTTAAATAATTTAAAAGAAAGAATTATATTTCTTATTTTGTCTTCCATTTTAATTTAAATAACAGTTAATATAAGAAAACTAAATAAAAAATAATATTTACGCATAAGAAAGATTTGCGTCTTTCTGATACATCTTTTTTCTTCCTCTTTTTCTTATTTTGTCGTATTTTCTTGTTTTGTCTTTTTTTTTCTTATTTTATCTTTCGCTTTTTCTTATTTTAAATGGTCTTTTACTCATTTTCAATTTTATTGTCACACATTTTTTCTTTTTTCTTCTATCACAATAATATCTTAAATCACATACACTACTAAGTCAGAACATGCACTGTAAAAATCTGCAGCATTTTATCCAGTCATTTGACCGTTTTCTACAAAAAAAGTAAAACAACCGTCTTTTTACGTTATTCTAAACATATTATTACCAATTTTATGGTCAGAATAGAGTTAAATTACGGTTATGTTACTGGTTTTTCAGAAAACTGTGAAATGACTGTACAAAATGCTGCAAGATTTTTAACAGTGTGATGTACAGTACATTTACGAGCACATCAATATGGTGCATTACGAATAATAATCCTGAATTAACGTCATTTTAAAGCATTATACTAGCGTTAACGTGTTTATATCGTTATGCAAATTAATTTATCTGCTTTTCTTTTTACCAGAGATTGATGATATTATTTAATTAAAACAGAACACATCTCAATTTTCAAAATCTATTAATTCTTTAAAAAAATTATTTTTTGATTATCTTTCAATAAAAGAAATACATTAAAGCAAACTAATATATCAACCAATAGATCCTTATAACTTTCCAAAAGATGTAAGATTAAAATACTTTGTCAGTATAAAATGTGTCACTTACACAATTGTACTAATATCCTTAAATCACAAGAGTATCCAAAATTACACTTAGAACACCCGAAAAATTCTTTTATCGAGTTATTACGAATGCTGCTTATTCATTTAGTAAACAGTTTAACACTATAAGACACTATTTCAAAAACAACAACAATGGAAATGACCCGATTTGTTGATCAATGCAATTTATTTTGTAGAATACCGAGGAAGTATTAAGAAAATATAATCTTTCAATGTGTACGGTATGAATAATGCAGCATACCAGCGTCATATTAAGATCGATATGCACCAAAAAGTAATCAGCTCTAAAATACATTATGTTTTAATTAGTTCTTAAGTTTTGTAAAAATCTCTGCAGTAGTTTTTATGATAGAACTTATGTGGAAATTGCAAATAATGCAGCATACCAGAACAACTGTTCAGCGATATGCATCAAAACCTAAGCAGCTCCATCTTATATCAAGGTCTAAATGATTATAAAGTTTTGTTAAATTCCGTGCATTAGTTCTTAAGATGGAATGCAATCACAACATTTTTTTTTCATATGCAAACTCACAGAATGACAGAGTGACGGACGGAATCAAAGACATAAATTTTCTAAAAGCCATCAAATTGTATGAAGGACCTTCGAAAGTGTATAAATTTATCGAAAATTTGAAGTCGAAAATTTTCAGTAATTCAATATATTCTTCTTGGAAAGATAGAAAAAAGGAAGAAAAAAATCGTGTTCAGGACTTTCTAAAGTGTATAAAAACATCGAAAACTGGAAGTCGAATTTTTTTACAAGTACCAGATTTTTTTTCTTGTAAATATAGAAGAACGTGGCTACTACCGTAGCAAAAAAGAATTACCATAAAATTTTGCAATTTTTCTTCGGATTATAAATCATTAAATAAAAGTTTTCTTTTTGAAGTAAAATACAATAATAAAAAAATTCTTCAGTGTAACTGCATTTAAATCTAAATAAGATAAATATTTTGTGCCTATTTAAAGTAATATATCTACTATAATTTTCTCAATTGTTTATTTCTTTTATAACCTGTATATATGTGTTATTCGAATAAATATGAAAATCGTATCCTATGGGAAACGTAAAATTATAAATTAGAATATCTATAGCGAAAAATATAGATATTTTTATATAACAGAGAACCAATTCTTGAAATTTCGAAATATACGACAAATATAGCTTAAAATATATATCCCTAATTTTATAAATATTCGAATAATGTTATTTAAAATATGAGAAGAGTCTGTTTCAAATAGAATATATTTTAAAGAATTTCGTATGCAATATGCAATTTTTATGTAATAATTCTAAGGAAATTAAAAAATCTCAAAAGTTTTCGCTACCGAAATAATACGTAAATGTCAGTTTATGTTTAAAATATGAAAATGTGGAAAAAACGATATTTTTTAGGAAGATCCTTATGCGAAAAGAAGAGTACAGTTGACTGAAATTCAAATTCTTAAACATATTTTTAAAAATATAATTGAATTTATACTCGAGTCAAACTGACTCGTAAACAAAACAGCCAAAGTCAACATTAGAAAAAAAAGAATAATAATGCTGGGAAAATGGAATAAAATTATAAATGCGTTAAATAATTAATTTAAAGTATTTTTTTATGTTGTTAAATTCAACGAAAGTATTTCTTCTACATGATAATTTTTTCGAAATAGTTACACTTGTACACTGGTGAAATTAATTAAGAGAATTTGTATATATTATCGAATTGCATGAAAAGAATTGAACTGAACCACTGCTTCTAGATAAAAATGCAAATACGTAAATACGTTGCATGGCAAATACGTAAGTGTGCACGTGTGTGTAGACAAAGACAGCAGAAAAACAGGCATTATAAGCTTGTGGAGGATAAGACGAATTGCATTCGCTAGGACGCCCCGGCGAATTTCTTGGTGTTATCTTGCAGCAATCGGTTAAACTCAAATCAGAACAGTAAAAATGAGTGCTCATCGACGTTTACATGATGGAATGAGGTGGCGAATTCTGGGGAGGCTATAGGTAGGCTAGTCGCAAGTCCAGATATGTATAGAGTTTAATTAAACGCCCAGCGTCGTGTCTAACCTATGGAAACAGTTCCATGATATTGGATCCATCGAGAGAATGTATGGGCAAGTTCGTCCAAGAGCTAAGATGGCCGGAGAAGATCACTATTTGCCTATTTTAGCGAGACGTAAAAGAAGGACTACAATTTCTCAGCTCGCTCGGCATCTGTATTCAGCCACAGAAACCAACGTAACAAGAGTGACTGTTTCCAAAAGACTGAATGAGAGAGGGTTGTTTGCCAGAAGACCCGGCTGTTTGCGTCCCGCTCATATCTACGAACAAGAGAGTCGAATTAGCATGGTGCAGGCAGCATAGTGATTGGAGTATGAATCAATAGGCTACCGTTCTGTTCGCCGACGAGTTCCTTTTTAGTCTAAACACCGGTTCTTGCCATATACATATGGAGAGAACCAGAGACCCGCTACCTAATCTCCAAGGTCCGCGAAATCAAAATTATGGTGGTGGCCGTATAATGGTCCGAGCAGGCATCATGTTGGTCGGCCGCACGCCTTTCCGCATTATTGACAGAGGCTCCGTCACAGGTATGAGGCATAAGGATGAGGTCTTGGAGCCCAATTTTTGCCTTTTCCGGGGTGCAGTAAGCCCCGAGTTCATCTTACTGAACAACGATGCGAGGCTACATAGATCTCTTCTGGTCGATTTATTTCACAAGATTGATGGTATTCGCCAAATACATTGGCCATCCAGGTCTCCAGACCTCAACCCTATAGAGCATGTCTGGGACACTCTAGGGAAGGCAATTGCAACTCACAACCTCTCCACCAAGAACCATCCAAGAATTGAAAATTGCGCTGCTGAATGAAATTGGCCATCTGCCACAGACACTAATAAACTACATTATTTCCAATATGACATCGCGATGCGAAGCCCGTATAGCTGTAAGAGGGGACCATACCCCCTATTAACCCATTTATTTTGTGTCTTTTGCTTCCGCTGTTTAGACCTTCAGACTTCCGTAAGTATTACGCACGAACATGTGTATCTATTATAACTGTTGAATGTTTCTTTTGTTATCAACCTATGTCCACACCAAATTTTATTAAAATCTATCCAGTAGTTCTGGAGATTGTAAATCAACTATGAAAATTCTCTTAATTTCTTACACCAGTGTATAATACGCAAAAAGAAATCTATATTTTCAATTTTGTAATTTTTATTTTATTATTATAAATTATGAATTATTTAAATTCATTGATAAATATGAGTTAAAACACAAAATATAGTTTCACTGTTTTTATTAGATGGAATGTTTTAAAAATATATATTTTATAGCAACTGAGTATTTACCATTACAAACTTTTCGAATGGTTAGAAAAAATTAATTTATTTTTTTATGCCACTTTCAATATGAAAAGTTAAGTAATCTTAATTGTTGATTCAATTTTGAAATATTTTTGAAGCGGGTTTTCTATGTTGAGCAGCATTAAAATATTAATTATTCTTACCATCGCAATATGTATGTGTTTCAGTATATATTAAAGTAGTGAATATTAAATCTTAAACGAAACTTTAAGGGCTGATAGTACAAATCAAGACAAACAATAGTAAATAAGAAACAGAATGTCCCAAACATCTTACGAAGGATACGTGGCTTCAAAATTTTGCCCTATTTAAGTTCCAAAATTTAAAAAAAATAAAAAAAATTGTCAATTCATTTCCAGTTTTCAAAAAAAATTATTTTATATTCCAGAATTTTCTTGAAAATAAATTTGATAGATAATGTTTTAGAATGCTGATAGAGGGCAATTTAGACATTGCAGTAAGGTGAAACTATTTTTTACCTGCATTAAATGCTTTCAAAATCCTAGATTTAAAAATAAATTTTCAGCACAAAATCTGAATCGTTGGGAGTGGTTAGGTAGTGCAAAATGAAACGTGTTCTGGAGTAAAGGATAGGGGAGGGGGGTCAGTTTTCACCTCCCAGTTCAGTTTGAGCTACTTAAACCCTCTCAATAATTCAGATTTTGAGCTCAAAATTTAAGTTTAAGAAAACATTTAATGATATACAAAAAATAACATTGAAAAACAGTTGTTCGTCACTTCAAGGTCTAAATATCTCTGTATCGTGATTTTTTTTTAAACCTTAAGTTTAAATTTTATTTTCAAGAAAATACTATATAAAAAGTAGTTTTTAGCGAAACCGCAACCGCATTTTTTCCTTTTTTTATAATTTTATGAAATTTTGAACCCTAAACTTTAATGGCGCCTGTTTTCTTCGGGAGACTTTGGGACCCTCAGTTTCCTATTGAATATTTTTGTCTTGTTTTGTACTATTACCCCTTTAAATTTTACCCAAGAGTTACGATTCATCCTACATATATTATACATATACATAGATAAAATTTTTTATAGAATTAAAAATAATTTTGTAAATAAGTAAATTTAGTCTTATAGATAATGTTATGTATTATGCTTATCTATATTTCAAAGAGTAAATTGTAACCTATGAAACTGTCTAAAAGTGTGGTAAAAGATAAAGGACTGTATATAATGAGAATACTTAATGGGAATCTTTAAGTTAGAAGCAGAGTATTAGAATTGCAAAAAACTGTACAAGACATAACATTACAAAACAAAGAGTCTTTTCTGTGTCAGCAAAAAGCAAAAAAACTCAAGTGAAACAAGTAAAAAAAAAAAAAAAAAAAAAAAAAAAAAAAAAAAACAAGAGTGATAAATAATTCAATTCTTAGAAAGTAAAAGTTTAAGGAAAACATTTTAACGCCATAGATTTCTTTCATTTTTTTATTAATTTTAACGTTGAAAATAAAATGACTTCGGAGTATTAACATATGAAATAGGATACTTTTGCCAGTGTCGCTTAATTTTTAATGCAACTTTCGTTTTAAAATATTAATTTATTTTACTTTTTGGTTAAATTTTGATACATTTTTGAGGCGATTATTCAACGTTGAGCAATATACAAAAATTAATGATTATTATTATCACGATAAGTACCTAAATACATATAGACAGTGAAACCTAGAAATAAGGGACATCTATGGGATCTCAACTTTTGTCCCTTAAATAGGGGTGTCCTTTATTTGGAGGTTTCACTGTATATATATATATATATATATATATATATATATATATATATATATATATATATATATATAGTGTATATTATACATACATATATATATATTGCAAATTTTAAATCTTTTTCGCCAAAACTAACCTTTATACTATCTTAATTTTCTTATAATAATATTCCGTACTTATTTCAGCTTATTAAATTAAAATCTTGTTTTTATATCTAATCTGTTAATCTTTATGCAGACGATATAAATTCTTAATTTGCCTTAAAAAACATTATTCCAGTATGCGTAAATTTAAAAAGATGGCTCGAAATTAAAAATATTCTTAATTAAACTTTATTTCTTAATATTCCAAATAAAACACATTTCTTCTATGTTTTATCAACCCTTTTTTAAGAAAGTCTTATAAAATTTATTCCAAACCATACCTTTCAAAAATATCATAATTTTATTTCATCTATTTATTTATTTTTCCTCCGTCATCTTTGATAGTGAGCACATCAATAAATTCATTTCTTTTCTTTTTCTCTTAAAATTAATCATCTATAAAAATCGTCTGCCCAAGAAATTCTGAGTCGATTATAAATTGGTTAAATAATAGGTTTTTTTTTTTTTTAATAAAATTATCGTCAGTGGAAAATAGTCTCGTAGCTGGACAAGAATTCTGTTTACATAAAAGAATGATGGTTTGAGGTTACAGAATGTTCTAGAATTTTTTTTTTTTTTAGATTTAAAAGAGGAAGCTCGAGAGGTGGTAAGAGAGATGAGAAGAAGGATTTTTGGGTGCGCTCTTGCATGAGTACGACTTGATGCAGTAAAGCATGGAATAGTTTTTGGATGTTTCGGTAAAATATCGTCTGCAACAGGAGCTTTTCCCTAGATTATAGCTAACGTTTAATAAAATGAACTTGCAGCAGCCAAGGAGTGATTATTTTGACCTTCTACATTTATTTTTTTTTTCTCTCGCTGGCCATGTCTTCTGTGCGGAGAAAGGGAAACCTGGCGATGATGTTTCCGCCCCCGTAACTTTAAATCGTCACATATATATATATATGTGTGTGTATATATTGTACATACATATATATATATATATATATATATATATATATATATATATATATTGTACGTAGACTACAATTTCCATAGACTTCAAATTTATTTTGTAAATAAGTCATTTCATCCATGTAAATAATGTAACGCTCATCAGTATTTTAAAGTCGAAATTGTAACATATATAACATTTCAAAGAAGCGGTACAAAGAAAAAAACTATACATAGTGAAAATATTTAAAAAGAATCTTTCAGTTAAAAACAGAATACTGGAATTGCAAAGCAACTATACAATATATTAGCACACAACTGCATAGAAATGACGCATTTATAAGACAATGCGTCATTTCTAAGCAGCAACTCTTTTTCGTTTATACAACAAAGAATACAAAGACTGAAGTGAAACACGTAACGAAAAATCCAAGTGTGGTAAATAATTCAATTCTTGGAAAGGAAAATTTATAGAAAACTTTTGTTCTATCTTTTTAACGCCGCAGATTTTTCATTTCTCTTTTATCAATTTTAACGTTGAAAATAAATTGACTTCAGAGTATTATCACGCAAAAGTTACCGTCTTTGTTATCAAATAGGATATTTTTATGAATGACGCATAACAATTGTGCTATAAGCAAAACAGAAATCTATATTATCAGCAATGTGTTATTTTACTGTTATAAATGTTTAAATTTATTGTCAAATATGAATCAAAATCCAAAATATGATTGATTGTTTTTATTAAATTTAACGTATGCATCTCATAGCAACTGAGCATTAACCATTATAAATTTTTCAACTGAGTAAAAAAAAAAAAAAAAAAAAAAAAAAAAAAAAAAAAAAAAAAAACATTATTTTAACTGTTCATACCACTTTCGTCATAAAATGTTAATTTATTTTATTTTTTGCTTATGTGTTAAAACTTTGAAGTGATTATTCTACGCTGAATAGTATAAAAAAAATAATGATTCTTACCATCGGAATATGCATGTATATATGTATGTATGTATATATATTATACATACACTTTGATCAAACTTAACATATAATTAAAAATTATTTGTAAATAAGCCATTTATTTCTTATAAACAATGTTATGTATTATTCTCATCCATATTTCAAAGTGAAAATTGTAACACATAGAACTCTCCGAAGAAGTGGTAGGGAAAAAAAAACTATTTTATATAAGAAAAAAATCAGATAATCTTCAGATTTCCCAATTCTCTTCCAAGAACAACATTTAATTTCCAAATAGTTAATAAAATTTTAATTTAACAAATACAACGACTGTTTGGATAATGATATTTTCAAAGACTCAAATTTTAATGACTTATAAATAAATTGTATATTTAAATTAATAATAATAATAAAAATCATTTTTATTATTATCATAACGAGTTATATTTTACGTACACCGTGCATTAAACACTAATTATCCTAGACCAATTGTAAAAAAAACAGAACTTTATAGATAGACAACTTTAACTGTTTAAAATATTAATTTTTATTGGATGGAGTTAGACTGACTTCTGAACGTCTCATTTTACGTACGGCATGGATTAAACACTAATATTCCTGAACCCATCACAAAGAAATTTTTAATAAAATTTCAGTTTAACAACTTTCGGAATGCAAATTTATAAACTTCTAAACATCGCACATTTTTCATTTTTACACCATTGAGTAGAGAAAGAAAATGCCCTTTTTAATGAAATTTGTTTGAAATCTTTATCACAATTCGTTTTGAAATTATTAATTTTTTCAAAACTTTTGATTACTCTTTTTGTCATTTTGGCAACAGAAGTATTCCAATTTTGGACATTAAAGATAGATAAATCAGAAAACGAAGAAAAAAAAAAAAAAACAGAAGTATTCCAGTTTTGGACATTAAACATTAACCAATCAGAAAACGAATAAAATAAAATAAGGTGCGGAATTCAACCAATAAAAACATTCAGATATACTTCAGATTTCCCAATTCTCTACCGAGAACAAAAACTATTTTCCAAATAGTTAATAACGAAAACACTTAATGAGAATCTTTAAATTAAAAGCAGAATATTAGAATTGCAAAACAACTTTACAAGACAACGCATTACAAGACGATGAGTCTTTTCTGTGTCAGTAACTCTTTTTCATTTAAGTAACAAAGAAAACAAAGACTGGAGTGAATCACGTAACGAAAAATCCAAGAGTGATATATAATTCAATTCTTAGAAAGTGAAGTTTATAGAAAAAAAAGGTCCATCTTTTTAATGCCAACAATATTTTCTTCATCAGTTTTAACGTTGAAAATAAAATGATTTCAAAGTATTATAACGCAAAAGTTACCGTCTTTGTTACTAAATTGAATATTTTTATGAGTGTTGCGTAAAAGTTATATTTAACTAAATTTATAGAAATAGCGAATTTTTTAACCACTTTCAAATAAACTTAAAAATTTAATAAAATTTACAATACATTTTTACTTTATTATTATTTTGAGTATGCAAAATGTTTGTACATTACAATGTATTAGAAATATCTATGTTTTTAACATATGTTTATTAAAATAATATGATTTTTATAGTTTCCTATTTTTTTAATCTCCATAAATAAGACAATGCTATTTTTAAACCACTTAAAAAATTGTTTTTATTATTATTTTTCTCTTTATTTTAACATTTAGAAATCGCGACAGATTTGGCACAAAGAAAAAAATATACATAATAAAAACATTTAATGGGAATCTTCATGTTAGAAACAGAATAATTATATTTTTTGTACTCTATATTTAATATAGAAACTTGATCTATTATTAATACAAGGTGGAACCCGTCGAATTTCGACGAATGTAAATGCTTAAGAAGGGGCTGTTTCTTGATTTATAATAAACCTACAAAATTAGCTACAGTAAAAAAAGCATCTTACAATGGTCAATCTAACTCTCAAAACAAATATTACTTAAAGCTTAAGAAGAAAAAAGCTACTATATCTATAAAACTCAGTTGCCCAAATTGTTAAATTTAAACTTTAAACGCACAGGTAAAAAAAAAAAAATAATAATAAAGCTAAATGTAATAAAGATCAGTTATTAAGATGAAGCTATCAATTAAAGTCTCTTGTTTTTGGTATAAATGCATACAAAAAAAAATCAAATTGGCACGATCTTAGAATTTCACGTGAAATCGAAGCCCGTCATAATTTTCATCTTCTTAAAATTTACATGCACTCATTTCAATTTTTATCAGTTTTAAAGGAAAATGGCGTATTTCTGTTGCCACAATTACAAAATTCGTACTAAAAACTATAAAAAAAATTAATAAGAGAATAATAAATTGAGATGTAGCTTTTAAAAAAAAAAATTCTATTTAAAAGTACATGTTTTCTCTATACGACAGTGTAAAAACTTAAAATATTCGATGTTTAAAAGTGTAAAATTTGCAGTAGTGAAAATTCCAAAACCGAAATTGCAGGGGAAATGTGTTGCCATTCACAAAATGACGTAATCGTTATGCACAGATACGTTTGGCCTTTATAAGATAGATAGAAACGGAGTTGCAAAATAAACTATGCAAGACATAACATTACAAGACAATGAGTCTTTTCTGTGTCAGCAACTCTTTTTCATTTAAGTAGAAAAGAAAGACTAGAGTGAAACACATAACGCAAAATGCAAGTGTGATAAATAATTCAATTCTTGGAAAGGAAACTTTATAGAAAACTTTTGTTCTATCTTTTTAACGACATAGATTTCTTTCTTTTGTTATCATTTTTAACATTGAAAATATAATGACTTAGGAGTATCATCACGCGAAAGTTACCGTCTTTCTTATCAAATCGGATATTTTTATGAGTGTCGCATAACAATGGTGCAATACGCAAAACAGAAATCTATATTATCAGATATTTGTTCCTTTACTGTAATAAATTATTTAAATTTATTGTCAAATATGAATCAAAATTCAAAATATGTTTGACAGTTTCTATTAAACGGAATGGATGTAATGTATATATTTCATAGCAACTGAGCATTAATCATTATAAATATTTGACTGAGTACAAAAAATGAGCTTACCTGTTCATAGCACTTTCGTTATAAAATGTTATTTTATCTTACTTTTTGGTTAAAATTTCAAAATTTGTTGAATTGATCATTCTGCGTTAATAAAATATGTTTATACAAAAATTGATGATTCTTACCACCGGAATATGCATGTATATATGTATGTATATATACATTATACATATCCTTAAATCAAACTTTCCATATAATTAAAAAATATTTGTAAATAAATCCTTCAATTCTTATAAACAATGTAATGTAATATGCTCACTGATATTTCTTAGTGAAAATTGTAACGTATAGAACTCTCCAAAGAAGAAGTGGAAGAAAAAGAAATTATACCTAATGAAAACACTTAACGGTAATCTTTAACTTACAAACAGAATATTAGAATTGCAAAACAACTATACAAGACAACGCATTACAAGACATTGAGTCTTTTCTGTGTCAGTAACTCTTTTTCATTTAAGTAACAAAGAAAACAAACACTGGAGTGAAACACGTAACGAAAAATCCAAGAGTGATAAATAATTCAAAGCTTAGAAAAGTATGTTTATAGAAAACTTTTGTTCTATATTTTAATGCCACATGTTTTTTCTTTGTCAGTTTTACCACTGAAAGCAAAATGAGTACAAAGTATTTTAACGCAAAAGTTAATGTTTTTGTTACTAAATTGTTTATTTTTATGAGTGTAGCATAAAAGTTATGTTTAAGTAAATTTGAAGAAACAGCGTTTTTTTAACCACTTTCTAATAAATTTACAAATTTTATAAAATTTTCAATACATTTTTAATTTATTATTATTTTGAATAATCAAAATGTTTGTATATTTCAACGCATTAGAAATATCTATGTTTTTAACATATGCTTATTAAAATGATATGATTGTTTAAAGTTTCCTATACTGTTAAAAAAATTCTGAAATTTACGAACATTTTTTTCCTGAATTTTACAGAAATGGTCCCTTTTCACAACAAAAGGGCATTTTCCGTTACAAATCCCAAAATTCCACCATATTTTCTGAAAATAACGTAACTTATGGAAATAAAAACAAAAAACGGAGACATTCCGTTCTGTGGTGGACTCCATGGCCCAGTGGCCAAGTTACCACACCGCTATCACCTGCGAGCGCAGATTATGGGTTCGGGTCCCACTGGCGCCATGGAATAATGAAAACATAAAAAATCCCTTTTAAATTATATTTTTCTCTTATTTCTTATTAATTTTTTTTTAAAATTTATTAGCCAATAAATAAAGAAATACATAAATATTGTACGACAATTTCAAAAAAATGTCTATATCTTTTTTTGTAAAAAAAAAAAAAAAAAAAAAAAAAAAAAAAAAAAAGTTTTATTAAAACTTTTTTATTTATTAAAAAAAAAAAAAGAGAGAGAGAGAGAGAGAGAGAGAGAGAGAAAGAGAGTGGTTTTAAACAGTGATTTTTTTTAAAATTTAAACTATTTAAAAAATTAAAACTGATTTTTAAAAATAATAAGTATTATTCATCAGTCTAAAATAAAATAAAATAAACCATTTAAAAATATTCTAAGGAATATATTTGAAAGGAAATCTTTATAAAGGACAACAGATTTTCCCACTATCTCATAAAAGACATACTTTGTACAATCCAGCATCAGCAGCTTTGGCTCAGTTCATAAGGATTGGTTCTGCAATCTAAAGGCCCCGGGTTCGATCCTCAGGGTGGCGTGACCTGAATTACACAATATAATAATTAAGTAAAATAACATAACAGCTTAAAATCACTCGGTAATTTCGAATTCTTTGACGATTAATCGATTCATTAATTTTAAAAATTATATTAAATTATTATTATTAAAAATCAAACTTTGTAACGGAAAGTTACTGATTCTTCAAACGGAGTTTTCCCTTCTTGTATTTCCCATAACGGAAAATCTACTAACGGAACGGTAAAAGGTCGGCTACATTGCTGCCGGTAGTTTCACCTGGAATTCACAGATTTATTTTTAACAGTGTATTTCTTTAATTTGCATAAGTAAGACAATGATACTTTTAACCACTTAAAAATATTTGTATTATTTTTTTTTTAACATTTAGAACTCTCTACAGAAGTGGTACAAAGAAAAAATTATGTATAATGAAAACATATAACGGGAATCTATAAGTTAGAAACAGAAAATTTAGATCTTTTGTACTCTATCTTTAATATAGAAACTTGATCTATATTTAATATAGAAACAGAATTGCAAAACAACTATGCAAGACACAACATTACAAGACAAAGAGCCTTTTCTGTGTCACCAACTCTTTTTTATTTAAGTAACAAAGAAACATAAGACTGAAATGAAACACGTAACGAAAAATCCAAGATTGATAAATAACACAATTCTTAGAAAGGAAAGTTTATAGAAAATTTTTGTTCTATCTTTTTAGCGCCACTGATTTTTTTTAAATCAGTTATAACATTAAAAATAATATGAATATTAAATTTTATCATACAAAAGTTACCGTCTTTGTGATCAAAAAGAATATTTTTATGAGTGTCGCATAAAAATTATATTTAACTTAAGTTTATATAAAAACACATTTTCAAACCACTTTCTACTAAATTTACAAAGTGAATAAAATTTACAATAGATTATTTTTTGACTAAATAAAATTGTTACTCGTTATGACATTAAAAGTACCTATGTTTTTGATGTATGATTATTGAAGAATATGATTGAAGATTATTGAAGAAATTTTTAAAGTTTCCTATTTTTGTAATCTACATAAATAACACAATGATATATTTTAACCACTTGAAAGTTTCTTTCTCCTTTCCTTTCTTTCCTTTTTTTTATAATAGTAATAATAATTAATATTATTGTTGTTATTTTGAAAATAAAAAAGTTGAGCAAGACATCACTGAAGTGAAATGCGGAACTAAAACACGGACTGAAGTGAAACACGGAACGCATCATCCAAGTATGATAAATACAGCTCATATTCAAAATATTAGAATAATTGAGAAAAGTAATAAGAAAAAATTATTTGTCATTTATTTATTTTTTATACTAAGTAAATGCAATTAAATTTCTTATAAATTAAATCTGGAATGTTTAGATAAGATTTTAACATTTATAAAATATAAAATACAGCACAATAAATTAGGTATACAGCTTCCTTAAACACACCAGAATATTAGAATAAAATTTAGATTGGTTCAAAATATTAGAATATTTTATTTTACGCAACAATATTACCTTATGAATATGAAGTAAATGGTAGTTAATATTTTGTAGCATCCCCTTTAGCTTTCATAACAGCGTACAATCGATCTTGCATACTATATACAAGGTGTTTACAAACATTTCTATCAATATTAGCCCAAATAGACTTTATACGTGCCACTAACTCAGTTTTACTTGAAGGAGGATTTTCTTGAAGTTTTTTCTTCATTATACTCCATAAGTTTTCGATGGGATTAAGATCTGGGGAATTTGGTGGCCAAGGAAGTACCTTAATGTTGCGTTGGCGGAACCAATTCTTAGTTGACACCGAGGTATGCGGGGACGCTAAATCTTGTTGAAAGATGAAATCATCTTCAAATAAATCTTCTGATGATGGAATCATGTAATATTCTAAAATTTCTTGATATATCAGAGTTAACCTTTTCGTAGACGATGCATAACTTTCCAGGTCCTTCTGCACTCATACAACCCCAAACCATGACACTAGCAGCAAATTTTACGGAACGTTTAAGGCATTCTTTATCAAATGCTTCTTGCTTCATTCTCCAAACTCGAATACCTTGATTACCATATGAAACACAAAACGTACTTTCATCACTAAATAATATATGTTTCCAATCTTCATTGCTCCATAAACGTCTTGATTTACACCAATTCAATCTTATACGCTTTTGTCTTGCAGTCATGAGAGGTTTTGTTTTCGGTACACGAGATTCAAATTTAAATTTATGGAGACGTCTTAATGTTGTCGATGTAGAAACTTCAAATCCTTCTTCTTTCCATTTTCGGTGCAAGAATCGCACACTTTTAAAACGGTTTTTCTTAACTATACGCTTCAGTTTCCTGTCATCTCTAGAAGATGTTTTTGGTTTTCAGCCACCATTTCGGCGATTATTTTGAAATTTTCCAATTTTCCAATTTTTGAATATTGTGTTAGTATTTTACTAACGCTCGATTGCGAACAATGTAAATAATTCGCTATAAAACATTGATTTTTACCGTGCCGATACAAATCAACCATACGAAGTTTAGTAGATTCAGGAATATCACTCACACAGCCCATTTTAAGACGAAAAAGAAACAAACTGCAAAAAAGAATACTGATTTTAAATAAAATAGTCTGTATTTAATCAATGATGCCACCAGTTAAGAATTGGTAATAATTAAAGGAGAATTATTGTGAAATATTCTAATATTTTGAACCACTTGAATAAATATTCTAATATTTTGACTTTTCAAAATAATTTTTTTTGCAATTAATCTTTTCAAAAATGATATTAAATTTAAGATAACAAGTAAGTTTAATCAACAATAAGTTCTTAATAAAAATATCGTTTGCATATTTTCATTAAAACACAATAAATTACCAAACGATATTTTCAATTTCTAAAAAAAAGGTAATTATTCTAATATTTTGAATATGAGCTGTAGTTCAGTTCTTAGATACGATAATTTATAGTAAACGTAATGTTCTATCTTTTTAACGTCACGGACTTTTTTTCTTATTATTAGTTTTAACATTAAAAATAATATGAATTCAGAATGTTATCACACAAAAGTTAATGTCTTTATGATCAAATAGGATATTTCTATGAGTGTCGCATAAAAATTATAGTTAACTTAATTTATAGAAAAAGCTAATTTTTAAACCTCTTTCTACTAAATTTACAAAGTCAATAAAATTTATAATGCATTATTTTTTTCAGTAAATAAAATGGTTACACGTTACAAGGATAAAAATACGTATGTTTAAATATTATTATTATTACTATTATTATTATAATTATTAAAGTGTATGATTTTTAAAGTTTCCTATTTTTGTAATCTGCATAAATAAAACATTGATGTATTTTATCAATTGAAAAATTGTTCCTTCTTTTCTTTCTTTTCTTTTTTCTTTATAATAATAATAATAATTAATATTATCGTTGTTATTTTGAAAATAAAAAAGTTAAAAATAAGAGCCAGACATCACATTTTTATAGTAAAATATTTCAATTATATAATAAAAAAATCTATCATGTAATAATGTAAATATTTAATTATTGCAATTAGAATAAGTTAATATCCAAAAGCTTTTAATAAAATAATCGAACTATTTTTGCATATACAACACGCCAAAGAAGTTATACAGAGAGAGAAAACTACATATAACCAAAACATTTAATGGGAATTTCTAAGTTATAAACAGAACATTAGAATTGCAAAATAACTATACAAGACGTAACATTACAAGACAACGAGTCTTTTGTGTGTCAACAACTGTTTTTTCATTTATGTAACAAAGAACACAAAGACTGAAGTGAAACACGGAACGCATCATCCAAGTGTAATAAATAATTCAATTCTTAGATACGATAGTTTATAGAAAACGTTTGTTCTATCTTTTTCATGCCACGGAGTTTTTTTTTATTATTATCAAATTTAACGTTGAAAAAAAATATGAATTCAGAATGTTATCACAGAAATGTTACCGTCTTTATGATCAAATAGGATATTTTTATGAGTGTCGCATAAAAGTTATAGTTAACTTAAGTTTATAGAAAAATCAAATTTTCCAACCACTTTCTACTAAATTTACAAAGTGAATAAAATTTAGAATACATTATTTTTTTCGAGTAAATAAAATGGTTACACGTTACGAATTTAAAAATACCTATGTTTCTGATGTATGCTTATTGAAGAATATGATATTTATAATTTCCTATTTTTGTGATCTACATAAATAACAGAATGATATATTTTAACTACTTGAAAGCTTCTTTTTCCTTTCCTTTCTTTCCTTTTATTATAATAGTCATAATAATAATAATTATTATTGTTATTTTGAAAATAAAGTTAAAAATAAGAGCAATATACCACATTTTTTATAGTAAGATATTTCAGTTATGTAATAAAAAATATCTGTCATTTAATAATGCAAATATTTAATTACTGCAATTAGAACAAGTTAATATCCAAAAACTTTTTATAAAATAAGCGAAATTTTTTTACATAATCGGCCATTTTTAACATAGTGTTAAGTCCGTTACCATATGTCAAATCTGTTACCACATGGTTTTTTAATGATTATCATTTTTTCACCATTTTACTTTTATTTTTTCTTCAACTAAGAAACAAATATGCATTTACCTTAAAATTTAATAATTTACATGAATGTATACTGTAATTATTAGAAAAAGTTCTTGTATAATTTCTATGTGATCAAAATCTTGTGGCTAAAACTGTCTCTTATTTCAATTTAATTTAAGTATGATTGATAAATATCATGTTTTGAAATTTAGGGACATAAGTCACTGCAATGCAAGTTGATTTTAGGAAATTTAATAAATTTAAAGCTGAGTATTTTCAGTAATTTTTATAGTAACGGACTTGACAATTTGACATACATACATGGCCCATATAGAACTCGCAAAAAAAGTGGTACAGAGAGAAAAAAAAATATATATATATAATGAAATTATCTAATGGGAATCTTTAAGTTCGAAACCGAACATAAGAATTGCAAAAACACTATGCAAAATAACATTAAAAGATAATAAGTATTTTCTGTATTAGCAACTCTTTTTCATTTACGTAACAAAGAACACAAAGAGTGAAGTGAAACACGTACCGAAAGTTGCAAGAGTGATAAATAATTCAATTCTTAGAAAGGATTGTTCTATCTTTTTAACGCTACAGATTTTTTTTTCTTTTTTTTTTTTATCAATTTTAACGTTGAAAATAAAATAACTTCAGAGTATTATCATGCAAAAGTTACTGTTTTTGGTGTCAAAAAGGATATTTTAATAAAACAAGGTAGAACCCGTCAAATTTTGACGAAAGAAAATGTTTAAGAAGGAACTGTTTCATAAACTTATAATGAATATACAAAATTAGTTATAGTAAAAAATGAATTTTATATTGGTACGTCTAATTCTTAAGCAAACGATATTCATCGTCAAATTAAGAAAATACCATTTCTATAAAACGCAGTTGTAGAAATTGTTAAAATTAAACTTTAATCGTATATGTAAGCAGTAGAAAATAATAAAGATATGTTATTATCATAAAGTTATCAATTAAGGTTCTTATGCTAGTATTCTAAAATAATAAAAAGCAAAATTTATTCCACTTTGACTCAATCATAGAATTATTTTTCCCGTGGAATCTAAACCCGGCATCATTTACAGCATATCAAAATTTACAAATGTACATCTCACATCTGTATTCACGTTTTAAAAAAAATTGGCATTTTAATTTGATAATTTTTATTCAAAACTTGAAGTCTCAATGCTATTAGCTGAAATAGATATTAAACTGTTGATATTCTTTTACGTGTAAATCAAATTTTGTAAATGAAGTCAAAATTCACCGAGTTTTATAACAGAAGATATTTAAATTTCTATTATTTTCACTTTTAATCAGAAAATGGCAACATAAACATACAACACTCATTTTTTCTCTTTTTTCCTTTACATTAAACAGAAATGGAGTACTCCTGTTGCCAGGATTAAAAAAGAGGTATTAAAAGCTACAACAAAATTAATATTTCAAAAACAAATTAAGTTGCAGCTTTCAAACAAATTTCATTCAAAAGTGCATTTTTTGCTGCACGATGGTATAAAAATTGAAAATGTGCGACATTAAGAAGTTTAAAAACATTTAGTAGCAAAAATTGCAATACCGAAATTCATTTAAAGTTTGAGAGTGTTGCCATGCGCAAAATGACGTATGAGTTAGGCACAGATACGTTTGGCCTTTATAATATAGATTGTACGATATGAAAAAAATATTGTATGTATTATCAGTTATGTGTTCTTTTATTTTTATAAATAATTTATATTCATTGTTAAATCTAAATCAAAATTCAAAACAATATTTGACTGCCTTTATTAGATAGAATCTTTATAAAGTATACACATTATAGCAACTGAGTATTTAGCATTACATTTTTTTCGACTGAGTAAAAAAAAAATTACCTTAATTTTTTATGCCACTTTCGTTCTAAAATGTTAATTTTTCTTAGTTTATAGTTGATTATTGAAACATTTTCTCTAAAGTTTAAGGCACCCTCTAACTGAATTCTTTGAAATTTATCTTTAAAATTTATTTTTAAGTAATTACTGACATAAAGAATGGCTTTAGAGAAAACCGCAAACGAATCGACCAATTTTTCCGTTTTATATAATCATTTGAAATTTGAACCTCCCCACTCCTATTGAACACAGTTCAGTTTGCACTACTTAACCACTCTCAACGATTCAGATTTTCAACTCAAAATTTAAGTTTATGTCTAAGCTTCTAAAAAAATTTATGAGATGCAAAAAATAACTTTAAAAAATAGTTGTACGTTACTCCAAAGTCTAAAGCGCCCTCTATCGGCATTTTTTAAATTTATCTGTATAATTTATTTTCAAGACAATACTGACATAAAGAATAGTTTTAGTGAAAACCACAAATCAATTACCAATTTTTCTGGGTTTTTTTTTTTTTTATAATCGTTTGAAATTTGAACTTACCCACTCCCACTGAAGACAGTTCAGTTTGCGCTATTTAACCACAGATTTTGAACTCAACATTTAAGCTTATGTCTAAATTTCTAAAAAAATTAAATGAGATGCAAAGAATAACGGTAAAAAATAGTTGTTCCTTACTCCAAAGTCTAAAGTGCCCTTAGTCTTTATTTTTTGAAATTTATTTATCTTTATAATTTATTTTCAAGGCAATACTGACATAAAGAATAATTTTCGTGAAAACCGCAAACGAATCCATCATTTTTTCCGTTTTTTATGATCATTTCAAATTTTGGACTCTAAACTTTGATGGCGCCTATCTCCTTCGGAAAACGTTTGGGACCCTTAGTTTCTCATTTATTATTATTTGTCTTGATGTGCACTATCAACCCTTAAAATTTTCGTGAAAACTGCAAACGATTTTTTTGCATCTGAATAATGTTTGCGTAAACTTAAACTTAAATTTTGAGCTCAACAAATCTGAATAGTTAGGAATCGTTAAATAGCACAAACTGAACTGTGTTCAGAGGGTTCAAATTTCAAATGATTATACAAAACGGAAAAATTGGTCGATTCCTTTGCGGTTTAAAATAAAACTCTTCTTTAAGTCAGTATCTTCTTGAAAATAAATTTTAAAGATAAATTTCAAAAAAATTCGTTAGAGGGCGCCTTAAACTTCAGAGGAACCAACAACTAATTTTAACCGTTATTTTTTGTATCTAATTAAATTCTTTCCAAAACTTATTAAATGTTTTCGAAATCTTAGATTTAAATTTAAATTTTGAACTCAAATTCTGAATCGTCGGGAGGGGTTAAGAAGCGCAAACTGAAGTTTGCTCAGAAATTGAAATTTAACCTCCTCCCCCCTCTAACACAGTTCACTTTTACGCTACTTAAACACTTGCAACGATACGCTACTTAAACACTTGCAACGATTAAGAATTTGATCTCAAAATTTAAATCTAAGCATTTAAAAGCGTTTAATGACATTTAAAAAAAAACGGTTAAAATAGTTGTACACTACTCCAATTTATAAGGCGCTCTCTATCGGTATTTAGTGAAATGTATCTTTAAATTTTTTTTTCAAGAAAACACTGATTTAAAGAGTAGTTTTAGCAAAAACCGCAAACGAATCGACTAATTTTTCCGTTTTTTATAATCGTTTGAAATGTAAACCCTCTGAACGCAGTTCAGTTTGTGCTACTTAACCACTCCCAACTATTCAGATTTTGAGCTCAAAATTTAAGTTTAAATCTAAGCCTACAAAACCATTTAATGAGTTGCAAAACACAACGGCAAAAAATAGTTGTTCGTTAATCAAAAGTTTGAAGCGCCCTCTATCGGCATTTTTTGAAATTTAAGGGTTTGAGTGAACAATGCTTTGAGGTCTATAGCTACAATTGCTCTTACCTCGAATGATCCATATTGCCCAGAAACAAATACAGAACACTTTTATTATTACAGGAAATACAGTACATACATTTTAATACACATCACAGGGACAACCCAGACACCCATGCCCGTAGCTGGACTCGAACCAGGATCCAGCAGTGTGGGAGGAGCTGACGCTACCAACCACGCCACTGGGTCGGCTTGAAATTTATCTTTATAATTTATTTTCAATTAAAGACCGACATAAAAAATAGTTTTAGTGAAAACCGCAAATCAATCGATCAATTTTTCCATTTTTTATAATAATTTGAAATTTGAACCCTCTGAGCACAGTTCAGTTTGTGCTACTTAACCATTCCTAACTATTCATATTTAAAGCTCAAAATTTAAGTCTAAGCTTACCAAACCATTTAATGAGATGACGAAAAATATATATGTACACTGTAAAGATATTATATGTACACGGAAAAAAAAAAACTTTAAGTTTACGGCAAACATTGCTGGCAGCAATATTGCCAGCAGTTTTTGCCGTAAAAATTGCTGGCAACATTGCTACTAGCAGTTTTTGCCGTAAATTTAACGGATTTTTTAAAATTATTATTGTAATTGATTGCATAGATTTATTTGATAAAATTGTTTAACAATATTAGTTGTTTAATAATTATTTTTGTTTTGTTGTTGTTGTTATTCATTTTTCGAAAATATCAAAACTTTATAGAATATAAGATATTTAATTGATAAAAAAAAAGATGTATAGCAGCTGTGCTTAATGTATCAATTTTAAATTGAACGTTTTAAAAATTATTAAAAAATTCTAACATTCTCATTTGTAATGATAAAAATATCAGTTGGAAAAAAATTTATTTAAATATTTTCAAGCTTATTTTATCTGATAATACTATAGTTTTTGCATTGAGAATACCATATATCCACATTGAGGCGTGATAATTATACTGTGAGATCACTGTGGTGATGATGGTTCAGATATTAATCCGAAAAAATAAATCAAATTTGCTGTCCAAATATTTGATGAATTTCTTCCGGTGTAACGTAAATGAAGGACAGTTCGTCTTAAAAATACTTCCACCGAGAGATATTCCACATGCACTTCTAATATTTTTTTCGGACCGAACTTAGGAAACAAAATCAACAACAGGAACTCAGTAGATTTTGAAGATTCGTAACGTATGCATATTTATTCTTGTTTCATGGAATATACGGGGGTTTTCTAAATGAATATCAGGTTTTAACGCTTTATAGTGTTTATTACAAAAAAACTAACATTGTAATTAATACTTAAATTGAAAGAGCAACTCAAACAATTTTATCCAAATGCATACAAATGTTCAATGAGAGCACCTTTTGTCACACGGAACACATCAAAATGATAGCTCATTTCTTCCCAAGCTTTGATTAGTAAGAAGTTCTGTTTAGACGATCACCTGACCTAACGTAAAGTGATTTCTACCAGTGGGGGCTCATAAAGCATTGTGCGTATGTGGATCTACTACCAGCTGACGATCGCAGCTGTTACAACAATGACCCCACAAACATTAAACAAGGTTTGGGAAAAACTGGTCTATCGACTTCATGTGTGCCGTGTGACAAAAGGTGCTCACATTGAACACTGAGTTGGTTTTTCATTTTATGTATTAATTATACTCTCTTAAAACCTCAGCCACAAAATAACTTAAGTTGAAACGAAATCTACTCATCTCGCTATTTGAAAGTCAGCTTCTAGTAAAGAGTTTAAAGAACTCGAGTGAATGAGTTATTTTTAAACTATTTGAATCAAGTTGAATATAAATCAAGTTGAACAATTTAAATCAAGTTGTTTATAGAAAACACAAACTAATATTAAAAAAGAAAAATACCGTGAGTGCTTGCGTTAACTAGGTTCGAGTGTAAGTAGCATTATATTTTATGTAGCATTACAATACTGTATTTCTGTTACTTTTAGTGCAGTCAATTTTATAATTTTATAATATAGGTTAGTTTGGAAAGTTACCTAAGAGAGCATCAGTTTATGTATATTTTACATATATTTTTATTTAAATTTCTTTAGAATTTTTGTTGAATTTTGGAAGTTTGGAATTAGACAAACAAGCGTTGATTCAATAAATTCATCTATATACTCGATGAGAGTGCAGCGAATAAAGTAAAAAAGTGCCTAAATAAATTGAGAAAATACCTTAATTTCACATAGTGGAAAGTAGCAGAAGTCATATCAGCTTTCAACACGATTTCTTTTGTTTAAAATTTTATCTACATAAAATAATTATTGAAAAGCTTGGAACAGAAATTCTTGAAAAGCTGAAAAATTATATTAAATTAGATTTTAAAATTCGTGAAAATAAAATTGCACCGTGATTTAGTAAATACATGCAAATCAAATTAAATTTCTGACGCCTCATTTTGAACCAAAGTTATTATAAATCTAAACTCGAATGTGTTTTATCCATCGTTTTCTGTAAGAAATAAAATAAATGAAAATAGTGAAAATCATTTAGGAGTTTTGATGTAAAACAACCTATTTCTTTTAAAAGTATCACATTTATTTAAATATTACTTCCACTCTGAACAAATACGTTGGCTTGCTAACTCATTAATAAAACCATTTCATCGCATTTCATGAGATGTTGTTCATCAAGTTGTCCATCTAATTATATCGGGTCTTCTTGTACTCGGAGGTGGTTTTCAATGAAAACTGATATGCTTTGAACTTGTGTGAAAAAATAAAATAATGTGTCTAGCATAACAAACACATGATCTCTCTCTCTCTCTCTCTTGACCTTTGTGTGTTTGTATATATATTTAATGTTTTCGATACCTATCTAAATGTACTGTTTTTAAGTGCGGTATTATATACATACATGCATATAATGTCAACTTGGAGAATGTTAACATGTATAATCTGGGAAAATTTTTGATAAAATAGTTTCGTTATAACAAGTTATGAATGTTTGTTTTAGAGAAAATACCAATGGTAGCCTCACATACTTTTTGTTTTTGCTTGTAAAAGACTTCAAGTTGACTGCATTATATCGCTTTCAAATTTGGAGATTTTAATATTCTTTATTATGCGAAATAAAGAACCTATTTTTATTATATACACAGACTATTCTTTTCAAAAATGTTACATATCGAGGAATTAATAATATCTGAATATAAATATTTTTATAACATATTTCATAGCTAATAACTATTCATAAATTTTAATTTTTATCTTAGAGACACATTTTTCCGTTACTAAATAATTTGCTATTGAAATCATATAATTCTCTGAAGGTTTTGAAAAATCTTTTGAAATTTTCTATGGGTAAAGTAAACGCATTCTATTTTAGTCATCCGAATTTAAAAGTTATGTTTCATATGTATTAATTATCAATATACCTTAATCTATTGTTCTCCAATTTCATTTGAGATATGATAATTTTTAAGCGCAATTTGACAACTATCCGAAAGAAATAATTCTTGTAATAGTTTAGTTAATATTTTTAAGGAATACAATGCATTACAAAAATTTATTTTATAAAGTATTATAAAAATTGATTGCAGTAGTTTTCATATATTACAAAAATATGTTTTATGACAGCATTAAAAATATAATATTTATTGATCTAAGTGCTTATGAAGCGAAATGATTTTAAATTTATTTTCTATAAATTATTTATTATATTTTGAAACAATGTACAAATTGAGAAATAAAATTTTATTTTATTCTATACCGGATGAACCTCTCAGTGATGCCAAGGGCCATTTGTAATAACATTTTTAAAAAATGAAGTTTTTCCAATTTTATTGTTTTGAAAATATTTTAAATAAACCTTGTTTCAAGAGCCCCATTGCGTTTCAGACTATTGCCCATTCCACACTTTTTACTGGAAGTGCTCCGCACATGACAGGATACTACCGAAAATCAAGTTTAGAGAGCTAAACATCATAAAAATCAAGTCCATTAATCCGAAAAACTAATACAAAATTAATGTAAAATATGTCGATACCTGAAGTGTAAGATAAACATTCAAAAAACAGAAGGCAGCTGAATCGTAATTTTTAAAATTGCAATTTTTTTCCCCTTAGAAATCAAGGAATGAATGTGCTGTAAAACGGTGGAAAGAACACTCTAAACGTTACAAATTACTTTTAATAATATCACAAACTTTAATAAACTGATGAAATCCCTTTCGTAAGTTATGCGATTGTTAATTTACGACTGAAGTGGGTAAACCTAAACCGGATTGTAGATAAATATTCGAAAAATGTGGCATCTGAGGTTTTAAAGGAACCTGGGCTGGAGGATCATAATGTCAAGAGGAATGTAGTTGCGTATATAAAAAAAATAATAGTTTTAAATTAATTGGAGAAAGCTAGAACTGGTTAAAGAGAATTGTAATACAAACGGATAATTTAAAAAAGAAGCTACAACAAAGGCCCGGAGAAAGAAAATTACATTCAAAATCGGTAACAGCTGAAATCTGAAATTTTTTGTTGTAGTTCATATAGTATCTGGGGATTTACTAATTATTGAGAAAAAAGGATAGTAAATTGGGTAATTTTTAAGAAAGTTATAACAGAAGGACTAAAAAGTATCAATTAATAATTGGATTCTAAATGAAAATATATTAAAAGTCTTAGTACTCATCGTTATAAATCTTCCGGTAAAATTAAGCATAGCGTAAGAATTAATCTTTAAAAGAATATTTTAAAGAAATTCATAAAAAAGGGTAAATGCTTTAAAAAGCACCCTAGGGTACGGATAAAGTATGAGGGTGTTGGTCCTGATAGAGGAATTAAAGACTCTCTTCAAAGTTATACAGTGACAATGTGAGAAACTTACAGGATTTTAAAAAGAAAAATCAATGGGCTTTAAACCAGACAATATGGAGACCATATTCTTACTTTAATTTTGGTATATTAAATTAATTTAATGAAAAACAAAAGATTTCAATAATGAAAATATAGTTAATAGAGGCCAATAAATTATTACTTTATAGAGCAAACATGTCAAGGGGGTGTTTTACCGGGCTACAAATGGTTATGTCTTTAACTGGAATGTAATTGGGTATAATGCTAACTTTTAGCAGTTCTTCAAGTAATCGGAGGATGTAAGAGGAATGTTAAAGAAAATTGCAAGCGATTCGGATTATTTTTAAAGATATAGCAACGTGGGCCCCAATAAAGCCATCACTGCTCTAAATTAATAGCTTTTTTTCGTTCATTTAGCAACCAGAGGATTTTGCAAGAAAGAAGCTAGTGAATTGGACTATTTTTAAGAGAGCTGTAATACGCGCTCCTAAAAGGAACCTAAGGATAATTGAGAGCACAGCCTATACAAGAAAACACGTTAAAATGTCTTAATACTTAGTGTTTTAGTCCTTCATTTTTTTTAATTAAGCGCAGGGTCCTAATTAAACATTAGCATAATGTTTAATGGAAATGCCCAAAAATTAGAAAAATGCTTAAAAAGAGGCCTTAGGCCCCAGATAAAAATAAGAAGGTGTTGGTTCTGAAACACGTTTCCAAGACCCATCGTTAAACTGCTCTCAGAAGAGAAAATGAGAAAATTAGGAGATGAAGAATGAGTGATACAAAAAATGTCCAAAGGGTTCCAATCCGTGCCTTGTGGTCCCAGAGTCATACCTGTACATGGAAGTTTAATTCAACTAAAGGTTTCTTTTTCTTTACGGCAGTTGTTTGGGATCATTGTAGATACTCTGTTGGGCGAGATTGTTGATCTAAAATCATATTGATAGACCTCCCCACCTGTCCTGAAACTGTAACTGAAACTCAAGAGGCATTTTGCATTCTACACCTACTACTCTTGTATGATACATTTTTGACGATTTTGATATCTTACCTGCAGTCAATTTAGATATCTTACCTCTTTTAATCGGAAGTCAAATGAATCTTTTACCGCCACTCTTGTATTTTTATATTAATATCAATAGATTCAACAGATGGGAAATAATTAAAAGAATCATACAAACAGTTGAGATGAAGTTTGGGATTCTGTAAATACTTTACTACAGAATAAAAATTAATGACAGTCAAAATAATACTTTCCTAATTTTACTTTTTTTATATGCATGAAAAAGGCCATTAGGTAGTATAAGTAAAATTTTTCAAGGATTGGATGACGAAGAAGAAATGATCAAGGTCTGACTAAATCAGGTGCATTGCAGTATTCAAATAAAAAAAAGACCGTCACATCAAAAGTTAAATGAAAACAGATGTATAGAAAAAATAGTTTTAATATACAACCTATTTACTCCTTATTTTCTCACATTCTCGATGCATCTTTAATGTATTTTTGCTGTTTAAAATTATATAGATTAGAGCGCCAATAATCTGGATGCCAATTAACCGTATAATCCAATAATCCAGATCGATCAAGGGAAATACATTCTCTTTTTTATCCGGATTCTTTAAAATTTTTGAATATTTTTAGTCGTTGCCGGATAAACTTCTGCTAGATGTTACGGATGTCAACTATTAAATAAGAATTTTTTAACTAAGAAATAATAATATCGTCGACAATTGGAAAGATACGCAAAATCCAATGTTACTAGAACTTAAGAATTAATTTGACTTAACTATTTCAAGAACGGAAGTTTTAATTTTTACGTAACATAGCCTTTAGCATATTTTTCCCATAAAAAAACGAGGCTTTAAAAGTTGAAAACGTTATCAGTTGCCTATATAGCCTGGATGAACTGCTAAAGTCAAAATTTGATAGCTTTTAGTGGGTGCACGGTTATCCCCTGCAAATGAAATTTTATTGAATTGAAGCATTCACTGCTCTTCTGATTTTGGATGTCATTAAAAATATACATATATACCGTTGAATTAATAATATATTAGTTTCTTATTTTAAAATGCAACAAGTTTATAGGTAAGAAACTGCATATGTATTTCTATATCAAACAAATATTTCATTTTGTATGCGAAAAATGCTCCCTTATAAAGCACTAGTTTAATAAAATTTACACAGTTTCAGAAATTATCTATACTAATATTATAAAGAGGAAAGATTTGATTGTTTGTTTGTTTGTTTGTTTGAATTGAATAGGCTCCGAAACTACTCGACGGATTTGAAAAATTCTTTCACCGTTGGAAAGCTACACTATTTCCGGTGAACATAGGCTAATTTTTAATTGATTTATTCAAATATTTTTCTTAATAATTCAAAATTTCATTATTTTTCATACAGAATCAATTAAAATTTTTCCGATAAAAAATACCATTTTTCTTTTCCGTTGCCAAGAAAATGTAATCTGGTATAATATTAATAATAAATTAATTAATTCAATTAGTAATTATGGAACAAAACAATTTGTATGATTTTAAAATTTGATAGAAAAGACAAATAATAAAATAGTTTACTGATAAATAAACGACTATTACTGGATTATTACGTGAGGCATAAAATCGCAATTTTGTTGTAATCGTGCCAACGTGATCCGTAGATGATATCGGCATCTAAATATTATTGGCAATATTATTGTTTATATAATTTGTTTACATTTTTTGACAATATTACATTATTTGGCAATACTTGATCTCCCATCGACCAAAAAACTGTCGCTAAAGTATAAGGTTAAATATCAATAATGGATGATCGTAAATGTCACATTCTTTTGACATTAAATATGTTTTGCAAATTGTTACGTCGTCAACTAATTTTAATTCAATATTTTATCTCTTTTCCTATTAATATTTTAGTAATTTATTAATTCTTTGGTTATTTAAAATAAAAATTATATCCATTTGTATAATTTGGCGAAATTGATCGACGGAATAATCAAATGGTACCAATTGTTTGTTTACACTCTATATGGATATTTAGGTTGATAGAATTAGCGTACTTATCGAGTCTCCGCCAAGTCATATGCCAAGCAGTCATTAAATCGTGTTTTAGCCTTACTATTATATCTTTTTCTTCTGCAGTTACTTTACCATCACTAAAAAAGGGTACTTCTAGGTTATCCCGTCGACCAATTTCGCCAAATTATACAAATCGCCAAACTAATAGCCAAACTATACATGTTGACATAATTTTTATTTTAAATAACGAAAAAACAAATAATTATTAGAATATTAATAAAATTATTAATAAAAAGTCGAAATAAAAATCCTTTAATGACATTTTAAACACGTGAATCGCATTTAATGTTATTGAATGTGACATTCACGATCATCCATTATTGGCATTTAATCTTATAGTTTGGCGATAATTTCTGGTCGACGGGATAACCTAGAAGTACCTATAAAAGAAATATTTTGAATGTGAAAGAAAAATCATTATCATGAAAAAATATTTGCAATTAATTTATCATTCATTCTAATAAAAAAAGGTACTACTAGGTTATCCCGTCGACCAAAAAATTATCGCCAAACTATCAGATTAGATGCTAATAATGGATGATGGTGAATGTCGCATTCAATGACATTAAATACGATTCACGTGTTTAAAATGTCATTAAACGATTTTTATTTCGACTTTTTATTAATATTTTACAATTTTTTTTTTTTTTTTTTTTTTGTGTGTGTGTGTGTGTGTGTGGTTGTGTGCATATTTTAGTGCATTTTTTCATGCTTAATTGAATGGTACTAAGCAAATTCTTTTAAATCCAGTACTTGGTGAGATACTTCAAATTTTCCTAATTTGGCGATGTCTTCGGCGCAAAAACCTGAAATTTTGAATCTTTATATATATATATATATATGTATAAATCTTTCACTTAGGATGTTCATCGGATGGTCTAAAGTAATAAAATGTTTCACCATACCTCAGAAGCAAATTCAGGTAGAAGCAATTCAAGTGGAATTCAAGATAAAAAACCTACTAAAAAAATTTTAATTACTTTAGTACTTTTGTAATTTGTCAGTTATTTAGTCATTTTAGAGGTATTTTGTCGCCAAAATGAACTTTGAACTGACCAATGTAAGATTACATAAATCAGACAAAAATTGTGGGTATTTGATTCGATATTAAGATTGTTTATTTAAATATATTTCGTTTGATTCAAGAATATTTTAGAGAAACTGACCAGCGTAGCGGGCGGAGGCTGCTAGTTAAAATATACTTATATAATCCAGTTAACTTTATTAATTCAAAGAAAATTTTAACATATTAAGAAAACATCCATGACGATAAAAACCGGAAGGCGGTAGCACAAGCAACCGCTTTATTGAGTTAACGGAAGAAAGTCTAGGGTTAGTTAAATCTCGATTCGCATATTGAAGCGCAAATGGCTTGAAAAGTCATATTTTGGTAGAAGACACACACATACACAAAAAAAAAAAAAAAAGAGATTTAGTGGTTGACTAATAGGCTTACCATTATGTTTTTCCTAGTCCAAATTCTCCATGTTTTCATACTTTTGGGCGCAGGAAATCACAACAGTAAATTTAAAAGGTAACCATTAAAATAGGGTTTTTAGGTGGTAGTCACGAATATATGATTTGGCAGAACGATTGTGTTTAAATATATGCAAATCGAAATACAACTATTGATATTCATCGGTGAACCCGATGTCGTGATTGTCTGTGATGCTGCTTCCTGGTCTAATATGGAGAATCAGACAAAGCTTTCGAAAAATATTTTGAATTATACATAATTGATTTGATTGTTTACATGAATGAATTTGTACAATAATTTCTTTTAGGGTATATGAAAAAAAATTATAATTCGATAAAATCTATGTTTCATATATTAACAAATATGAGACTGTTTGATAAATAAACCGTCGAAAGGTTTTCTTCGCGTGAAGTTAGATTCTGAAAAGTGGATTTGAACATGCTTGTACTACAACATCAAGTCACGAATCTAACTCCAAGTTTTAATAAATAAATATATTACGAATATATTCGTAATGTATAGTCAGCCCCAGCCGACTATCGCCCAGATTGCTTAACAGGTAAAGCATTGGCCTTGTAAGCCAAGTATCCGGGTTCGATTCCCGGCCTGGGCAATTTTTCGCTCAGCTGGAAATATTCATTTCGTATGATTACTTTACCAATCAGTTTGATTGTGTTAAAAATAATAGTAAATAAATATATTGTCAAGCTTAAACACGATTGAATGAATTTTATAAAATTCTTTATTATTTGTTTAACATTTTATTTATACACATTTCACATATTATGAAAAATTATTCAATTATCCCCCATGAACTATTTCTTTTTCAAAAAAAAATATTAAAGAAAAACTTATTACAAAAAATTAAATTAGTTGTAAAAAAAAATTCTTGAATATGTGAACTTTCTATAGAAAATTTTCTTTAATAATTTTTTTTTTTTTTTTTTTTTTGTAATTTAACTATTTAATTATTTCGAAATTTCATGGAAAGTAACTTAACATTCTGGTAACTTATTTCAAAATAGAATAAATAATACTTATTATGAAAAAAAAAACTATAATCAGAACAATAATCATATTATATTTCATTGTTCTGCAATTGGAAACACTTAACAATGATTCAAATTTATTACCATCTTTTGCGTGTATTAATTAGAAACATGGCTAAATAATCAATCGCGCATTTAAAAATCTTTGTTTTCCTTTCAAAAGAATTACATGTTTTTTTTTTTCAATCTATAGATATGAAAAGAAATAAACTTACAAATATTCTTTCTACGATAACTTGAACAATAGTTTCCTTTTACAGATTACTACAGTCTCGTTCATTATTCATTATAATAATTTTTTAATATACATCTCAACAGGTTTTTTTATATTGCTCCATTAAAATAGTAAGTTAATAATTTAATGGAAGAAATAATTTTAGACATGTAAAAGACATTTTGTTTTCTGTTTATTTATGTGATAAGACATTATTAAGTTGGAAAAAAAGGAAAGAAATGTTGGGTGCTTTCATTTTTTAATAGCAATTATTCTTTGTATTTTATTATTTTAAACATTTCGATGACAAATTTCTATTGCCTGAATTAAAAAACGTAATTTTTTCTGAATGCATTATTTAACACATCAATTTTTCCTTATCTCGTGATTTAGTTGCATCTTTTTAATATTCAGAAAGATTTTACTGTAGATTATTAATTTCTAATATAATATTGAAAGTCGCTTCTTAAAGCTTTCATGCATTGTTCATTTAGTATTATACACAAGATGATAATAAACTGAATAAATTATAATTTACAAGCTTAAAAGTTTTAATTTTATCTACGTCTTTTATGAAATGATAAAATTCAGTTACACAATAAGGAATTATAAACTATAATGCATTTGCAGCAAGTACTTTAATATATTTAAATATAGTCTGTTTTAAAGTTCTCAGAAACTGTGTTGTAATTTTAATGCAGCCCGAAATGAGGAATTCTATTTGAAAATAATCGGATTTTGTAAGAAAACTCTGTTTTAAGAATTGAATACATGAGCTAATTTAAGTAATTCAACGATGTTATAGATATCAACTGATAAAACTATATTTTAGATATAACATTATTTTATAATGAGGAATGTAAGTTTTATAGAGCACAGAAATTTTTTATTAACATATTTCAAATCATATTCAATTCAAGATGACAGGAGATTTGAAAACTTAGTAATATATTCTATTAGAAGGTTTGATAGAAAATAATCTAACATGTCAAGGAAAAATTATGAAAGTATTTTAGGTTCTGATTTTTAAATACTGGAACATGAATAAATTTTAAAATGCAAATTTAATTTATAGTTGAGTTCAAATATAAAAACTCATTTATTATACAATAATTAACTTTATTCAAATGACATACATTATCTTTATTGGTTCAGAAGTAAATTTAATTTTAAATTAATTATAAATTACATCTATTTTAAATTTTATCATGTAATCATTCTTAAAATTAATATAATATGTTAGCTTAATATTTTCTCAAAGAGTTGTTCTGTCTTTCTGAATACTCAATAGTTCATTTTTAGATCAGTGACAGAAATCAGAAGTTACAGTTAGAGATGTATAATAATAGGGGCATAAGTTTTTGTTTTTACCCGGCTTACAAAAATTGCAGAGTTTAAATTATCAGATCTTCATTTAGGAAAATTTGCACTTGAGAAACCAGGTTCTCGAAAAACGTAACTATGTTTAGTAATCTTTGAAGATTTTATGCATAATTTTCAAGTATGAATTCCTTTCGTATTTCTATCATGAATAAACAATTTAAATGGCATGATATGGGTAAAATAATAATAAATTGTTAAAAAATACATATCTGATTAAATCGTAAATGTAATTTGGGACCCGTCCAGTCACATATGTCTTACATATAGGATAAAACATCGATATCATATTACCATTTGGAATAAAAGTTTAATCTCAACACTTCTTAAAATAGACTTTATAAGTAAAAAAAAAATCATTTAAAATTAAGACCTTTTGATGAAATTTGAGTGCATAAAATGTTTTTTGCATTGTTAAAAATATCCGTTAAATTTACGGCAATAACTGTTGCCAGCAATTTTTTGACGTAAAAATTAGATGTATTTTTTTTTATTACATCTAATTTTCCTACACTCTTTTACGACAAAAACTGCTGGCAACATTGATGCCACAAGCTTTTGCAGTAAATTCAATGGAATTTTTCTTTAATTGTGTGTATAAATGAACGATTAATTTATAAAATTATACCAGCAAAATAATCCCACATTAAAGTTGATAGTACATAAACTATCATACGATGCATAAAAAAATAACAAGTATGATTATTAAAATGGTCTACGTAAATGCTGATTTATGTTATATGAGTATATAAAAATATTAAGCATTAAATCTAAAGCACAGCTATAAGCATAGATATTTTCATCGGAAATATAAAAAAAAATCCTCCAAACAGAGAGCCATCCAACAGAGATCTCGCAAGTAATTGCATTTTTGTCATTTTGAAAGGTTTCATAAAAAACAACATTAGTTGTATTAAACTGGAATTATTAAATATATATATATATGCAAAATATTAGTTAATTTCATAGTAACTCGTATTTGAAAATACTGAATTCACCACATGAAAATTCCATAATTAGAAATTACTAAATTATTTGGTTAAATATGCAAGCTTAAAACTTTATAATAAATTATCTAGTTAGTTATTGCAGGTTTCATACACGACGGAATGATACTTAAGGACACATGGAACATCTCGAAAAGTAAACGCGTTGTTCAAAAAGAAAAGAAAAAAAAATGTGTGATCGGCGGTCTGAATTGTTTGTGGGAGACACAATATTTGAAAATAACGTACGATAAACTAGGATATATTAAACAATTTAAAACATCTTTTATGAGGATTTTGGCTCATGAATCACTTTAAAACGAAAATTCCACTGAGATGGACAAGTACTGATTCGAACCTGAACAGCGCGGACGGGGAAGGGGTCGAAGAAAATAATGATCCAGATATGAAAGTTCACTGACACCCCATAAAACGGATAGATGCATAATATAATTTACACTTTAAAATGTTGTCGATGCAAAAAAAGATTAAAAAAAGGGCTCCGGGGAGCAGCGCTTGTGATAGAGAAAAGATAAGAGAAATCAGAGGGGAGGACATACAGACACGCACGAGCTGGTGGCAGCTACAAAAGACTGATGATATGCTGGCTATCGGAAGACTATGTTGGCTATTGGAAGACACAAGAAACACCGGACAACGGGATGAACCTCGAACCGGGAAATCCACGACAGACAATATGCGGCGCGCACATTCTCATTTTATATGAAGAAAGCGTTTCGCTGAAAAAAAAAACAAGCTCAATGAAGATTTCTCAGTAGAATGTGTCCCGATTGGTGGTCACAAAATAACACGCAGATGTTTAACTTAATTGTATTTTTATTCTACAGAGCTATGAGCGCAAATTCTGACTCCATCTATTATAGAACAACCAACTAATTAAAACGTAAACAAATTACCGTCTGCGATCGCTATGGTAACCGCTCAAGGCATTGCCATTCTAAACTGTGAAATATTTCCAACCTTACGTGGTAACCATAGCAATCACCATAGAGTATCCCCCCAGTGACGAAGGGTACCGAAGAAACGATATAATTTATAATTATTTTTAAGTTTTTTTTTTTTTTTTTTTTTTTTTTTTTTAGGTCAGAATTCACGCTGGTTGAAAAAAAAATACAAAGATATATACCTTGAAATAAATTTGAAATGCAACAAAAATAAGAAATATAACAAAATATAGAAATAATATATAGATATGCAAAAATGAACAGTTTTAAGAATAATTTCAGGAAGTAATGTAAGATGCCAGTTTTTTAGGAAAATGGACATGTCTGCCCGAACGTGTGACAGTTTTTGTTTGGTCAGGATTACTGTCCGATTTAACAGAGAGTTTTAAATTGGAATTCTCTGGAACAGCTTTCGTCAACAAGTCTGATTGAGGAATCAATTGAGCTGGCTTCACACGATCTATTGATACCGTGGACTTACGACCATTGAGTTCGATTGTTATGGTTTTTCCAGTTCTACTTAGAACTTTGTGAGGACCAGTATATGGTTGACACAATGGAGGTTGTACATGGTCCACTCTTAGAAAGATGTGTGAACAAGATGTCAAGGAAGGGTGTGTATAGAACTTCTGGTGGCAGTGAGCTGATGTAGTAACTGGATTTAACTGCCGCATGGTGTTTCTTAGTTGAGTGACGAAGTTCTCGTTGCATGGTTGGATTATAGATTCATCCAGCATGTCACAGGGCAGTCTCAACGTAGTGCCGAAAACAAGATGAGCGCAAGAAGCTTGTATATCTTCCTTCACTGCTGTGCGAATGCCTAGTAAAACTATCGGCAATACTTCAGTCCATCTATTGGTTTCGTGAGCTTTGATGGATGACTTTAAATGTCGATGAAATCTTTCGATAATGCCATTGGATATAGGATGATAAGCTGTGGTTTGGATCTTCTTTGTTCCCAACATTTTCGTAAATTCATCAAAAATCGCTGATCGCATTTGGGGACCTTGATCCGTGGTTATGAGTGAAGGACAACCAAATCTTGAAATCCAGTCCTTGAATATGGCATTGCAAATTGTTTTGGCTAGTGTATCAGATATGGGTATAGCTTCTGGCCATCTGGTAAATCGGTCGATAATCGTTAAAAGATAGCTGAAACCGTCAGATGGAGGCAAGGGACCCACAATATCTATGTGAATCTGGGAAAAACGTGCATCAGGAAGAGAGAACGTGCCAAGAGGTGCTTTGGTGTGCCTTTGTATTTTGGATCTTTGACACGACTCACAGCAACGAACCCAGTTTTTGATGTCTCGTTTCATATTTGGCCATACGTATCTGGAACAAATTAACTTTGTGGTGGCTGCTATGCCAGGATGAGATAGGTTGTGCAAATGTTCGTATATCAGTCGACGAAAGGAGCTAGGAACTAAGGGTCGAGGCGTACCTGTGGAAGTATCACATAGTAGGTTACGATCAGAAATGAGGCAAGGTTTTAGTTCCAATTTTAGCGATGAACTATGCAGCAGGTTTTGTAGCTCTGAATCATCTTTCTGAGCTTCTGCAAAATCATCAAAATTTAAGATTGGAGATTTTGAAATAGAATCAATTTCAATTCTTGAGAGACAATCTGCTACAGTGTTTTTGGAACCTGGTACATGTCTAATGTCAGTGGAATATTGGGAAATAAAATCTAAATGGCGTAATTGCCGAAGCGAGCATTTATGGAGATTTTGTTTAAATGCATAAATTAACGGTTTCTGATCAGTATAAATTTTAAAATTTCTCCCCTCTAACATATGCCGAAATTTCTTTATTGCTGAATATATAGAAAATAATTCCCGGTCATAAGTTGACCAATTCCGCTGACTCTTGTTTAATTTCATGGAAAAAAATGCTAAAGGTTCATAATGTTCCTTAAAAAATTGCATAAGAGTGCCGCCGATCGCGACATCTGAAGCGTCAACCCATATACTTAACTCAGCACCTGGAATGGGATGCCGTAAAAGAGCTGCTTGAGCTATGGCATTTTTGGCATCTGTGAAAGCCTTTTCAGCATTTTCGTTCCAATTAATCGGTTCGGAAATTTTCGGAACACGGGAACGAAATTTCTTTTTGTTTGGATGGCCTTCTAATAATTGCACTAAAGGCGCAAGTATGTGTGCAGCTTTATATATAAAAGATCTATAAAAATTAAACATTCCCAAAAATCGTCGAAGTTGAGATAAAGTTGTGGGCTGTGGAAAATTAATTATGCATTTAACTTTATCAGGAAGTGGCTGAATACCGTGTTCAGATATTCGAAATCCTAAGAAATCGATGGTAGGTTTACCAAATGTGCACTTGGAAACATTTATGCACAAACCATATTCTTCTAATTTGGAAAATAAGGCTTTTAAATGATGATAATGCTCCTCTTCATTTTTAGAGGCAATAAGTATATCATCAATAAAAGCATAGACGCCAGGTAAATCACGTATTATTTCGTCGATGAATCTCTGAAATGTGGCAGATGCGTTGCATAAGCCAAACTGCATGCGTGTGCTTTCGAATAATCCGAAAGGTGTGCTTATCGCTGTTTTAGGAATATCATCAGGATTGATTGGTATTTGATGATACGCTTTGATTAGGTCAATGTGACTAAAAATTTTAGTGTTGCGTAAATTAGCAGTAAAATCAGCTATACACGGAATCGGATATCTGTCTTTTACAGTTTGCGCATTCAAGGCACGATAATCGCCTACAGGTCTCCACTCCACAGTTCCTTTTTTTGGAACCATGTGCAAAGGTGATGCATAATTGCTACATGAAGGTCTTAAATGTCCTAGTTGTATCATATTTTGAAATTCCATTTTAGCGATTTTCAGGCGATCCGGAGCTAACCTTCGAGGTTTTGCCACAACTGGAGGTCCTTTTGTTGTAATAAAATGCATCGTGTTGTGTTTAACAGGCTGATTAGGATCTGGTAATTTTGTTATAGATGGAAATTTTATTAGAAGTTCATTATATATGCTATCAATAGTGATTGTTTTTACTGAATGAATGGATGCACATTTCATGTGGCCTGTTGTTTCAAATTTTGTTTTTAAGTCCCTTAGACATTTATGACGGAGATCTGGGACCAATTCGAAATTATGGAGAAAATCTGCTCCCAATATTGGTGTACTAACATTTGCCACTAGAAAAGTCCAATTAAACTTTCGCCTTAAGTTAAAGTCTAGAGAAAGGGTTTGTTGACCATAAACATTTATAGTTGAAGAATTAGCAGCCAAAAGTGTTTGTACGGGTGGATTCCGTTTTTGTAAATTATTGGCAGGAAGGATTGACACATCCGACCCTGTGTCGACCAGAAAGGAAACATTTGTTGTCCGGTCTTTAATGAACAGGCGACGTGACTGCTGAGGCAAAGAATAAGTCGCCTCTACTCTTTGCTTATTTCGTTTCCCGACCAAGAACATGGTTTTACGCATTTTTCTTCTTTACATTTTGTTCCAAATCGTCGATGGTACCAACAAATAGATGAATCGCGCTTAGCACTGTTATTTCGCTCGCGAGGTTTACTCGAATTTCTACGGTATGGTGATCGCCCACGTGAAAATGCAATTTCATCGATGCGCTTATTTAGTTTTTCAATTTTTCTCATAAATGTATATTCTATTGACTGTTCATTCGCGCTGGACACGGTAAATGCAGAAAGAGGGGACGGAGAAATCCGATCCGAAATTTCCGCAGCCTTTTCAAGGGTTAAATCAGAAACAGCCGCTAAAATTGTTTGAACAGAATTTGGTAAACGCGTCAAAAATAACTCTAACATTAAATTGTCAGGAACATTTAGGGATTCCGCGCGACGTTTCATGCTACGTAATAAATCTGAAGGTTTCCGATTGCCTAGTTCTTCCCCAGACAATAGTTGCCGTATTTCTTGCTGAGATGACTCTCCCGAACGCGCAATTAATTCCTTTTTTAAGATACCATAAGGATCGGTAGCATCCGGTTGCATTAATATGTCACGAACAATTGATGCAATATCGGGTGGAAGATGCGACACAATATAGTTATATTTTGTAACAGATTCTGTTATTGCTTTTGGGGTAGCTAAAGCAAATGTACTTTCGCACATTACAAACCAAAGCGCCGGATCCGATCTATTATATATGGGGATTTGAACAGCATCGACATTAGACATGATTTATAATTATTAATATAGAAAAAGCGCAGTTAAATCAAAATAAAATTCGCGAGTTAAAATTTTTACTGTAAAATAATAGAAGAAATATCAGAAAAATGATTCAGAAGTACTTATCTGTTTAGCAGCTAATATATCCATAATCATTTTGCATGATTTACTTCAATCACAATGGAACAAAGTCTTCTTAACAATCTACAAAAATCTCACTTTCCAATTGCTCATGGTATTTTTCTACAGTCCAGAGGTCACCAAATGTCCCGATTGGTGGTCATAAAATAACACGCAGATGTTTAACTTAATTGTATTTTTATTCTACAGAGCTATGAGCGCAAATTCTGACTCCATCTATTATAGAACAACCAACTAATTAAAACGTAAACAAATTACCGTCTGCGATCGCTATGGTAACCGCTCAAGGCATTGCCATTCTAATCTGTGAAATATTTCCAACCTTACGTGGTAACCATAGCAATCACCATAAATGTAAGAAGCTAATAGATCTAAAGCATCGTCCAGGCTTAGTGAGAGAATTTCAGAATTGGACTTGACGAAAAAGGGTTTCTCACATTTACAGATATTTATACGTTGGAAAGGACTGTGGACGACACCAAAGTACATGGTGTATTTATCTAATCCAAATCAATAAGTCAAGGAAAACAAGTTAAAAAAGCATTTAAAAAAAGTTTGTGACATATAAGGGAGGAATGGTCACAGCTCCAGACAGGCACTTTCACCGCACCTTTTTAAATGTTGACACACAGCAGACAAGGAGAGAAGTAACGTAGAACTCAATTACAGACTATCCCCAACCGACAGGAGAAAAAAAAAACACTTCACAAAACTGTGGCCATAATGCGATGGTAGATGGTAGACAATGAATTTGGCTCTCTAAAATTATAACGTTACATAGTTGTAGTTAAGTTGCTTTTTGCAGTGGTTTTAGAGTTGCATGATAGGAAATTCTAGTGGCTTATGAATGGTTAGAATAAATTTGTTACATCAACAGCAAAAAAAAAAAAAAAGGTATTTGTGAAGAAGTTGATTTGCATATGATGAAAATGCGCCAGAAATAAAAGGCGAATAAAAACAAAATTGCTAAACTGATCAGGCGATATTGATTATATAAGAATTATAGTGGCAGCGTTACGTTATTATTAGAGAAAACATGATAAAATGTGCAACCATTGAAAATGATTCATTTACGTTTTCTATATTACAAAGAACAACCATTGCCGTTATATTAAGTGCATGTTTAAGCGAATTTTATAAAATGTTTGCAGAAAGAAATATTAATCGCATTACTCTAACAGATAAAATATGTAATAAATCAGCTGCTTTAATTGCCAGAGATGCGGGGGGGATGCAAATAGTACTGTGATAGTAAACGCTGTATCTTTCGAGCAAATTAAGATAGAGAATTAGCATTTGATGTGTGTTATAAAAGGTTAATAATGAATAGAAGCCTTTTGAATATCAGTAACCTCGATTGACCGGAATTATATTTAAGAATTTTTTTTAGTTATATTTGAATATGGTTTTCAAAAATATAGATAAATTAAAGAAGATTCATTTTAAATACATTTTACAAATATTCTTGTTTGACACAATAAGTAATCGAATGACTTACCTAATAAAAAATGATTCACATAGTAATAAAGAAACGTGCATACATAAAAAAAGCCTTTTTAGAAAAAAAATAAAAATTTGTTATAAATAATAAAGCTAAATCTTACACTAAATGAAGAAATCTGAATGGTAATTTAATTTTGAAAGACATAAAGAAAGAAATTGAATATTTTAATAAATTCTGACAGCAGCAGAATATGTATTATACTTGTGCCTTTCGCAAAAGCTAATAGTAATTTGAAATTCAATTTAGGTATGACAATTTTTTCCCCATCATAATTGAAATAACACATTTGTCTCTTCGGAAATCGAAGTTGGATATTTATGGTTGAATTGAATAATCCGTGAAAAGTTTCGCACATAAATGGTATGATGTAGCTTAAAAGGAAAAATAATTTTACGTAAATAATGAAATTAAAGAAATATTTTGCCAATGTCTTCTTGAATCATATGAAAAGAATTTCAAAAATAGTTCGTTCACTTTCTATATTGTTTTGAACAAAATTTTGTTACACAAATGTTTTGTAAATATTTCCGGGTTATCATTTTGAAAAATGTTACATAAAACGTTATAAATATTAAATCTCAAAGATATATATTTCTTTTTTAGACTGTTTTGAAACTTTATACTTAAAAACAAACAAAATTTAATCATTTTTGCGTATTTTCCGATTTTATGAACTCCGAGTACATAACACTTAAATTCGAGAAAAGGATGATCTTTGTTTCTTTTTTATAAATTATTTTTTTACAAGTATTTTCGTTTGACACAATAAGTAGCTGAAAAAAAGACTTAGAAAGTTATTTTAAAAAACAATAATGAAAAGAGTGCATATTAATAATAAAACAGGTCTTAGTAAAAATTAAAACAAAGATTTATTCTGAATAACGAAGCTAAGTCTTGCATTAAATAAAGATGTCGGAATGATAATTTAATTTTGAAAATAGTTAAAGGTTCGGACTGTTTAATTAATTTCTGACAGCAGAAGATTATGTATAATAATTGTGTCTTTCGCAAATGCTAACGGTAATTTGAAATTCAATTTACGAACGACAATATTTTTCCCCATCATAATTAAAATAACACATTTGTCTCTTCTAAAGTTGTTGCTGGATATTTATGGTTGAATTAAATTATCGATGAAAAGTATGACACATGAATGGTATCGTTTAATTTAAAAGGAAAAATTAAATATATGTAAATTGAGGAGTTAAAGAATTACTTTGTAAAAAAATTTTCTTGAATAATATGAAAAGAATTTAAGAAATGGTTCTTTCACTTTCTATATTGTTTTGAACTTATTTCTATAACAATAATATTTTGTAAATATATTTGAGTTATGCTTTTCCAAAATGTAATCCATAACATAATGAATGCTATTTTTAAATGAGACATATGGTCTTTTTTTGATGTCATGTTAAAATTGGATACCTAAAAATAAGCAAAATATATTCATTTTTGAATGTCTTCTGACCATATAATAGTTCCAAATTCATAATTACTAAATTCCTGAAACGCATGCACTTTCTTTCACTCCTTTTTTTTTCTTATTAGTCCAGATTGTTATTTATACTTCTGTGTATCACGGTCTCGTTTCTTAAGCAATTAATACATTGGAAACAAAAAAGTTGTTTAAAAAAAATTAAAACGACCATTTCGAAGATGATATTTTCAAAAACCACAACTTTAGACTTATAAAAAAAACACATTTAAAAAAGTAGTAATAATAAATATCATTTTTATAATGGATAAAACGTGGCTTACGTAATAACAGAATAATATATTCCGTACTCCATGGATGAAACTTTAATATTCCTCGATCAATCTTAAACAAATTTTTAACGAAATTTCTGTTTTACAATTTTCGGTACTGCAAATTTTTTAACTTCTAAATATTGCTCACTTTCGATTTTTACACCACCGTATAGGGGGAAAATGTACTTTAAAATGCAGTTCGTTTAAAAGCTGTATTTCTATTTCTTTTGTTTGAGTACGAAAATAGAGTAAAAATCTTATTTTTTATTTTTATTTTAATTTATTTATTATATTTTTTATAAGTATTTTCGTTTGACTCAAATATTAGCCAGGAAAAAAGGACTTAGCCCAAGAAGGTTATTTTACACAATAATATTTTAAAGCGCATGTATTAAAAATAAAATTATATACAAAAAGATAATAAAACAGGCTTTATAAGAAAATAAAAACAAAGATTTATTGTATATTAATGAAGTTAAGACTTACACTAAAAAAATAAATCTGAATGACAATTCAATTTCGAAAAGATTTAATTTAAGGAGCGGAATATTTTAATAATTTCTGACAGCAGAAGATTATTTGTTATACATGTGTGTTTTGCAAATAATAACAATAATTTGAAATTCAATTTACGAACGACAATATTTTCGACCAAACATAATTAAAATAACACATTTGTCTCTTCTGAAATCGATGCTGGATATGTATGGTTGAATTGAATTATCCTTGAAAAGTTTCATTATATTTAGATGGAAAAATATAATAATATGTAAATTGTGAAGTTAAAGAAATATTTTACCTATGTCTTTTTGAATAATGTGAAAAGAATTTCATGAATAATTCTTTAACTTTCTATATTTTTACAGCACTGTGTAAATAGGTATTGTAAAAATGTTTGCGTTATCATTTTGTAAAATGATGTCTTTAAGATAATAAATATTAGTTCTTAGTGAGATGTATTTCTTTTTGATGATCTGTTAAAACTGGATTCTTAAAAACAAGCAAAATATACTCATTTTTCAGTATTTTCTGATCTGATAAGCTTCGAGTACATAACACTTAAATAAAAAAAAGAATGTATTTATAATTACTATTAATTTTTTAGTCCAGATTGTCCGTACTCGTCTATCTTATCTATCTACTCGTCTATCTAAACTATCACGTACTCGTTACTCAAGCAATAATTAATAATAAAAACAAAAAAAAAACATACAAAAAAAGAATACATAGAAGTTTTAATTTTTAAGTAAATTAATTTTAATCCTTTACTACAGGAATTTTTTCTATTTTTATGAAAAAGAAATGAAGTGCATCTATCAATCTAATAGCACGGAAAATTTTAAAAAATATGTAAATAAAATAAATAAATCAAATAATAACCAAATTGTAATTTAACAAATTACAACGACTATTTGGAAAATGATATTTTCAAAGACTCAAATTTTAAATAATTATAAATATAAATATATTAAAAATGCGATCTTATAGAACAGATTTGATTTTTAACGATATTAAACTGTCTGGTTGATGTAGCTTATTAAAACAACAATGAATTCCATAAAATTGCGTCATTTGAATCATATTTTCCTTTCTCTGTGCATGTAGTGTTCTAGGCATGAACTATAGTTTTTGTCGCCAAAGAATGAATGCAATGTTTCCCTTTTTTTCAGATTTTATTGTAATTTTTTAATTACTGTCTTGGATAATTAGTCAAAATGAAAAATCGCAGATTCAGGTCTATTCGGACATGCTTTAAATTATCATCATACACATTTTAAGAGGACTGGTTTTAAATCACGAATGAGGATGATGTCGCTAGCTACAACCGATACCCATGTAGACAGAGCGAAACTTTTTTATTTGTATTGATGTCGATAAATACTCGTGATTTTCTTATCGCATTCATTTGAAAAACATTTATATTCCGAAATAAAATACAAGCATAAAATGCAATTGAATGCATAAATTGAAGTTTAATAAAATGTGAACGCCAGAAATATCCATTGTGTTATGTTCTTTCCACCCTGTTCTGACAAGCTAAGCTTTATAGCTGAATATGTGTATTCGAATTTTTCTGTTGTTACTGCGTCACAATATATGGAAAGTGGGAAAAAGAATTAATTAGAAAATTTCTTTAACTAGTCACTATCAAATATAATTCTATTTTATTCGGCATACGGAATGTCTCGAAATATCGGTTATGTTACTTGATAATATTTAGAAAAATGATTGATTTTTGGAAAATTGAGCGGTATGCATTTTTAATAAAACTATAAATATTGAATTCCAAAGATTAGATTTTAATAATTAATGTGTTAAATTATGCGTAATGATACTAATTTCTATCATTAAGTTACCTCAAAGTTCATCTCTTGCGACACTTATTTTAATTTAGTAGATATATTTATCTACAATCATAGCAAAAAAAAAAAAAAAAAAAAAAAAAAAAACTTGACACTTGGCGATTTTAGACATTTTGTTGTATATCTAGAAATATAGATTGAGAATTATTCTGAAATTCCAGATGTGTAAACAAAATAGTACACGTTATATATTTTCTGGGAGATTTGCCACCGAAATTCCATAGGAGACCGTCAATAAATTAAAAAAGAAGGAATATCTTTTTAATAACCCTGTCAAAACTAATATAGCAAACGAGTTCATACTGCAGATTATGATTAAGAGGTTTATTACAATAAACTGTGTTCGTTTTTATGAATATAGCATGCATACTTATAGAGATATTAAAATTTTTATAAAAACAGTCCAAAATTTTGCCAAGTTTTTCCCTTATAATTTGCAGAGTTCTTAATAGAAAACAATGATTTTTTCAGAAAATATTAAAATCAGCAATGTATACAACACCCTGTAATCAAAACTTAAATAATAATAATAAATTTACGAAAAATGAGCAGATTTACTAAATAATTTTTTACTGCGCATGCGTCAATTCGGTAAAAATTTCATTTGCGTATCATGTTAGATAAATGTATAGAGCAACATTTGTTAAAGTTTCAAAATCATAGCTTGAAAATTCTGCAAATAATCGTCGAAAGAATAACATCAAAATCCGATATTCCCAAAATGAAAGAAAAAGGTGAGGGACTGTATCCATATTTCATTGATTAGTGTCTACACAATATTGCACGTTTGTTTGGATACAGCTCCTCATCTTTTTGCTTCATTTTGGGAATAAAAGATTTTGATTTTATTTTATCGACGACAATTTTCGGAGTTTTCAAGGTATGATTTTGAAACTTTAACAAAAGTTAATCTATACATTTAGCGAACACAATATGCAAATGAAATTTTTATAGAGTTGATGTATGCGCAGTAAAAATTTATTTAATAAACCTGCTCATTTTTGTACAATTACTAATATTTTTAAATTTTGATTACAGGGTGTTATGTACAATGTCGATTGTCATATTTCCTGACAAACAAACAAACAAACAAAAAACATTGTTTTTTATTAAGAATTATGCATATTATAAGCAAAAAACGTGGCAAAAATTTGGACCGTTTTTATAAAAATATTAAACATTCTCTACATAATTATTCTCTATATAATATCTCTACAATTATGCATGCTATATTCATAAAAATGAACACAGTTTATTATATAAACCCTCTTAATCACAATCTGCTGCTTGAACGCTTTTGCTACTTTAGTTTTGACAGGGTTATCCAAAACATCTTTGTTCTTTCTTAATTTGTTGTCGGTCCCCTATAGAATTTCGGGGAGAAATCTTCGCGAAAATATATAATCTGTGCTATTTTGTTTACACACCTTGAATTTTAGAATAATTCATTATCTATGTTTCTAGATATTCAACAAAACGTCTTAAATCGCAGAGTGTCAAGATTTTTTTTGTTGTGACTGTACAAAGCAAATGAAAAATAATTAAATCTTTTGCTCAGCTTATTAGGTATATATGCTCAGCGAACAAATGCAGGAAACTGACGTTTTTGATTTTTATATTTTTATTATTATTATTTCCAGTTGATATGTCTGTTTTAAACTTTAAACATGAAACTGTAATTATTTTTCTGTTTGAGTATGAATAAATAATTTTTTATAACCACACTTATGGTTTTGTACACGTAAGTATACTCTCTCTGAACAAATTTAGATAACTGAGTTGTGTAATTTTGATCTTAATTTCATTTAACTTTCCAAAGAAAGTGAATTTTAAATATTTAAAAAGGAACCCTAACTGATATTCTACTTGAAAACTATAAACCTACCAGAGGAGCAAGACTATTCGACTGACGGCTTATGATTCAACATTAAAAATGTTGCATTTAAATTAAGAGATTTGTTTTAAATATGCATTCGATGAAAGGATATATGGGATACAAATAGTGTAGCTATGATTTCAATGTATTTCATACATTTGGAATTCATTACAAATGAAAATATTTCTAGACAACGGTAAGTTTTGATTATAAGTTTTATAATGCATCTCACAATCTTTAATAATGCATTTTTCCTTTTATGACATTTGTTTGAAAGATAGTACTTCACTCTGAAACATAAAGTACTTTATAAATATAACTTTACATGAAAAAATATTAGGTAGATTTCGTATGAAATACTACCTATTGCATTGTCTCCCATGTTGGAATTTCTGAAAAATTTTTGCGGATCTACACGAATCATGACTCCTAGACCCCAAAACTACCATCAGTAAAAAATTTATATATCTATCTATCTATCTATCTATCTATCTATCTATCTATCTATCTATCTATCTATCTATCGGTGTATATCACTTTCTTCTAGACACGATAACTTCCATAATTATGCTCAGATCTTCATCAAACTTTTACATAAAATCAAAGGGCATAAAATCTCGGTTAAGTTCGTTAATGGGCAAAATCGGACCAAGGAGGTGAAAGTTAGGAGGGTTTTTGTGAAAACAGAAAAAACGCGATAACTTTTTAATTAAAATAGATATCGAATCAGTTTAAAGTTTATATTACTTCTAAAAAATGAGGAAAAAGTTTATGCGTGACAGATTTTTGATAAAGTTAAAAGTGGGCTCAAGGGGCGAAAAAAACATGGTTTTTGGGAGAAAAAAAATCATAACTTCGTCAATTCTCAAGATATCAAATCCAACTAAATTTTATATAAATGTACTCAATATTATCTAAAACTTTTGTACTTACAAGTTTTTGATAGGACCAATTTTTACCGATGAAAAAAATTAAAAACGAAAAGAAAAAGGGGGGAGGAAAAAGAAAAAAAACCATAACTTACTCAATTCTTAAGCAATTAAATCTAATTAAATTTATTTTACATCTTCACATTAATATCTACAATTTTTATATTGACAACTTTTTCATAGAACCAATTCTTATAGCAAAAATAAATTAAACAAAAATAGGAGTTGGAGAAAAAACCTCAAATCCAAACTACTTATATTCTGACTCATTTTAAAATTCATTTTTGATTTTAAACGCATCCAAATGACAGATCCTATTATTTAGCAACTATATAATGCGACGTATTGGCCAATTTTTTGATAAAGGCAGAATATATTTTTAAAAAGGCTGCCAAAAAAGGTATTTTGAACAGATTTCCCGAAGTTTTCATCATTAAAAAATTCATTAAGTATAACAAATTGCGTTTTTTATGCGTCATTTTTAAATTCATTTTTGTTCTCAAACCCATCCAATTTACAGGTCCTATTATTTAGGAACTATATAACTTGACGTATTGGGCGGTTTTTTGATAAAGGCAGAATATATATTTTAAAAGGCTGCCAAAAAGGGTATTTTGAACAGAATTTCACGAAGTTATCGTGATTAAAATTTGCGGAAATTTAAGAAATTGCGTTTTTACCGAGTCATTTTTAAATCTTTTTTTGTTCTCAAACGCATCCAATTTACAGGTTCTCTTATTTAGGAACTATATAATGTGACGGAGTGGCCAGTTTTTTGATAAAGGCAGAATATATTTAAAAAAAGGCTGCCAAAATGGGCACTTCGCACAAAATTTCTCAAAGCGACATGATTAATGAACTGTGGGTATTCAAATAACAAATTGGTTATTTTATGACTCATTTTTAAATCCAATTTTGCTCTGACACACATTCAATTGACAGTTTTTTGTTACTTAGGAACTATATAATGTGCGTATTCGTCGATTTTTTGATAAAGGGTGAATATATATATTTTAAAAGCTGTCAAAGTAAGTACTTCGCAAAAAAATTTCCCAAAGCGATCATGATAAAAGAATTGAGGTTGTATTCAAATAACAAATTGTTTATTTTATGACTCATTTTTAAATTCAATTTTGCTCTCAAACGCATTCAATTGACAGTTATTTGTTATTTAGGAACTGTGTAATGTGCCGTATTGGTCAGAGTTTTGATAAAGTCTAAATATATATTTAAAAAAAATCTGTCAAAGTTGGCACTTCGCACAAAATTTCTCAAAGCGATCTTGATTAAAGAATTGTGGATGTATTAAAATAATAAATTGGTTATTTTATGACTCATTTTTAAATTAAATTTTGCTGTCAAACGAATTTAATTAACAGTTTTTTGTTATTTAGGAACTATATAATGAGCATATTGTTCAATTTTTTAAATAAAGTAAGAATATAATTCAAAATATATTGCCAAAATGGGCATTTGAGTAAAAATAGGCTTTTTTTTTTTAGATGAAAACTTTTCGAAATCTACCTCCGCCTATAGGCCATGCCGAAAGGGATTTTTTACTTTAGAATATGTCTGTGACATTAAATGGGATAATAATTACGAATATTATAAAATCATACTAAAGTTTTTTTTTTTTACTTAAATATATATATATATATATATATATATATATATATATAACAGTAATCAAAGCCTATTTATCATAATATTTTATTTTATGTGACATTTTATTTTTATTTCCTTCATATCTAGCTGGTTTATTTCGTGCATTTGCTTGTTTAAATTTTACTGCTAAAAGAGAAATATATTTTTTCAACTGGTAATGGGTTTTTAAGGTCTAAACACAAATAAAAATAATAAAATGCCAGAAAATTGTTTCTAAAATTAATTAATTTAACGGTATAATTTTAATTTCGAAATCTAATGCAAAGCACATAGTTGATCGGGTAATGTTCTTTTAAATATAACTTTGCATATTAACAATTCACATGTGTTGAAATTCTAAAAAAATAATTATCGTGCATTAATTTACGTTATTTTCCCTCATTCTTTGCGAAAGACAACTTATCTTCTTACTTTGTAAATATATTTTGTGATTTAGATACAGACCGATAATTAAACCCTTTCATGAAAACAGCTTCCGTGTATTTTGTTTATTACATACTTTTTCATGATTAAAAACAAATAAAAGCAACATAAGATCTAGAAATATTATTTTTTTTTAAAGTTCCCGACTTTATTTCAGTTCTTCACAAAGAATGAGCTTGTAGGAACATAAACCTTTGTAGAATTTCTAATATACACACATACATGTATGTATGGGGAATTGTTTCTAAAATAGGGATAACAATATCACAGAAACTTAAAGTATTTATTAAAGTGTACAACCACTTTTTTGATTGAAATTTATCATATTTCAATACTTTTTTTTAATACATATGATGTTACACATTCACTGACACCCATTATATTTAATTTTCTACATTTTTAATTCATTAAACAATTTAATTCATTTTCATTTTTCAAACAAAAATTTTGAAATAAAAACGTTATGACGTAATAATCGATTTAAAATATCGTCAAAACATTTATTTCATTTTCATTTTTCATATCGAAATTCTGCAATAAAGAGTAAGTGCTGAAGGAAATATTTTACTGCGTAATTGTTTTTACTCATTTTTTTCCATTTTCTTCTTTTTTTACATTTTTTATTTATTTATGTATTTTGGTAACTGCTATAAAAAAGATTAGATTTGTCATGGATTTACCGCTAAACTGGGGTTTTTTAATTAATTAAAAATGGAATATACAATATTTCGCTTGCGGAATACTTTAGTTGTCACGGCCATGATTTAAAATAGATGTACATAGCATTTCAAGATTTTGATTGCCAATTTGTGGATATTTATAAAATTACAGAGATACAGATTTTTATTTATATATATAAGATAAAAGGCACTTAATATGAAGTCGCACCGCATGTAGTGTATCTGTGCTATTTTAATATTACCATTTCTTTTAACAACTGTATTTAGTATCAATAATGGGAATGCTTGTTCAACATAATGTCGATTTGTAAATATTTATAAATATATATATATGTGTGTGTTCTGTTATCAAAGAATAAAAATACAAGAAATATCATACGCAATATTTTATATAATATGCGTTCTTTAAAACAGTGCTGCGTTAATTATTTTCTTTTTCGTCTCCTCATTTTAAATGAAATTTTGTCACTACTCTGAATAGAGAGCATAATTTTTTTAATAACAAAGTAGACTGATTATGGAGGAATAATTCTTGTAGATGGCAAAGGAAATCCTTACAGATGAAACATTATAAGATTTGAACACAGTAACGAGTGATTTGATTCAAACATTTCAACCATAGTCATATCAAACATCGACCTACATCAGAGAAAGTGCAAAATTTTCCGTTCGCAGTCAACCTAATGCTGAGATTTTATGCAAAAAAAGTTTGCACATAAAGGGAAGCATCGCAAGTACCCACCATGATTGATGTATTGATATTTGATAAATCGCCAATTTGTATACATATGAGTTACCACAAAATTTCTTTATTTTCTATGATTCATAATCCATTATAAAATACTGCTAATTAACCGTACCCTATGGAGACCGTATGGAAAATGAGGGGTTAAAACATCTTTTGAAAAGCGCCATTTTTAATCATGTGCCTTCTCTGCGTTCAAACATAAAAAAAAAAAAAAAAAAAAAAAAAAAAAAATAGGTAAGGAAAAACTTTCCTTAAAGGGGTTCGGAAGACATTCTAATATTTTTTTTTTCCTTTTTAGAGTTTATAATTATTATAAGGAAATACTTATAGAATGTTAACTTTTTTTATTTAAATAAAGAGAAATATATAAGATTAAGGTTTTATTCAGCAGTTTAAAAAAAATTATTTGAAATAAAACCGAAAAATGTTTTAAAAAGAAAGTAAAAAAAAAAAAAAAAAAAAAAAAAAAAAAAACATTTTTCAAAAAATCATATTTTTATTTTTTATTAAATTTGCTGAATCAAAGTTAAGTTTAAACAAATGAAAAAGACAAATTCTGGGTTCCAATTATTTTTAACAGCAATTGAATATGAAATATAATGAAAAAATCCATCATGAAAAAATAAAAAAAACATTTTTACAAAATGAAAATAAATCAAAAATTCGTTTTCGGAAATTTTTGAGATTTTGGGCCCCGGCCCCCATAAATACTGACCGAGTATACACATCGACTTCGAAACAGCCTTATTAATAGTTGAATGTGTATATTTTTATTTCGTAGTTAAAACCATGTTGGAATTAAATATATCTTAATTACACATGTATATGAAATAATAAAAATATCAAATTATGTAATATTTCAATAATTACTTCATTTATATATTCATATTCCATTATAAATTTATTATAAATTCATATTTCATTAATTATTAAATTTTCAATTTTTATACTAATGACATATTTTGAACATTCAAAATATCATTTTTGTGATTTAAAGATTTCATAATTTATGTTTATTTAAACCAAACATAAAACATTTCTTCAGAATGTTATAGCTAAATACTTATATAAACATTATCCACCCTTCTGAGGAATCGTCATTTACATTATTTAAATCAAACATTAAAACATTCTTTACGATGTTATTTCTAAATACTTACTTAAACGTTATCCACCCTTTTGTTAACGCCATATTTACAATTTATGAAGAACATGCGGTATTAAAGAAAATTCTTGAAGTTGTATTAGAACGGTTTATTTATCTTTATCCATGCATTAAAATTTATAATGAGAAATGTAGACTTGTCAAGCAAATAAATGAGAACATAGACACAAGGACATTAATAAGGTGTAATATGAATTTTTGAAGATATTAAAGGGGGGAATAAATTAAGAACTGGGATTCCAGATAGTATAATTTAAAAGATTTGTAAAAAGTTTACATTAATATTTCTAATGTTTGGAAATTATATACATTGCTGTAACTTTACTTAAAGTATAAAGTATTGTTTGACAATATTAGAATAAATAGAGTAATTTCAAGTTTAATGCCCAGAAACCTGCTTTATTAATGAAAAAATAAAAGTTCTATGTCAAAAGTTACTTACGATTGCTTAGTACTACTTCCTATTTGGTTAGAACACCTTGTTGCAAGATAATCTGCGATTATGGACATAAGAACATAATTAATTAGTAATAAATATTTTTTAGTATCTTAAGAAGAAAAATAAATTTTGAATTGGGATTTATGATAATATAATTTAAATTCTTTTGAAAAGAACTTACTTAAACATGTCTCATGTTTGCAATTCAACTACATTAAAATGTATTTCTTTAAAGTTTAAAGTATTGTTTCACAGACGTTAGAATAAATAGGTTTGTTTCAAGCTTAAAATAAAAAATTCTGAATTCTTTAAAGCAAAAATAAAAGTTCAACCTCATTTTTTTTATGACTGCTTAGTTATACTTCTTATTTAGCTAGGTGCCACTTGTAGCACGATAATCTGCAATTATAGGCACATGAATTTATTTCATTAGTAATGTATATATATTTTAAGATCTTAAGAAGAAAAAAATTGCGAATTTGATAATGTGACATAATAATATAATTTAAAAGTTTTGTAAAAAGTTTCTTGAATATTTCTAATGTTTGGAATTTATCTACATTACGGAAAAAATGTCTTTTCTTATTGTTTCACTTATATTAGAATAAAGAGATTAGTTTCAAGCTTAAAATATAATAAATTGAATTTGTTCAAGCAAATAAAGAAGGCGTCCAATATCAAAACTTTTTGATGCCTTCTTAATGATACTTTCCATTTGAATAGTACCTCTTCTGTACAATAATCTGCGTATTCCAAGGCTCAAAGCCTGATGTTAGAAATATGGAATTCATGACGTATTTTATCGCAAAAGATTTTGTGAAAAATACTCAATATTCATTTATTTATTTATTAAAATTTAAATTCTTATAAAAATGCATTAAATTTACGATTAAATTGAGTTAATTATAAAAAGAAAAAAGAAATTACAAAGATATAAATAATATTTATAAATCTGCAACATAAAAATATATTATAATATTCTTCCAAGGAAAATAAAAGAAATCCAAACACGCACCATGCGTACACACTGCCTTTTACTCGAAGAAAATATATTTTTTTGTTAGAAATTTAGGTATAAGTGTAGTGAATAAGTTACATAATTATGGGAAATGCTGATTCACTCAGGCGAAGATTTAAATCAAATGCATTTTAACATCTAATTGATGTTTCGTAATCCTAAATAAACGCATTAAACATTTTATGGAAATAAATGTTAAAATATTCTATACACGGTTTGTCGCATCTTTCATTGAAAATTAATAAACATTTTAAGTATATTACCACTCATTTTTTAATTCAACAATTATTTATCATACAAATTGCTATTATCATAACATTGAAACCTTCTATTAGTCATTATATACATATAAATGACAAAATAAGTGCTAAATTTCCATATTATTATAAAGTATTTTTTTCATAATTTCTGATATATCAAAAATTATTGCAATTTAAAAATTACATTTTATACTATTACATATCTATTAAAATCTGTTTTTCGTTAAATAATAAAAATAAATACAATAAACTCTGAGAATAACTAATAAAACAATTAGAATCTAGAAACTTTGATAATGTAGAAAGATCTAACAAGAATAATTTAAGCAATGAAAACACTTTTTTATTATTTTACTTATACTTTTATTTTTACAGAGCGAAATTTGAAAACTAAACCTCTAAAATAAAATCTAAATTTTTAACACTAATTGTGTGATAAATGAGCTGAAAAGCACATTACAAATTTGCAACTTCGAGTTTAGTTTAAATCAGTGATATAATACTTTAAGATGTTGCCTTATAAAATAACGAGAATTTATTTCAAGTCACAAAAATTTAAATTATTGACAATAAACATAAAATTTGATGTTCTAAATCTAATCTCTGATGTTCTAAAAAGGAACCTTTAACCCTGCTGTTCTGTTTGCATTTCCTATACGTATGTAGTGTTCGGGTCAATGTGACCCAATTTAGAATATTACCTTCTCTAGCAGTAAATGAAAATAACTATTTTAGAAATAACTAAAAAAATAGTAAAATAAGCTTAAATATATATCAAATAATACTAACCACCAGTAAAAGATTTGAATACTTACTTTTATTTACAATTTGGACAAAAATAGCTTACGTGGAATTTGCAAGTGTGTTTTTTGTAATTGTAACATAATTTATTAGTTTTGTTGTCGTTGGTTGATGGGCAGAACTTGCATTTTGCACGTTACACAATGAAGTGTTCTCATCTGATTCCGAGGGTACGTTTGAACTTTTACTACGCATTCTCTTCACAATTTTGACTGAATCTTCGCTTCTGGGAAGATGCTCTCTTACTTCAATGTGTGGAAAAATTACTGATTTCCCCAATTCTTCTAAAAATAGCGTTCGTTTTGTTAATTAACTTTCATTCCATTTGCTGTTTATTGAATTCCACAGAATGAATGTATTGTAAGCAGATGTATCAAGCATAATATAGAATACTATCATAGGCCAGCGATTTGTTTTTCTCTTATAAGTGTATGTACTCAAAAGTTGATCAAGACTATCCACCGCCCCTTTAGTTGCATTATAATCTAATATCATTTGGGGTTTTTTGTCAGGTCTGTTGCTAACTTAATTTTCATTATGGAAAGTGCTCATAAGAATAACATTTTTGTTTTTTTAGGGATGTAGTTTACAACTGTTGTATCTTCTGTAAAATAAAATGATGAGCTGTGCACTTCTTTGTTTAGCATTTTCTCAGGAAGTTCGGGCTTATTTTTTTTTAATGGTGCCAAGCACAGTCATTTTCCGTTTTAGAAGAAGTTTTCCCAAGTTATAGGATGTGAAAAAGTTATCACATGTAACATTGTGCCCCGAATACCCATAAGTAAGGTCACTCACTACCCGCATACCCTGACTTTTCACTGGGTATACTCTCTTTGATACTTGATTTTGTCCAGTATAAATTTGTGCATTCAGTACATACGAAGTTTTGCTATCACATAAAGTCCGTATTTTTATCCCATACATGGAGGGTTTACTAGGTATATATTGTTTGAAAGGGCATCGTCCACGAAATCCTACTAATTCTTCATCTACAATAACATTTTCACTTGGATTATACAATTTAGGTTAAATTTCTATCCAATTTTCCCAAATATCTCGAACAGCAGCTAATTTATCTACAGACCTCCTTTCTTGCCTTGTAGATTTATTCTCAAAATAAATAACTCTCGATATCATATGAAAGGTTTCGAGGGAGATTGTAGCACGAAATATATTTCTGCCTGTTTCTTGATTCCACAAACTTTTGGTTGATTCTCCATATTATTTGTACACACCAGCTAATAATAATAATCCGATCTGTGCTTGAAAATTTTCAGTACTAATATCTTTCCACTCTTTTTCATACACGTTTCTTCCTTCTATATTAGTCATTTTTATGATTTCGTTCTCGATTGTAGAATTGAATACCGTCGCAAATGCGCTTTTTATGTCAGTTATCCTTGTCGTTGCATATCTTGTGACACCTGGAGTTGTTTTTATAATATTAGCAGACGTTAATCGACCAGAATGAAGAAGGGGATTCAATTTCCCTACTATTTCACGATTCTTAGACTGAATACTCTATATATTGTGCTTCTTTTGAATATCAATATCAAAATCGTTGTCAAAACTTTCACTTTCAATTTCCTCACTTGTATGATTTTCATACTCAGACGCATTTTTTCTCTTCGCTGTCAGAGGTTTCCATTAATTTAGCAATATCAGCGTCGCTCAAATTTCTACGATTCGCCATTTTTTCAATAATATTTAGAAATACAACTGTTCTTCAGAATATCAGAAATTGAAATACAGCAAGAGAAAAGAGACGCTACTAACAGGTGCATTTTTTTCCCTTCCGCCAATGCTATCAACATTTGACTTTGCTCTCCTGTCACGTGATCTAACACCTGTGCCAACGAAACAGATTTCGAAATAGATACCTTGCAGTAATTATTTTTATTGAATGATTCCAAACAAAATTAAAAGTGCATGATAAAATTATTTTTTAACTCAGGTCAATGTGACCCGAACAGTGCATTAGGACTAAGTTAAAAATATCTCTTGGAAATATAAATAAACGTAAATACTTCTAGGAATATATAGTTATATTACTAATGAACAAAGTCAAAAAGTTTTGTAGAATTATCTCTGCGCTAATTTTTTTATAAGTGAACAATAAAATTTTCGGGTCAAATAGACCCGAACAGAACAGCAGGGTTAAACATTGTTAAAAGAGTACTAAGATAATGAATTTCATAATGGACAAAATGAAAAATAACACTGAAAAAAATATAATCCAGTGTTTAATATAAATATTCAGGCAGAGAAAATCTACATAACATGTATTTTATTTATATCCCATCTTTAAAATAGTTTTCCAGAAATAGTTTTAGGTGCGTTCGTAACTATGTAAATACGTAACACCTACAGTCGTCGTTCAGCCCATCCATCTATCTGCATATAGCAGAGCAAAAACTACCCATTAAATTAATCATTTGAAATTTAAAATATATTATAATTTTGTAGAGTTTTTTTAAATGTTATGAAAATCGGATGCTTAGTTTAATCACAAAAGACAATGAAAATATTCTGTTATACGAGACAGCCTTGACGATCTGTTTGGTCTCATATGAATGTGTGCTAAGCATATCATATTTCTTTTATTCTTAATTTAATTTAATTGCTAATTTTTTTGCCAAATTAGAAGATTCTGCAAGAGAAACAGCCACAGATATGCACACCACTATGCCACCATATGCACACCACTTTTGCACGATTAAACGAAATGGAAATTATATGTGCCTTTAATGGTCATTCGGCTATTGTTATTTATTAATTAATAAATTTTTGTTTGCTTTTATTTTCTTTTTCAAAATGATATATAATTGTTTTATTCTGTAATTATTAACTAAACTTTTTTTTATTTATTATTATTTTCTTTTTAAAATAGTAGAAATTTGTTTAAAAATATCTATGTAACTGGTATTTGAAAAAGAAGTTTTCGCCAAATCGGCGTCAAGAAAATAACGCGCAAATGTTGTGCATATATGACATCTATGCTGATAAATCAAGAGCTCAGTATTTTTTTGCTAGCCTGGCGCAGATTATAAATCGCCAAATATTGTACCCGTGAAATTTTTCTTATTTTATTAATTATTTAAAATATTATAATGTAATCCTTTCACTCATTTTGTTTATAATACATAACTTTAATTTGAAACAGAAAAGTTTTAAATTCACAACTTTTATTTAATTTTTAAGTAAAAAGAACGGGATAAAAATAAAAAATAATGATATTTTGAAGCTATATAATTGCAGCGAAGGAACAAAGCATAAAAAAATTCAATTTGCCCCAGCATTAATATTACTAAAGAAATTTTGCATAGTAACCCATAAGATGTGTTTCATTTCGATGTTGCAATTAAATAATTAACAAATAATCGTGATTTTTGTGTCACATACGTTAATGTAATATATATATATGAGGTTATAGTTCCTATAAGTTACTCCCTTATAATAAAAAACAGAGAGTATTTATACGGATATACAAAAGATTTTGTGTAGTGTACACTATTAAAAATGGTGCTCTAGTTTGAAATTTTGGTGCCGAGTTGCTTCCCATTTCAAACTCATTCCAACTATTAGAACTATGCTTCAACAGGAGTTCCAAATGTTGGTTCAAGATTTCATCATCTTATAGTGACAGCTATTGAACACCAAAATTTGGTTCAAACTAGGATACGAATTTTAACAGTGTACTGTATTCGAAGTGAGTTTACTATTAAAAAAAGATCTGAATATTATTAAAAATTGCTTATAGTACGAACGCAATTTATTTGCTGAGCCACTGCCTCCTCTGCAATGCCTTCTCGCTTGTGACGTAGTGGAGGCGGTTTCCCTGACAACGATCGCGTTCTGAGCTTTGTGGCGATTGTGGAAGATGTAAGGTTAGTGATTTCGCCTCCACTTCATGACGTTTCACGCTTGTCGTCTGCTCAGTGAATAGGCATTGTAGAGGGGGCAGTGGCTGAGCTCAACGTGCAATTTCCCGCTTGCTGAAATTATGATTGTTAAAAGCGATTTTAATAATAATAATAATAATAATAATAATAATAATAATAATAATAATAATAATGATAACAATAACAATAACAATAATAATAATAACTTGACACTAATTTGACAAAATGGAGATTTACGTAACCTGTGACATAACTAACATTTTCAGTGACATAACCAATCACGTCTTAAATCATTTTTTTATGTTAAAACAGAAAAGCAATTTAAATAATTGGAAAAATAAATACATGATTCAAATAGTATTTGCATTCATTTTGAAATTTAAAATATCAACTTAAGAAACTTGCAAAATGCATATTGAAGCAATAAGAGTTTGAAGGAAATAAAAAGAAAAAGGCATTTTTCTTTAATAATAATTATTTTAAAGTCTGAAAAGGTGTTTAAAACTATTTCATGAATAAGTGATATACTATATTTTGCAATTTAATTTTTCCATTGTTCTTTTTTTTTACTTTACTAAAAATATGGATATTAAGTAGATATGTTTTACATTTTGTGTTCGTTTTCTAATATTAAACAACTATAAAAAGTTATTTTAATAGAATTTTAATAAATTACGTATACAAATTTCTTTATATTCATCAAATACTTAAATTTTTTATTAGTTAATATTATAATGAAAACATAGTTTGTTTTATATTCTAGTTATTATTCAAAATTAAAGTTATAAAACGATGATTAAAAATAAAAATAATAATAATAATAAAAATTTTCGTTCACTAGAGAAAATAAAACATAAGAGAGAAAATATGAGAAAATAAAACATAATTAAAAAAAGCCTATAAAACTCAGAGTTATTTAAAATACATTAAAAGCAAATGCTGAAAAAAATAAAATAATGCTGTAATTTAAATCCCGTTAATTTATGCGTAAAATAAACATAATACAATAATTTGAAAAACACAAAATTGTTTTAATGTTCACAAGTTTAACAAACTTTTAAAAGGATAAAATATGCAAGAAGAGTATTAACTTTACATGCGTTAATGAAAACTACCTAAAACCTGAATAACTTACTTCCTGCAAAAAGCTTTTTTTTTTCTTTTTTTTTTTTTTTTTTTTGAAAAATGTGTAAATGAAATAAAAAAACGAAGAAAAATATTTTATGAAGTGAATACTTTTCAAAAGAAATGTAATTACTTTTCACTGCTCGCATATTTTTCGATTTGAAAATCCACTTAGTGATGCATATTCATAGTTTTGAAAGTAATTCAAAGTTTTATTTTTAATATCACTGACTTGTAACTGAAAAAAGAAGGAAATTTTTAATTAACCGTACGGAAAAAGTAAAACATAAGAAAGTTAGCGCCAGCATACGCATTATTTAAGGTTTAATTATTGAGTCTTGTGTCATTTATTTGTGTAAGAAGCGTATTTTTAATGCTTTTTTTATTTTCATTTCAAGATTGATAATAGTTTTTTTGGTTTCGTGTTATTTTTTTTCACAAAATAATTAATATATATATATATATATATGTTTTACGACAAGAAAATTGATGTTAATTGTTTTGTGCTCATATAATTAAATAACAATAAGCTTATTCATTCAAATATAAATGATATTAAATTCAACTAAAACAACATTCAATGCAACATTTAAAACAACATTTAAAACAACGTCTATACTTAAAAATAAAAATTTGTAAAATTACTAAAATTTTTTTCAGGAAACTGGAATTCCTAGAGCATTTTATGTAAAGGCAACAACAAACATTTATGTAACACATACAGGTTTACCCTGTAAATCAAAATACCTGCAGAATTTCTGAGGAATTTTTCAAAGACTAAGTTAAAAAAGAAATTTTAAATTAAGCATACGAAAAATGTAAAACATAAGAAAGTTAGCGCCAGTACAACAATTATTTAAGGCTTCATTATTGAGTTTTATGTCATTAATTTGTTTAACACTAGAATTACCGCGTTTCTTGTATACCTAGAAATACCGCGGTGGGTCACATCTGACCCATGGCTTTTAAAAACGCTATTCTTGTTTTACATAAAAGATAAAGACACACACTAATACAATGATTTTTATTTAATAATTAACACAATTTAGCATTTAGACTATTACATAATATGAAATTTTGAGATTAAATAATTCAAAAGAATTTTTTTAACTAAAAAAATGCTTTGAAATTTTTATACCTTTTTAATAACATATATGGATATGATTTATCGATTTAAATTGTGTAATAATGTTCCTACAGATCAATTAGATATTCAAATACAATAAAATTAAATATATATATATATATATTCGTGACTTTTTTTTACTTACACTTTTCCGTTTTATGCAGTTTACGGTCCAATCAATCCATACAAAATGCCATAGACATTTTTTCTTTTTCTTTTCTTCTGTGCATGATACACATACAAGTTATGAGCAGTTTTCGCAAACAAAGTTAGTTTCTTTGTCTTAGCACTGCTTTATGTGGAAAGATTTTTCATTTGTTTGAAATTTCAGTGTTGGTGCGTGGAAGGATATCGTCACGTTCTTTTGCAAATCTTTTATCTATAATTTTAGCAAGAAAACTTTTCTACTTATATTAGAATATATTGTATATTTAAAAACTACTGAAACATTTATGATCACTAGATCTTGAATCAGATTTTGCATAAGTCAGAAGATATTGAACACTGCGGCTCTACCGTCTATATAGTTCGATGTTACAAATCGCTTCGAAGAGTGATTTATTTTGTATCTTTCCCACATTTTAGATTTATTCCGAAAAAGTAAATTCTTTTATTTTTAATGTTTTGCAAAATTCTTACAATATACTTGTGTTTCTTAATTTTTCCCACAACATTTATTTGCCTACTTTCATTCAGCTTGCTACTACATGTATTGGATTCGAACAGTGAAATTTTATTGACATTTCTAAGAAAAAATAATTTGTCATTTATGTCAAGATTGTTAGCCTCATCAAATGATGACAATATTAACTTCGTCACTAAATGTCTTTATTAAAGTCATTTAAACAGAATTCACGTTAAAAATTAAAAATTTTCTTATTCAAGAAATCTCCGTAGTGATTCCATTACTATAAATGTGTGAAAGTCAAATGTCAGAAACAGAGTTTTTTTTCTCTGAGGTTTATGAGAGGCAAAATATTCTTTTTAATTACTTTCTAAGGTATAACATAAAAAAAAACTATTTAAATAATCCTTACAGTAGTTTGAAATAACATAAAAACTCACACATTTACCTTTCAAATGCGTCATAAATATTTGATCACGACCCCCCCCCCCCCTCCGCGCCTGTACATACGCACATTCCTTTCTCTCTTTTGTGAAAAGTATATGTGGAACATATACTTACACTATTCTTATGTTATTTATAAATATAGAGTTGAAATCCTTGTTGAAATAAATGAAAAATGCAATTATTTTGTTCGGGTCAGCGATGACCCAGCATGGTAGTTCTAGGTATAAAGATGTATGTATAAAAAAGTTTTCGTCCGATTTCAACTAAATTTGTGTTAAGACATAATACTAAGTATTTAGGAAAAGTCAATAAGTTTCAAAGTTTTACTTTGAAAAGAAACTATGATACGAGCGAAAAACCACGTCTTGGGTCACGGATGACCCGCCTCGGTAATTCTAGTGTTAAGAAGAGCATTTTTAATGCCCTTGTGTTTATTTCAAGATTAGTGGTGTTTTTTAGATTTGTGTTAATTTTTCTTAAGATAATTTAAAACGAATAATGTATTTACGACGAGCAAAATAATGCGAGTTGTTTTTGGTGCTGTTTTAAATTAGAAACACCTCATGCTTTTAAAAGTATAAATGATATTAAATACAACTAAAACAATCTTTATTGACGTCCACACTTAAAAATAAAATTGTGTAAATTTACAAGAAAAATCTTTTAAAACATACACGTTTGCATTATAAATCATAGAATCAGTAATGCTAGTAAGAATATTTTGGAAAATTGGGATTCTTGAATTTTTTTATCTATCAGCAACCCGGGACAGAAATACAATTTTAGAAAGATTGCTTGATTTGAATAAATTAATTTGAATGATTAGACTAATTGACTAAATTCTTTGCAAAACGACAGGTTACAGTAGCAGATTTGTAGATTTATATCTTATTGTACAGTATTCAGATAAAATTTTCGCAAGCATAATTTCTGTATTTTAACATCTAATTTTTTTGTGTGCGTTAACACCAAATACAATAAAATAAAATAAAATAAAATTAGAAAAATAATGAACATAAAAAAACAATCATCTTAAGAGAATAATTAACATACTACCCGATAAATTTGGCCTGCCATGGTTCCGATTTGAGCATGTAGATCTGTTCTGAATCCCAGTATAATTCTACCCCAAACGAGCAATCCTACACCACCATAACAATGTCGTTCAATGATAGTGCCTTGGTGGTAACGGGTGCCTGGCGTATATAAGTCCGACAAAAGTCTTCGCCCAGTCGCGGCCGTAGTAGGTAAGACATTTGTCGCTCCGCTTTTGATAATAAAGTCAGCGGAAATATTCAGTCTATCATTGTGTGAATCATACCATTGGAAAGAACTACTCAAGACCGATGTGAAGATATAAATAAAATAATTCTGCACCCAGTAATTAAAGACTTATTAAATAATTTCAAGAAAGATCGGAACCACGTGGAAAATTCTTCGATAACAGCGTCCCCCTGCTTGCGGTAGAAGAATAGCTTATTTACGGTAGAAAGCCAGAGTGCCCGGGTCGGTGCCTTGTTCAACGTAGCGGCTCTTCTATAGGTAAAATATAGTTATAACGTCGTGTAAACCCGCCTGGATATAATAAGTGGCCTTAAGGCGAAGAATTAGCCGTATCAAATAGGTAAGAGCATGTGTTAATTAGTATAGCTCATAAAGAAAGGTTCTTTTAATTGCTCCTGTTACAATTCCTGTAAAAAGTAATACTCAAATTCTGTAGCAAATGTATTCAAACATTGAAAATTCTGTATGCTAATCCCAGTTCTGTTTATTTCATTAGTGTATTTGCTTCATTTTAGCAATTAATCTGTTATTTCATATATTTATAACGTCATTCTTCATGTTTAATTTTCACTAGTTGCAAGATACTATATGCTTAATGTGTTTTTTTCGTTTAAAATATCTGTTTATTCCTTATTATTCAGTTGTATTTCTGTTGTTACCCCCCCCCCTATTATGCTACAAATTTTAGTTTACAGCCTGTTTATTTTCATGGTTTACAACGTCTTATAAGTCCAGTAAACTTATATTCTTCCTCTGGAATTTAAACTATTTCCAGTTTCATCATTGTACTTTAAACAATCAGTTATTTATTCCCTATCTCTTTCAGCTTAATATCTTGTATTATAGGATTTTTCCCTCACTAGAGATCTGTTATCTCTTTCTTAGTTGTCTCATTATTGTTCTCATCTGTTCCTTTGATTGAACTGTCAGAGAGAATTTTCATGCTAGCGTTTTTTTTCAAAATAAGCTTTATGCTGCATCGTATTATTTACTTATTTTTTTTTATTTATTCTCTCTCTTTAATATGATTCATTGCTCTATTTACGGTAATTTTCGTAATTAATGTCAAGTAATCCTTCTCCCATTGTCAGGCTTGCTCTAAATGATTACTAATATTTTCATGTTATATTTTTATTTAGTTTCAAATGTATTTTACCCTTCTTTAGGATTAGCATACAGGTGTTACCGCGCATAAGTACCCCTTTTTATAATATCTCTATCTAATTGGTAATCATACTTAACTGGTTAAACATAGTAGTCGTAAAAGATACAAATATATATGCCATAAATCATCATTAATAAAACCATGCCACGTACAAAATCTGTCTAGTAAAACTAAATTATACTGTTAAACAATAACGCATGTCAAAGAATATGCCACCAAACAGAAACACCAGATCAAATTCACAAACAAAGGATAGCTCCCCGTCTCAAAATGCCAAACGTACACATCAAACGCAACAAGCTAACACAACATTCAGCAGTGCGAACACACCAGGCGGTTCCCAGCCAAATCAAGACAACAAAAAATTGAAAACGAAGACAAAGTTAGACGAGCAGAACAAACAAACAACAGTCAATTTAGATAAGTACTTTGAAGATGATGACACTGCGACTGAATACGAAGAAACTGACTCGGAATCAGATTCAGGCAAAACTAGTAAGCAAAATGCACTCGATATCATTAATGCCCCTGAAGTACGTGAACTGAAGGCGGAACTTCAAACACTACGAGATATCCCAGAAACAGGAAAAAGAAGATCAATAACAGTCGAAAAAGCGCTCAGAGCAATAAGCTATATCAGAGTTATAGAAAAACGAACATCAAGGTTACCAGTAATAGTTTGTAGGGAGATTGATAAAGCATTGGAAATAATTTCAAATTCAATAGTAGAACTTGAAGTCAGAGCACAGCATGCAGAGGCAAAATATGAGATAATGGAAAACATGACGCACAAGCAATTAGAAAAGGGTGAAATTGATACAGAAGAAGAAATACACAGGAGAAAACATGAGGAAAAAGCAATTAAACCGCCAGTAAACTATGCAGAGGCTGTGAAAGCAGCCACATCAACAATTATCATACAAGCAACAGAGGATAGAACAGCCGAGGAAGTAGAAAAGCAAGTTCTAAATCATTCCAAAGATCACCATGGTAATGTTAAAAGTGTACAAAAAATCAGGAATGGGGTAAAGATCATCTGTGAAAGCGCAAAGGATGCCCAAGAGCTTAAGAAGATAATTACTGAAGATAGTGAGGCAAGAGAAGCACTAGAAGTTAAAAATGCAAGTCTTAAAAAAAAAGAGAATAATTATTTTCAACATCCCGAACTGGGTACCTGAAGACCAGGTATCAGCAAAACTTGCACGCATCCTAGGGGTCAATAATAACCAATACAATGAAGATATTGTCAAAATGATGAAGCCAATGGAAGCCAGGAATGAAAAGAAACACATTCCAGTCACTCTCCCGGAACCTCTGGCAGAGTACCTCCTTAAAAAGAGGACGGTCTGCCTGGGATTCAAAGAATGTCCAGTCAAAAACTTCGTAACAATACAAAGATGTCACAAATGTCTCGGTTTTGACCATGTCGCAGTACACTGCGGAAATACACAGAGATATTCCACATGTGCAGGGGAACACAATTACAAGGATTGCAAATCAAACCGCGAAGAATGTGCCATGTGTATGCTATACAATAGTGCTAACAGAAGATGGTTGAGAGCTCAGAAGCCAACAGACCATTCGGCCCATTCTGGACATTGCTGGGCTTACCAAACACTATTACAAGTTAGACAGTTAGAACTTCAAGAGGGTAAGGTACAGCTAACAAAAGGCTTAGAAGTGATAAAGGGATTAGTCTCAATTCACAAGTATGGTGGAAAACCAAAAATATTTAGGACCACTCATGAAGAACAAGACAGGTATCAACGCAGAGATGAACAAAGAAGAAGACATCATACTTAATACGACCATATATAATCACAAAAACACACCATCACAAAATGCAACACAAACACAAAAGACAGACATTATAAAAGCTATTCAGATCAATCTTCACAACAGCAAATGTGCCACAGAAGAATTAGGGGGGTACATAGGAGCCGAAGGAATACATGTTGCTATGTTGCAAGATTTCTACCAGAACAAGCAAACGGGAGAAATAGCAGGTATAAATCCAAAATATTGGTCAATAACAAAAACAAAAACTAACAGGTCAGCTATTATAACAAAAATAGGAACAAACCCCATAACGCTATCCGAACAGGAATTCGTATCAGCTATAACCATCGAAAACAATAAAGAAATATTTACAATTATTAACACATACGCTCCCCCCTCAGCTGACTTTTGAATGGTACTATCAGAAATTGAGAACACTCTGAAGTTAGCAAAAGGGGAAATCTTACTAGTGGGAGACTTTAATGCACACTCACAAGCATGGGGATATAATGATATCGACGACAGAGGCCATAAACTCACAGATTTCATCCTCCTGAATTCAATGTTTGTCCAGAACCCACCAGGTGCCCCCGCCTCTTTTCGCACAATGAGAAATGAAAGAGAAATTAAGGGATGGCCAGACTTAACAATAGCTCTCTCAACAATAGCTCAATAACTCTAACAATAGCTCAATAACTCTTAAACTAGGAGATAAAATTAAAGAATGGGAAGTCAGCGATGATGAATCCCACAGTGATCACAAATTCATAAAATTTAAAATTCAACATGACAATAGCAGCCACCATAGACACAGATTAGAAACAAAACACGGAAAACACATAAAATTTGACAAAAACATTAAAAAAATTGGAAACAAATATATTAAAGAGTTAAAACAAGTATCGAATATAGATCAATTAGATAACACTACACTCAGACTTCAAAATGAAATTACAACTGTAGCTTTTAAATGCTATAAAAAAAGATCAACGCCTGATATAACAGCCCCACCATGGTGGACAGATGAAATTAAAATAGCAAGAAATAGAGTTAGGGCCTTCAGGAGAAGATACCAAAAGCAAAAAGACGAAGAATTAAAATCAAAACAGCATATAGAATACAAAAAAGAAAGAGCTAACCTTAAAAAATTGGTCCAAAAAAACAAAAATCAAAACCTGGAAAAAATTCTGTGAGGATGCAACAAACACATACGGCTCCCAATATAAACTAGCCTCTGGCAAAGTTACAAAACTTCCAATACTTGTAAACATTTTATCAGACAAAAAAAACAGTAACAATAAAAGAAACTCTTAATCACTTACTAAATAACCTGTATCTAACAGACCGGACTATAGAACATAAGCTATTACCAGCCCCACCCAGATTTAACGACTCAAACCCACCTGAGATAACTAAACAGGAACTAAACAGAATAATCAAAAATATAAAGCAAAACAAGGCTCCAGGGTACGATTACATAGATTATAACTTAATTAAAAGAATACACAATGCATCGCCACAACTTTTACTAACACTATTCAATACATGCCTCAACTTTAACTATTTTCCAAAATCTTTTAAAATAGGCACAGTAGTACTGTTTCACAAAGCGGGTAAAAATCCCAAAGATCCAAAAAATTACAGACCAATATGCCTATTACCAGCATTCAGTAAAATATTAGAAAGAATAATCCACGGTAGAATCAACTACCATTTTACAAAACGAAATTTCTGGAGCGAAAAACAATACGGGTTTAAACAAGGATTTTCAACAGAACATGCACTAGAAGAACTTATTAAAAAAATTAAACAGGATAAAGAAGAAAAATATCAAACACTACTAATTTCAATGGATATTAAAGGCGCATTTGACAATATAAGATGGCCAATAATTGCTAAAAACCTGAAACAGTCTCCCTGCCCCACATACTTAATTAATTGGATCATTAGTTTTCTGGAAAATAGATATGTAACTCTAGAAGAAAATGGTATAAAAGTAACAAAACAAACATTTGGCGGCTGCCCACAAGGTAGCTGCCTGGGGCCATTACTGTGGCTTCTAATAGCAGACACAGCACTTAAAAAGCAATGGGGTAAAAATGTCAGAATTCAGGCTTTCGCGGACGATTTTATGCTAATTTTAAGAGCAAAAACAAAAGAAGAACTTGTAAGACTAGTAAATAAAATATTAAAAGAATTTAACGAATGGATAACAATTAATTGTTTAACAATAAATTGGGACAAAACAGAAGTATTATACTTAAACAGAGGTCACACAAGAAATCTCCCAACCGAAAACTCATACAAGATAGAGGGAATAGAATTCAATGGTAAAAAGTTAGAGGCCAAAGAACAAATTAAATACTTAGGGGTAATGATACACAAGAATCTTAACTGGCTCCCGCAATGCCAACAACAAACAAAGAAAGTTAGAAAATCATTTTGGATGATGGGGCGAATGGTCTCTAAAGGATGGGGTCTACAACCCAACATAATTAAAATTTGGTATAGGACAGTAGTGGAGAAAACACTGACCTACGCTGCCTCAATATGGGGACACAACTTGAATAGGCGCAGCAAAGAAGTTTTACCTAGCTGCCAAAGGCACTTTGCATTGGCCATAGTCAGGGCTTATAGGACAGCCTCAACGGCGGCACTTCAGGTTCTCTCAGGCTTGATTCCAATTCATCTTCAAGTACAATACGAAGCAGCTTACGGCACAGTCACAAGATTACGCAGAACAATAAACATACACAACGTTACTATACATCACACAGATTATGCCAAAAAGATCAATCTCTGGAGCAAACATCCAGCAGAAACAGTAGAACCACGGTTAGGATACAATGAAAGAGACATAGCCATATACACAGATGGTTCTAAATTGGAATCAGGTGCTACGGGTTCGGCTTTCGTAGCATACAAAAATGAGCAAAAAATCAAGACATGGTCAATGCCACTAAGAAAGTGCAATAGTGTTTTCCAAGCCGAACTACTGGCCATACTGAAAGCAGCAGAATGGGGTAATACCACAGGTCAGAATTACAGCATACGCTCGGACTGCATGTCAGCCATACAAGCATTAAGTGAACCATTTAATGTAAATGAAATAATAGATACAATACAACAAACAATAAAAAAATCAAATAATAAATTTAAAATCAGCTGGGTCAAGGCCCACATTGGTATCGAAGGAAACGAGAATGCTGATGCATTAGCCAAACAAGCAGCACTAAACCCTTACAATGAAATCCCTTATCATATAGAGAAACCAATAACAACACTTAAGAGGATACTTAAAGAGCTAACAATAAAACAATGGCAGTTCGAGTGGGACTACGGGGACAAGGGAGGCTGACATACAAATACTTCCCTAAAGTCGATAAACACAGATTAGTAAGCTGCAAGCTACTTTCTCAAATCTACACAGGTCATGGCGCCTTTCCAGCATATCTACATAGATTTGCTTTGGTAGTAACACCAGAATGCGAGTGCGGGTTAATAGGTACATGCAAACATTACCTCACAGCTTGCCCACTCACACAAACACTCCACCTGGTCAACATAACACCAAACAACGAACAACTTTGGCACAAACAGCTAGCCCAAAATAAACACCTACAAGCAAAAGGCAAAGCAGTGATCAGATGGCTTATAAATAACATAGACCTAGATTCGCACTAAATTGTGGCAAAACTAACTAAGCCTCTCTCCCCATCCACACGTCATTACATGAGTATGAGTTGAAATGCAGAGTATTACAAAAAATTAAACAGCAATAAATAGCACCCTGCGTTACTCAATCCCGCCACCCCCCAAAAAATAGGGGACATTAGAAGACCATTACTTCCACGGAAAAAAAATAAAATAAGAGAGCATTAAAAGAAGTTTTCTATCTCTGCAATAAAACAAAAAAAGGCATTAAAAGAACTTTACTTTTTTTTTTTTTTTTTTTTAAGCAAAAAAAAAAAAAAAAAAAAAAAAAAAAAAAAAAAAAAAAAAAAAGGGGGCATTAAAAAAACTTCACTTTTTCTGAACCAAAAAAAAAAAAAAAAAAAGGCATTAAAAGAACTTTACTTTTTCTGAACCTAAAAAAAAAAAAAAAAAAAAAAAAAAGGCTTTAAAAGAACTATATTTTTCTGCACCAAATAAAAAAGCACTGTGTGCACAAAAAAAATTTAAAATATAAATAACTGGCATTCAAATGCACCATAAAAATCGAGCTATCTGCGCTGTAGTAAAGTGGTAGTCTTTTAGAGATGAACTGGTGGCTCACGAGCCCATTCATGAATACAAACGAAGTGATAACAGCCATGATAACAAATTAAATGGATGAACTGATAGCCATCGAGCTTAATATCACAGAAATAAGCAAAAGCCAACAAAGAAAAGTGTAAGTGATACTTTATGTAGAAACATACATCTCTAAAAATAATAGACGAACTAAAGGCCGACCAACAGGCTCCACCCTATAGCGCACCAAGAAAACGATACCTTACCAGTGAACAAATTGAAAATATCAACTAATTACAACTATTAGAGAAAATATCAACTGGTAATCCCGATTGTGACTACAACAACCAATACATGTAACATCAACTACCAAGATATGAAAAATGAATATAAGACAAATAGGAATATATGGGCAGCGGTGGCCCAGATGGCAGAGCGTCATGCTTATAGACGTAAAGATCGTGGGTTTGAGGCTCACCGCTAGCTAAAAACCCACCATGTACGCTAACGGCACCTGGTGCATGTAAAATCCGTCGTGGGTGCAAAGTCCTCCAAGTTACCTGTGAATTATACCTCTGGGGGTGCCTTGTCAGGTGAAGATCTCGTCATCCGATCAAGGCTCTAAATTACGAGATCAAACTATAGGCAGCTCGTATGAGCTCTGTGGAAGAATTAGCGTTACCCCTTTCTCTTTATTCCCTTCCAATTACAACATCGTAAGAATGAACCCAATCAGATAATTAAAAATAACCTAGAACAGGCCAGGATAGTAACTAATATTTAATAATAGCGATACAGCTACATTCAGGTAGATCTCTGCTTGTGCAATCAAGCGGCTTCTGCCCCGCAGCCAGGTAAAAAAACTCGTTAAGCTAGGCATATTGCCCGGCAGGCAGGGGCCTGGTCTGCGGTATAATAATAATAATATAAGTCCGACGTGAACCACACTGCAAACTAAACCTGGACTCGTCGGAAAACATTACACACGCCCACTGTGACGATATCCACATTGCATGTTCTCTAATCTAGGCCAACCACAGGCGACAATGAGTTGCCGTGAGCGGAGCACATTTAACGGACCTTCGAGCATGTAGATAAATATTTCCCAAACATCTGTACACGGTTTGCCTTGAAAAAGTCGTACGCGTGGCTGAAGAAAGCTAACGAGATTGGTCTGATGCTGTGCTCCATCGGTTTCTTTTGTCAGTTACTGCCAAATAACGGTCTTCATTTTGTTTGTAATTCGAGGACGACATGTAATGTAACGTCTACTCACATTTCCATCAACTTGGAATCGTTGCCAAAGTCTAGAGATCACACTTTGGGCAATTCCATGTTCCTCAAATACTTCCATCTGAGTACGCCTAGATTCCAGTCGACCGATATTTTTACCACGTAAAATATCATCCACATGTGTCCTCTGTGTCATTACTGTTCGCATTTGGCAATGAAAGGCTTAGAAAATGCTTTTTAACACTTTTACTTCTTTATCACCGTTGCTTATTTACGCCTCTCTTACTCTTTCGTCATAGTGACGTACTAACGACGCCATCTCAGGGCTTTCTGAAATTTGCATATTAGTTTTGAAGACGTGTGTGATAATTCTATAAGTGAAATTTTTACTTTAGAATTTTATTTCCATGTGATTCTGAGCTATCCTTAATTTATAAACATGAGTGTATTTATGATTTTGTTTTAGATCGTAGGGATCTATAACACGTTGATTGCCGACTACGAGGTAACTCGTAAGTTGCGCTCTTTTCTAGGAAGCCAACTACGAGTTATCTCATAGTGGGCAGTCAATGTTTTAATTCTATTTTTTCTATACAGCACCACTTTTAAAAAAGAGAAATGCTTGACACACCTTTTAACAACATTTGCAAGAGAAAACAACTTTAGTACTTACATTAGAAAAATACTGGTAGGAATTTTTAATAATAATGCGATTAAATCAAATCGTCATTTTACGCCAGATTTCTGAAATCTGCCGTGGCAGTCAACGTGTTAAGTTTAATTATGAATTGAAGATATGTCTGGTATCCGGTAGACATCGAATTTTATTATTTTTTTTCTTTCTCCCCCCCCTTCTTTTTTTTGAAGATTTTATATCTTTTTTGTTGAATTAGCTTATAAATCTCATATATTAATTAATTTTCGTGGTTTACAGTCACGCAGAAAAGAAATACAAATGTAATCTTTTAGCTTAATGTAAGAAATATTATGCTTGATTCAATAAAATTTATTCAAAATGTGTTTACTGATGCAAAAGAAAAATGTTAAACCTATAGTTCTATCTAAGTACAGTGTGTACATACATTATATGCAGCTGCAGGTTGCCAAGCAGTTTTCACAAGTTGTATCTCACTCTGAGTTCTTTGGAAACATTAGGAGTAATGATAGATTTTTACACTTAGCTCAGAATATGCATTTCTGTATCGCTTCTTTCTATGTGATATCACTTCTTTTTATGACTGCCGTTTCAGATTTGCGGCTTGGCGATATCGTATACAAAGAGTTTTTTTATGATATTTATATTATAAAGTAAAACTATGTTTGTCAGAAATTCTAAGTTATAATGGCGGCGGTGGCTACTGTCTCAACAACAAAAACTTTTCACTTCTTTTGAGCTTTTTTAAACATCAAAAATTTTATAATTTTACAGAAACGGAAACAAAAAAGACAAACGCTTTGAAGTTTAATTTATTTGTACTGTTCAATGGTCTGAACTTTTATGGTTTTCATTTAACATTCAAGTTTTTTTATTAGTATTAATCTGTATCAAAGTTTAACTCGCAACACCATAATAAATGATTAATGAGTAAGCAATTAAACAATATATATAAAACTGTATAAATATCATTTAAATACCTCAAAACTAAGTAAATATCACTTAAAGTGACAAATAATTTTACAAAGGAAAAAAAAAACTTTATTTGTATAAGATATATTTCATTGTTCCAACAGCAACATTCTCAGTAATTCATACGATTGAAATATTATTCAAAAAAATTTTAATTGAAAACTTGTAAACAAAAATCACACTAACTGAAGCGTAAAGAAATTAATTTCAATATTAAAAATGTATATTTGAAATTTGAAATATTTAAAACTATTATTTCATTTATCTGCAAAGCATATCTTTTTTTTTTTTTTTTTTTTTTTTGAAGTTTCTTAAATTTTGAAAAAGATGCTTTGCAGAAAAACGAAACAATAGTTTTAAAATTCACAAATATACATTTTTAATATTACAAGTAATTACATTATGCTTTAGTTTGCGTGATTTTTTTATCACTTTAAAAAAATGCGAAAATATTTGTATCACATTAATTATTGACAATAATTTCTTCGAAGCACTGAAAGATGCCTAATACAGTGCTCAGCAAAAGTTTAGACAATGATCGATTACGCTTCTATATTCAGAAGTATGTACCTAATTTTCATAATTCATCTTTGATATATTCCTTGTGGCTTATCCTTTACTGCAAACAAAAAAATTTGAATTTTACCTTTTGCATAATACATAAGGACAAAAAAACGAAATTAACATTGTGGCAAAATTATACAGAATTTGTATATTTATAGAAAAATAACTATAAATTAAAATCGAATTGTATCCACATTGTCAGCAATTAGTGCAAAAATGTAACTTTTCATCGAAGAAAGTAAATACTGGGTCATTTCGGAGTCTATTTTGTACCAAACATGTTCAACAGCAGCTCGAAGCTCATTAACGGAAAAAGTATTGCAAAAATGTGCATAAGCCCTTTAAGACATATGGTGTTACAAAGGTTTTCGATTGGGTCCAGGTCTGGGCTACACGCTGACCAGTTGATACCAATAGTATTTTCAGAGTTAAACGAAGTTCTTGCTTTGTATGCAATATGAATAGATGCATTATCTTGCTAAAATCCATACTTTGGGCTAGCTAAATGTTCCACAAATGACTAAAAATTGATCTCCAACCAATACATGTAGTCTTGTGTTGCTTGGAAACCACTGGATAACTCCAGTGATTCACGAGCATTAAAGCAAAGTGAGGACGAAATCATTATAAAGTTACCTCCTTGTTGTCGACTTAAGAATGTCCTGGCTCTTTACGCAAGTCGTGCATATAGTATGCCCACCCGTTTGTACCATTCAAATTTCACTTTTTTTCATTACTGAATATCATAGCGTACCATTTGTGTCCATATGACGTATGTTTGCAAGTGCATTGCATTCTCGCTAATTTGTAGCGATATTTTTAAAGCTGCTTGTTGTATCATTTTTATGTAAATTGATTTATACATTTCTTTAATTCATCTACGAATCATATCCGTTGACGCAGAAAGTCTTGACTTACTTTTAATGTGATTAGCAGTCATGATTTGTGTGAATGCCTGTTTTTGGATCCTTTTGTCATCTCATTTTCGGGTCACAGAAGATCTTCGAGATTTATGTTTTGGACGATTCAAAGCAGCTGAAATTTCTGGAATAGTCTTCTCTTTCCATTTCAGCTTTCCTACATCTATTACCTCATTTAACTGAACATGTTTAGCTCGCGGCATCTTTACTAATTGATGCTATACCGAGGTTTACTTAAATACTTCAGACGTGTCACATCGTCAAGACGTGTCACATCATGTCAAATTTGTTTTTTTCCATGGTCAGTTGGCAAAAAATCAAAAAAGTGTCTAAATTTTTGCAATATGGAAATTTTACTTTTTTCCGTTAAATTAAATATTACCTTATACTAAAATCATTATTTTTATCCTAAAATATTTAAAATACATTTAAAAAATGTATAGCCATTTGTAAAAGTCAAGAGTTCCTATTTTTTACTTAAAGGTTAAATAACACCAGTGTCTAAACTTTTGCTGAGCATTGTATTAATAAATGAAAGGTGTTTTTTTTATTTTTTTTTATTTAAGCAAATATTAATATAGTTTTAAAATACATAATTCAGATTTTGTAAGTAGTATTCTATAGCTATATAAATAAATAAATTATGGAAAAATATAGAAAATAAATAAATAAATCTTTTAAAAAATAAATTAAATAAATCATCGCTTTAACAATCTTGGAAATGAAACACGAGCTTATTTAATTAAACAATTCAGATAAAAAAAACGTGCTATATAAAGATATTTATACCGATTAATCTTATATGTTAATGTCAAATATGTTTTTTCGTATAGTTGGTTGGAAATAGAATGTGATTTTGTTAGTGTTTTTAATTACAGATTACTTTTACTGGACAATAAATTGTTCCCTTTTTACCGTAATATAAGTAAAGGTAATTTCTTCTTGTAAATTTATAGCCATCATAATTTAATTTACAGTAAATTATTTCCTATAGAAGAGTCGAATATTAAATTATTCATATAATTAGGATATAACTACCGAAGTTCTCTCTCCTTTTAAGATAGCAAATAACTACATTTCAGTCAGTTAGGTGGTAGAGATCAAATTAATGCATGCGAATGATGTATGACATCCTATCTATATGATAATAATCCGTTAAATCTCCGAAACGTATTCTAATAAAGGATCAGATAGCAATTAATATGTTTATATATTTACAAGATTGTGTCACTGCTGTAAACAGAATTTGTTCAACTGAAGAGTCAATGTAACCGATGGCAAAAATTAAATTATGCAGATAATATATACATAAATAATTATACTAAGTGAAATGAATCGCTTTAAATCCTTACTGTTAAATATTCATAGTCATACTGTTTATTGCAAATATAGAATTAAAATTGGTTGTCAAATATTATCTTAAATGTATATTTTTGATACGATTCGACAAAATATTTTGACTTTTGAATTTAGAGTTTGCTATGTGTGCTTACATAGTGTTTTTCTAAGGATAAAATAATTCGGAAACCGAATAAAAAGCAAATGTGTTAGCTAAACGTTTTGTAGTATTTTGTGTATAAATAAAACATGCGTTTGTTTAAAAAAAAAACTGAAATTTATATAAGAATAATTTGTATATACCTTACACATAACAAGTAGAATTATTTGTCATAGGTATAATAAAATATACATGAAAGTGAAGATTGTTCTCTGTGTGTATGCATAAACGCGGCTATTGGCGAAGTTTTAAGAGCTGCATAGCGGTCTGATGATTTTTTTTGGTCAAGGCAGGTTCTTATACTCTTGAGGTTAATCTTATTACTTTTTTAATATTAGCGATATATTAATTGCAAAATAACAAAACAAACTAATTCAAAATCGATGAATCCATGTTCAGTCAAATTAATGTTGCTAAATCTTATAAATGAATTCTCAAATATGAATATTTTCATGATCGACATTTTGTTCTTTATGTCAAATTCAGACGCACCGATCTATGATAAATGGTCTTTTAATGCTGAAACTTTCTTCTTTTAGACCGTACAATTCTTTGTGAAAAATAGGAGGAATACAAAAAATTGTTTTTCGAAAAAAATAATAAATTGTGGGTTACATTGCGCTTCACAACGACGAAATTCTTTACTATGCTACAAATAGTCAAATGTTGGATGATAGTAGGATGATTCTCCACAAAATGGCCAAAATAAGAGTTATGACTGATTGGCTGTGAAGGAGTGATGCATTTTAACAAAAATGTCCATTCACATATTTTCCGTTAACTGAATTGTGATTAGGCTTGGTGTTTTAACTATTTTTAAATACATTTAAATTAGTAATAATTATATTTTTAAAATAAGTGCTTGTATTCAGTACAAGCTGCTGTGGAAGTGATGAGATACAGTGAGTCTTATGGTCATTCAATGACAATTTTACCAATTTTCAAAAGTGTTTTTAAAACTTCCATAAAGGTTGCTGTATATATGTAGCAAACAAAATTTGCATTTGAAATTTTGATATCATTCAAGCACGCGCAGTGAAAATAAATTCAGTAAACCTGCTCATTTTTCATACAATTTTCATAATTTTTTATAGGTTATTATGCACAATGTTCTGTGTCATAATTTTTGAAAGCAGCGTGTTTGTTTTTTTAATACTAAGAACTCTGCAAAATGCAAGAAGGATGCTTGGCAAAATTTGGGATTATTTTCATAAAAACCTTAATTTCTAAACAATTATACTGTAGGCTATCCTTATAAAAATGAGCACAGTTTATTACAGTAGGCCACTAAATCGTAATCTACAGTTTGAGATACATTTTTGCTAAATTAGTTTTGACAGTGTTATCCAAAAAATATACGTTCTTTTTCAATTTGTTTAAAATCAACGGTCCCTTATAGTGTTTCTTGTTGAATGTTGAATAGATCTTCACGGAAATCTATGACCTATAATGTTATTATTATTATTATTATTATTATTATTATTATTAGTAGTAGTAGTAGTAGTAATAGTAGTAGTAGTAGTAGTAGTAATAGTAGTAGTAGTAGTAGTAGTAATAGTATTAGTAGTAGTATTTGATCATATAGAGTTTCAGAATATTTCCTCAGGAAATTTTCCATACAAAAGGTCTAAAATTGCAAATCGCCGGTCACCTATGGCGATATAGTTTATATGTCAGGAACTAAAAATTTAAGATCTTGTACAAGTTTCAAGTTTCTTTTTTTTTCAAAGCTACTTATTTTCTATATTTGTTCCTTACATTTTCCCCGCCAGTGTAATTTTGATTATTGTACTTAATTCATACTTAAGTTTATTGAAAAAAAAATGGCAACAACTTTTAAAACTACCAGAAATTGGTGGGAAGAAAAACATTTTATACTAACGCAAAATGCTGAAACGTTATATACTAATTATAAATACAATTTATAGTTACAGAAACTTCATTACCTAGAGATAAATCTTGGCATTTCCAGAATAATGCTGACTTGAATAAAGTATTTGAGTATTACACAATATTTCATCTTAATATCTCTATTAAGTGCTGGTATTCATGCTAGTAACGGATACAATATCAATTATAGTATCGTTCTGGATTTACAGATAATATAATCACTCTAAACAGAATTTGTGCACCTGATGTGGAAATGTTATTCAAGCTGAACGTTATATTATCAAAGTAAGAAAGGAGAAAACTAAAAAGTAGTGTTGCTTTAGTATACATAATCACTTTGTTCTATAAAATTTAAGGATTAAATGGATTTAAAATTAGTTTTGTAAATGAAAAGAAAATCTGTAAAAAAACATTTTATAGAAAAAAATGTAAATTTACCAAACAGTTTCTAGGAAACTGGCGAATCCTAGAACTTTTTATGAAACGGCAACAGCAAAAAAGTTCCTGTAAGCGATACATATTTGCACAGAAAATGAAAAAATCTGTAAGGTTATGAAGACTCTTTTAACAAACTGAGATGCCAAGACCTTTTTATGTAACTGCAACTTAGGTTTCCGGAAAAAAATTAGTCACATTCTTGAAATTTTTGTAGTTCTTTTTGTAAAGCTTTAGAAATTTGTAGCTTTACAAAAACTAATTTTGTAGATTTACATATTTATCTCTACAGTCTATTTATAAAATTTAAGTAAACATTGATTTCTGTTAATTTTTTTCTGTTTTTTTTTTTTCCTTTTTATATTCTTTGTTCTTTTTTTTAAGTGTATGAATTGAATTTCTTTGCCGATTTAGAAAATCTTCTCCACTTTTAAAGAATAAAAAGTTTGTTTCATTCAAATTCTGATTCAAAAAAATTCTGATACTGAAAATAAAATATATATATTTAAAAAAAAACTTACGCTGATTCTTTAAAGATATAACTATATTTATATCTATATATTTATAACTATTTTTTATAACTATTTCCTTAAATGGGAAAATGATGTTTTTAAATGTTTAAAATTTATTTCATTGCCCAAGAGATACTCTGGCTAATCACCATTCAGTTACCGTTTTTCGTAAAAACACTGCCAAAATTTTAAAAGATTTCACAAAATGTCATAAATATGCGAAACAGTGTGCTAAGAAACTAGCAAACAAGCATTAAAAGCGCTTTTAATTCAACATATTTTCATTGTATTTCGTCATTTCTGTTTGTCAACTAGAACTTAAAAAGAAAAATCTATAAATAACACTTGGAGGCTAATGAATTTCGAGCATGAAAGTCTATGAAATACAACAAAGTCTTTTAAATTTCTAAAAACTTTTAATGTTTTAGAATAAAAATTTAATTAGTTCTTGCTGCATGCAGGGAAAGCTTTATTACAAAATTGTACATAAGCAAAAAATTGTACAAAACTGATTCAGTACAAAGTTCTAATACAAAAACGCAGAAAAGTGAAATAATAATGATAATAACTGATAGTAAAGTTTTCAAGTTTATATTGTTTCAATCTTTATAACTGAGCTAGGTATCTTGGTTTTTTCTGCATCGAATACGCTGAAGTGAATTCTTCGATTTAATGAACGCTTAATTCAGCAAATTATTTAAACACTTCTCGATTAATATTCCACCTTTTATTTATTTTTAATGCAATGTTTTTCATTACAGAGAAGAGTAGTACACAATGAGACAACAGTCCCTTTGAGATATATTTGTAATGTTTTTTTCAAGATTCACTCATATATAACCGCCTCATCTTCTGAAACACGTAGATGTACTTTCGGCATTTTCATTACTCGTCCGAAAATAATGAATAATTCTTTATTTAATAACTGTTAAAGATACATAGACATCTGTTACAGAGTTTATTTATTTCATTACTTCATATATTTATTTATCTAAACCTATATATATATCTAATAATGATCTATTTTAGCAAAACGACAAAATTTTTTTAAAGGAATAAAATTGATAAAAAATATCTGGCTTATGTTTTGTTACAAGGTAACAATGATACACAGAGAAGAACATAGTTGTGGTTATGGTGACACGTGTCTAATTGTGTGACTACTATGTGGTTATGATGTAACAAAAAATGTTTACTCAGAACAATCAAGTTTTGTTCTTGATGTGCATGTGTGTGTGCGCGAACGATGGCTAGGAAAATGTACTAAACATACAAGACTGAAAATGTACAGGACTATAGACCGAGGTCTGCTATTGTGCACCTGAAGCTTCTATTTTTTTATTTTGAAAATCTAGAAAATTTAATTAATTAGAAGTCATAAACGTTTTCTCAAAGTAGCGCAATGCTGATCTAACCCCAGTAGTCAAAAAATATTGGGGCAAGATTGGCTACATCTTGGAGCAATATTGGCACATTGGCGCAATACTGGTCAAGTATCGCTCCAATATTGGAGTGTTTACATTTTCCCTTATTCAACCAATAGTTACAGCCAATATTGGGGTTTCACTGGAAATATTCTCAATAAAACGACAATATTGGTTAAATATTGGAATTTCATTGGAAATATTTCCGCTATAACGCCATTATTTGTACAATATTGGTATTTTATTGGCAATATTTCCAATGAAATACCAATATTGGCCGCAACTATTGGCTAAATACGGGCAAAATGTAAACATCCCAATATTGGGGCAATATTGGCGTTTTATTTGCAATATTTCCAATAAATGAAATATTGGCGCTACGTTGGACCAATATTGGTTCGCTACTAGGAAAGTAACAATAATCATTAAAATATATACATTGCGGCAGTTTTTCGATACGCTTCATCACGCTTATATGCTTTGATAAATATCTTTTTTTAAAACCATTTATACATTAATGTGTAGCATTTTTTTGTTACTTTTAGAGTTAGCCTATTTTTTCCAAGTGCAAAAATAGTCGCCGTATGTTAAGAAATAGTATTTTTTGTCGCACTGTGTAATATTTTACTAAGCTGAATACCACTTCATATGGTACCTGTTTTACTTTCATTGACAATGACACGAACTGCGAATCTGATTTTATTTTATTATAATTGTAAATTATATCCACATTCAATTTTATGTTTTACATTAATTCAAGAAGTACGTTTCCTAAATAATTTGAAAATATTTACAATTTTATGCACTAAAACAAACTTTTTTTAAAAAGAATTGTAGAATAATGTATTCACCGTGAAATGATGCTGAACATTACAAATACAAAAGATTTGAAGCGCGATTTGTGGATAAATTTTTATAATACCTATGGCTATTTAGCTGAGTAGAAAGAGGTGTTTTTTATTATGATTAATTATTGTTTTTAAATACATCTCTTTAGATAATTTTGATCTCAGTTAAATAATATCATGCTTATAACGCGCAAACAATGTTCTTGAAATTGAATAAAATGTGGATATGGTGAGCGTATTTCTTGTATTTTTAAAGCAATGAGTAATTGACTCGGAAAAGGTAACATTTCTGGAAAATAAATACAGCTATAGGTAGTTATATAAGTTCATATCTATCATATATCATTTTAATATAAACTTCGGAATTATATCAATTGCTTATACTTCATGTAAATTCACAGAATAATTTAAAAATCATTAGAAATTAATATATAGAAATTTATTATTTATTTAATAAACAAATTGGAAAATTGCGAATAAGTTTAAATGCAGATTTATTTATGAAAATTGCTTATCTATAGCTATATCCTGGTATTTTTAAGTACTCGTGATCATATTGATGAATACATATGATGCATGATATACTCATTAAATTTTACTATCTTTTAAAGCTCCGAGCTGTATTTTAACACCTATGCAAATTACAATTAAAGTATTATTGTAGTTTTACGCATAATAACATAATACATATAATTATCACTGCTGTAGCCATTTGTATAATAGAAATGGATAGGTGGTTAAAATGTTAAACTTTAAATTATGAAAGTAAGATAGAGAATAGTCAAACCACTACTTATTTTCTAATATTAAAACATATGTTACCATTATTTGTATTATAAGTAGGGAATTAAAATATACATTTAAACAGAGTGGCTATTGTTTATTAAGGAAATAAGCTCAATAGCTTTTATTGATGCGAATGCATAACGCCTTTTCTTAAAATGTAAAGGTGTTTCTGAAATCGAAATCAGAGTATATCTATTAAATCACCGCCGTCTGACGATTTCATTGTGTGAAATTATTACGGTATTTTTCCTATAGAGTTTTACTTACACGATTAAAGAATATAATTTGTATTATGTTATTTACAAATTTACAATCGTTTATTTAGAATATTTTATTTTTTATAGTAAACTAAACAAATTATTTAATATTTTAAAGGCTTCTTTAGTTAAAATATTCTATTCAGAGATATCCATTCTTTATTAAATGAAAAATTTGTTCAACGACAAATTTCGCAAAAATACATTTTATATCTACAATGTCTTCGAAATCTAATGATTTATCTTGTTATTTACCAGTTAACAGGGAATACACAAATATAATATTTTATATATGTGATTATATAAAATTTAATAATTTTTCTATAAAAAACAGAGTCGACAGTCGTTATTGTAGTTTCAAAATTAAAATATATATAATTATTATTATTATTATTATTATTATTTTATTATTATTTTGTTATTTTCTCCTCAGCTTTAATAATTCATTGTCTTGCTTGCAAAAATTTAGAACAGCTTAATATTTTTTACTCACATTGTGCTTTTTCAGCAATGTAATAAAATGACTATCAACATAAAAAATAATTAAAAAAAAAGAGAGAGAGAGAAAGAAATGTATATTTCTTTAAGAAAAGGAAATAATTGTATCTTTAGCAAAGATAAGCTATCAACCAAAGCATAATAAAATCTGCACGTACATTTATTTATTTTTTGTTTCAGTATTTTTGGAACAATGCATGATTTTATTATATATTAAATAAAAGAATACACTTTGTAAAAATCACCAAAAAGGAAAAAAAAAGAAAATAGGGCGCGTTTCGAGCTAAAACAATAACAGCTAGCCGTTAACTGAACCATGTGTCCACACTGTAAAAAAAGGGTCGATCTACTAAGAAAATGTTTGTGCTCCTTGCAATTTCTAATAATTTTTTTGTAGTCTGACTCGGTTACAAGAAAATCTGTAAGAACTACCTGAAAAAACTAACAACGAATATAGTTAATAGTTTTTTATTTTAAATAGCTATTACTAGAACTCACTGGGTGTGGCCGTAATAGCCTAGTGGTCATAGCACCGAACTCCAGGCTGAAAGGTCCCGGGTTCGATGCTGGACACCGCCAAATACGCACAAAATGTATGCTGTGTTAGTACTCGTTAAATAAAGGGATTATGAAAATCCCGTCGAAGCAGGTAGCAATGTTTGGTGCTGCCATATTTAGCGGCTTTGCCGAAAATCTTCCGCTTTAGAATTATGTCTCATTACCCACTGGATGCAGCTCGAAGGAAGCTCCTGCCCTTTGGGCACATGTAATGGTTACTAAAAAAATTTTGAAGCTATTACTAAAATTCCCTTGTAGTCCGGGAGCCGACCGTCGATTTTCCTGTGTATCGAGTACAAGGACCAGACACAAATCAAAATGTAGGTTTCAATGTTCACATTAAGAATATCACTGGCTGCCAGGTCCTATCCTGCCGGAACCCAAGGCAGCCGCACTTTTATGACGTCAATTTTGAGTGCTTACCTATGTATCGGGTACAAGGACCGGACATACATCAAAATGTAGGTTACAGTGCGCACATTAAGAATATCACTGGCTGCCACATACATCAAAATGTAGATTTCAATGTGCACATTAAGAATATCACTCGCTGCCAGGTCCTATCCTGCCGGAACCTGGTGGCAGCCGCAAATTTATAATATCAAATTGAGTGTTTGCCTATGTATCGAGTACATGGACCGGACATACATCAAAATGTAGGTCCCAATGTGCACATTAAAAATATCACTGGTTGCCACATACACCAAAATGTAGATTTCAATGTGCACATTAAGAATATCACTCGCTGCCAGGTCCTATCCTGCCGGAACTCGGTGGCAGCCGCATATTTATGACGTCAATTTTGAGAGTTTGCCTATGTATCGAGTACAAGGACCGGACACGCATCATAATGTAGGTCTCAATGTGCACATTAAGAATATCACTGGCTGCCACATACATCAAAATGTAGATTTCAATGTGCATATCACTAATATCACTGTCTGCCAGGTCCGATACGTAGGTAAACACTCAAAATTGACGAAAAAAATGAGTCTGCCACCTGGTTCCGTCAGAATTGGACATGGCAGACCATGATATTATTAATGTGCACTTTTAAACCTTCATATTTATTTATATATGGTCCTTAAATTCGATACATAGGTAGACACTCAAAATTGATGTCATAAAAGTGTTGCTGCCACCTGATTCCGGTAAAATTGGACAAAGTAGACTCTTATATTATTAATATGGATTTTCAAACCTACATTTTGATGTATGTCCGGACCTTGAATTCGATACATAGGTAGACACTCAAAATTGACGTCATAAATGTGCGGCTGCCACCGGGTTCCTACATGGTTGGACCTGGCAGCCAGTGATATTCTGAATGTGCATATTGAGACCTACATTTTGATGTATGCCCGGTCCTTGTACTCGATACATAGGCAAACACTCAACATTGATGTCATAAATGTGCGGCTACTACCGGGTTCCTACATGGTTGGACCGGGCAGCCAGTGATATTCTTAATGTGCACATTGAAATCTACATTTTGATGCATGTGGCAGCCAGTGATAGCCTTAATGTGCACATTGAAACCTACATTTTGATGTATGTCCGGTCTTTTACTCGATACATAGGCAAACACTCAAAATTGACGTCATAAAAGGGCGGCTGCCTTAGGTTACGGCAGGATAGGACCTGGCAGCGAGTGATATTCTTAATGTACACATTGAAATCTACATTTTTACGTATGTTTCAGCCAGTGATATTCTTAATGTGCACATTGAGACCTACATTTTGATGTATGTCTGGTCCTTGTACTCGATACATAAGTAAACATTCAAAATAGAAGTCATAAAAGGGCGGCTGCCTTAGGTTACGGCTGGATAGGACCTGGCAGCCAGTGATAGTCTTAATGTGCACATTGAAACCTACATTTTGATGTATGTCCGGTCCTTGTACTCGATGCATAGGAAAATCAACGCTCGGCTCCCGGACTATTGGTGGCTCAAAAAGCTTTATCTTACTAGGGAAGTGCACGAAGTGTGAGTCACCGATTTTGACAAAAGGGGTATCGTTGGAAAGATCTCATCGCGAGCATAAAAAAACTCAATAGAACTACCCGTCGCAAATGAGTCGTTATCGAGATATCCGACAATGCATGTGACGCAACTAGCGCATACTTAATGGGGCACCGTAAAAAAATTTAGTCTCGATTTTAACTAAAGTGATATCGTTGAAAAGATATCATCGTGAGGATTAAAAAAGTCAATGGAATCACCCGTCGGAAATGAATTGTTTTCGAGATATCCGACAATATGTGTCACATTTTTAATACACACTTCTAGGAAACTGCATTAACTAGGGAAGAGCAAAAAGTATAAGTCACCAATTTTGACAAATATAATATCGTTGGAAAGATCTCATCGAGAGCAGTAAAAAAAACAATGGAACTACACGTCGCAAATAAGCCGTTATCGAGATATCTGTCAATTTATGTCACTTAACTAGTGTACACTTAATGGGGAAACGCAAAAAAATGTTTTCTCTATTGTAATGAAAATGGTGTCATTACAAAGATATCATTATGAGAAGTAAAAAACTCAAAGGAACAAACCATCTGAAATGAGCGATTTTCGTGATATCCGACAATTTATGTCACTTAATGCAGTTTCCTAGAAGTGTGTATTAAAAATGTGACACAAATTGTCGGATATCTCGAAAACAATTCATTTCCGACGGGTGATTCTATTGAGTTTTTTAATCCTCACGATGATATCTTTTCAACGATACCACTTTAGTTAAAATCGAGACTAAATTTTTTTACGGTGCCCCATTAAGTATGCGCTAGTTGCGTCACATATATTGTCGGATATCTCGATAACGACTCATTTGCGACGGGTAGTTCCATTAAGTTTTTTGCTGTTCTCGATGAGATCTTTCCAACGATACCACTTTTGTCAAAATCGGTGACTCACACTTCGTGCACTTCCCTAGTTAGTTATACAAAAAATTCTTTTATTAAGTGTACAAAAGAAATGTTTGTTTCACTTGCAAAAAAAAAGTTTGTAATGGTTATTAAAAAATTCTGCGGAATACAAATTTACAAAAAACATTTTAGTAACCTCTTGATTTTTTTTTTTTTTTACAGTGCATAAGGGGACGAAGAATCTGTGACATTGTCTCCTTACGGACACTTTTATGTTCCTGTTTCTTTTTTGTTTATTTTATGGTGATTTTTATACAATGTGTATTATTTTATTTGTTACATATCGCCGATGTCGTGGGTGTTTTTTCACTTTATTATATACTAGCCAACTCGCCGGGAGCCCTCCTAATAATAACAAACGAAGATAAAATTTGTATGATTTTATCTCGAACTCTATTTTGTCTAAAATAGTGCATCGTAAAATAATCGCTGTGTAAAACAAATCGAAAAAAAAATTATATTTTGCGGTAAAAAAGGCTCAAAATATCTGAAACGGCAGATGTGTGTCTGGACTACATGATTTTCGTGTTAAACAGCTATATTTAGCAGTAAAAATTCTGTTAAGTCATTTTACTTTCCCACGTAGAAATCGTGAGTAAAATATTTCGATTTTCAAACAAAGTATACACCCTGAAATCTGACTAATGCGTAAATGAAATCAAACCATATAGTACGTAATACACGAAATCATATAATGGTGTCAATATGCCGTTAAATCTCAGAAATGTATTCTATAATCGGATGCAGATAATAATTAAATTATCGTTGTAGATTTACAGATACCGCAATTTCTCTAAACAACATTTATACGTTCAAAATGCCAAAGTGATTGATGCTGAACATTAAATAATACAAATACAAAAGAAAAAGATTCGCATTAATACTAAGTCTTATTAATTTTAACGAATGCAATTACGCTTTTCAATACATAGAAGGGATTGAAATATATTTTTAAATATATTTTTATATACTTGAGAATTAAATGATTTTCCGAAACGTTATTTTGAGTTAATACATATGATAGTGTGTTACTCTAATAGTAATTCTTGAAGATAATTCAGTCCCAATGTATCGAGTAAAGAATATATATATATATACAGAGAGAGAGATATGTTTATGATTAAGATTACATTAGAACAGAAAAAAACTTTTTTAATTAATTAATAACTTTAAAACATTCCTTTTTATTTATCTCTACAAATAATTACAAATTATGTAATTTGTATTTTGCATTGGCATCTCAAACGGTTTCAAACTTCACAAATTGTACAGAACATATTGTATAAAATAGAGAGCGAGAAGAATTACTTCGGATAATAAAAAAATAACCATGGGCTAGGTATTCAACTATCGTCAGTCAAAGATTAGTCCTCGATACAAATGGGTCATTAAAAAAAAAAATAGGTTTCTTCTTTTGATGTCATATCTGTAAACGAATCTTAGAACTTCGCATTAATATATAGTTTACTCGTTATGGGTAAGTAATTAACCCATGATTTAGAAAACTTGGTTATGTAAGTATATTTATTTTTTCAATCATTGTGACTTTGACTTATATTTCTTTTATTTTATCTTCTGATTTTAAAAATCTTTGAATGGTTTTTTTTTTTTTTTTTGAATTCGAACAAATGATGTAAATATAGAATGTCCTAAATAAGTGTTTATGAGCACTTTAAAACAAGAAATAAATGAATAAAAAAGAAACAGGTGCATGTAATACCGATAAGATAAATATTTATATGTCTCCTCTTTGAACATACTTATATTAAACAAATTGCCTGTATTTTATTTTCATGTTAAATATTTCCTGACTATTCATTGCCATGAAGGAGATAAGGCAAAAGTACCTAAAGACACTTAAATGCGTAGAACAATTTTAGTTGCGCAACATACGATGAAATTGAATGTAATTTATCCCATTCAGCTTCTTTAAAATTTTTATTTTTAAAAAAGTATAAAATTTATTCTTGCGAAGAAATAACCGTTAATGATTCTATCACATAATTTCTCACTCCATTTATATACACACACAGAGATAAAAAATATTTATAAATCTTCCTAATATTATGTACAACTTTTATATTGATTAATTTTTGATAAAACCAACTCGCATTTCCAAGAAAAAAATATAAATAAAATAAAAATAAATAAAAACGAAACAAAAGGGATTCAATTACATTACAAAGGGAGTTTATTGGAATTTTGCGAAGTACCAAAAATATCACCAAGTTCATGTCACAGTTGGTGAGTAATTTAGGTCACCAGATTTGGCGATATATCGCCAAGTTGACAAGAGACATCGAAGCATTTGGTGAAAGAACCGGATTCATCCGATGTTAGTCTCACTTCCTTACGGTTAGCTTTTCATTGGTCCATTTCCAAATATTTACTTCTTATATACAGGATTTTCCTTTTCTATATTGCCGCTTTGTATTTGTAATATCTGTATTTAATATTTTCAACTGTTTTAACTTCAAAAACATTTAGGTAAAGGTGCAATGGTGTTTTAACAGATATTTAGTTACAGTGTATATATCTATCTTATATATATAAAATCGTAATAAATAAATTTATGATAACATTGATTTAGTTTTCGGCGATTTCTCTAAAAATATTGAATATTATGCGGTAACATTGATAACAAAAAACTGTATTGATCTTCCGACCTCAAAACTAATATTATATTTTTAAAATTTGAATTAGTTTTCGAGATAATAATTTTTTCTAATTGGAATTGAATTTCTGTAATGATGGCAACAAAATCATTCTATTTTTTTTTTTTTTTTTTTAAAGGTAGAAAATGGATAACAATAGTGATTATTAGGTTTATTTTTCATCTATCATTTTCAAATTGAAATTTGAAAATAACTTTTATTTCAATCAAAAGTGAAGACAATATTACGATAAAATTTTGATTTTTCAAAAACATCTGACAAAACAAAACCTTACTTTCAGTTATTTGATCTGTAGGTATCAATTTAAATAAAAAAGATCGTCTGTAAGTCTAATTGTTGAAATGAATTCCATTAAATTAAAAATCGTGAAGGAAAGAGATAGAGCTATGCAACATGCCGTAAAAATCATTTGATGCATGATACACAATATCACTCAAATTTAAGTGCTCTTAATTGACCCAAACAAAACAGGGAACTAATTTTTTGACATCATCCATGCTTTGTTTATCTAAATGAAAACAATTCCAAAATAGCATTTAATTATATGAAAATTGAAAATAGAATTATTAAAAGAACTATATTTTTGCAAAAAAAAGTGTTTGTATTTGGACCGCATGCAGTTAAATGATGATTTTTATAGCTTCGAACGAAAAGGCAGGATGGGGTCCATTTCTTTTTTAGGCAATATTAGCTGAAAATAAATGCTAAGCTACCGATATTATTTTAAGTGTAAACCAAAATTTCTCTAATGGTCTGTATGCGGTAAGTTCAATAAACAAAATATGTGTGACGTCTCAAATAGTAAACTGGCAATTTTTATTGCCTCGAGCCATATGGAATAATAGTTCCATTGCTCAACTGAATGTAAGGAGGATAAAATTTCATGCTTGGTTTTCTTAAGTGTTAAAGAGAAAATGACATTAGTAATGCGAAACATAATGATATCACAAGCAGTTTTTTTTCACTTATAAGAGGACTGTCATTAAAATTACAAACATATTAATTTTTCGTTAGTATAACACTTTTTCGATATTTTGCATTTTGAAATTTTAAAAGTAATTAAATTTCCTTTGGAAGTGTTCTGATAACTGAAATACATTAATAATAATAAAGGAAATAATAATCGCTCAAAAGACTGTAAAGAAAAATAAATCGTTATTTGGTTTTCTTTTCAAGTTTGAAAGAAAATAATATTAATAATACAGAAAGGACTTCATATTCTCTCTTCTCTTGAGCATTAAAATGCTATTAAAATTTTAAACAAATTAATATTTCAATAAAATGAGAGAATTATGAACTTTCATGTATATTAGAAAGAGAAAAAACTTAAAAATAACAAAATTATTTTACGCAAATCAAAGTTGAGGTAAAAATTAAGCCATAAATTAACACCATGAATTTAAAGCTTTTCATTTACGGACAATATTAATTTGACGTCACATTAAGAATCACATGGTATAAAAGTAGCTTCGCTAACAAAATTGGTTCAATATATGTCATGAACCAAATGAGGCACACATGCATCATAAATGAATATATGCTTGCATTGCAAATAGCATAAATACAGGTTGTCTGCGCCCAAATATTTTCGAATTTTTCTGTACAAATTACTATTTGATACTTCTTACAAAATTCTTAAATAGCTTTAAAAAAGTTTAACACAACCATTTTCTTAAATGAATTTTCAAATGTGTAGTTGATTTTAATTATCAATTTCCAAACAAACAGTCAGCTATCGAGACAGTGGAGGTTGAAAAAATGGTAACCGAAAAGTGCGACAAATTATTAAGTTTTTAAACTCTGAATGGGGTTTGGCGGTCGTCACTAGTATATTTGTGAAAGTATAGATATTCTTTTTTTAAGACGTTGATTCCAAAAAATACAAATATCAATTAATAGAATCTAAATTTTATTGATCTATAAAAAAGAAAAAGGCAGACGCGTTATATGTATATATATGTATACAGGATGTCCCAGAATAATGGTACAAAATTAAAGGGGAAGTAAGGGACATCATCAGGATTGAGAATTGCACAGCAAACTATGGTCGGAAACGCTTTCAACGCTGGAGCGGTAATGACGATAAAAATTCCAAGAAAGACAGGATAAGAATAAGCGTAGAAATCATCTTATTATCATTAGTACAGTAAAAAAATGAGTAAAAAGCACATTAAAAAGACAACAAACATTATCAAAGTAGGTGTTCGAAATTACGACCCTTGGCCGTGTTGCATGGAAGTGCATCTCCGGAGCAAAGAAGATATAATGTTTCCGAAAATACCGGGAATGTCCCTAACTTCATTCAAGAGCTGCCACGATACATGCAACAAAATCCTCACCACTTTCCAATATTATCACGGCATTTTTTGCAGAACTAAGACTAATAAACATGTTTTCTGTACCGGTTCGTGTCCTTTATTTGTTGTGTTTTGTGTCGTTATTACCGCTCCAGGAAAGTGTTTCCGACTATAGATTGCTGTGCAATTCTGAATCCTTGTGATGTCCCCTACCTCTCCTTTAAATTTGTCCCATAACTTATGGGACACCCTGTATACAAATTTAATTATTAAGCTATTCTTTAGTACGTAGCAACTCGAAAGAAATGATGGAAGTAGAAATTAAGCGCTGCGATTTCTATTATGGGAAACTGTGGAAGTATAGCCATTTCCTTGATATTGGGTACTTTTTAACTGGACCTTCGAAAGGTATGTACATAAATTAAAAACATTCGAACAACCCATTATTTTTCGTTGAATTTTTTCTGGTTCAGGTTTTAATTTAGTTGTTGTTCTTTTATCTTATTTCATGAAGAGCAAAGTGACAAAACAGAGGTTCTTGATAATCATAACTAATCAATGGATCAGAACGGAATTTACTAAATTTTACGTTTTAAAGATTGTCATATAGCCTTTTCAGTTTCGTCGCGAACTCGTGGATTTTTCCAATGTTATCGAGTGTCAAACTTTAGACTTTGCCGTAGAAGATGTGTCTAATTTCTACTAGACAGCACTATGGTGCTGTCTGCTGACTGATAGAGCATCTCAGGTTGCTAGATATGCTTCACTTACCCAAATTTTGAAACTTTTGAAGGAGAGAAAAAGCATTCAAAACATTAAATACTCAATGTAAATCCTATACTGCAAGTACTTTCGACTCATATTTGCTCGATTTCGCTCATGTTTTTACTACTAAACATGAATTGTTTTCATTTGAAACTTTAAAGATGGATTTTATATAGTTATATTAAGGACATATACATTTCAGATATTTCGAAGATATTTTTTGTTATGTTAAATGATCAGCAAATAATGTATGAACTTAAAGCGTACCAAAAGCCTTAAAAAACTATCTCATATTACACTTTCAAATTTTTTATTTATTTCAATAATAATTTTGAGTATATTATTATCAATTGTACTTTATTTAAATTTTTAGAGGTTTTTTTGTGATTTTATAAAAATGTTTCACATTTTTCAAAACTTTATGGATACAAAAGCAAATTTTGATGCTGCAAAGAGTTGTATTATAATTACTCATAAATCTTCTGGTTATAGCTACAAAATCGTTATTATCTAAATTTACATTTTGGTATTTCCAAATCATGGCGATTATAATAAAGTATTTGTGTATTACACGGTATCTCATTTAAATGTTAATGTCTCAATAAACCTCTGAAATTCATCATGTAACAAACACAGATAACAATTACATTATTATTCTCAATTTCAAGATATTAACAGTGATCTAAATAGGATTTGTGCGACTATTGTGCAAACTTTATTAATGTTGAACACTAAATTATGCAAATAAGAAAGTGAAAAACCATAAAATGTTATTTTTTATAATCTGATGCTTAGTTATATTAAGGGATTGAAGTGTATTTTAAAATAGTGTCGTAAATGCATGTGATTATTATTAATACGTGAAAGATTAAAGAATTTTATCTCACATTAGGACTATTTTTTAAATTGCAGTTTAAGCAATAGTATCCAAACAGGTTGGTGAGGGATCAGGAAAAAACACAGTGAAAAATAACGTTAAATACCAGTATTTTGTTAAACGGCAACTCGCTTTCTTTATCCCTTTATATTTTCTAAGTATTTTATTATAGAAAACACTGGTAGATTCCACCTTTTTTTGACTGTGTTTTTCCCTGACCACTTGCCATCCTGTCAAATTAAAAAAAAAAATAAAATAAACGTAAATATTAATTTTAATGTTTATTCAAAGCACTATTTTGTATAATAGAAAACTACACTTTAAAATATAAAATTATTTATATATGCTATAAGTGATTCAAGTAATTTATAATAAAATGTAAAATATATATATATTTTATTTTTTAAATGCTTTGTGTGCTCTGGCAGAGCAGGAGGTCCCTAAAATTTGGAACGAAATGATTCAAAGGATTTAAAAAAAGTAATATGTAATATTTCACGTTAACAAAACATTCGTTTTTAATTTTTCCAGTTTATTTCACTATACCTATGTTCACCTGATTTATGTTTTATTCTGTTTATTTTTAATTTGACGCTGTTTTTTGCGAAAATTTTTGTTATCAATTTTTGTTTTTGAAAAAGTTGCCACCAGAACAAACGAAATTTTTTTTCCATTTTATATTTTTAATGGATCACTTATAGCATATATAAATATTTTGAACTATTTTGTTTAAGAATTTTTGTGTAATATTGAGACAAAGAGGTAGCCTTTAAATAAATAGATTTTATTTCATTTTCTCAATTATTCAAACTTTAGTTGATATACTTTCTTTAATAGGTTATGCATCTGAAACTTTTTTTTGTAAAAATAGTTACTTATCTGTCTAATTAAACATATACATATACATACATCTAAACATTTTTTCCCTCAAGGAATTCGTCAACGAAAGTTCAGATGTCATGGTCTCTAAAAACAGTATTATGTTTTTTTAAATATGAATATTTACATGAAAATGACTTAGGGGAGACCGGGGCACGTTGACCATAGGGGTAGGTTGGCCAATTTGCTTTAATTTTCAAACTAGTCACCAGATATCGCCGCAATTCCAGAAACATATAAAAAAGCCTGTTCCCCTACCCTTCCACGAGTTTCACTTCTCTTAACAAAAGCAAACTAAGAACAAAGTTGATTTTTCACTTTCCTCGTTCTCGAAGCAAATTTTCCTTAGTGTGCAGAAAGTGTTAATGCTCTCAAAAGATTCTTCACAAGAACAAAATTGAGTAATACTTTGAAAGTTCAATTTATAACCATTCTTTTGATGTAACAATAAATATTAAATGTTGTTAAGATATGAGTAGAACAGCAAAAGTGTTTCAAACATGGCAAGGGGGAAGTTGCCAAACTTACGTTGAGGCACGTTGACCCGGTCTTTCCCGGCCCATTGTAGCTATACGCTACAAGCATTGGACCGCACAGTTTATGGCCCATGCAAAACATATGTTATTTCAGCCTATGATGGTTGGGTGACAACTAAAGACGCCCTATGACCATTTACGATATTCCGGGAATTGTGAAAACTGCCCTTCGGAATGCAATAAATCCAGTTAATATAACATCAGGTTTTCAGGTAACTGGAATATGCCCTTTCATTAGGAATGTTCTTACTCACTCGATTCCATGCCTTCATATGTCAGTGATAGACCAGAGCCTTCAAGCACGCGCGACAAAGCAATTGGTGAAGCTTCCAATGAAATCCAGGTAATTATGGGTAGGCCTATTTCTAAAGATATGCATACCGCATCTTTTCCTACTCCATGCAAGACAACTCCAACAACTGAGGACATTAAACCATTCAAAAAGGCAGAGCCAAGGTAGAAAAATGCTTCGAGTAGAATGAAGAGAACTTCTGCAGTACTCACAGACAACCCTGCCAAATTAGTTCTTAAACAACAACAAAAGACAACAGAAGAAAGAAATAGTACCAAAATTGAAAATGATGTTAAAAGAAGAAATCATACCAAAAAAAGCAAAGGAAAGCAACCTGTGAAAAAGATTTTGTTTCCTTTTGATCTCTCATAGCCTAGATGTAGTGGTCTTAACCGTCAAAAAAAGGAAGAAGAAATACATTAAAGAAAGTGACGGTGAGGAAGACGAAGGCAATATCTGCATACGTTGTCTGAATGAGTTTAATCAATGTATGCCTGTGGAAGAATGGATTCAGTGCGTGATGTGCAAACGTTCGGCTCACGTGAAATGTGTTCGAAAAGAGGTTAATGGACTGTATTTTGAATGCATTCACAGCAATGATCCCTCTGATTTGTAAACTTAATTTGCAAATATTTTTTTTTATATACATGCATTAAAGTTCCCATTCCCTATTAAGAATTATATTTAACTTCTAAATGAACATAAAAAAGAACACTGCAGGCCAGCGTGCCTTACTCAATGGGCCAACCTATCCCGTGAATAAAATACTACATATAAAAATAAACAAAATTTAGGTATTGAAAAAAATAACATAAAAAACTGGGCCAACGTGCCCCGGTCTTCCCTACATCAGAGTAACATGAGGTGAGACGTCGCATTGTAAAAGATGCCGTATTACATAACTATCATAAGTGCAATCACTGTAAGAATCTCCAAGCTGCTCATTTTTAATCAAAAAGGTTCCTTATTGACACTAAAATTTCTGTTTGCGTTCTATTTATACAATTTTAACCATGTTTTTTAATTCATATTTCATCTTAACATTTCTGGCAAGTGTGCAAATGCTTTTACATGACGGCTCTAATTGCTGATAAAAGTCTTTGTTTAAATACCAGAGAAATAAATCTGATGGTTTTCGAGAGTACTGGCACTTGTCATTTCTGCAAAATATTAATGGTCGCCGAATCCCGCTTCTTTACATCAGTGGGTAAAATGCTGAACAAAATATTCTATGTTCGAATATTTGTAAAATTAATTATTTTTTAAATCACACATAAGAATGCCAACATTTACCATGAAATAAATGAATAACAATTAAAATCAACAGGTGAATTTTAGAATAATAAAATCTAAAACGACGACATCTTCACTCAATATACACTGTAAAACATTTGTGTAAAGTTACTCCATGAAATTGGAGACAGCTTTCCTGCCGCCGATTTCATGGAGTGTTTTATTCATTTATATAATTATGTAATTTAAACATGTATTACTAGTATAACGTTACATATTAGTATAATGTCACACCGGTTTTATCGGCTAAACGGTTACATCGGTTATGCCACCATAAAACTGGTGGAAGCTTGGCTGCCACCTATTTTATGCATTAACGTTACTCAAAAATTTACAGTGTACACTATACAGGGTGATTCTAAATTGTTTTTACAAAAAAGCGGGGTGGTAGTTCACATCAGGACAAAAAATATTAAATAGGAAACCAAAAGTCCCAAACGTTTTCATTATAAAGATAAATTTTAAAAATTGCCGATAGAGAACGCTTTGGACTTTGGAGTAAAGAACAACTATTTTTTGCCGTTAATTTTTGCATCTCATTAAATGTTTTTGGAAGCTTAGACTTAAACTTAAATTTTGAGCCTAAAATTTGAATTGTTGGGAGTGGTTTAGTAACGCAAACAGAACTATGTTCAAGGGGAGGGGGAGAAGGTTCGAATTTCAAATGATAATAAAAAATTGAAAAGTGGGTCGATTTGTTTGCGGTTTTTGCTAAAAATATTCTTTATGTCAGTATTTTCCTGAAAGTAAATTTTAAAGGTAAATTTTTAAAAATACCGTTAGAAGGAGCATTAAACTTTAGAGTAACCAGCAGCTAATTTTAACCCCTTTTTTGTATCTAATTAAATGCTTGCAAAAGCGTAGGCTTAAATTTCGGCTCAAATTCTGAATCCCTGGGAAGGGTGAGGAAGAACAAACTGAACTGTGTTCAGGAGATGAAATTTGAACCTTTCTGCCCTCTTGAACAGAGTTGAATTTGTGCTTTTCCTGTTTGCCCTCACAACGATTCAGAGTTTGAGCTCAAAATTTAAGTTTATGCCTTTGCAAGCATTTAATCAGATACAAAAAAATAGTCGTTGGTTTTTCTAAAGTTTAAGGCGCCCTCTAAGGGAATTTTCTGACATTTACCTTTAAAATTTATTTTGAATCACATACTGACAAAAAGAATAGTTTTAGCGAAAACCGCAAACGAGTCGACCAATTTTTCCGTTTTTATAATCATTTGAAATTTGAACCTCCATCCCCCTTGAATACAGTTCATTTTGCGCTACTTAATCACTCCAAACAATTCAGATTTTGAGCTCAAAATTTAAGTTTATGTCTAAGTTTCCAAAAACATTTAATGAGATGCAAAAAATAACGGCAAAAACAGTTGTACGCTACTCCAAATTCTAAAGCTCCCTCTATCGGCATTTTTTGAAATTTATCTTTATAATTTATGTTCAAGAAAATACTGATATAAAAAATAGTTTTAGTGGAAACCGCAAATCAATATACCAAATTTTCCTTTTTTATGATTATTTGAAATTTTGGAAACTAAACAAAAACGGCGGCAAACGCCTTCGGAAAGCGTTTGGGACTCTTTGTTTCCTATTCAATATTGTTTGTTTTGATGTATACTATAACCATTCTTTTTTTGTAAAAAACAATTTTAAATCACCCTGTATAAAGAAATGGACTCAGTGTTTGAAATACAGATTAAAGGCGTTTTTAATTTTTTTTATCATATCTCTTCAAGCATACTTTTATATAAAAAAACTAAGGTAATGTAAAGAAATATCTGAAAAAAATGAAAATAAAATTGAACAAGAATGGTTATAAAAACAAAACTACTATATTTAAATTAAAATTAAGATATAAAAATACTATAGTATTAAAATATTTATGGTTTTAAATAAAAAATAACTTTATTTTTAATATGGCAAAATTTGCCCCTGCCTAAGCTTTAATTTTTTTATTTAGTAGAAAGCTCAGCCTCTTGCTACGTCTGCCAAACTCTATTTAGAATTAGCAGCCTTAAAAAAGTGCCGTTAAAATCATATTAGAATACGGAAGATTCAATGATGTAATCGCTACCGTTACGGCTATATTCTGTAATTGGGATGACATGCTTTTGTGTTAAAATTTTGTTTTGTTCAGTTACCATTGAGCTCATCCTTCGCTATTATAACAATTGATGATTGCTTTTGGTGTTCAACTGTAATAAAAGTAAGATATTAGAAAGTAAGCTTGTCTGAAAAGGTTGCATTAAAAATGTTGTTATGATATCATGGACAATATTCTTCCATAAACTTTAAAAAATCTGCGTGCTTGGGAACAACTTTGAGAACCACTGTATTGAAAAATGAACATTTACATGAGTTGAACATTTTTGTGTGTTGAAATTTTACAGTCATACTATGTTTTAATAATATTTTTTTATATTTTTAAAATTTATGTATACTTTATTCATAAATACTTTTTTTTTCTATTTTAATACACCGTTATGCACATTTCATGTTATTTTTCTGTGCATAATGTTTTGCATAGATTAATAACAATATCCTTGTTTTCTAATAAGTTTTTTTAACAGGAATTTTTGGTCAATTTGTGTATTTGCTAATTTGTATATTTTGCTGTAAAACGATTTTTGAACTTTTTGATTAAAAATTAAAAATAATAATAATAAATTCAATTTATTTCAGGTGAATTTACTTGAAATACAAGGTTTAGTGTACAAAATGTTTAAATAATCTGTGATTGTGTATTATTTAACAGTGTTATGTATTTTGCTTGGGCTATCTTGTACTTCCTGGTTTCGTTCATCATTTTCTCTTATTTACCTTTATTATTTCTTGCTATTCCTTCTCTTTTTTGATGTGTTCAAAATCACATATTTGAATGAAAACGAACATGATGTTTTGATAGCAGCTTTGAAATTGATATCAAAACATAACTTGTAATAAATGTATGTTTTTTGCATCGAAAAAAAAAGAAACCAGTATATGTTAATGTAAATAAATTTCCATTTTTAAATATACATTCGTTAACAAATTAGTTAAAAAGGTATTTTCTGTTCTTGTAACAACATGAAACGTAATTGTCAACTAAGGTATTATTCTTTCAAATCATTTAAAAGGTATCCTATATATTTTTTCAAAATTACAGAAAGCTTTACTCTTACCAGCGGGTGAACTGCTGTAAATTCGCACTATGCTGTATACGTTGTTCTCGCTGTATTCGTACGTGCTGCACAAGAAGTATTTTTAAAACAATTATAGTTCCACAGTTAGAATTCTTTTTCAAAAATTGAGTAACGATTATTATTTTAGATTTTATTCACGTGTGTAAAATTTTATTCGTGTATGTAATTGTTCGTTTTGAAATTATGTTTCACAAATACTTGTTTTCTAAAAATGGTACATTAAAAAAGAAATACAATTTTACACGGTGGTCAGCATCTTAAATTTTGTTTTCTAAAAATACGCAGATATGAATTATATAAAAATACCCCGTAACACTTCAATTAAGTAGTAACGTAGAAACTTAGAAATATATATATATACAGTGTCTCACAAAAGTGATGGGACACTTGTGCTTTATAAAAAGAAACTGCAATAAAATAAATAAACAAACATGTGCAAAAATTTTTTGGGTGTGTTTCATATTTAAAGTTAGTAACAATTATTACATAACATACATTTTGTCAAAATATTGACATACACATAAGTATTGACTCACATAAGTGATGGGACACTTACTTTTCCATCAAATATTTATCCAAAAATTTTACTTTTTAAAAGGTTTTAATATTTTGTTGGATTTCCTTTTTTTTTAAACATGATTTAATCTTTTTGGGATACTTTCGACTAATTTTTTTGTGATTATTGGAGTGATTTTACCCCATTCTTCTTGAAGCACCGATTTTAGTTGTTGTTTTGAAGAATTCTTGATTCCAATTCTTGCCAAATATTCTCTATGGGATTTAAGTCTGGAGATTGTGGTGGTGTTTTTATTATTTCAGGACAGTTATATAGCAGCCAGAGTCTAACGTTCAGAGCAGTGTGCTAGAACGTGACAGGGTCATTGTCCTGGTAGAATTTAAAATCGTTATGAAGGTTCAATTTTCGTGCTGAAGATTTCAAATTTTGCTTTAAAATATCAATATACTTGTACTGATCCATTATACTGTCAATAAAAACAAGATTACCAACTCCAGCGGACGACATACACCCCCATACCATAACTCCTCCTCCACCATGTTTTACTGTTGGTACCAAGTTCTGTTTGCGAAATTCTTCCCTGGGTTTTCTCCACACCAAGATTCTACCGTCAGAACCAAATATATTAAATTTATTCTCATCAGCAAATATAACTTTATTCCAGTAATGAGAATTCTTATTTATGTTGGATTTTGCAAAAGCTAGTCTGAGTTTTCTATTCTTTTCACTTACGAAGAATTTTTTCCTGGCTACTCTACCGTGATATTCAGCAGATCGAATTACCCATCTAATAGTCTCAGGTTTAACAATTATTCCATATAATGCTTGTAAATCAGCATCAACTTTTGAAGCTTTATTTCTTGAATTTTTTTAATATTTCGAACGATAATTCGCTTTATACCATTGGATAGCTTTGATGGTCGGCCAGGTCTTCTTTTATCCTGAATCATATGATTGTTTTTATATCGTTTAATGATATTGAAAACTTTTGAACGACTCAAGTTAACTGTTTTACAGTTTTTCTAATAGATTTTCCACGTTCAATATGCAAATTAATAACTAATTTTCGAATTTCAGGCGAAGTTGCTTTTCGTTCAGCATTCATGGATACACAGAGCTAAAAAACACAAAAATTCCAAAACAAACTGAAGAGAAATACTGTAGATGATTTTATAAATTATTACCAATTGCTTTTAAGTAAAAATAAAACCCCCAAAAATATTTTTATTGCTTATTTCAGACGATTTTGATTGCATATACAATGGTGTCCCATCACTTATGTGAGCTATTTTTTGCTCCGTTCTAAACATTTGTATTTTTATTAAATTAATATTTTAATATTTTGACAAAATGTATGTTGTGTAATAATCTTTACTAAATTTAAGTATGAAACACACCCACAAAATAATGTGTACATGTTTTTTTAATTTATTTGATTAGTTTCCTTTTGTTAAACACAAGTGTCCCATCACTTATGTGAGACACTGTAGGTATATATATATATATATATATATATATATACAGTATATATATATATATATATATATCATTTAAAAATATTTTAAAATCCTTTATGATCTTTATACAGAAACTTACACCGTGCTTAATAAATAAATCATCCAATTGTGAATAATAAATAAATGATTTTTCATTCCAAAAAACTCGCTATCTATAGCCATATGATGATTTTTAAGTACTAAAATTTACTCTAATGTACATTTTCGATATTTAATATCTTATTTTAGTGCAGTTAAACCTCCGAAATGCATTTTAATAATAAACGCAGATAATTATTAAAATGCCATTGCGTATTTAGACATAATAACACAATGCAAATAATTAACACTGATCTAATCAGCATTTGTGCATTTGAAATGGCAATGTGATTGATGTTGTGCATTAAATTATGAAAATTTCAAAGAGAATATTTGTAAACCATTACTGAATCTCTGTTATTGGAATATATTTTATCATAATGTTTGGTGCAAATAGGGGATTAAATACAGTTTGAAATAGATTAGCAACTGTTTGTGTATCACATCATTTAACATAACTTTGTTTTATATAGATGCATAACATGTTTACCTTAACTGAATATTGTTTCTGAAAATGAAATAAGTTTATCCATTAAAAGCAAAGTACCTTCATGATAGCTTTCAAGAATTAATAATTCGTCAAATGGTGAAATTAAGTGTAAAGTTAAGGCATATTTATTAAAACAAATTTTAATTTTCGTATAATATAGGTATTGTATTTCTAAAATCGTTTACTTATACACTATATTGCCATTGATTATGGGACACTTGCGATTTTAGACATTTTACTAAATATCTAGAAAAATACAGGAGGAATCATCTCGACACTCTTAGTGTATAAATATAATAGTATACGACATACATCTCCGTGAAGATTTTTTACCGAAACGCCATAGGGGAGCGTCAACAAATTAAAAAAGAATGAATATCTTTCGAATAACCCTGTCAAAACTACTGTAGCTAAAGAGCTCAAACTCTAGATTATGATTGAATGCCTTATTGTAATACACTGTGTTCATTTTTATGCAAATAGCATGCACACTCGCAGAGTAATTGAGGTTTTTATAAAAATGGTCCCAAATTTGTCCAAGTTTTTCCATTATAATTTTCAGAGTTCTTAATATAAAATAATATTTTTTTAGGAAAATATGACAAACAACATTGCACACAGTACCCTGTAATCAGAATTAAAAAATAATAAAAATTGTATGAAAAATGAATAGGTTTACTATATAATTTTTTACTGCGCATGCGTCAAAGATATCAAAATTTCATTTGCATATATGCGCTAAAAATGCTCTATATATTAGCTAAATTTATAGAGCAACTTTTGTAAAAGTCTCAAAATCATAGCTTGAAAATTCTGAAAGTAATCGTCTATAGAAAAAGGACAAAATCCGTTGTTTCCAAAATGAAGAAAAAAAATGAGAGATTTTATCCAAATGCAGTAGTACATCCCATATTGTGTATTCTATATTCACACTAATCAATGAATATATGGATACAACCCCTCTTGTTTTTGCTTCAGTTTGAGAATAACGGATTTTCGACTTATTCAATTGACGATTATTGTCAGAATTTTCAAGTTATGATTTTGTGACTTTCACAAAAGTTGCTCTATACATTTAGCTAACATAATATGCAAATGAAATTTTGATATCGTTGACGCATGCGCAGTAAAAAATTATTTAGTAAACCAACTCATTTTTTACGTCTGAATTACGTGAAGTATCTGCGTATCGAAAATTACGTTTAAAAAATGTCTTTCTGAAAATTGGAGATGTTGATCATTTTATTTGCACAATATAGTTGAAAGAAATTCATGACCCTAAAAACAGTTCAATAAATTGTTGTTCTATATTCTAACCGGTAATAGAATTAAATCTTCCCGATTAACATTTAACTTAAAAAACTACTATATTTTTTCCTAACATTTAAGAAAAACATCTGGCATAGCAAATTTTAAAACTAATTTTACATTTTTTGCAATATTTTTACATTTATATATTTTATTTTTTTAAAACACTTTAATCTCAAATAATTAATTTGATATTTTTTTTATTTAAATGTTTGTGAGGAACATGGGTAATTTTATACTACTAATTATGTTTCTCCCCTTAATCAAAATGTTACATTTATTTAACTAGTCCTCTTCATACTTAAGTTTACTCAAAATTTTCCATAATGGTTTTTAACCTGTAATAAAACATTTGTCAAGAGCCTGAAAGGGAAAAGTGTTTTTTTCTGGGAAACTTTTTTTCTGATTTGAAACTATCTTTAAACATCTGTAGAATTTTACCTCTGTCTACTTAAGCAACTATGTAAAAAGATTATTTTACTGCTGTAAACTGCGTTAGGCAAACAAACATTTTGCACATAAGTACAGCATCGCGACAAAGTTTTTTTTTTTTTTTTTTTTTTTTTTTTGAGGAAGTTTTAAAATTACGAAGATGTATTTGAAAATGATCATATACACTAAATTATATCCGATAACTGCGACAATTTTTGCTTAAATGATGACAAAATCTCACAGTATTTAATATGAAACAGAAATTTCAAATTTTTTTTGGTGGTATGTATTTACAAAATTTCATATTGCGCAATAGTCCAGCAGCTAAAATTAATCATCCTTTACAAATTTTTTAATTACTTTTCAAGCCTTATCGCGTACCTCTGTTTCACATACAAAACAAGAATAACGTCACTGAAGAGCCCCGAGTGAACAATGATCCACCACTTTAGTTCTAAGTTTGCAAGAATCGTGGTAATTCTAGTGTTAAAAGAAATAAATTTTAAAAAATGATAAAAACATTTAAAAATTCTGAATATTTTAAGAGCTCATATTTATTTTGTTTAAAATATTTTTCACTCTGTCTTAAAATGATGTATAATTTAAAGAAACGAAGTATTCAAATTTGGAAAGTTTAAACAATTACTATCAATAGAATTTTGGAAAAGTGTACCAAAACATAGGCATATACACAAAAGCAAAAATACATACAATTAAAAATCCCCTTCAACTATTTCTTTCAAAATCTGAAATTCTTTTTTTTTAACTCTGCCTATTATCTATAGAATTTATATGTACCAAACTAGTCAAAAATAATTATTTTTAGATAATCGGAGAATAATCACCAATCTGCTTAGCAGTCACCGTTATTGTAAAATTGTATCTTTCTTGTTAAAAAATACATAATTTGAAAAAAGCTATGTCAGTGGTAATTTTTTGGAGTAATAATTATTTAGCATACAATAGGTTAAAGAGTTATAATAAGATGAACAAAAAAGATATTTGCACATACATTATCCTGCCAGCGATAAATAATGTGTTAAAAAGTGTGTAGTTTGTATTTAAAAATATCAGCTTCTCTGAAATTGTATTACAGCTGTTTTAATGCATATTAAACCGGATATAACAAAAGAAAAAATAATGAATAAAATTAAATATATTTCTAATATAAAATTCTAATATGAAATATACTATGGCAAACATTCATATTTTACAAGAGTCATTATTTTTTTAGTTCGTTTATGAAAAGAATATATTAAATTTTAGTCAAACTGATTATCTATGACAATTTGATTTCTTATAGCATTTTTAATCGAAATATTCTATTTCACATAAAAATATTTACAACGAAAATATGATGATAGTCAATATAAAACAGAGAAAGATTTACTATACAGAAAATACATTCCATATTTCTTGTACTTAAATTTATTACTACAGAATAAATTATGATTATATTTTATGGATATTTTTATAATAAAAAACTGAATCTTATTTTGAGATAAGAAATATAGTATAGATACATTTTTCTTGCTTACTTTGCTTGTGTAATAACTTTAAAAAATGTATATTTTAAGTCGAAAATGCAGATTCTGTACAATAAAAATTTCCATGACTAATGTCACTCTTTTTTTTTTTTAAATGGTGTTTTGGGGAGGAATGCTCCATTATTATTTGATTGTGTAATAAAAATATATACAGCAACAAACTATAAACTTTTCAGATAAGTTTAAATTTATGATATTTCAATTTCACTATTACTGTTCACACAAACTATAATGCTATCTAGTACATTTAATGTATTTTATTATGATAATAATAATTGTTTTAAAACAAACTAAAGGAGGAAATTTGGTACGTAATGTTATCAAGTATACAAACAATAAAGATTAAATCATGCGTTATTATTGTATAAAAATTATTCTATTTTTGAAAAGAAAAAAAAGAAATATTCTTTAACTGTCACAAAGAACTTATTAATTATCTGTATTCGAAAAAACTTTCAAATGGGGAGTTCTGTAATAAAAAAAGTGTAGCACATAAATATCAACTGTAGACGAATCTTTATTCAAATGTTTTCTTTTTTTATATTATAAATTAGGACATTGTCTCCTGTTGATAGTACCTTTTTGCTATGAAGGAGAAGTATTGCTCTAAAGAATACAGGGCCGTTATTTATTTCTGAATTATTAACTTTTTTTTTTTTTTTTGAAAAAAATTTGAAATATATAGAAATGTTGAAGAATTATCGCTTTGTAGAAAATTCTCACAGTAAAAAATATCATGATTCTTCTTTTAATGACGTAAAACATTCTTTACATTCTAAAAAAGTTAAACCTAATTTCAGTTATATAACTCATTTCTTTTAAGTCAAAATCAATCTTTTTAATTAGTTTTGATTCTATATGTTAGCGAAATTTAAAAATTGTCCTGTAGATGATAAAAGGCTAAAGATAATTGAAAATAATAAACTTTTGCATATAGTGCAAATACAAACATTTGTTTTTCTCTGTGTAAATGAAATAAAATTAAATGCCCTTTTATGACACTGTCTTAACGCCTAACTGATACTTATATCTGAGACTTTGAGTTATTGACATATGAAGACCAAAAGCTACATTTATATGTTTTAAGTAGACAATTTCTATCAATGTTATTTTTATCTATTTATAACTCAGTTCTGATAATAAAAGGCAGTGCATATTTAAACTTCATTTGGCATTTCATAAAACTAAATACAGTGTTGTAATAACCTCTCCTTTTACCAGTGTAGCTAACACTAAGCACTTGTTCAATGTCAAAACTTTGCATTGTGTTAAAAGATCTTATGTAGAAAGGAGCTTGGAAATTTGTAAAACCGTTTGGTCCGCGACGTATTTTTCCATGTAGATTTTTAATTAAATTTTAAAAACACAAGAGTCATAATGAGAGGCCTACTCAATGCACCACTAAATTGGCGTAAACCTCTTGGGAATTATGAAGGGTTCGCATGCATAAGGAATTAAAAATAAATGACATTTTAATACCAAATATTTCGTAACGTAGTGGCCAATATATCTGAAATAAGGAACATTTTACATTAAATAAGACAAATAACATTTAAAAAATCATGGTACTAAAATGGATATAGATGCATATATATATGTATATATGTAAGAAAAAAAAATTGCGCCGTTTTGCCCGCCGTGAGTTAATTCTAACTTTATGGAACATACTTTTATTTTCAGTTTTCGTTATGTATTAATATTTTAACAGCTAAAGTCCTTTTATCTTATTTTATTTAACTCAGTAATAATCTATTGATTGTTTTCTTAAAAAGAGCGGGAGGGTTATTGCAAAATATTTCTTTTAGAGTACATGTTCATTTTCCTTTTGGAATATTTATCGAAACTTTAATTTTGTTTTATTAAATCGTTTGCTGGAGAATGTTCATGCGCTTTCTTTACTTTTGAGCAGGTTGTGTTATTACGCGCTTAGATAGCAGTTCATACAAGGAAACACGCCCCAGCTACCAATAGGAGATGGTGATGTGGGTTGTCTTAGCATTGAAATTATTCCTAATGAGTCTTTAAATTGCTTACGTGGACAAAGGGGAGGGGATTGTTTTGGCTTAGATTCTAAGAAACACATTTTACAAACCAAAGCGTCAGAATGCAACTAATCATTCAAATTTTAGGATGACCGTCACATTTTCCGATAATTTAGAAAATCGAGATGACGCAGTTTTGAGAGCGAATGGTCTCATGTTAATTGTGTGGAATGGTGATCGGTGGAATAACTTTATGATGTGCTCTAAATAAATAAGGATTAGAAATTGATTGACTTGTTTTTTATTAGGAGAAACATCTAAAGAGAACAAATCCATTGCTCACCACGACGACTGCTAACCCTGTTATTGGTTCTTAATTGAATAGACTTACTATACAGCAAAGATGGTATTCCACAAGGACTAATACATTTAAACAGAAAATCGCCATATTATAACAGATTAGTCGACAGGATTTATTAATTTTAAGAGTTTCTTGTGCCTCTTTAATAATAATAAGAAATATATTCTTTACGTTGGCATTTAAAAATCGAACAAATTTAAGAGGTAAAATTGAGACAGTTGATCCACTGTCTACAAAACAACACACTTTTTTATTGTCCACATATCCAGGAATAATTAATTGTCAGGCATTATTAGTAGGGGGTGGTTGTATAGGAGAAGGAATTCGAGTTTGCATTGGATTTGAGTTAAATATACAACTCCGCTCCCAAAGGTAAGCATTATCTATCCATCTGTTTAAACACATTCTACTGGGACGACTAGGAGAGTTTTTTTGGTAATGTGCCGTAGGCATTCTAGGAGTGAAAAATCTAGCATTAAAATTTGGTGTTTGGTTGTTTGGAATGGCACGAGTCTAATATCTAGGATGAGGATTGGGATTGTGCATTGGTCTAGATTGCTGAAAATTGGTATTATTATTATGAGGGGCATGTGTGGAAGTCGCTGCTAATTATTTAGCAATGCGAAACCAGTTACGGGTATTAGGAGGAGGATTTATAAATCAACAATTTTGATATTCAGGTTTAAAACCATCAGTTAATCCCTGAATAATTCTATTTTCTTCAAGCTGAAGTTGTCTACCAGCCTCAACTTTCTTTCTGAAATAAGAGTCTAATTTACTTAACTCGTTTAACTTTAAGGCGGCAAACGCAGAAAATTTTGGGACTCTAATCTGGATAAACTTTTCTTTTAAAATCTCAACAATTTCATCATAAGTGGCACAATCCAAACAGTCATTAATAAAGACTTTTAAAGCTTCACCATTCAAATATTTTGAGATGTTTTGTTTTTTCCACTCCTCAACCTTTTTCTCTATAGAACATTCTTTATCAAAATTTTTGAGCCATGAAAGAATATTCATGCCCGACTCAAAGTTAAAAGCGACAATATCGAGTTTATTTTCAGACATTTTATCTTACACTGTAAGTAAAATAGCCTTCAAACACGAATTCAGCTTGTTATATTCATGCAAAATTCCGAAAACTGTATTTTTCTATGGAATAATATGTTATTTCCACGACAACAACGCATTCTATTGAAATTATATGGCATGCGTTCAGAATCGGGTCTTAAGAGCAAGATTGTAGCAAAATATCTTCACAAACACTGTTAAATTTTTTTACTTTTGCTGCATCGTCACTCCATTGCTATTGTAGAATATCTCTATTTTGACCAATGATAATGCTCCATAATACAGTGAAGTAATCATTTTCTATAAAAGCGGAGGTGTGATGATGCAGCAAAAGTTTCAAATATTTAACAGTGTAGTTTTAAAATGCCATGCAAAAAAATATTCTTTAAATAAGAAAGTAATTTTATCCGGGCAAATAAAACTTCATAAATATAAAATCTCCTGCAAACTCAAATACGGTTTGCGAAATTTATATCCATTTCTGAACGCTGTATTCAACTATCGAATAATCTGTTACTTCCATGGCAAAAAAATGCATTAAAATCAAATCGAATGAGACTTACTCCTGTAACGAATCTGTCTCCAGTCTGGTTCACTTGTGAAGGGGTAGCACAATAATTCCTCATTATAATGTCCAACAGCACTTTATTACAATACTCTACATCAACATTTACTTTCTAAAAATACAAATAAACCTCACACACATAAAAAAAAACTGAAAATTAAAAACATTAAAATCACCAGTGTCCCTTCAAGTCAACGTCCCATTCCTCCCACACACTCTTTCGTCTCCCTTCGCCTCCATCACTCAATTCAACATTAGCGCCGTCTGGCAAAACCAAAAGAAGCATTCCGCATTCAGGATAACAGTTGCGATAGCCTCTTGTGAAATTTTAGGCGGGAGTTAAAGTGGAAACTTAATCACATGGAGTCGTCACAGACTCCTCCCCCCTCCAAATTTTGGACATGTCCAATCAAAGTCCCAACTAAAGGAGCAATAATGTGCCAGTTCCAAAGAACGCTAGAAAGTCTTTTCAAAGCACAGTGTCCACGAGTGGTTGCAATGTGCCACAGGCATATTTCCCGAAAATCCATCACAGCATGGTACTGCCCTGACCAACTGTCCTAATTCTATTAATTTTTTTTTTCTTTTTTTTTTTACAAATTTGGAATACGCGGCAATATAGCACCCCGCAATACCAGTTACAATATAAATTCGTTAAATATTAAATAACATATCTCTTTCTGCTTTCAAATAAACTAAAATGGACTTCTTTCACAATTATAAATCTAAAAACAAAGACAATATATTAGTCTACTAATGAAAGGATGGGTGCCGGCTCAAAGTGTCTGCATTACAATGATCTCTTCCCTTCTTATGCTCAATTCTATAATTGAACTGCTGCAATGCAAGGGCCCATCTCAACAGTCTCTGATTAGACCCTGCATGAGTCTTAAGCCATACTAAAGGGTTGTGGTCAGTTTGTATTATAAACGGTAAATGACCATCCAAATAGCACCTCAACTTCTTCACTGCATACACTATAGCGGCACACTCCTTCTCAATGGTACAATACTGCTGTTCTGACCTCCTAAGTTTCCTACTAATGTATAAAATAGGATGTTCCTCCCCTTGGTCGCTAACCTGAGCCAAAACTATACCTAGGCCAGTATCCGACGCATCAGTTTGCAACAGAAACTCTTTCTGGTAATTTGGGGCATAAAGAACGGGTTCACTCGACAATCTCGCCTTTAGTATACGGAAAGCCTCGTCACAAGCTACGTTCCAATTTATTTTCCCCTTCCGATTCTTTCCCTTCAAAGTCTCAGTCAGGGGGGCGGCAATAGACGAAAACATAGGAATATATTGTCGATAATATCCTGCCAACCCAAGAAAAGCTCTAACCTCAGTTTTACAGGTAGGAATTGGGAACTCTTGCACTGCCTGCACTTTTAATTCTGCAGGTGATCTTTTTCCCATCCCAATGAGATGTCCCAAATACTGAACCTCTCCCTGAGCGAATTTACATTTTTTTGGCTTGATAGTCAACTGAGCATCCTTTATTTTCTCAAGAACTCTACCAAGATGGTCCAAATGTTCCTCCCAACTATCAGAGAACACAGCAATATCATCCAAATAGGGTATTGCGAAACATTCACAATCGTGCAGCAATTCCGCCATCATTTTGCTAAAATAATAAGGAGCATTTTTTAACCCAAATGGCATTCTTAACGGTCGATAAACACCAAAGTTTGTTGTGAAAGCGGCGATCCTTTGGGCCTTCTTACTCAACGGGATTTGCCAATATCCCTTGGTCAGATCCAATAAACTAATGTATTTTGCTGCAGCAACTGTTTCCACTCGTTGCTCAATGTTAGGCAAAGGAAAGTATTGAGTCCTAGTTATTTCATTAAGCTTCCTATAATCTATGCACGGCCGAGGATCTCGCCCTGGCGATTCTACTAAGATCATAGGTGACGTATAATCTGATTCACCTGGCTCAATGATTTTAAATTGCAACATCTTCTGAATTTCCAATTGCAATATCTCATTTTGTCTAGGTGACATGCGATAAGGTCGCATACGAACAGGTTTATCACTCGTCAACTCTATCTCATGCTCAATTACATTAGTTTTACCTGGAATATTAGAAAATAATCCAGAGTACTGCACCAATATTCTCTGCAACTGCTCCCGCTGATTTTCAGTTAATCTTTTATCCAGCGCACTACTCTCTCTTATTTCATTAAAATCAAATACGTTGGGATCAGATTCAATCCCTGGGAAATCATCTTCAATTTCTGCCGGTTCACTTTCCTCCAAAGTCCATAAGATATTGACAAATTCTGGACGTTTATAATATGGCTTCAACATATTAATATGATAAACTTGATTCTTCTCTCTCTTTCCCTCAAAACTAACAACATAATTTGTCTCTGACAATTTTTTTACAATCTTGCCCGGTCCTTTCCATTGTACAGCCAGCTTATTCTGCCTGCAAGTGGACAAAATCAACACCAAGTCCCCCTCCTGAAACACTCTCTTAACAGCATTTCGGTCATACCATTTCTTTCGGTTATCTCTCGTTTCTTCCATCTTCTCTACCGCTAATTCATGACTTCTCTTCATTCGATTTATAAGTCTGAATATGTATTCAACTACATTGTTTTCTTCCTCAGGCGATTCCCAACCATTGTTCATATAGCAAGGTAATCGGTGATCTAAGATTTCTTCCATACACTAATTCGGCTGGACTGAATCCAATACTCTCATGGGTCACTGTCCTTAAGGCAAACAAAGCAGATGGGACATGTCTTTCCCATTCTGAAGCAGATTCAATGCACAACACTCTTAAAATTCTTTTAATAGTTCTATGAAATCTTTCCACAGGATTACTCTGAGGATGGTATACAGAGCTTCTAACCGTTTTGATTCCAAACCTCTGGAAAAACTCTACAGTCAAATTGCTCATAAATGAAGGTCCCTGATCAGTCTGTATTTCCTTTGGAAAACCCATGCGGCTAAATATCTGTAATAATGCATCAATTACTGATGTCGATTCAACATTCCTCGTCGGCACCGCATCAGGATATCTAGATGACATACACATAGCTGTAATCAAATACCGATTTCCATTTGGTGTAATAGGCAATGGTCCACAAGCATCAACATTTATTCTACTAAATATCTCAGATACAATGGGCACCAAAGTTAATGGGGCTTTCTTTTTGTCATTAGATTTCCCAGCTCTCTGACAAGCATCACAAGTTTTCACAAACTCCTCAATTTGCTTAAAACAATTTGGCCAGAAAAAATGCTTCACCAAGCGATCTTTTGTCTTGGCGACACCTAAATGTCCCGAGGTCTCCTCATGACACATTCTTTTAATTTGGTCCCTGAAACATTCAGGAACCACAAGTAAGTCCATTTCCTCTCCCATCTTATTAATTTTCCTCTTAACCAATAATTTTTCCTTAACTATTCTAAAATCCTTAGATTCTGTTTCTGTCCCCTTAGCCAAAGTAAATAAGGGAGCCAATTCTTTACTCCTCCGCTGCTCTTCTGCAAATGTATCCGAATCCACTTTCACCAAGTCAAAAATAGTTTCAGTCTCTTCAACCTCCGGCAAAATTTTGCAGTCTGCACCGGAACAATCTTTTTCTTCCTCCCGCGACTTCTCAGTTAATATTAATTCTTCTTCCTGACCCTCTATCGCCTCCCTCTCAGCAAGCTGTAACCGCTTCTGAGATCGTGTCAATACCACATTCACAATTTCTTTTCTCTTATCACCATCAGCTTCTATCTCCTTTAATAGAGAGGCAGTTTTATTTCCAAGGATATACCTCCCCTGATCTAATTCATTTCCCAGGACTGCTGCTTTAGTGATAACATGGCCCAATTCACACTCAATCTCAATTTCGGCCATAGGCAAACATGACATCCGCTGGTCCAACAAATGCTGCACCCACACATATTCTCCTATCATATTTTCAGGTGGAACATACTTTTGACACACCACATCGATAGTTGCTCCAGTATCTCTTAAAATAGGAATACTAGTTCCATTAATCTTCCCAAAAATTGTATATGGTGCCAACAAATCCTCGTCAACCTTATTTTTAACGTGATTTACGCTGTCTAAACCGCTCTTATTTTTAAGCTTAGGGCAATCGGGCCTAAAGTGCGTTGAATCCCCACATTCAAAACAACGGAACTGTTTCCTCCTCTCAAAACTGGGATCAGGCTTTCTATCCCTAAAATAATTTCCCCTATCCTCTACATCTTGTATAAATTCACTTCTTAAGTTATTTCCCTTCCATGATCTCATTTGCCATTGATTCCTATCACCTCGATCCCTATTACTTATCGAAGTTTTACGCTGAATGCAATTTCTTACATCTTCAAATTCATCCATTTTAGTAACAAGCTCAGTGGGTGAAACTATAGTTATCCACCGATCCAGAAAACTCTCCCTAAAATCAGGCGGCGCTCTTTTTTTTATTTGATCAACTATCATCAAGTCTTTCAACTGATCATAAGTTTCTATCTTCAACCCATTCAACCAACCTTCTAAATAATTTTTTATCTCATAATAAAAATCATACCACGTACTATCAGATGCTTTCTGAATTTTCACAAAGTTCTGACGAAACCTCTCTGGACTCAATTTAAACCGCTTCAGCAACATTGTTTTGACATACTGATATTCACTAGCCTGCTGTTCAGGCTCACGAGCTATTAATTGAGAAATTTCAGTTGGTAAAACACCAATTAACTGATTAACCCATTTTTGGGGGGGAATCCCAAGAACCTTAGCCTGCCTCTCAAACAATTCCAGAAATAAACTAATATCATCCTCTTTCACATTGAATCTGGGCATCAATCTCTGAATATCCACTCTCGATTCAAAACCTATACTAGATTGAACAGATTCTAAGTTCTTTCCCTCATTCAACTGTAACTCTATTTTTTGTTTCTCCACCCTCTCTCTCTCGGCCACTTCCTCTCGACCTATTCTTTCATTTATCACAGTTGTAAGAATCTCTCTAACAAATTCCTCTTCATAATTAACACTCTTTGTAATTAAATTACGTAAATCAATTTTTCTCATACTATCATCGACTTCCTCCCCCAATTCCAGAGCAACGATTTTCAAATCTGCTCTTCGGGCTTTCCCCAGGAAAGCCATTTCCAAATACGTTCACCGACGGGTAAGTCGCCTGGTAAACACTTTATAAGAGCGACCGGCACCCAACCAACTGACCAAATTTAATCAATACACCAATAATCTATATATTCACTATATCAAAGCAATAGATAAATATACATTATACAAATAACTATAATTAATTATTCAAAAAAAAAATATGTATCTATATACCGGTTCAAAACATCAATACTTGCATACCTTCTGTTTAACAAAAATAATACACAACTTTAATAAATTTTTAAAACCTTTGAAAAGTCACATTTCCACCACTCAGCCTGGTCTAAAACACTATTTTTCAAAATATAATAAACATAAGATCAGTTTGACCTCAATCAAACCAGTTTGATTTTAAACATGAAGTATCTCGATACAAAATACAATAAATCAGTTTGATTTCATTTACTCAAACCAGATTGGTTTTAAAATACACTCTTCGAGACAAAACATATTAACTTAAAGTCAGCTTGACTTAATTTAATCGATAAACCAGCTTAGTTTTAAATAATCCTTTTCACATTCACACCTTTTATAAAAACCAGAAAATACAAATCTGATATTGCGGCCGCTATATATATTTAAAAAAAAAACAATTTTTACAACAATTATTATACAATTATAATATTATAAAACAATTATTATATTAAAAAAGAAAACCAGCAAATTTTAATCAAATGAACATTCCCAATACCTTAAGCTTAAATCATATAACATGCTGCAATGAAATCAAAACATACCTGTGACTCTACGTTCATTCTCATTGCAACTCGAAGTCCAATCTGGTGAAACCTCCAGTTTAAGACTGTAACGAATCTGTCTCCAGTCTGGTTCACTTGTGAAGGGGTAGCACAATAATTCCTCATTATAATGTCCAACAGCACTTTATTACAATACTCTACATCAACATTTACTTTCTAAAAATACAAATAAACCTCACACACATAAAAAAAAACTGAAAATTAAAAACATTAAAATCACCAGTGTCCCTTCAAGTCAACGTCCCATTCCTCCCACACACTCTTTCGTCTCCCTTCGCCTCCATCACTCAATTCAACATTAGCGCCGTCTGGCAAAACCAAAAGAAGCATTCCGCATTCAGGATAACATTTGCGATAGCCTCTTGTGAAATTTTAGGCGGGAGTTAAAGTGGAAACTTAATCACATGGAGTCGTCACACTCCGTATCCTTAATCTCCTTCCTTTGTAACAATGCTGAGGGATGTGTTTCGGCTTCGTATGAGCGCCAATCGCCGTCAGCGCCATCTATTGTTTGAAATCCGAAATAAAATCAAAAATCACGGCGAAAAAATTCGGATATCATAGATAACCCTAATGGAAAATAAATAATAATAATAGCTGTCACATTTTTTAAGTTATTGAATTTTAAAATCCACCGGTTGAACACCCGGTATATATATATATATATATATATATACAGGGTGTATCTAAACTATTGGGCAAAACTTTAATGGATGATAACACTCATCAAGAAAAACAATATTAAACAGAAAATAAGGGTACCAAGCATTTTGTAAAGGAGATACCTGCCATAATTGTTTAGAGTCAAAATTTTTAAAATAAACATAGAAAAACGGAAAAATTGGTCGATTGATTTTCGGTTTTCACTAAAACTATTCTTCATGTTGGCATTTTCTGCAAAATAAATTACAAAGATAAATTTCGAAAAGTGCCGATAGAGGGCGCTTTAGGCTTTGAAGTAACCAACAACTGGTTTTTTTTTCATTATTTTTTGCATCTCATTAAATGGTTTCGCAAGCTTAAACTTAAATTTCTCGCTCAAAACCTGAATAGTTGGGAGTTGTTAAGTAGCACAAAATGAACTGTTTTCAGAGTGTTAAAATTTCAAATGATTATAAGAAACGGAAAAATTCGTCGATTAATTTGAGGTTTTCACTATAGCTACTCTTTATGTCGATAATTTATTGAAAATAAATTATAAAGCTAAACTTGGGAGTAACGAAAAACTATTTTTTACCTTTAATATTTGCATTTCGTTATTTTTTTATTATTTTATTAATTATTTTTTTTTAAGATTAGACAAACATATATTTTGCGCAGAAAATCTGAATTGTTGGGAATGGTTAAGTTCAATGGGGGTGGGAGGTTCAAATTTCAAGTGATCATTCAAACTGAAAAAAATTGTTGATTCATTTATGGTGCTCGCCAAAACTATTCTTTATGCCAGTATTTCATTAAAAATAAATTTTAAAGATCATATTTAAAAAACTCCGTTAGAGAGCGCCATAAACTTTAGAGTAACCAACAGCTATTTTTAACTGGTATTTTTTGTATCTAATAAATGCTTGTTAAAGCTTATACTTAAATTTTGAGCTCAAAGTTAGAATCGTTGTGAGTAATTGTATAGCGCAGAATTGAATTGTGTTCTAGGGGTGTGACATTTCAACTCCTGAACACAGTTCAGTTTGCGCTTCTTATCCCCTCCCAACTATTCAGAATTTGAGCTCCAAATTTAAGTCTAAGCTTTTGCAAGCAATTAATTAGATAGAAAAAATAACGGTTAAAAATAGTTGTGGGTTACCCTAAAGTTAACAACTTCACCGGTTGCCCCGGGATAAGTCGGGGGTTAAAGCACTGTTTCCCCATATCCGTCGCCGGTTAAGTGGTAGGGCAAATTCAAACGAAATTTTTAAAAATTTATTTTCAAGGAAATACTGACATAAAGAATAGTTTTAGCGAAAAACGGAAACAAATCTACCATTTTTTCCAGTTTTCATAATCATTTGAAATTTGAACCTTCCCACCCCACAGAAAACCGTTCATTTTGCGTTACTTAACTACTTCCAACGATTTAGATTTTGAGCTCAAAATTTATGTTTATGTCTAAGCTTCTAAAAAAATTAATGAGATGAAAAAAAAGGTATAAATTAGTTGTTAGTTACTGCAAAGTCCAAAGAGCCCTCTATCGGCATTTTTTGAAATTTATCTTTATAATTTATTTTCAAGACAATACTGACATAAATAATAGTTTATTTAAAAAAACCGCAAATCAATTGAACAATTTTTACGTTTTTTATGATTACTTGAAATTTTGGACCCTAAACTTTAATGGCGGCTATCTCCTTCTGGAAACGTTTGGGACCCTTGGTTTCCCATTTCATATTATTTGTCTTGATGTGTACTATTACCCCTTAAAGTTTTGCCCAATAGTTTAGATACACCCTGTACATATATATTGTTAAAGTGTTTATCGCAAATTTTTTCCTATTATTCCTTCCTAATGAGCCATTTAAGGTCACTGTTGCTAAATGATTAGCGATTCCGAATATTTTGGTCGCTTTTATGATATAATTGAAGTAAAACGAATTAAATTTATTAAATGTATGTTATCATGCAGTAAATTATTGAATCCCTGTTATTACCTCGCACCTAACATGTTTTGTAGAATTGGAAACTTTTTAATTAATAATGATTTTGATCAATGTACGATTATCGCATTTATCTCATTTTTGTCGCATTTACCCAGTTAACATCTAAATGCGTTGATCAATGTTCTAAATGTGACAAAATGGCTTAAGCATGCCGATTCATACAAAAAACCATTTAAGCCTTAGTTGTCCTAACAAAATTTATGCAATAGCATGTGTGAACAATCTACGAAACAGCTAGATCAAAGAATAGTTTAAACCTCGATTGACGCAATGAAAATTGTTCTAAATTTTTGTACAAGATTATTTCGAATTAAATTCCCACCATTCGTTTATTTCAAATGACAGAAGTAGGATTACATATGAAAAAGCTTTTTACTAGCAACTGTTCGTAAAATAGATATTATAAATTAAACTGTTAAAAAATAATAAAAGGAAAAAAAAAGCAGCGGGTTTTGAGCGGCCTAATTAATTTTGTTGGTAGTAGATATTGGCAGAAATAATGACATTTAACAACCTGCTTTTATAAGAAATTTTATATGAAATCAAACACGGATATTGATTTTTTAAATCACATTTGTTAATAAAAAATATACATTTAATAATAATAATAATAAACAGCATTTGTGGTTTGGTCGCTGTGAATTCGCATTAGTGTTGAGATTTTAAGTGTAATAAATATATTTACAGCATATTTATAGCATTGTAAAATAAATAAATAAATATATAATATAAATACTACATACAAAGGGTATGTAATGCACTGTGAAAAATATTATGCACCAAAACAGATAAAATCGTACGATGTTTCTAATAATTCTTTTTAAGTGAGTCTTACAAAACAAACAGAAACTCGTAGTCTGGTATTTTATTGATCTATTCCGTTCTTTTTCATTACTCTTTCACCAAAAAATAAAGATTTCCTAAGCATTACAAAGCATGTTGGAACGTCATTCGTTATTTTAGAGTCTATTAAAGCAATTCCTCATAAATACTTCGAAACATTTTACTACGAAATGTACACTTAATTAAGCTATAAATTGGTATAACCAGCTGATTATCAATGTTTCCCACCATCTTATTTGCAAAAAATTGCATTTTAATTCTCTATATATTGAATCATCATTTTGTTGCTCTTCTTAATAGCTGTTCATCCATAGTTTATACACACATTATCGATTCAATAGCTGAATTGCATGGCATTTAACCAAATCCAGGATAATAACGTTAAATACCGTTAAAATTACTATTGAATGATTGTAAATTTTAAAACAAAATTATTTTCAAAGTAAACAAAACTAAAATTATTCTTTCACAAAATATTTAAGATTCTCTATTCATTACACAGCCTAAGGGAACGCCTGTTCATTATTTTGAGGATCATTAGAGCAATTTTTCAAAAATACTTCAAATTATTTAATTACAAATTATACACGTAATCAAAATAAAAAAATGATATATCCAGTTAAATGCCGTTATTTTTCACCATCTAATTTGCAGGAAATGCATTTTACGTCTCTTTATAATGAATCAACATCTTGTTATTCCTGTGACCATCTGTTCACCCACAGTTCATTCAAATCTATCTGAATTCCGTAGCATTTACCGACTCCATGATAATAACGTTAAATGCATTTAAAATCGGTGTTGAATGATTGTAAACAAAAAAATCAAAGCAAATAAATTAAAATTTCCTTTTTTGAGTAATATTTATAACTGACAAACATTAAACACATATTTTGCAATTCCAAAATATGGAAATATTATAAAATCCAGCGTGAAATTTTGCATACATTAGATATATCCATAAAATGCATCTCAAATTGATTCGAAATTGCAATGAGATATTCTGTTTCAACGAGAGTTTAATTTAAAAAAATTTCCCCAAAATGTATGGAATTAATTTATGCAATTACAGAATTATACAATTTCATTTAAACAAAGAAGAAGTTTCTTTAAAATGTAGTTAAAGGTGATCATTTGATGCAAGAATGCAAATTTATAAGCTGTGCATTATATCATTATTCTTTAAATATTAGTTGTGCGTTTTATGATTAATATATAAAAGTTCCATAGCATTAAATAAAATTAAATGGATTCTATATAAATTCCAAATAAAACCATTTCGCTAATTTTATCTAAGAATCGTTTGACTACTGATATATTTTTCCATTGGTACAAGTAATGAATTTTACTTATAAATTAGTTTTACATTATATTTATTTCGAATTTAGTATATTTTTTTGTAAATTATGTAATTTTTTATTCATAAACTGTTTTTCATGTTTAAATTATAGATTTTCATATTCCATTTTATATTTAAATAAAAAAGTATTCTTCTTTTGAGTAAACAAGTTTTAATACAATATGAGACATTAGAAGATGATGTTTTGTCTAAATATCAAATTAGAAAATCAAAAAATTACTTCTTTTATTTAAAAAATAAAATATTTAAAAAATAAAACTCTCAATTCATTAAAATACGCCTTTTTTAATGTTGAATAATATCTGTCTTTATGAAAATGAAAAATAAATAATTTTAAGCAATTACTTTATTGCTAGTAAAAATGTGTTTTTCGAACAGATTTTGAGTTTTTATATTTCTTATTTCAAATATTTATTAATTTTGTATATGAATATATAATTCTTATATTTAACTTGAATTATTTAAATTTTTAATCTTTAGTATCATATTTGTATTGTTCTAGTAGTATTAAAAAAATATGTATTCGTATTTATTTGTAATTTGATGTTCTTTCTAAAAATGCATTATGTTAATTAAATTATTAATATTACATTTCCTAGTTTACAACTGTGAGCAGGTTAAAAAAAGTTAAACAAAAAGGTTATATGTAAAAGGTGAATGTTAATTTTTTTTTCACATGTCGTATTTATTTGTAATTTGATGTTCTTTCTAAAAATGCATTATGTTAATTAAATTATTAATATTACATTTCCTAGTTTACAACTCTGAGCAGGTTAAAAAAAGTTAAACAAAAAGGTTATATGTAAAAGGTGAATGTTAATTTTTTTCACATGTCTCATTTAAAAAACAAAAATTAAACAGTATTTATCAGCATTGTAAAGTTTGCATTGCGATTCGAAATGTTAATCTGAAAAGATATTAATACATATATATATATATATATATATATATATATATATATATATACATATATATAGGGAAAACTTTCATACAGGAAGGAAAAGCGAAATAATAATTGGTTTAATCAGTTTAATGAATTCTTTAACCTAAAATTTCTAAATTTGCCTAAAACAGTTGCATTTAAACTCAATTTTTACAACATATTTTATTTACGAAGATTTTGACAAAAATTTACATCATTGAAAATCGTAGTTATAATGATTAGAAAAGAATAATAAATATTCATTTTTATGGCAAAACGCAAAGTATTTTTTTAATGGTCAATATATAAATTACTACAAAATACAATTACTTATGTTTTTAATATTTTAAATATATTTTCTGCAATATTGGAAAAATCGTTTTTTTCTTAATTTCATTGTTTTCTACATAATATCGCTGTTTTATCATTTATTATAAAATAATAGCTACGACAAAGAAAAAATAATTTAGAAATTTTCAAGACATTTTAATTTTTATGCATTATTTTTGTGAATCTCAGACGCACTACAAGTAGAAAGAAAAGTTTGTTTTCGTAATTTTTCCACTTAAGTATTACACAAAAATTCACCTATATTCGGACACACGATTAAGATATAAATTCTTTGGCATAAACACATACTGGACAATTGCACCATAAAATTTAACTACTAAGGATACATTTATTAAAAATACAAAACATTGCTCAATGGTGCACAAAACAAGAACTTTAATATGAACTTGTACAACTAAAATAATATAAAATATCGACGTTTCGCGCCGTCTTTAGGAAAATATGATATTGAAATGACTAAAAGTTTGCTTCCTGATCAAGAGATAATATTTCTAATAAAATAAAATCGGAATGAATCAAAAATTTAAACATGTGCCACTTACTCGCGAGTAAAAATTTAAATATTGCAAAGAGATACAAATTTAAGATTTTATGATGTTATGCCACATTTTTGGTGTATTAAAGGATAAATTATCATTACAAGGTTTTTTTTTTCTCAATCTTATTAATTGTATAATGCTTACTAATCATAAATTAACTGGTTATTACCATACATACATATTACAAATTTAAAATTTTTTCGCCAAAACTAACCTTTATACTATCTTAATTTTCTTATAATAATATTCCGTACTTACTTCAAATTATTAAATTAAAATCTTGTTTCTAAATCTAATCTGTTAATCTGTATGCAGACGATATAAATTCTTAATTTTCCTTAAAAAACATTATTCCAGTATGCGTAAATTTAAAAAGATGGCTCTAAATTAAAAATATTCTTAATTAAAACTTTATTTCTTAATATTCCAAATAAAACTGATTTCTTCTATGTTTTTATCAACCCTTTTTAAGAAAGTCTTATTAAATTTATTCCAAACCCATACCTTTAAAAAATATCATTATTTTATTTTATCTATTTATTTATTTTTCCGCCGTCAACGATAATTTGCATATTAATAAATTCATTTCTTTTCTTTTTCTCTTAAAATTAATCATGTATAAAAATCGTCTGCCTAAGATATTTAAAATTCTGAGTCAATTATAAATTGGTTAAATAATATTTATTTTTTTTTTAATAAATTTATCGTCTGTTTAAAATAGCCTCGTAACTGGACAAGAATTCTGTTTACATAAAAGAATGATGGTTTGAGGTTACCGAATGTTCCAGAACTTTCTTTTCAATTTAAAAAGGGGGAAGTCTCGAGATGAAAGGAAGATTCTGAAGATTTCTTGGGTTGCTTCTTCGATGAGGACAGCTCGCTGAAATAATGATGGAATTTTTGCAACAAGGAGCTTTTCCTTCCTCATTATCACGAATTTAATAAATGAATTTACAGCAGCCCATGACTAATTATTGGATCTTCTACATTTATTTATTATTTTTGTTTTTACCCTCGCTTGCCATGACTGTGTGTTTCTTTTAACCAGTGGAAATAATTCGAGCTCTCCTGAAATCGTCACAACTTACCATACATACATATTAGTTAAAACATAGTTTTTATTTAATTACTTAATTATTTAGTATTTTTTTAGTTAAAAAAAAGAAAATTTCTTCATTATTTAGCTTCCGTAGAAATGTTTCTACGCGCAAAAAAGGAAAATACTTTTCAAGAATTAATATAAGCTTGATGTAGTTTAACTTTAGTGAAATAAAAATGTTTTAACAGCGAAATATAATTATATTCCTCCTGAAAAATAAATTATGCTTCATGTAATTTCTTGATTTTAAATGCTTTTATTTAACCCTTTTTTTGGAAATTAAGTACTTGGAGGTTTATGTAACTTTCTTTAATAAATGTAAACATAATACTTAAATGTTATATTTTATCCCATCTTAGACTGATGTTTAATTTTCGAACCATCAAAATATTTATTTCTTAATTTCCACGTATTTTTAAACTCGGATTTTAGAAAATTGAATAGATGTTGAAATTTTACAACGTTACAGAATTTTTACATTTTCATTTTACTAATGGTAACAGTTTCAAATTTGAAAATAAATTTCCCGCTTTATCTATTGCAAATTTTCAAAGTTCTAAATATGACGTATTTTCAATTTTTACACCCTCGTAGGAGAAAAAATACACTTTTAAATCCAATATGTTTGAAAGCTGCATATCAATTTATTTTGGAGTCATTAATTTGTTGGTTGGTTGAATTTTTTCAATAAAGTTAACATAAAGGACATGCTGTGCCAAGATAAAGTTAAAAATAAAACGCATAAACACATTTTTAAAAGTTAAAGTAGTCAGAAGTGGCAATCCCAAATAATTCTTCTACCTTATGTATGTTAATTCTTTTTTTTTATTATGCAACATAGAAGCAGCACCAGTTAGGTGTCTGGAATGACGGTTATCATTGGAATGGTTAATACTGGAATGACGAAAAGGGCCAATCTGGTCATTGTTACTGTTTGCGACTTTCTATTTTCTATACACTAAATATTTCGAAATTTCATGACTCTAATTTATTTGACTTAATATTACTATATTTGAAATAAATTCTTTCCAACTTCAATAAAGTCACAGATTTCAAACAATATACCTTGAATGATGTGAAGAGCCAAATTGACCCACCGTAACTTGCCCTTCTTATCGCATTCGTATTTCACTGTTTCACTGTCGGAATAACCTTGTAAATATCATTCCGAGTAATCCGAGTTCATGCTTCCAATTGACAGCATCTCTATCCCAATGTTATTATCAGCAATAATGAAAAGAAAAATACAACAGACACAGTCCAGTTTTATAACCAGATAAAGTATGAAGTGCACATTGTAGGCCAAAAATTACGCCTGCATGCTTCTAAATCTGGAAAAGGTCACTGGCCTATGCACATTTTTAAGATGTTTTAAATATGTCTGTAATAACTAAAGAAACGATTGGAAAGAAGAAACGCAGTCGGAGAACATTGTTTCTGTAATTATGTGTATGGCTGCGTGTTCAATATACAAATTCCCGATGCGGTACAAGATCTAATGTGACACCAATATATGACATAAAAGATAGCAATAAAATTAAAAGATCCAAATGCAAACAACTTATGTCAGCTTATAACTTAATCTTAAGCTTAATGAAATTCCGTGCATCTATAAATCATTCTATTAAAATTTTATCAAAACAACATAATTGGCTTTTAATTCAATTTTACAAAAATACATAATCTATAAATTTAAAACACAAGTCTGTTTTTCTGATCTCTTCTGAGTTTTTGAACGAATTATATATATATATATATGTATATATATATATAGAGAGAGAGAGAGAGATTTATGTATACAGGGTGTTTCGCTACCAGACCGCCAAACTTTCAGGGGGGATAGTAGACATAAAGACGAACATTATTAAATGGGAAACCATGGAGCGCAAACATCTTCTGTAGGAGGTAGGGGTCATTAAATTTTAAGGTTTAAAACTTCAAACGATGATAAAAAACGGAAAAAAGAATCGATTCGTTTGCGGTTTTCAGTAAAATCATTCTTTATATCACGATTTATTTAGAATTTTTTTTAGAGGTTACTTAAAAATTGTCGATAGAGGGCGCTTTAGACTTTAGAGTAACGAACAACTACTTTTTGTTGTTATTTTGTGCGTGGAGTTGAAATTATTCTAAAGTTAAATTTTAACTTAAATTTTAAGCCCAAAATCGGAAACATCGGGATCGGGTAACTAGCGAAAATTTAACTGTGAACCAAGGGGGAGATTTGAAACGCTCATAAACATTGGAGAAACTAATCGATTTTGTTGCGTTTTGCGTGTACGTCATTCCCTTGGTAACTATCTTATTCAAAATGACGTACAGCTTTGGTGTCCTCATTTTTTGATAGAGGGCGCTTCCGACGCATCTCCGACATTTCAATGTGCATTACTGCTGGGTGTTTTACTACCAGACCACTATCCTTTCAGGAAGTGTTAGGGATGGAAAGAGGACTCGGAATCATAAAGGAATGTAATTTGGAAGTGCCTTTTTTGCGAGTTATGGTAAAAGGAAGCAGAGAAAAAAAAGCAACAGAAACAGCAGAGAAAGAGCAGTACGTTAATGGGACAGAAAATAGATTATTTAAAGGTTTTATTAGAAAAGGTGCTCGAAATTACGACCAGAAGTAGTTCGGTAAGTTTGACAGCGACGGTAGATGGCGCTGTGGTTTCCTTTCGGTAGATGGCGCTAAATGGTAATGCGCGTGAGCAGCGATCATTGTAAAGAGATCATTCGCGAACCAATTCCAATTGTTCCATGAAGTATTTGAACGATGAACAGCACGATGAGGCTCCTCCACATTTTACCAATGACGTTTGCCGATACTTCAAAGTAACATATGAACAGCGGTGCATAGGTCGTGGTGCCTTGGTTCATTGGCCTGCCTGATCACCGGAACTATCTTGTATAAACTTCTTCTGCTGAGATCAAATGAAATGCTGGGTATATGACACTCCCGTTCCATCAGTTGAAGACTTCGCAGCTGGTACTTTTGTAGCTACCAGAAAGCTATCAGACATGCAAGGAATCTTTCAAAGTGTAAGAAATTCCATGCAACGTCACTGTCAAGCATGCCGGAATTTTTTGTAGTAAAACATTTAAATAAACTGTTTTCCGTCCCATTAGCATGTTGCTCTTTCTCTGCTGTTTCTGTTGCTTTTTTCTATGCTTCATTTAACCGTTACTCTCAAAACAGGCATTTCCAACGTTACATTCCTTTATGATTCTCTTTAGTCGTCTTTGCATCCCTAACACTTCCCGGAAGTATGTTGATCTGGTCGTAAAACACCCAGGAGTAATGCCATTGAAATTTCGGAGATGTGTCAGAAGCGCCCTCTATCAAAAAAGAGGACATCAAAGCTGTACGTCATATTGAATAAAATAATTACCAAGTGAATGACCTACACGCAAAACGCTACAAAATCGATTAGTTTCCCCAATGTTTATGAGCGTTTAAAATCTCCCCATCGGTTCACAGTTCAATTTTCGCTAGTTAGTAGATCACGATATTTCCGATTTTGGGCTTAAAATTTAAGATAAAGTCTAAACTTAAGAATAATTTCAACTCCACCCACAAAATAATGGTAAAAAGTAGCTGTTCGTTACTCTAAAGTCTAAAGTGCCCTCTATTGACAATTTTTTAAAGTAACCTTTAAAACTTTTTTCTAAAAAAATCGTGATATAAAGAATGAATTTAGTGAAAACCGCAAACGAAACGACCCTTTTTTCCGTTTTTTTTTTTAAATCTTCGTTTGAGATTTTGGACCTTAAACTTTAATGGCCCCTATCTCCTACAGAAGACGTTTGCGCCCCATGGTTTCCCATTTAATAATGTTCTTCCTGTCTACTATCATCCCTTAATGTTTGTCGGTTTGATAGCGAAACACCCTGTATTTATACTAAATCTGTTCATTTGTGGATGTGACCGCACTGGTCGTTTTCTTTTTAATATTTTTAATATTAATACATATAATATTTAATTCTAATTTTCAAAGCATTTTTTATTGTTTTTCAAAATAGCGGTAATTAGGTAGCATTCATTACTGGAGAGAACAGACAAAAATGAGTTTTATTTACCTTTTTTAAAGCAAATTTTCTGACAAAAATTCAAAATTTTGTATGCAAATTGAACTATACGGTTTTGTCGTGCAAAATTCCATTCGGAACTTTACTTTTGAAAAGGAAATTTACTTTCGCCCTTTGAAAATACACATTTTTTCTTGTAAATTTTCCAAATTATTTTTTTTTCTTCTGCTTATGAACACATAATACGTTTCAGACACTAGGTGGAATGTATAATTAAATAAAAATAATGTCATATTGAAAATTAAACGTTTTTTTCTTAGATAAAAATAAAAATTGTAACACAAATGATTGAAAACATACAAATACAGCCATTTTTCCGATCTCGAGATTCAAATTTCACGTTACCAGTTCACAGGAAAAGATGTTGACATAATGACTGACTATCATGAATTCAAGTTTTAAGTTAAGTTGCTTTTAAAGTATTCAAATTATACAACAAAAAAATTTTAGTCTTATTTAGAAGTGCATACGTAAATTTTGAGAAGGTTAAAATGATTTGGGAATGAGATTTCATGGGGAAAAATTCTATGATAATCTCAAAGAGAAATAATTTTTGTTGTTTTTCAATATAGAATACATAGAGCCATAAGAACCATAAAATATAAAATCATAAGAGCCTCAACTGATTTGTTTGTAATAACTGATCTTTATTATATTTAACTGAACAAATCTACCTATCTTTAATGTAATTGGCAAACGTATGTGTGTGTAACGCTAACTTGATTTTGCTAATGGCAACACTTCATGATTTTTCAAATTTCCGCTACCGATTTTTTTAATCTACTTATCATACATTTTCAATTTTTAGAACGTGGTATACGAAAAAAATCTACATTCAAATGCAAGTTGTTTAAAAATTGTATGTTAAAAAACTTTTTTCTTTTATATAAGTTATATATAAGTTCGTTAAATTATCTTATAAATTCAATATTATGCTATGTTTCATTAATTAAATAACAAATCATTTGTTGTTCTTATTTTGAATTAGTTTAATCAATTTAAAAGAACTCAATATCAAGTCTAGAGTACCTTGGATTTTCATCCTGTCTATTTTTCTAAATCATCTGTGGTTGACATTTTACTTAATTTCCAATTACTGCCTATATTTTTTCAATCCTTTCTAATAAATTTTCTAAAGGTTCCATCAATTATAATAAAATATAATATATTAGGTTTCATTTATTAAGATAATAAACTTAATAACTATTATATTAATAATATTATCACAGATAAATCCGAGCGTTTGTTAATTTCTAATCGACAGTATATTTCGTTTATTGAAATTGTTTCTTATAACAAGTGCTTGAGTTTGGCGATGATGGTAAGGACTACAAATTATTTGAAATTTTTGAATTTTCTCCAATTTTCAGTCGCAAAATGAATTTTTTACTTACATATTTCATTTTTTTATTTAATTTATGCATAGATTATTTACATCCTTTTTTGGTGGTTTACAGTTTATCTCGGTTAACAATAAAAAACTGTTTTACAGCAAGGTTCCGATTTATAAATCACAAATTAATGGTATATTACTTATGATAGCGTAATATTTCTCTTGAAAACGAGTTACTTGTCATGAGTTTCAGTTTTATTCATCATACTTCTATTTTTATGCATTAATTTCGTTTTTTCCCCAGAGAATTATGGTATATTCCACTGTGAGATTTGCATTACGCAAAATGGATTTTAAGTGCTATCTATGATTTTATATCTACCTGATCTCGTCATCCATGAAATCATTTAGTTACGAATAGTTCCTGTATTGCTAATATATTTATTTTTAATTTATTTTTTGTATTTTTTATGCACTCGCCTAAATGTTAAAATTTATCTTATGAGAATATAAAAGAATTATAATATTTGAATCTATCTAATTGCTTAATTTATACGTAATATGGTCTAGTCTTAAAATACCTTAGAGATTTTGTCGATTTAGAAAATATTGTTTCAAATTTAATATATATACAGCTTGTATCATGGCTTCATATTTCATTTATGTTTTATATTCGAGATAGATTTAGATTTGTAATCTATTTTATAAAGCACAAATGTATCTGTGCGTAACGAATACGTCATTTTGCGAATTGCAACACTTTTCTCCTGCAATTTTTGGCTATTGTAAATTTTACACTTCTAAACATCGCACATTGTAATGTTTTACACCGTCGTACAGAGAAGAAGACGAACTTTTAAATGCAGTTTGTTTGAAAGCTGTATCTCAATTTATTTTTGTGATATTATTTTTTATATTTTTTTGTAAAAATTTTGCAATTGTGGCAACAAAATCACTCCATTTTCTGTTAAAACTAAAAAAATAGACATTAAAATGCGTATACTATTTCAAAATATCGTTTGTTATAAAATACGGTGAATTTTGGCTTTATTTCGTTTAATAATTTCGATAATTAAGTTTTATAGTATTTTGTTTATTTTAGCATAAAATAATATTTGTTTGAGAGCTAGATTGACCAATATAAAATGCATTTTTTACTGTAATTAATTTTGTGGATTTATTATAGATCAAGAAAACAGTTCTTTCTTAAAGATTTTCTTTCATCGACTTTGAACGGGTTCCACCTCGTATTACATAATGTATATATATAGAGAGGGAAACTGTTTTTCAAAATGTAATTTATACACACATTCCCTTTTTTACCTTATATCACTCATTAAAAATTAAGATATACAAATAAAGATTTAAGAGAAAGTCACTGCTGTGTTATTGTGAATGCAGATTTCTCATATTCCCAGCAGCTAAATTCTGAAAAGGTGAGAAGCTGTTCAGCATTTTAAATGCAAAATTATGAAAGACATCAGCGCAGAGTGTAATGAAAAAAAAATGTAACTTATTTCAGCAAAATTCCAGAGGGAAATTTTCTTTATCAATCGAATGAATTTTAAGATGTTAATTATTCTCGCAGACACATAACTACCCTCATCAAAGAATTTCAATGAATTCTAAATTAAGGAAATAATTTTCGATCTTAGGAAAATGCAAATATATCAAGGAATTTAAATTGGATGGAATAAAAATTATATCTACATTATTGTAACTTATATATGCGAATATAATATTTTCTCTTGAAATTTTTAATTGAGTAGGAAAGTGCGAATTTATTTTATTTTCTTTACCTTCAAATTTAAACGAAGAAAGTAATCAATGTACAATAGAAAGAATATTCGTAGTTCTTGCAAGCTTGAAGAAATACAACACGTATATAGATAACCATTTATGTATTTAAAAATAATTTTTTCACATCATTTTTTTAAACTTTTTAAACAGCTTGTGAAATTATAAATGAAATATAGATTTACATCAATGTAAGAAAATCTATTTAGACACAAAAATAATGTAAGTATTATTTGATATCATGTTAAAAATATTTGATTAAAAATAAAGCACTATAGTTGGATGAATGGATATTAAGAGTACAAAATCCATTGAGGAACATGCCGCGCCAAAAAGGGATTTTGTGCCTCTAAAATCCATGCAACTAACTAACTGAAAAAACACTATAAACATGAAGTTGCTAGGTTCTTTTCGAGGAAACTAGGATTCCTAGAATCATTTATAGTTCATCAATAAGAAATAAATTATGTAATGCATACACGTTTGCACTCATAATCGAAAAATCTGAAAGGCGACTGAGTTTTTGCTCTAAGAAACTTAGATTCCTAGATTCCTATATTCCTAGATTCTTAGATTTTTTTTTTTTTGTAACTACAACACTGGTTTTTGATAAAACTTCAGTAAGATTACACATTTCTTTAGCTTTCCAAATACATGTTTTGGGCATTATGTATTTTTTGTAAATTGCGCTGATAAAGTTTTAGTAAATGTAAATTTATTAAATTTGTAGTAAAAAAGTCCATTGCTGGAATCGAAACATATTTATGGACTATACACACAAGTGCTTTGGCACCAAACACCTGGAAAATGCCAAACCTACCTCTTCCCAGTCTTACTATTGGCAATGCTGCCATTCATGAATTGCATTCATGAGTACTCATTAAGTCATAATCAGAAATAATCCATCATGTGCTGCAGTTTTCAGCCTTTCCAGCAGATAAAAGGGAGAAGTGCAAAGGTCCAAACACACACAAATATTTTTTGCTGTTATCAGGCGGCGCGTTTTATGTCCGCATTCGGCGAGTTTGATGTTAATGTCTTTTGAAGTTCAACTTGAATCCAAGTGTAGGACAGGAATCTTACCCTTCAGTAGGCTTTAAGATAGTTATCTCACTGGCTATTGTGTCTCCCCCGTTTTCTATCGTCTGTAAACAGCAGATGGGGAGAAAAGAAGGGAGTTTTGTGAGTTCAGTGAACGCCAGCAAAATACTAGTCTATGCTTCACTCAACACTGATCAAATGGCCTTCAATCGCAGTCAGCGCAACCTATTGTTTGAGATGCGAACTAAAATAAAAATTTACGGTAAAAAAACTCCTGACATTATACATAAATCTCCTGCAAAAATTTTTTAAATAGCTGGCACCGTTTGCAAGTTATTCAATTTTAAAATCCATCAGTCATTTTTGGGACACCCGGTTATCGTGTGATTTTGTTTACAAATAATATAGCTCCATCACAAAATATTTCAAATTTTTCGATTAAATAGAAAATATATCGATTTTTAGTGGTAAACTGTATTCTTTTGCTGAAAAAAATAATTACAGATCCCTTAACTGCCTATATTTGCCTCATAAGATGTTTAATTAAAAATGCGATGATTATTTAAATAAATAAAAAAAATATCGTTAGCGATATCCATTTTATAGTTTATGAAGCCACAGTTCACAAAAATGACATTGCAAGTGCATAAAACATGAGTATATAAAATTCAATTAGTTTATCGGCTACACTGTTAAAAAATCTGTAAAAACAAAATTGCACACTGACACACACACACACAAAATCTTTGTAAATTTGCACTAGTTTTCGGTATATGCATTCGATCGTGTTTCTCGGTCATCATTTTACCGACATTTTCTTATATTTTATCTAATTCCCTGTTTTTTTGTTTTATTTAAAGATAATTTTATCTTTGCTAAAACTTATAATTCAAAATACAACATACAAATTTATTTTGCAATTTTATAAGAAACATTAAAAAAGAAAATAAATTTAATTTATATAAGTTGGAATAATTAGAAAGATAAAATCCCTGTCGGCTTGGCCTATAGGCAGAGGCAGATTTCAAAGAGCGCTCATTTCAACAACAAAAAATAAAGTATGATTAGAGATATACACAGTTTAATAAATTCATTTGGTCGCTTATGAAAAATTCTTAATTTCATTTTTCTGCAAGAACGAGTTTTATCAGAATCATCTTAAGCGAAATTCAGCTCAAATGCCCATTTTGACAAAATATTTTGAAATATATTCTGAATTTATTAAAAAATCAACCGAAACAGTACATTATATAATTCCTAAATAACAAAAAACTGTACATTGAATGCGTTTGAGAACAAAATTGAATTAAAAATGAGTCATAAAATAACCCATTTGTTATTTGAATACATCCGTAATACTTTAACCATGATAGCTTCGGAAAAGTTTGTGCGAAATGCCCAATTTGACAGCATTTTTAAAAATATATTCTATATTTATCAAAAAACTGGCCAAGGCGTCACATTATATAGTTCCTAAAAAAGAGGATCTGTAAATTGGATGCGTTTGAGAGCAAAAATGGATTTAAAAACGAGTCTGAAAAAAACTAAATTTCTTATTTGAATACTTCCTTAAATTTTCAATCACGATAATTTCGGGAAATTCTGTTCAAAATACTGTTTTTGGTAACCTTGAAATATATTCTGTCTTTCTCAAAAAACTGACCAATGCGTCACTTTATACAATTTCTAAATAAGAGGATCTACAATTTGGATACGTTTAAAATCAAAAATTTGAAAATGAGTCAGAAAATAAGCAGGTTTGATTTGAGGTTTTTTCTCCAACTCCTATTTTTGTTTAATTTGTTTGTGCTATACGAATTGGTCCTATGAAAACCTTGTCAGCATAGAAGTTGTATAATTTTTTTCAGAAGATGTAAAAGAAATTTAATTAGATTTGATAGCTTAAAAATTGACGGAGTTATGGATTTTTTCTCCCCCCCCCTTTTTTTTTCTTTTTGTTTTAAATTTTTTGTCATCGGTAAAAGTTGGTCCTGTCAAAAACTTGCAGCGACAAAAGTTTTAGATAATTTTGAGAACATTTATAAAAAAAATAGTTGGATTTGATATCTTGTGAATTGACGTAGTGATGATTTTTTTTCTCCCCAAAACCCTGTTTTTTTTTTTTTGCCCCTTGATCCCATTTAGTATTTATTAAAAATCTGTCATGCATAAATGTTTGGCCCATTTTTAAGAAGTAATATAAACTTTAAACCGATTCTATATCTATTTTAATTTAGAAGTTATAGCGTTTATTCGATTTTCACAAAAACCCTGTCTTGGACCGATTTTGCCCATTAACGAACTAGCCGATATTTCATTTCCCTTGATTTTATGTATCAGTTTGGAAGAGATTGGAGCAAAATTATAGAAGTTATCGTGTCCATAAGAAAGTGATATATATATATATATATATATATATATATATATATATATATATATATATATATATATATATATATAAAATTTTTTACTGAAGATAGTTTTGGGGTCTAGGGGTCATGATCGGCGTAAATCTGCAAAAATGTTTCAGAAATTCCAACATTGGTGCGATTGCAATAGGTAGTATTTCATACGAAATCTACCTAAAAATCACCTCCTCGTGGTTAGTAGGGATTTTAAGTGATTTTCCCCTAAAAAGATATATTTGGAACAACATATAAAAACTCCTGTTGCTCAATCAGTAGGACAGTCTTCCACTTACAAGAGAAGAGAAACACACAAAAACAGCAGTTTAAAATTACATGAAAAATTCAAATTCTTTCGGGCTCATTTAAGATTTAGTGATCTATCGATTTTAATAACTGAATTAAATTATTATTAAAAAAAAATCCAGCAGTTTGTTTTTTCTATAGCCGATACAAAATGATAGCATGTTTTCAAAGTCAAATTATTTGGGAGAAAGTAAAGTTTATTTCTTCCATTATAGAAAACCAAAATAAAACTGCTTTACACATACAATTTTAGATTAACATACGAGCAAAAAATATTTAAAACCTTGCATTCACTGAGACATGTGAAACTGAAGCTTAGAATAATGTTTCAAAGACCAGATAAACGGATGGGAAATACGGAATACTCCATATAGGTACACTTTAATATACTTTAAGGAAATACATAAAAATATCATTTATGACACCTACATAATTTGTGTATGTCTTCACTTAGTAATATATACAAATACCAGAAGTTAATATTCCAGAAATATAACTCACATTTACTGCTCGGATGAATACATGGCACAGATAGACATAATTTTATGTTCGCAAAGCTTTAACATATAGAAATTCAAAGTCGTTTAAAAAATTACCATATCTTAGTACATTTTTTGTAAAATTAAATTAAATGCATGTATATTTTAGGATAATTCAAAATTAAGATCTAAATTTTTCCAAAAACAACAAAGTGAAATCTATAACAATAATAATAATACTAAAATTGATTTTCAAAACTTTAAAAATGCAAATTAGAAATTATTGTTCATTCTAGATGAATCCTTTTACTCTGAAAAAATTATTTACATGAAGTTACTGCTAGATTCTCCAAATTTAAACCCCTATTATTCCTAAACTATTTGACAAAATGCCTTTTCAATTGTTATCATAACATTATGATAAAGTTATGGTTATATACATATATATATCATGGTTGAAGATACTATGATTAAGAATACATAAATTCACGACAACTTTTGTGAAAAATGTACTTAAATTATTTTAATAATTATTTAATCTTTTTATGACTTATGTTTTTACATCAACTAAATAACCGTTAACATTTAATTATGTGTACCTCCTTAATTTTGACATTACATAGATTTAGCAGGACATATTTATAGTTAAGTTTTTTTTTTTAATTTTCCATAATGGTTTTCAACTTCTGGCAACTCTTAAATTTATTATTCAACTCCTGAGTAACACTACCTTCATATTTCATAACGTATTAAAAATGAACCTTTCGGAAGGAATCTACTTCTCTGTTTTGTAATACTTTACATTTTGAGAAGTTAAAGTTGTTCCTTAATGGTTCATGAATAATGAAGTCCATTAAGTAATTAAATGCGGTACGATGACTTCAAGAATTTTTCTGAAATTTAAAAATTACCTATAAAAGTTTTATGTTATTCTGAATGTGTAATGAAATTAATTATAATTGATGGCTTGACTCCACCGTTTATATTTTATTTTTAATTATTCATTTAAGGACTCATTATGGTTGTGAAAGTTTAAGGATACTTCTGTTTTAACAATGGTTGAATAATGGGCATCGGAAAACCTAATACTGTTATTGTTATTATTATTTTTAGCATTTTTGATCAAAGTTTAAAAATGCATATGCATTCACTGTTAAAAATGAAGGTGACAAATCAGTTGCATTTGGCGCCCAGGGGAAAAAGGAGTTACCATTTGATTCCCGCGGGTTTGAAAATTTGCGTCAGACGCCGTTTGATCCCGCAATGGGTGATGCACGCTGATAAGGGTGCCGCGCAATGCATACCGTTGGAAGATTTTTCACCCCTTAGTCATTTGCGCCTTCCCCTTTAACTTGCCCTCACTGGTGGATCAAAACATCAATTTCTTCCTTCGAAGACAATCTCCGCTCGTTCTTAATCACTATTTCGTTTAGAACTTCGGATGGCTGACTTTTGACGAACTTTTATATAAAGCAACCTTTGAATTTCGGGACATTTGAACATTTCATGGAGACTTTGAAGGTGAGCTCGATGGCCGAATGGTTAGAGCGCTGATCTTGCAATCAGACGTTATGGATTCGAATCCTTCGCGAGCCAAAGTCATTTTTATAATTTCTTTTTATTATTTGGCACTCTGTATTAGGGGTGCTATCTTTTCACCCTAATTAAAGGTGCCATTCTGGTTCCCGTAGGGGTGTCACCAGTGAGACAAGCGTTTCACCCCTAAAAGGTGCAATATGTCACCTGCAGTTTTAACAGTGTTCGTTGTTGTCTTTTCGTCTGTCCACGCTCTAACTTGCGTAAATATACACAGATTTTCATGCAATTCACAAAGCTTATTTAGTGCCATCAAAATACGTTTTGTATTGCATATGAAGTATGTAGATTATAGGTTTATTTACAGGGACACTCAACATAATTCGATTGTATTATGGTATAGAGGGAAATCATTCGGAGAGTATTTTATGACATAGCTCTATTTCAAATGTATTCAAACTGATATGTGAAATACCGCTTACTGAATGACATGACAATGAACATGATTGATTATCACTGAATCTCACTACTTTCATGCTAAAAAAGGCCATTAATAACATATTTTATTAATTTAGAATGACACACCAAAGAAGTTGTTTACTGTGCTGTTTTTGATTAACAATAGCTGGATAGTACGTTTTGAAAATCGGTATGCGCTTTTATTTATTTATTTATTTATTTTTGCATATTACTTTTTATGTATAAATTCTATATTTCATATACAGAGCTGCGCAAAGGTATTCTCTTATTATTATTCTTGTTAAAGAAAACTGCTGAAGAAGAATGTTCAACTGAAATACATGCATCTCTTAAATGAACTAAATTTTGAAATGTATATTGTTAATAAATACAAATCTTAATATCATATACAGGGAGGCAAAAAAATTCGGATTTTTCCTGTTCTAGATTGGAACACCTGAAATTCTGTTTTGAAATGCGTTATACATTTCCATATGGTGAAATTAGACGTATTATTTTAAACATTAAATATGTGCAGTTTTGCTATATTAATCTGAAAGTGTTTGAAAGTGATTCACAATGTTTGCCTTTTTTATTTATTTTTTTTAATTAACTTTTTTTTTTTTTTTTTTTTTTTTTTTTTTTTTTGTAAGGAAGATTAGGAAAGTACAATATTAACAAAAATATATTTCCTCAAATTATGTTTCGCTAATACAAATTGTAAATTTTTAGAATAACAACCTCAAAATTTTAAAATATTTAAAGGATATAAATTCAGCAATTATAATTAAAATTATTGGTGAATAAACAAATTAACTTAATTAGGAAATTACTCAAGCCGCAGGCGAGGGTTGATGTTTATGAGAATTCATATTTACTTTTCAAAAATGCGGCAAAGAAAAAATGACAAAGGTAGCATGATATTTACCTTCCTAAGATTTACTTTTAAATCTCAACATTTATTTTATCTTGTTAATCTACTTAATCTTGTTGTATCTACTTAAAAAAAATCGAAATCAAATCAAAATTATGCTTGTGCCAGTTAATTTTTGTGGATGTGTATTTGTAATTATGTCTTTTTTTATCAACGATGGACGAGTCAGTTTTCTAAAAGAAATTAATGCGATTTTAGTACGATTTTTCTGGATTTTATTGTTGATATTTTATCATTCGCGGAATATTTGCGACAATTACTCATTACAGTAATTTTTTGTATCTACGATTTTTTTTTTTATTGTTCATGATTTTATAAATTTTTCAATGCAAATTTTAGCATTTGTTCGATTTTTAAATTGATTTTTTGACATGAAAAAAACGAATTTAGTTTTAAATATTTAGACTAATATAGTAAATTTATCTTTTTACGTTTTTTGAATTTAAGCGAATATCGCGATAAATAGTGATTTTTTTATTCTTCTGGCATCAATTTTTTGTTATTCACGAAAACCTTACGACTGCAATGTTTTAGCAGATATGAGTAAAATTTTATAATTGTGTCTTTTTATATATAGCAATTATCAATGTGATATTTATAGATTTTTCATAGTAAATGAAAAATTTTCATTAAGAAAAAAATTACGTTATCTGCAAAATATTTAAAAAAAATCATAAATCGTAGCAGACAAAATACAGTAGATTAGTTTCAAAAAAAGTCTTTTACCAATATATAAAAATAGTCGCAAAATATGAAAAACACTAAAAATCTCTTAGAAAAAAAGCCCTAAAAATTAAAAAGTAACTGTATGAATGCCGAAAAAACTTTATTGAAATAAGGACAAAATTTACTGTATTGGGGATAAAAGATTGAAACCCTATACCTTTCAATAATGTGGAAAAGCGCATCGAAACATAAAAAGAACGCTAAAAATCGCCTAAAAATAAATTAAAAAATCTAATAAAAAAATCAAAAATCATGGTGCAAAATCTCCCATATAGATGTACCCCTCTCCAGCCCAAATTCTGTAGGTTTACTTGAAGCGGTACCTTGAAAACATCGCCGGCACACACTAACTTCTCTCTTTATTGTTATGCAGGGTGGTTAAAAAAAGTGGACAAAATGGTATGACAAATCAACCATACAAAAAGAATAAAAAATCATATAGAAACATAGGATCACAAACGACTTATTGTGTCACAAATACAGGGTGTTTCATTCTAGCTACATCCATTTCGAGGAAAATAAAAATATTGTAATGAAAATGCAACAATATGTACCTTATTTTGTGTAAAATGTGATAATGTTACGAAAAGATCTGGAAAAATATATTGCTGAAGCAATCGAGGATACCGTATAAACTGATTATCGCAGTCCGAAATGTGATGTGCCAAGTGCGCATATTTCAAAGAAGTTTGCATAATGCAAACTTCTACCACTTTTGTTTGGTGTTATCACATCTAAAACAAAGGTGAGAAAGTCTGTTTAATGTTTTTTATAATATACTTTAGTTTTCTGAAATTTTTTACCTTCAACCCAAATTGAGTTAGGATGAAGCCCCCTGTATTTGTGACTCAATAAGTGGTTTGTGGCCCTATTTTCCTATGTGACTTTTTATTCTTGTCGTATGCATAATTTGTCATATCAATTTGTCAGAGTTTTTTTAATCATCCTGTAGGTACGATTTTTAAGAAACTCATCTTCACAAAGAACAGGAAATAATGTTCCTGTTGCTGAAATATTTCTTAAAATTAGTTAATTTATGATAGCTATCTTGTGATTTTATTGTTGAAGTGGAATGATATCAGTAAGTTACATATGACTCTAAAATTAAATCAAATATAACTGATCTTGTACAATTGATCTTTTACAATTAATATGTAATTAAATCTGTATTTTTAAAAAATATATATATCAAACTATAAGAAATTAACATTTCAGACATGTGCAATGCATGATTTTTGTAATTTAATGGCTTTGATATTTCAAATTTGTTATTTTAATCAAAATGAAAAGCAGTGAATATTTATTATACGATCCCGCACAATAATGCAACTTGTTCATTTTATGAAATGAGTCATTTATTTCAAATCTATGATTTATTAATCTTCAATTACAGCTTTTTAATTAATGCGAAATAGGAAACTATTTCATGCTATATTCAGAAAATAGATATGCTAAAGTAAATAGTATTTTTAGTTATTAAATTTGCATTTCTTAAAATAAAAATTGTTGATGTCGATAATCCTATAGTGCATTGGATTTAGGTTGTTTAATTAATGTTTTATAGATCGAAAATTTACATAACGTCATTTTGTATTATATTAATTTCAAATACACACATATCGATTTATTTTAATACTATATGTTCATTGACTTTTGAAGATACATTTTGCAAATATACAGAAAATATCTAAAAATAATATGCATTTTAATTTTTTTTTAATCTTTTATTTATTTTTTTTCTACAAAAAAAAAAAAAAAAAAAAAAAAAAAAAAAAAAAAAAATCAATTTCAAATTATATAACCCATTTATAAGCAGAGAATCGAAACAATGTTGATCTTATTTATTGAAAGAACATTTTAGAGAATTAAATGAGATTGAAATCTTGTCCAAAGTGCATATTTAAAGAAAATATTTATTCATTTCACAAATGACAGTGTTTATAAAATTTTATTATCATATTTCTCAGAAAAACTGCTCCGAAACGTGATATAAAAATTGTAGCGTTTGTCACGTTTTATCTACTATTTAACATTATTGTAGAATTTAATTTTTCCATTATGAAAAATATCATCCTTAAATACCTTTAACCCTTTGAGCTCTGATGGTAGAATTTTCTACCACATAATTTTAATTCCAAAATTTCATAATGACACCAGAAAATTCAACCAAATTTATTTGTAAAAGATTTAATGCATTTTTTTTTTTTGTGTGTGTGTGTATAAACCGTTAGCTGTTTTTTTTATTTGCAAAATACGGGTGCGAATGTGACATTTGAAATTTTAAAGAAATTTACCCACCAGAGCTCAAAGGATTAATAAAATACAATGCTAAAACTTTTTTTTGTTGCTGTTTACTTTCAAATCGTAATCATTATTCAAGAAATTGGTTAAAATGGTAAAAAGAAATTAAAAAAAAATTCTTAATTAAAGTCACTTGAAATAGATAAAAAACTATAGATAAACTATTTATTAATGTAAAAAATTTGTGCCAAAAAAGTCAACTTCTATGAATTTTCATTACAGTTGTTTTAAATATTTTTGTAACCAGACATCACGAAAGAAAAAAATAATAAATACAATTTAATATTTGTTCCTGTATGAAATCTGTGTTTATATTTTACACATTGTTTTTTATTACCATTAATTTAATTTAGTACGTTTCGGAAACGAACACATTTGATTTTATTAAAGTGTTTGTCTTTGAAACTTTTATATGGGGATATTAAATATTGGTGAAATATAATGGAAAAAGAATTTTTTATACAGAAAATATACTTAGCATTTGTTATAAGATCTATTACGTGTACAATTTCAATATATCACAAGAGAACAAATTATGGTTATATTCTAAGTTCATTTTTCTCAAGATAGCTGAATAATTTTGAGATAAAAATGGTGTTCTGTAGACATCATTTTCTTATTCACTTCATTCTTAGAGTAGCATAATAACAATTTTGTATAAAGAAAAAAAAACAGCAGTTGCACCAGCACAAGACTGATGCATATCACATTGCAAAATAATATATATATATATATATATATATATATATATGAAATTTCAGCAATAAGCTTATAATTTTTAGATAAGTTTGACATGATGATATGATATTTCTATTTCTTTCTTAGGACCATATTAATTATCTCAAGAGCACTTTATATATTTTTCATTTGATAATGATAAATATGTTTCAAAAAAAGTAAAGTAAGAGGAAAAATCTAATTTTAAATTATAACATCATAATTGAACATCATTTGTAAGCAATATTTGCCAAAAATATCATTATTTTCAAATAGACACATATTCCTTTAATTGAAATTCAAATGATTTATTAAAAAGTATTTGTATTTCTTGTCTGATTTTATTGAAATGAACCCCGAAAAAGTGAAAACGATCCTCCCATACCTTTAGAATAGTCAATATCTAACTCAACTGTAGTCAATCATTTTTTCAAAAATGCATTTATATAAGAAAAAAAATCTTTCTTTGTAATTATTCTTCGTAGAAGAAAAGAACTGCTATAAATAGCATGTGGTCAGATTAAATTTTCTAAACCTTCTCAATATCTACTAAAAATTTTTCGAATTTATCGAAAGGTAAAAATTTTGAAATGCGAAAAGAGCAACAATTATTTATTTTTTAGCAAAAAATAGATCTGTTTAAACATCGAAATACAGGATTCATTTCTTTTTGCTAATGTCTTCAAGTTATATTTTCTGAACATATTTTCTTATTTTAAACGGATAATTATAACAAGTCGTAAACTGTATGTCAAACTAAGCAAATAAGATGTGCTCTTACTATAAATAGTATTATATACATTCGGATCTTAATGAAATATGTTTTTGCACTCTTAGGCAAAAATGAATGCGTGCAAAATTTATTACGATGAACCTAAATTCAACAATACGGAAATGATATGTCTCCATCCTAAATAGGATATAATCATCATGGCAACCGAGAAGCATAACTTAATATGAGATATCATTGAACTAATTATGTGTGACTGGATTCAGCAGAATGAAGAAATTCATTATTATTATTATTATTTAAATTTTCATTTGGTTTTTAAAAAAATTGTATGGCTCGAAAAAATTCTGAGTTAATTGTACACATTAAATTTCGAACTATTCATTTAAGAGCAAAAAGATGGACATTCAAACAGGTTTACAATCAAATAAGCAGACCACTAATATAAGAGGTGCCACGTATTTATATAATTAAGTAATTACACGATAGAACGTTACTTTCGAATGTCTCTGAACAGAAAATATGAATTCTACATCCTTTACTTGCAATACCGATGCTGTATTAAAACTCAAAAACATATATTAATTACGAGGCTATCAAACTTTATTAAAGTAAGTTATTGTTCAAACAGTCAATCAAAGAGACTGCCAGATGGACAGATAAACCGAAGTCTTATAACATTTAAGTATTGTAAAAAGCTTTACAAATGCACAGTAGAGTATCATTTTTACTTTCAGCAATTCATACCAACAGATATAAGTATACTCAAATATTTCTGTATAATCCTTTTGTTCCTACTTCTTTTTACATACAAACCACTATTTATCAAAAATTTCATCAAATCTAAAATACTATTAAAACTACTGAAATCTCCTTTCCAGCTATTATTAACCATACGCAGCCATACATACAAATATTTGTGTGCCTTCTACCTATTATAAACATATCTTTCTATAAGACATGTAGTTCAGTGTAAAATATATAATTCATATAAACTAACCTTTCCTTTTATTTTCTGTTATACTTGAGTAACACTTAGGAATATTTCTGTGCAGGTCTGTACATAATGTAAAGCATTTGTACGAAAAACATAATATGCAAAAATCTAATTAAATTTAAATTAATATCACAACTAAAAAGGCATTTCCAGTAATCATCGCTAATATCCAGTATTTCGGATACACTGTATTAGACGAGATTAATTGTATGTTCATATTTTGACTATGCATTTTCTGGTCTACAGGTAGTAATATGTTGTAAACTTCAACAACAGCAGTTTAATTATTTGTGAAATATTTTAACATCTTTGAAATACGCCACAAACCATTTTTCCCCTATATTGTTATATAAAGGAGATACTTTGAGTGGTCCTGAATATCAATAATAAGTAATCCTGCTTCATATTACACAGAATGTATATTTTAGTGCACTTTATAAAAGCATTTTTTAAAAAGGTGCGAAATTTCCAAAATGTATTTTAAATTATTTTTGCCGATTGGCCATAACGTAATGAAACGTCTTTGGCAACCTGCTGAACAATAAATCCGAGATTCATTAAAAATGAAATTACTTAAGGAAATTCTGCATCGATTTTATGTTTAAAATGTCAGTCCTTTCGGTTATGTAGTTTTTGTGATGTTATGCACAGATAGACGGAGAGACAGACAGACGAACGGTCGAACCAGATGACGATTATAGCTGCTATTTATTTATATATATATGATTCCCCCCAAATTGTTGATGGACATTTTATTTTTATCACATAATTCAAAAGATTTTCTAATGATGAAAAATTGTACTACAATAAAACGCAAATTATTTATGTTATTATGTTGCTTGTTTCATCTTTTAAATTTCTTAATAATGAGTTTTATTTCTCTGTTAACCATAGCGTTTCCGCTATAATAATTAAAGTATTTTTTTATTATTATAAAAAAGGGAATTCATGCAATAACAATTCATTAAAAACAATTTCGAACATTTTGAGATTACATAAACTTCATACATTACATTTGCGTCTGTCAGTTGCAATAATTAGACAAATGAATATCACCCGGTTTCTCTCCTGCTGCAGATTTTAAAACATCCAGTTACGCAATAAAACACTGTCATTCCCGTATCAACTGAATTTTTATAGTTGCTCAGTTTGCTCATACTGTAATATGGCCTTTTTTTATGAAGTCTTTTAAAACTCTGAGTTGGCTTTGAAAACACAAAATATGTCTGCGAAAAAATCCACCCCCCCCCCCCCCTTAAACACACGCATTACCACCGCCTCTACGAACATTTATTGAAAAGTTCATGTCATAGTTATAACTATTGTATCTATCGGTTGTGCTCAATATTATTTACATTCACAGGATTGGAGCGTCCTTCTTCATATGGAAAACGTAATTGTATTGCTTTATATTATTTTTCGAGTCTTAGCATGTACATATTTTTGACTTTCGTTTAAAAAATATAAATTTTTACAAATATTTATTTAAAAACTTAAAATTGAGCATTAAGAGTTTTCTTTCATTAACAAATTTTATTATGCTGATTTATTAAAATATAACTAGCAGTTACTATGCTAAAAAACATGTACTTTCTTTTTATTTGAGCGGAATAAAATTAAAAATTTCCATCATTAAAGTTCTGTGTAAATGTTACTAAAAACAAAAAGTAACAGTATTTCAAAAAAAAGGTTAAATATGATTTATAAAGTTAAAATTTAGTAAAAAAAATGTTTTAACAGCATAACGTAATTATTATACTTTTGTATAAATTAAATCTTGCTTTATGCAAGAAATTTCTTGACTTTGAAGTATTTTCATTAATCCTAATATTTAAAAAAGTTTCCTTTAGAAAGTAAAGAGTTGAAGGTTTAAGTAACTTTTCTTTAATAAATGCAAACATAATACACTGCTTTTATAATTTATCCAATTTAATACTGATTTTTAATTTAAAAAATTATGTTGAACATTTTCAAACAGTAAAAAAATGCTTTATATTTTATTAAATGTTTTAATATATTAAAATGTTATAATATAAACATTTTGTTTTTTTTCCGCTGTGTGAAAAATTTAAAATATTGTTTATATGCTATATTTAGTCATTAACATGAAAAGTTATCTATGAATAAAATTCTCAATGTTCTGGAAACAGAATATGCAATACACTCACACACATACAAACACACACACGCATACACATCCTACACACAAACACATGTATATATAAATATATGTAACTTAGTACACTATCAAGTACAAGTATGTCATAAGCGCTGATTCTTATGCTTTTCAATATAGTTGAAATATAGTGTTTGTAGAGTCAGTTTAAACTGGTCACGCTGTAACATGTGCAATTCTTATTCCTATGAAATTGATACAAGTTAAAAAAATTTCCCATACAATATATGATATGAAAATTGCAGAATGTAGCATGTCAGGTTTATTTACAGGGGCGGGCGTGCCAAATAATGTCATTATATTATGGTCTATGGAGCAAAATAGTTTGCAGCGTATTTTTATTATCGCACACTACTTCAAATGTGTTAAAACTGATATTAATCGCAGAAAAGAATTTTAGGATTTGTATAATATGCATGCATTATATGGGCAAAGGTGACCGACCGCTTGCGTTTTCTGACGTTTTGTTAAATATTTAGAAAAATACATGAGGATTTATCCTTAAACTCAAAGTGAATAAATAGAATATCAATGTCAAATATTTAAATAAAGGTTTTTTCCCGAAACCCCATACGGGACCGTTATCAAATTGAAAAAAAAAATAAAATAAACGAATATCTTTTGGATAACCCTGTCAAAACTAACTTAGCAAACGCGGTCAAACTGTAGATTATGATTAAGTAGTTTATTGGAATATAGTGTATGCATTTATATAAAGGATAGCATGTATACTGGTAAAGAATTTAAGGTTTTAATAAAAATTTCCCAAATTTTTGCCAGATTTTTTGCTTATAATTTGTAGAGTTCTTAACATAAAAAAATTTCTTTTCAGAAATTACGACAAACAACATTATACACATTACCTTGTAATCAAAATTAAAAAATAATAAAAATTGTATAAAAAATGAGGTAGTTTACTAAATAATATTGTGCTGCGCATGCATGAAAACAATCAAATTATGATTTGCATGATGTGTCAGATAACTGCATAGAAAAACTTTTGTAAAAGTCTCAAAATCATAGTTTAAAAATTCTAAAAGATATCGTAAATAGAATAAGCTCACCGTTGTTCCCCAAAGGACAAAAGAAGATGAGGAGATGTATCCAAATATAGTATTACATGCGATATTATATATGCTATATTGACACTAATCAATTGATATATGGATACACTCCCTCATGTTTGGCTTGTTTTTTATGAACAACGGGATTTGAGCTTATTCTATGCGATGATTTCAAAATTTTAAGCCCTGTTTTTGAGACTTTCACAAAAGTTGCTCTGTACATTTAGCTAACACATTATGCAAATTATATTTTAGTTACTTTCACGCATGCGCAGTGAAAATGCATTTGGTTAATCTGCTAATAATTGATACAAATGATATTATTATTATTATTTTAATGAAAACCTTAATTTCCTTACGAGTATATATGCTATCTGCATGAAACTTAAAACACCTTATTACAATAAGCCATTTAATCATAGTCTAGAGTTTGGATGTTTTTGCTACATTAGTTTCGACAGAGTTATCCATAAGGTATAAAGTCTTTTTTTATTTTTTGCGGTTTCCTATGGGGCTTCGGGAAAAAAATCTCCTTGAAAATATTTGTGCTATTCTGTTTACACACCTGGAGTTTAGGATAATTCGTCATGTATTTTTCTAGTTGTTGAACAAAACGTCAATAATCCCAACTGGCCGGTCACCTTACGCCATATAGTATAGTATTTACAGTAGCTTTAGAATGGAGCGTCAAATCCATGATTTTTTACATTAATTTTTTTGCAAGTCTCACCCTTTAATTTTGCTTCTTTTGATACAAAAATGTTACACAAAAAGTTTGTGTAATAAAATTTAATAATTAAATGTAGCTCAACTGACTTAAAATTTATAAAGATAGAAAAAAAAATATTAAACTATACGTACCACAAATGTATATTAGAATTTATTTATGTTTTATTTGTAAAAATTTACTTAATTCCCTATACAAATTATTAGCTTTTTTATTTTAGATTAAAATGTTATTGCCTTTGCATAGGTTGGGGTAATCTTTTTCCTTCTATTTAAGTACACTTTACAGTGATCTTCAACAACTTGTAGTAAAAATTATACTTGGGTTTCATTATGAGTTCTCAATCCTCTTTATTCTAGAATAAGAGCAAAATCACTTTCGTTAGGGTCATTTCTTATTTGTAGGGATTTTATAATGTCTTTAGACTGCTAAATATCCTCTTTTGTTTTCCACAAAGCAGAATCAACTGCAAGATATCCAACCGGAAATCTTAACAATTGGAATAATATCATTCACTGGGCTGTGACTAAACATTCCAACGTTTTATTTATGAATGATTAAATAGCAACATTAACTCACTTGTAGTAATTCTGAGCTTGTTTTTCAGAATTAGTTTCATTCTCTAAAGCAATAACGATACATCTTTTGGTTGGTAAATTTACATGGCTCTAAAAAAAGATCAACAATTACTTTTGACAAATACTACAAATAATAAGCAAATTTAGGAGATGATGGATTGGAAATAGCCGAATGTATTGATCTTCAGTAGAAATTTTTATTACAAATTATTATAGGTGAACATGAAGCTTTGGGTACAGGGAATTGATATTTTAAGTACATATGGATTGTGAAAAGATTTGCATCTCGGAGACCGACTTCCTCTTTTGAAGTCAATCAAATTAAGCACTGAACATCCAGATCTTCAAATACACTACATGGCCATTGATGACCATCCACTTGCTATTTTAAACATTTTGTTAAATATCTAGAAAAATACATAAGGAATTATACCGAAACTCTTAGTGTATAAAAATAATAGTACAAGTCATGAATTTCCGTGAAAATTTTTTCTTGAAACTTTATAGGCAACTGTCAACAAATTAAAAAAGAATGAATATCTTTTGGATAACCATGTCAAAACTAATGTAGCAAAAGCGCTCGAACTGTAGATAGTGATGAAGTGGATTATTGTAATAAACTCCGTTCATTTTTATGCGAATAGCATGTATACTCGGACAGAAATTAAGGTTATCATTAAAATGGTTCTAAATTTTGCCAATTTTTTGCTTATAATTTGGAGAGTTCTTAATATAAAGTAACATACTTTTTTGAAATTATGACAAATAATATTGCACACAATACCCTGTAGTCAGAATTAAAAAATAATAAAAAATGTATGAAAAATGAGTAGATTTACTAAATAATTTTTCACTGCGCATACGTCAAAGATATCAAACATTCATTTGCATACTATGTTAGCAAGATAATAAATAAAAAAATTGGTGTAAAAAAAAAAAAATAATAATAAATTAAAAATAAAAAATAAAGCTGTCTAAAGCCATATAATGATAGTTAAGTACTAAAGTTCACTCTAAGGTACATATTTGATATATCATACCTTATTTCAATGTTAATATGCCATTAAATATACAAAATGTATTTTAATAATAAACGCAGTTAATAGTGTCGTTGTATATTTCACTTAATAACATAATGCAAATAATTAAAACTACTCTAATCAGTATTTGTGCATTTGAAATGTCAATGTGATTGATGTTGAACATTAAATCATGAAAATTACAAAGAGAATAATTGTAAACCATTGCTGAATCTATGTTATTCGAATATATTTTATCATTATGTTTGGAGCAAATGAGGGATTAAATACAGTTTGAAATAGATTCGAAATTGTTTGTGTATCAAATCATTTAACATAACTTTGTTTTATATAGATGTATAATGTGCTTACCTCAATAGTTTCTGAAATTGAAATTAGTTTGTCCATTAAAAGAAAAGACCCTTCATGATAGATTTGTAGATGTAATTAATTAATGCTTCGTCAAATACTAAAATAATGTGTAATGTTAAGGCATGCAAGTAGCCTTAATTGAATAAAATTCGTTTCAGTTTTCGTATAATTTACATATCGTATCAAGAAATAAGTAAAATCGTAAAAAGAAGATCAGCGCTTTTTTTTATATTTATAAGTTTATTGTACTTTTTATAATTAAAAAAACTATAATTAAATAACGCATATTTTTAAAAACCTCTGAATTTTATATATAGGAAGTAATTTTAAATAAATAGTTCTAATTAAAATAAAAAAAAATCACAAAAGTACGTTTCATGCTCCTATACAATAGCTTCATTGACTGTAAATATATCATACTACACTGCTCAAAACAATTAAAGGATATTGCAGTTTTAAGTGGGTTTTGTATCTGGGAAACTTTGTAGCTGATTGATACATGGTCGACAGACATAGTAGGTTATATGAGAATACATTACGCATGTTTCGCAGAAAAAAAATGCATTTCATTGCGCATTCGTGTACAAAAGGAAAAAAAACACAATTTGTGCATATGAGAAAAAAAGAATAAGAAAAGGTGTTTTCTTCAAAGAAAATCGTTTTCAGTAGGGAGTATGGTTTCCACGGGCGGCCAGCAACGTTGAACACCTTTGAGGCATGGACTCAATGAGGCTATTAATGACGTTGGGGTATTCTGCCCCAACTTTCCAGAAGAGCACTTTCCAGTTCATGGAGAGTTTGTGGGGGTTGTTGGCGGCCATAAACTCGTCTTCCTAGAGCATTCCAAACGTGTTCGATTGGATTCATGTCTGGAGAACACGCTGGCCATTTCATTCGAACGATTCCTTCCTCGAAAAGGAAATCCTCCATCAGGTTTGCACGATGTGGCCTGCAGTTATCGTCCATAAAAATGAACTTATCTCCAATTGCTGCAGCGTAAGGGACTACAATAGGTCTGAGGATCTCATCCCTATATCGGCGACCAGTCAGAGCTCCATCTCGATTGATGTAGAGGTCAGTGAACCCGTCAATGGAGATGGCACCATACACCAACACTCCTCCACCGCCAAATCTGACACTTTCTTGCAAGAACGCAGGATTATTCCTACTGCCACGGTCCCTCCAGATGAAAATACGCCTATTATCCTGATGCGCAGAAAAACGGGACTCGTCAGAAAACAGAATATTGCTGCATTAATTTCTCCTCCAGTTGACATGCTCTGTTGCCCACTCCCTGCGGTCGCGACGATGCCTTGATGTTAATCTAACACATACCATCGGTCGGCGAGCATACAGTCCTACAGCTTGGAGCCGGTTTCGGGCAGTCTGAGTTGAAATCGTTGTGCCTGTAGCCGAGCGAAGGTGTTGTTGGAGAAGAGTAGCGTTCCTGTTTCGGTGTCTCCGAGCTGTTAACACTGAATACCGATCTTCATTGGGCGTTGTTTCCCGTCTACGCCCTTGCCCTGGTCTTCGGCCACCACATCCACTCTCTAAAAAACGGTTCCAGATCCTGGAAATGACACTTTGTGGCACTCCAATGGCTTGCGCTACTTCGGCTTGACTTTGGCCCCCTTCTAACCTACCAACAATTCTCCAAGCTTCTGAATCTGTCAAATGACTTCGCTGAGACATCGTACTCATCGCAACAAAGCAATCACTGAATCCCGATCATCCTTGTCTTCATTCTCTTTTATCCAGTTGAAAGTCAAATTTCATTCGCTGCCGCTGAAGCGACGTTTTTGACGTCGAACTCAAAATTTGCATACTCCACAATTTGAAAACCAGAAAAATTTGCATTTGTGATGCTCTTCTTCTATTTTCGGCAAAAAAAATTTCGTTTATATCTTTATTTTACATAAAACTTCAAATATCCTTTAATTGTTTTGAGCAGTGTATTTAACAGATAACTGAGATCAGACAAATGTAGGTATATAATATATAAACTTATACATTGTTGTTAATATTCCATTAAATCTCAGAAATGCGTTTTGTAATGAATGCAGATAGCAATTAAGGAATTGTGGTAGATTTACAGATAATGCCACTTGTATAAACAGCAATTATACATCTAAAACTCTAAAATGATTGATTCTTAACATTATTATTGTAGAAATAGGGAGAATGGCCAGAGGAATTGTTGCTGAGACGGGTTTAGTATATTATGTGCATTATTAAATTGTCGCATTTTTTAAAATAATTTATATTCATAGTACATATAAGGAATAAGCATTTATTTTAAATATATTTTTATATTTTTGTGAATCAAATAATTTGATAAAACTCTGTTCTGTGTTAATTAGTATAACATTGTTCATATAAAGATGCAAGGAAAGTTATATATCCATAGTTTTTTGGATGAAGAATCTTTTATTATAAGAAATATAATAATATTTTATGATTATTATCAGATTTGAGCAAAACAATCCATCCATTTTGAATTGGATATTATTGTTAAATTCAAGTTTTTCCATTTCATGTTTTATTAAAAAATTATAATACATAATGCAATTTATTTTTTACAGTTGCTAATGAAACTCATTATATAAACAAGCACCGCTTCATACTGTGGTCTCTCCGAATATAATGTGTTGTGATAGTTCATGCATTAATTATAGAAATAGAGCGCCCACAAAATGTATGTCATTTACAGATAGACTTGCACGTATATTCATACACACATTGAGATACAGACATTTTTTTAAACTATCATAAATCATGTTCCGGCGTTTGGTGCAGTAAACATCATTTTCATTTTCTTAAAAATAAATAAATAAATAAAATGAAATTTTTTATACTTACGCTGCGTTTGATTTGTAATGCACCATCATGTAATAAGGCTGGTATTTAAACAGTTGATTATATATACATTTAAAACAATATCACATATTACATTAAGTAAACAACTATAAATTAGCTGAGTCACTTTATACTCGGTCTTGACTCTTAACGCATCGACACTATGCCGATTGTCGTGACGTTCTTAAATGTAGCTCTCGATTTTCTGAAATTAATGTGGTTTGACAAAACTTTAGAACACACATCAAAAGAAAAAAAAAAGAAAACATTGTATAATAATATTTTATAAGTACATTTACAAATATCACCATATTTTGAATGCTTGACATTTTTAATTGGTTAAATCATGTTTTACCTTTTACTTGTTCTTTTAACACATGATGACTTGCATAATAATTGCTCAGCTAAAAAGTAAAAGTTTCTTACACACGAAATGTATCATTTGTTCAAGAAATGAGGACACTAAGTTACTTATAAGGTAAGGAATTTGTGACATTTGCGTTATTATGCACAAATTACCAACAAGAGTAACAAGGGCTATTCTTCAGAGTAGATACCATCATAGTTCACGACTATTTGCCATCTTCAGAAAGATTCCGGATTCTGTAAGGAGGATGGCGATTCTTTGGAATCGAAAAACTCTTGACATAATTCTCCAACTTCTTCATCTTCCACCAATTTGGAGTTGCGCATCTATGCCAAGGAGAAGATACGTTTATAACAATTGTTAGGGAAACAAAGTGGTAAAATTAAAGATTTCAGTGAAATGTGCTGATTATATGATGCAATTGCATGCATTCAATATAACTATAAATACTAATATTTACGATTTATTGTGAAAACTATATTTACTGTTTTGTTACTTATTAAGTTTATCATTTATAACTGTTTATTTATTTTTTCTTTTCTATTAAATTCCTATTTATTTACTGTTGTTTCTTGTTTTATTTCTTTTTACTATGTACTATATCAATATTATTTTTTCTATGTACTACATCACTATTATTTTTACTATGTACTATATCAATATTATTTTTACTATATACTATATCAATAACTATATATATTAAACTATAACATATTTTTATTTCCTTTCTCAAAATACTATAATCTCTTTCATTTTTTCACGTTATTTTATTTTTACATTGCAATAAAAAATCACATACTATATTTGCATGCAATTTGTAACATATTCAAAAACAAAATTTTCACCAAATTGGCAGCGGAAAAAAAGTGCAAATGCAGTGTGTATATGACATCTGTGCGTTCAATTCTATATGTTTTTCAGCTGAACAAGTTTCCGAATATGAAAATACGTACTTGAGACTTTATGGCATTTCGAAAAACCGGTTTTCTGGATTGAGAAAACAGTTTTATGTAATACAAAAACTACTTGGAAACGTTTTCGAAAACTAGTTTCTAAAACTACTTATATTGTTTTTAAAAATATTTTTTACATTTTAATGATAAATTCTTTTGTGGAGTTTCTGAAGATAAAATAATGCTTTTCGGAATTTTGGATGTTTCGAAACAGGTTATTGTACATTTTCGTTCGTGAATATAGTAGTAGAATTTCGTAAAATATGAAATATCTGTTTATTTTTACGATATTGCTCATCAGATGAAACCCTTTTCGCCACTGTTCTCTATCTTTCGGTTTGTCACAGAATCCGTATGCAAAAGCTGTATAAGTCAGAAATTTCGAATTTGGCGTGCTTACAGTATTTGTCGTAACGCACGACAAAACATAAAATTTTGAAAAAATCTATTTTTTTAATCGAATTTATTTTAACAATGTCATTTGTTCATTTTTGCGATTTATATTTTAAAAGAAAACATTGATTTGAACGATTATTTGATTTATATATGTAAATATACTTTGGAATTCAACGTTTTTTCTATTTTAAATTTATTGTTTTTTAAATATATTATTAATGATTAAGCTTTTTTTCGTTTTTAGAAACTTAAAATTTTATTTATACCTCCGCTATTTTTTTTTCATTTTGGATTTTCGAAAAACTTATAATTTTGGATTTTATTCAATAAGGTAGAACTCGTGAAATTTCGACGAAGTATTCTTTATAAAAATTTTATAAAAAAGGACTGTTTCAATGCTTTATAATAAACCTACAAAATTAGTTACAATATAAAAAGAATCTTATTTTTCTAACAAGGGGACCACCAAACATGGTGCTCACAGACTTTGATGAATTAAAAGTATATTGTAGGGGTCATACCATTAATTATTCGGCTGAAAGGGTTCTTTCAAATGGGCCTTAGTTTTTGAGAAATTTGAGGTAAAAGTTCAGCGTATATTTTAAGTACTTATTCGTAAAGCTGTTTGTCAACAGCTTCGTGGCTCCGCGGTAAAGCATGAGATTCCAGACCCGGAGGTGGCGGGTTCAACTCCAAGTTAGAGCTTTTTTTCTTCTTCTTCTTTATATGTTTCGTATATGTTAAATTTTTTAAGCAGAATTGGAAATTCTACAGCTTTCAACTTATTAATATTTTCTTATGGGGATAGTTTTCTTTTTTCTTTTTTTTTCTTATTTAAAAAAATATGGTTCAAATGATAAACTAATTACACTTCAAAATTCATGAAATAAATAAAAATAAATAAAAATTGCATATATAATTAAAATTTTCAAAAGTATAAAAATTTTGAATGTTTTAAAATCCCTTCGACTTAAAATATTAATAATTTTGCTCAATTACATTTATATATATTGCTAAGTAAAAAAGAAAAAAAAACAAAGTTGGCGCTTTTTTTTCTTTCTTTATATATTTTTTACATGTTACATACATGTATTTTAAGCACAATTGGGAATTCTACAGCTTTGAACTTTTTGATATTTTCTTAATAAAGTAAATTTATATTTTTGAATGTATTTCATGAAAATTTCTTTTTATCTGCACTTTTTAAACTAATATTTTTATTGACAAAACTGCATAACGAATTTATGTCTTTAACCTTTTTTTTATTAATTATTATGTAATTTCTTTTCTAAGAACAATTCTGAAAAATAATTTTTCTTTTTTCTATCGCTTTTTTTTGTGGAATATTTTAAATGAAAATCTATCCTTTTTTCTATAAATTATACAAAATAATTTTCAGGTGCAATTTCTCAAACATTTATAGGATTAGTTAATTCAAATAATGCATATCTTCGAAAATGTAATAAAATATTAATGCAGTAGTGCTAAAATATTATCCACATTTTTACTGATCTTTAAATACATTTATCTCTACGTTTAATAAAAAAATCAACTAGATTGGAAAGTCGTCTGCTAATGAAATTAGAATTTACGGTACATAAAATGATATATATTTATTTTATTCGTCTGCTTTTATTTTCTCGGTAAAATCAAGCAAAAATAGAAATTGTTTTTGCTGTTGTCATTTTGTTTCTTTTGCAGACAAATAAAATACTTGAAATATTGGTATGTATATGTATAGCTAAAATTATGGTATGAAAATTGAGTATGCAATTGGTAGATTTGTATCGAATGCTAAAAATGTGTTGAATGCTAAAAATACTGTAATAGAAGGAAGCAGCACTAGTACAAAAAACTTTCGTTTGGAAAAGGAACAACAAGGCGAAATTACGAATGCATTAAAATATTGCGAGATGTTGTTACGAAATGATAATCTGCTTACAAATTCCCAACCGGATGATATTTCCTTTTCTTCTATTGCTATAGCTGAAGAATTTCATAATTTAATATTAGAAATATGAGATAATCGACAATTTATTGAGACAGATGAACGGATATTGAATGAAGAATGTGAATTTAATGAATTTACAGAGGTATGATTTTTTTTTTTTTTACTTACCAATATATATAAATGTAATTGAGCAAAATTATTAATATTTAAAGTAGGAGGGATTTTAAGACATTCAAAATTTTTATACTTTTGAAAATTTTAATTATATATGCAATTTTTATTTATTTTTATTTATTTCATGAATTTTGAAGTGTAATTAGTTTATCATTTGAACCATATTTTTTTAAATAAGGAAAAAAATGAAAAAAGTAAACTATCCCCTACTAAGAAAATATTAATAAGTTGAAAGCTGTAGAATTTCCAATTCTGCTTAAAAAATTTAACATATACGAAACATATAAAGAAGAAGAAAAAAAAAAGCTCCAACTTGGAGTTGAACCCTCCACCTCCGGGTCTGGAATCTCGTGCTTTACCGCGGAGCCACGAAGCTGTTGACAGATAGTTTTACTAATAAGTACTTAAAATATACGCTGAACTTTGACCCCCCAATTTATCAAAAACTAGGGCCCATTTGAAAGAACCCTTTCAGCCGAATAATTAATGGTATGACCCCTTCAATATACTTTGAATTCATCAAAATCTGTGAGCACCATGTTTGGTGGTCCCCTTGTAAGTCTAACTCTAAAATAAATTATATTTAACATAAAGTTATTAATTTATTTTTTTTAATTTTATTTTTACGTTAGTTATTTTATATTTTATGATTTTTAATCAACGTTACCAAATTTATTAAAAGTTAATAAAGTTGATAATGATATTTAACTTAAAGTTAACAAAATGCTATTTCTACAACACTCGATTGTAGAAATTTTTAAAATAAAACTTAATAGTACATATAGGCAGTAAAAAATAATTAAGGTCTGTTATTATTATAAAATATTCAATTAAAGCTCTTATGCTAGCATTCCGAAATGAAAAAAAAAAAAAAAAAACATAATTTATTCCACTATGACATTATCATAGAACTTTTTAGCCGTGAAATCTAAACCCGACACCATTTTTTCACCGTATCAAAATTTAAATATGAACCTCTCATATCTATGCTGTATTCACCTTTAATAATAATAATAACGGTAATAAAAGGCATTTTAAACTGATCATTTTGAGATAATTTTAATTCAAAACTCGAAATCTCGATGCTATTAGCTAAAACAGATACTAATCTATTTATATTCTATTAAGTATAAATAAAATTTTGTAAATTAAACCAAATTTCACCGGTAACTCAGCACGTATTTTAATTGATTTTTTTCATTTTTAATAAGAAAACGGCAACGGTTATCTGCTTTTTTTTTCTTTTTTTAAATATACACGGAATATTTCTCTTGACACAATTAGAAAAAATGGTATTAAAAACTACAAGAAATTAATATTTCAAAAATAAATTAAGACATAGTTGTTAAATAAATTGCATTTAAGAGGTAGCTTTTTCCTGTATGATTGTGTAAAAATTAAAAATGTGAGATATTTAGAAGTTTAAAAATATGCAGTAGCAAAAATTGCAAAAGGAAAATTGCAATTCAAATTTCAAAGTGTTGCAATTCGCAAAATGACGTATGCATTATGCACACATTGTTACATTTACGTTTGGAGTTTATAATACAGATAATTTGACTTGAACATTTTTAATTTGTTTAAAATAAATAACTTCCTTTTATAACTATTTTCAAATTAATTTTGTTGGTGCTACCATCTATGTAAAAATTCATTAATTACAATTTAAAAAACAGAATTAATTAATCAAAATATAGATTGTTTGAAAAAAAAATCTTTAAACAAAACCCTCTGTATCATTTACGACCACACGTACACACTTGTTACAAGGTATCTTATTGGTGCCTTATTATGAAGGCACAACATTCATATTTCCAGTAGCTCAATATTTTAACAGAGAGAACGTTTTTCAATTCTCTGAATGTAAAATTGCGAACCCTATCAATGTAGAATATAATGAAAAAAGTATAACTTATTTTAGTTAAATTCCAGACGGATTTTTTCTTTATCAATCGAATAAATTTTAAGATGCTAATTATTCTCTGAGAAACAAATCTTACTTTCATCAAAGAATTTCAATGAATTTTAAATTAATGAAAGAATTTTCGTCTTTAGGAAATGCAAATACATAAAAATCATAAACGGATGAAATTCAAATTATTTCCAACTGATGTTAATTTTTGTATGCGAATATTGCACTTTTTATCTTCTAAGTTAGCATTTTTAAAATCAAGTGTATTTTTTTTATTTCACTTTTAAAGTGAAACGAAGAAAGTAATCAATGTGCATTAAGAAGTATGATCATACATTTAACTATGCTGTTGGAATCTCACGTGAACATATATAACTACTCAAGAATTTAAAAGGGATTATTTAAACATGTTCTTTTTATCTTATATTATCTTTACAAGAAGTTAAAGTATTGGATTTGTAATAAAAAAATGTATAAATAATAACGGTTTTTGAAGGAATTACACATTTAGGTTTTCAGAGATCATGAAAAATATGTTTTCTTTTCAAAATGTCTGTCACTGAGTATGTGTGTCTGTATATGTCACACATTTTGAGAGAAATCTATCTCAAAAACTAATTAACATAATTTGACAAAAATTATATTCAGTTGATAATTTATATAAATTGACACTGATTTGTTTTTGATGTAAATCGCTCAGCAGGTGGCATTGCTATATATATATTTTTTACGATTCCCTCAATCGCTCAATTACAAAACGTAAAGCACGGATTTCATCAAACTTCTAATTCAGTTACTCCTGGACATGAATTGACAACATTTTGGGGTAAATCGCTCAACGGGCGAAGCTTTAATGATGATTTTTTTATGATTTCAACAGTATGTCTCTCTCAAGAACTAATGCACAAATTTTCATCTAGATTGTGTTTCAGTTAGTCGTAGATACAAATTAAAGGGCGTGAGTTCTGTTTCGGTTAAGTGATATTTCAATAAAAAGAAAAATGTATAAGTTCAGGCCTACCTTTCTAGGAATCTTCTTCGGACATAATAACTTTCATCTTCTTTAGGCCTGCTTAGAAGTTACTGGAATAATAATATATTATTATTTTATTACTGTGTATTATGGAACAAATAATTTGTTCACTTCCGTTTTTGGGAAAGATGACTTCTTTAATTATACAAATAGAAAAATTCACAGCACAATTTACGTAAACACAAAGATAAGTAGAATTTAAATGTTTAAATTTTAAGGTCCTTTTAAGAAAAAAAATATTATCGGAGCTGAATACTTTGCTTCCGATTTAACAGTTTCAGGAAAAAGGTAAACATCACCAGCTTAGAATCATTTTCGAGTGAGTGTAGCTTCGCAGAAAAAATGTGACGTCAAAGAAAGTTTTTAAAGAGTTTTTTTCTTGGTTTCAGGACAAAAGTTTCATGCTGCTGCCATCTGGCGAGTGCTTTGGAAACAAACAGTTATTAATGAAGAGAAAAAGAGTCTTTTCCATCACCCCCACTTTTGTTTTCAAAGTGCTAGCCTCAGTTGCAGCTGAGATCTCAAAGTTTCAAATTGAGGTTTCGCAAGGGGTTTGGTCATGATATCAGCAATCATTTGCTTTGAAGGGCAATAGTGTAGACACATTGTTCCGTTTTCTATCATAGTCTTTACGTTGTAGTATTTGACACTTACGTGTTTGCTCCTTGATAGATGTTTCTCATTCTTTGAGATTTTTATGCATGGAATATTATATTCATAGATCGAAATCGGTAAGGTTTGTGGTAGGTCTAAATCTGTTAATAACGCCAGTAACCACTCCATTTCTTGACAGGTGTTTGAGACAGATATATATTCTGCCTCAGTGGAGGAGAGTGCGACACTGGACTGTTTCCTGCTTGTCCAGCTTAACAAGTTGTTGCCCAATTTGAAGATATTGCCGGTAGTGGACTTACGGTCACTTTTATCTGATGCCCAATCAGCATCACAATATGCTGTTAAGACGGGCTCTTTATTTTTATCAATTAGTAGTTTGAGATCTTTAGTCGTTTTTAAGTATCGAATAACCTTTTCAACTGCTAACCAATCTACTTCTCTAGGTTTTTCGTTTCTTCTACCTAATATGTTCACACAGGCAGATATATCAGGTCTGGTGATGGTGGAGATATATAAGAGTGCCCCCACTGTTTGTCGATAAAGGGTATTATCACTCATTAGTTTACTATCAGGATCTAAATTAAAATAATCTGTATTCATGGGAGTATAAGTCGGCTTAGAATTTACTAAGTTAAATTTCCTAACAATTTCGTCAATTTTATTTTCTTGATCTAACATTAGACTTCCATCTTCTGTTTGTTTGATATTTATCCCCAAATAACGCGATGCTTTACCTAACGATTTTATTTCATATTCCCTTGATAACTCTTTGTATATCTCTTCGGTATCCCTTTTTTTTCCTGCTACTAAAATATCGTCGACATACACTATAATATAAGACAAGTTTCCGTTTTTATTTCGTTTGAATAAGCATAAATCTGATGTGCACTGATTAAATCCCATGTTTTTGAGTGTTTGACTAATTTTTAGGTGCCAGGCTCTAGCAGCCTGTTTTAGCCCTTAAATAGCCTTATTCAGTTTACACACCTTTTCCTTTTGATCTTCTACTATATATCCCTCGGGTTGTTTCATGAATACCTCTTCGTCTAAGTTTCCGTGCAAAAATGCTGTTTTTACATCTAAATGAATTATATCTAAATTTTAAATACAGCAGCGTTTAGGAAACTTCTTATTGTGGTGTGTGCCACGACAGGGGCGAAAGTTTCATCATAATCGCACCCGAATTTTTGCGAATAACCCTTCGCAACAAGTCTCGCCTTGTAGCGTTCTATTTCTCCACGTGCATTGCGTTTTGTTTTAAAAGTCCATTTACAACCTGTAATATGTTTTCCCGGAGGTGGGTCGACTAATTCCCAAGTTTTATTTTGCATAAGTGAATTGAATTCCTCATCTGTAGCTGCTAGCCAATTATTTTTAATTTTTGGGTCTTTCATATTTTCTATATCTTCCCAAGTTTTGGGTTCCTCAACCTGACACATGTTTGCGCTAATTCCATACCTATCGGGAGGTACTCCCCTGTTTTCTCTTCCCGATCTTCTAAGCTGTGTTTGACTCTGATGTGGAATTGCGTCCGCGTCATGTTTATCACCATCTAATTCAATTTGAGCAACTTCGGTTGGGGTCGAAATATTATTTTCGTCTTGTTTAGTATCATTTTTTACGTTTACTAGAAATTTTACTGATCTAGATATCATTACTCTATTATCCCCGATATATATTCTATATCCCTTGCTCCTTTGGTCATATCCCAAGAAAATGCCTTCAATGGCTTTCTCATCGAATTTAGCCCTTTTAGATTTTTCTACATAGGCGTATGCCTTGCAACCAAATGTTTTTATGTGTGACAAATTTGGTTTACGATTATTCCAAAGTTCAAATGGGGTTATGTTATTGTTTGCTTTGGTTGGCAGCCTATTTGTTAAATAAGTGGCAGTGAGAATTGCTTCACCCCAAAATTGTTTTGGTAGATTTGCATCTGACAGCATTGTGCGCGCCATTTCTACAAGGGTACGGTTTTTTCTTTCAGCAACACCATTTTGAGGTGAGCAAAATGGTATACTTAATTGGCGTTCGATACCGTTAAGGGTTAAATAATCCTCAAAATTTTCCCCAAGATATTCCCCTGCATTATCCGATCTAAAGGCTTTTACTTGTTTACCAAATTTATTCTTTACTAGTGCAGAGAAATCTTTAAATTTTTCTAGGGCTTCCGATTTGTGTGAAAGTAAATAAACCATAGTAAATCTGCTAAAATCATCAATGAAAGTAATAAAGTACCTTTTACCTGAGAATGTTTCCGTCTTCATGGGACCGCAGATATCACTATGGATTAGTGAAAGGACTTCATTAGATCTATTTGATGCTACCTTTGGATAAGGTAATTGTGACATTTTCCCTTCGATACATTTAGTACATATATTATCATGTTTGCACATACTTAAAGTTATACTATCCGCTAACTTATGATTCACAAGATATTTGATTGATTAAAAATTTTTGTGTCCTAAGCGTTTATGCCAAGTTGTAATACAATTCAGATTATCACAAAACATTTGTGTTTTGACAGCATATCCGTACTCATCTTTAGGACAAATTTCATATAGATTATTATTTAGCACCGCTGTTAAAACTATGTTATTGTCTTTAACAAAGTTACAAGAATCTGTCTCAAAAATGACTTTAAAGTCGTTTTCTGTTGCTCTCTTAACCGATAATAAATTACTTTGTAATTCAGGACAATAAAGAACATCTTTAAGTATAATTTGATGTGGTGAATTTGTACAAAGTTTAATATCACCCATACCATGTGAATCTAGTTTATTTCCATCCGCTATCATTATGCTACCAAAATTTCCGGTTTTAAAGTTTATGAAATTTTCTTTTGCGAATGCTACATGTCTTGTGCAGCCGGAATCGATAACGAATTTATTTACATTAAGTTCTTGTACGCTGTTAGCAGACATTAAATCGCACGCGGGATAATTTTGTTCGGAGAACTTATAAATGTTTTCTTCCGAATTCGTTGAGGTAGAAAAATTATTCGTACCTATTTCTGCGTCAAGATTACCTTTAAAACAGAAGTTGGAAGTATCCCTTACATTACCTTGATTACCTTTATAATTTCCCGAATTATTTCTGAAAGAGTTTGAATTATTATAAAACTTATTTCGATTCGGATTATTTCTAGGGTTATCATTTTGCATTTTATTCTTTAAATGATAACAATTTTCGCGTACATGGTTGTCTCGTTTGCAAAACGTGCAAAATTTCTTATTTCTAGCATTTTTATTTACTACCTTATATGCTGAGTCGCGTGAGCTCGAAACAGCTTCACGATTCTCAGGTTTATTTATTGCTTTGTAAGCCGAATCTCGCGAATTTGAACTCGCGTCTCTGTTTTCACATCTATGTTTATATTCATCGATCAATTTATTTTTTACGTAATTTAAAGTTAGATCCGTCTCGCAAGCTTCTAACGCGGTAACCATTGGGTCATAAGACCTAGGCAGGGAGCAAAGCAAGAGGGCACATATATGCGAGTCAGGGATTTCCTCGCCAATAGCAAATAATTTATCTTTGATGGATAAAATATTATTGATATGGGAGATCATGTCTCCCCCCTCATTCAATTTTTGAGAATATAATTTCCTTAAAAGAAAAAGTTTTGAAGAAAGAGTACTTCTTAAATGAACGTTTTTCAAAGCCTCCCAAATATCTTTAGCATTTACTAGATGTTTCACATGAATTATTTGCGAATCTTCTATACACAGATTAATAATAGATTTTGCTTTAATATTATCTTTATTCCATTGTGCAGTGACAGGATCCGGTGGAGGATCTTTGATTACTGAGAACACATTCTCCTTTTGGAGAAGATTTTCAATCTTAAATGCCCAATTGCTGTAATTTTGTTCATTCAGCTTTTCAATAAGGGCTATATTACTGGTAGCCATTATATTAATTCAAATCAACATCAATTCAATCGTTATTCAATTATATTAATTCAATCGTTTATTTAACAGTCATATATATTTTCAAAACAGTTTATAGTTTAATACTTCCAAATAATAGAATCATGGGCAAGCTCTTTTACTTATACATATAAGAACATCTCAGAACTCATAATCTAAAGGGCGTGAGTTCTGTTTCGGTTAAGTGATATTTCAATAAAAAGAAAAATATATAAGTTCAGGCCTACCTTTCTGGGAATCTTCTTCGGACATAATAACTTTCATCTTCTTTAGGCCTGCTTAGAAGTTACTGGAATAATAATATATTATTATTTTATTACTGTGTATTATGGAACAAATAATTTGTTTACTTCCGTTTTCGGGAAAGATGACTTCTTTAAATATACAAATAGAAAAATTCACAGCACAATTTACGTAAACACAAAGATAAGTAGAATTTAAATGTTTAAATTTTAAGGTCCTTTTAAAAAAAGAAATATTATCGGAGCTGAATACTTTGCTTCCGATTTAACAGTTTCAGGAAAAAGGTAAACATCACCAGCTTAGAATCATTTTCGAGTGAGTGTAGCTTCGCAGAAAAAATGTGACGTCAAAGAAAGTTTTTAAAGAGTTTTTTTCTTGGTTTCAGGACAAAAGTTTCATGCTGCTGCTATCTGGCGAGTGCTTTGGAAACAAACAGTAATTAATGAAGAGAAAACGAGTCTTTTCCATCACAAATTGATACTGGCAAGATTTTGGTGTTAATCAACAAATAGGTGTGCTTCATTTTGCAAGATTTACAGGATTTTAGTGTCAGTCATAACCCAAGATCTAATACATGAGAATTTACATCTTTAGATTCCTCATAATAGACATAGATTGTCATTTAATTTTCGCACTGTGATACCGAATTTTGTAATATTAATATGCATAGATAGAAGAACGTTTTGGAATCACCACATAAAACATTTTTTTTTTCTTTTACTATTTGGAAAATGATTCTCGTTTTCGGCCGGAAACACACCCCGTGTTCTTTTATTTTCTATTTTTTTTAACAATTTTTAACATTCGTGATTCCTGCTTAGCTTTTCTTTTCTTATTGCAGCTCTCTAGCGAAACCAAGTTCAAAAATCCCAAACCACGATCCCAGTGACCGCGTCTCCAATCGAAAACAAGTCGGAGGAAAATCAAAAATTGAAATCGGAAAATATTAAAAAGAAAACTGATTTTATGAAAGACACCAAAAATTGGAAAGGATGAGCTCGAGGCCTTAAGCTACCGAACAACTGAAATGTATTTATCGTGTAATAAAATTAGCTACATAATCATAAATACTACGAACTAGTTTGACTTTAGTCTTTTCAATAAAATTATTAATATAAAAAAAAACAAGACATATTCCAAAATATAACATAGGCATAATCAAGTTCACGAAATCTTGAATTTAAATCAAATTTAAAATTCAAAAAAGTATATTTTTTACCATAGATATTTTATATAAATTAAACTTATTACTGATAATCTTATTATACCAATTTTCTTATATTATCTTTTTCCTGTTTCAATATTAAAGAAATTGTAACAATACAATCAACCGTTTTTTACTCCTAAATTTAATCATCAATTAAATTATATAGAGTATCTATCCTTTAAAAATATCATAATCACAATCATCTAACTCTGCAATTTTAAATGATTAATGTCTAAGAAATTCATATTGCAATACTACATACAAGGTTTTGTTCGAAATAAATCTAAAGTAAAATCTGAACGGAAATTGATTATGATCAAATCTTTAATGACATCCATTTCTTTAAAAGCGACCGTAGAGCATTAGTCTAAGAAATTTTAAATGGGTTTCTTGCTTCTGATTTATCTTTTGATGCAATGCAACATAATAAATTGATGTACTAGAATTTCAGAAGCTACTTTTTAAAAGTATAAAGTAGGAAAGTTGTGTTGATATATTTTTAGAAAGATTTAGCTTGTAATTCTGCATGAACCATATTAGGCATTTAGATTTTTCATTTATATTGGAATTAAAAAACTGTATTTTTTTCTTTGTAAGTTATATTTTGTATTAAAATAAAATTTTCAGTATAAAATTAAAAGAACATACTTTTTTCTAGTAAAAGAAATGTATTAGCAGTTTGTCCTACAAAAGTGGCTTATATTTTATTTTTTTGCAGAATTTGATTAAATTGCTTACGAGATAGTAAATTTAGATTGAACTGATATTCCAAAGTGGAATCTAAACTTTTTTAATAGATCGGATTTTTAAATATTTAGCACATTATTTTAAGTTACATGAAAAAAATATATATATATACATTCTTATAAAAATTGGAATTTGTAACTCCACGATAGTTATGTATATAAAACTTTCATTCGTAGCTAATAAATATTAATTACACATTATTTAATGTTAAAATACATCGGTTATTGGTAGATGTACTTTCACTGCAATATTAATAATTTGTTACGCAAACAACGTGAAATATACAGAAATGCACCAAAAATTATAGTATGGTAATTTTTATTAATGTATAAGAACGTGCCATTAACTGTCAGAAATGTATACGATGACGTATTTATGCACAAATTTAAAATTATATATACATGTTGCTTGATAATTACCTTGCATTGCTCTGATAATTGCAGAAAATAAAAAGATGTATTTAATCACATATTATACAATTTGCGTTTATTTTCCAGAAAAAAAAGATCTTGGGATTTTTTAAAATTCGAAGTTTTTTGAACAATAATATATATAAAAATTAATATAATAATGATAATAATAATAAATATTAATAAGAATATTATACCAAAAATTTGTACGAAGCTGTATTTAAATACATTCTGTAAAATGTAATGACACGTTACTTGGTGACAAATGTCTGACAATTAATTACTAGATATTTTCGAGATACGTTTTGTGACGATATCAGCAATATCTACACCACTGCATTTGAATACCGGTCTTATGGAATTTGTATACAAATTAGAAAACAAACATTTATCACGAAAAAACTGTTTCTACCTACATTCCTGGAAAATTTTCTGGAAATATCTACATTTTAAGAAAAGAAAAGTTTCCGTATAATTTCTATATTTATTGAAATCAGAAAAAAAGGTAGTTAGACTAACATATTTCTTTTTTTTTATATCGATATTCGACTATTCATCACTTTTGTGATTAAGCCTGTCAAATGATAATAAACATCTCAATTTAACAGATACCACTGTCGTAAAATTTTTAAAGTTCCTAAAAGGGGAACGCAATCTTTTATTCCAACTGGCATATCATTTAACATAAAAAAATAGTTTTATTTCATTTTATTCTTTTTAACTATCACATAAGTTTTCAGTAGCATTTTAAGGATTATTTTTTAAGTATTAAGCAAAAACTTACTAGAGTTTCATAAACATAAAGATGTTCAAATGCAACCTGTATTATTTACAAAATAAATAAATAAATACAAGAGTAATTGATGAGATTATAATAATGAGATTTGCTTTTCCAACATTCAAATGTATCTCCTCCGCGGCCGTGCATTAATTTTAACAGGGTGTTTCAGCGTAACAGTTACAAAGTTTCAAGTACGATGGAAACTCACATTACAAAGCATGATCTTGAACGCTTTCCTGGTGCATTAGTAACGTAGTGTATTGTCAGGTATTCTGCGTAAAAGAAGTCTCAAAATGATTTGAACGCCAGTATTTTGAAGTAATTTACTCTGTCTTTATAAGGGCAATTTTATCTGCAATAAGAAATGGAGAAAGACTTGGAGCGTTTGGTGCATGGATTAAGTGGTGCACAAGATGACAATGGTAAAGCCAAAAATCACAAGAAAGGAAAGCATCGAATAGGATGAGGAAACACGATTGTAAGGCCACAAAAATGCTGGAACAATGCTGAAGAACCTGTTGCAAGAATCGTTCTGCAGAAAAATCTGAAGTATATAAAAAATCTGCAGAGTAGATTTAACATCACTAGTTTATAAAAGTCGAAGATATTTTCCTAAGCTGTCTTTTTATTTCACTGCCCTTAATGTATTTATGGACAGAAAAAGTATTTTTTGGACAATTATTTTATTTTCGTTGGAAAATATTTACAAATGAATTTTATTGACATTTAAACAGATTTTTTAGATACATGATGCACACAATAGTAAACTGTTTTTTATCTAATTTCAAATTTATATATAAAAAATGATATTTAACTTTTTTAATATAATCTATCATTTATGCTTTTATATGCACTGCACATGGAATTCGGTAAATAAACAGAAACATAAATTTGATTCGAAATTTTTTAAACTTGTTTTATTGAAAAATATAGTTTTAATGAGTGAAATATTTTACATTTTGTTTTCATTTAATAAAATTTCGATCGTTCGAACTTTCATATAAAATAATAGCACTTCTCAGATTATAGTAATTACAAAAAATCAATAACTCTAAATTTTACATAGATTTTCTTAACAAAAATTTTACATAAAATGTCTCAATAATAAATAAAAAAGTTGTTGTCCCTTTTTCTAAAATAAATAAATAAATATATACATAAATAAAAATTAAAATATCATTTTTTTAAGTAATCGACAGAAAACTTTTGATAAATAAAAAATGCAATAAAATAATGATATTTAAATGGGTGAACGATCACTTATTCAAGTTGAAAATGCGAGACATTGATACGGAGAAAGGGATTTTCCACTACTTGCTTAGTGTTTCGATTTAAGAGTATAATGGTATTAAGTAAGATTAATAATACTTAACCAGGCTTATGATTTATATTTTTTAAAGACAAAATATATATTAATACGAATGAAGTGCAAAATTTATTAATAAAGAAATTTTTCACAAATTATTATTATTATTATTATTTTGTTAAATAATGTTTTTGTTATGCGTTTTTCAAACTCTTTTTTACGCTCAAAGCATAAAAAATAATTTTTTTTAAATACAATTACGAAATATATAATATAGTATTTTATACGATCATAATAAATTCTTCAGTAATATTGAATTAAAAAAAAATTTAGACTACGAGCTATAACCCCGATCGAAAGTTTAACACATGCCAGTTGTCTCCAATCCCGCATAGATGTCCTTATAAACTGTATGGACAAATATGACCGGCCACTTGATATTTTTGACATTTTGATTAATATATAGAAAACAATATGAGGAATTATCCTGAAACTCCAGGTGTGTTAACAAAATAGTACACGTGATATTCTTCCATGACAATGTATTTCCAAAACCACATAATGGATCGTCAACAAATTTTATAAAATGAATATCTTTTGGAAAACCCTATGAAAACTAATGTTACAAAAGCAATCAAACTGTTGATTATTATTCAGTCGATTGCTGTACAAAAATTTGTTCATTTTTATGAGAATAGTTTGTACACTCATAGAAAAATTAAAGTTTTTTCAAAAATAGTACCAAATTTTGACAAGTTGTTTGCTTATGCTTTGCAAAATTCTTTATAAGAAGGTGTTGTTATCAGAAAACATATCAAACATTGCACAAAATATCCTGTAATTAAAATTTTAAAAAATGCATTGATAATGAGCAGGTTTTTTAAATAATTGTTAACTGCGCATGCATGAAAGCAACCAAAATATGCTTTACATACTGTGTTAGTTAAAAGTATAGAATAACATTTGTGAAAGTTTTGAAAAGTTTGAAAAATACTGGCAATAAAATAAGCTCAAAATTAGCTGGTTCGAAATGGAAGCAAAAGGATGAAGGGTTCTATATTAATATAGTAAACATTATTTAAGCTGTATTGCCTATAATCAATGAAAATATGGAAAAAGTTTATTTATGGATACAGTGGTTTTTATGCATCAATGAGCAAGGCTTTGTATGTTTAGCAAATACAATTATAACTAGCTATATTTTAGTTGCAATTGTCCAGTATATGTTTATAAATAAAGTTATGCAAAATCCAGAAAACACAAGGTGCAACGAAAGAAGTGTGAAATAGTGTTTTACAAACTGCAAGGATGTTTTAGAGGATAAGTACGCAGGGCTAAATAAGATCATTACTGAACAAAAGGATATTCGAACAAATTGACCAGATTAGGCCATTTGAAACACATTTTGACTGGTAGAGAGGTTTGAACTTGAAGCTCAGCACAAAAATCGATTGGAGCGGGAGCAAAAGCATGGTCTATCTTCTACTTCTGATATCATTTTTCTACGGATACAAAAATGTAATTTGAAATACGACTCTTGATTTTTGAGACAAAATTAACAAAAAAAAAACTTGAATGTTTTTTTTTTTTTTTTTTTTTTTTTTTTTTTTTATTGCTTGAAGTGTATGGAATGCCTATTGAGGGTTTGGATTTTTTTACAGGGCTAATAAGTCTCACTTTCGTGAATTAATAAACAAATGCCTGCGAGAGGGTGCCTTCTCATCGTCTTGGAATATAGTAGGTTTGATTTTGTTCTATATGGTGACTATAGATCGGTCTGCCGTACGCCACTTCGTACTATCCAGTGTGTCTGTTTTCTGGATGTAGTACAATTTTGGGCCAATTTCTTACTGAAAGAGTAGTATAACATGCCAAGTGTACGGGGGTCTTTCACAGGAGCCAATTTGATTTTACATCCGGCATAGGAGCGAAGAACGCATTCCATAAAGTACGCAAGACGGTAGAGAGCTGTAACAATCGGAACAATGCTTATTGTCTCGTCGTGTTGTACGTTGTGGAAGCATTCAATAATTTGATGACTGTGATGATTGTGTAGTGTTCAGTGATTGTAAATAATCGTTTTACTACATTGATAATAGTTTAATGCTCCTCTTTCTAACATGCACTACTTCAATATTTTAAATTTCCCCCAAATAATATCAATTCAACACATTAAATTTATTCTCATATTTGCTAAAAAAATTATCTATTCTGTTCAGATTTAGGCGTTTTTTTAATACTGATATTATTATAAGGAAAAAGCAAAAAATATTTCCTTAATAGTCTTGATTCTCACTTCAGCATGGCCTTTAAATGTCAAACTTAGAAGCGCTTTGAATATTGCGATCCATT